>AP025055.1:26107705-26327249 GCA_036186865.1 Eustoma russellianum
GCTCTCCTCTTCCTTCTTTTAATTGTGGCAGCCGTCCCCCTAGGGCTTTCTCCCCTCTTGAAAATTGTCTTTTAAGTCCTTGAGAGAGTGTAAGACATCATGGTGACAATGCTTTGCTTACTTGGCATCATTCTATTGGATCATCATTTAGTCTTTGCTTACTTGGCATCTCCTTATTGGCTCAATGTTGTCATCAAGATGACATGGAAAAAATCTGAGATTAACACTTTAAACATGTGCCAATATCAATCATAAAATTATTTCCATAATGCATAAGATTGTCACATAAATTGCAAGACAAAAAATCTCACAAAATTCTCCTAGAATTCGCCCATTAAGTGACATTGCCATGCTGAATTTTCAGCATGTGCATCATCCAATTTTATTCAAAATAATGCCAAATTTGATTTGATTTTTCTTTAAAAAAAATGAATCACCAACTTATGGTAATTGTTCCTATCACATGAGAAATGGATATAGACACTTTTAAGACCATACATTCGGCCACACCATGTCTTCACACATGCTGAAAAATTTCAGCATGTGTGATATGTAAAATATCACACTTTTATTAATTTAAATAATATTCAAATCACTTCCATAATTCCTTCACTTAATCCTTTAATGAAAATTGACAAAATATGTTATCTTGGTGACCAAAAATTCGGCCAAGGCAAGTGTAGTATGCTGAGATTTTCAGCATGTGACATAAGAGAGGTATATGTTGAATACTTACCTTTTGTAGCTTCTCTCTTTGATTCATCAACATTGTATGATTGATTCTTGACCAATCAACATGCCAACAAGGCTCCACATTTGCTCCACATTTGCTCCACATAAGCTGTAGGTGGCGTTGAGAAAGTGTATATACATGTGCTGAAATTTATTTTTGCTAACTTTGAAAAATAGTGCACATTTAATAATACACACATGTAATATTCCAATCAGCCCTTAATTTAATTTTCTAGAACACTTTAAGATGTATATTATGTGTAAAAAGTGTCTAGATACGTGCCACATCATGTTCAAGAAAAACGTTCCATGTCAAGTGCGTAGAAAACCGAATTTTCGATATTTATCGATTACCCGATTTTTCTCTAATTTAAATTCCAACTTTTGCACATGCTATATATATTATGTTATACATAATATATATAATATATACTTTAATTTCCAGAACTTGGCTGATTTAAAGTGGTACTATAAACATGTGACAAAAATAAAATTGGAATCTTCACATTTTGGCCTAAATGTGGGATGATTTGTGTGTGCCAACATGGAAAGTATTTTTGTCTCAATATACAGTGTATGGAACAAAATTTTTAATAAATTTTGATGTATATGGGCTGGCCATTTATTTATGGCAAGTACGTGACACGTTGGCGAAGTTTCGGTATCGTCCGATACGACAAATTTCGGTTTAGAACCTTTTATCGTGTCGTATTTAATTTGTCATCACCATATCTCATATCATATGATATAAGACCTGAATGTACTCATAAATATGAGTTAAGTATAGTGGTGTGACGTAAACGTACGTACGTAAGATATATAACGTGTCGGTAGTACGTTGGAATACATGTGTATGTGCATTTTATAAAAAAAATCTGAAAATATAGTATATATATGTATAAGTGGCGTGTGGGATTAAATTTGGGGAGGAGGAGAAGACTTTCCTTCCATAGCCTTGTTGCCTTTGTGCCTTTTCCAAATGCATCTTCCTTTAATGGACTACTTAGTTTATTAAACTAAGTACTTCACTTAATGAACTACTTTAGTTCATTAATTGTGGCACCTGAAAATAGTATAAACTCAACAAATGTTCGCCATATGATGTAAGCTTTAATGCTTCATGGCTCGTTAGTACGGCAACATAATATATAAGCTAAATAAGGCAAGTAATGGCAAGTTATCATGCACACATGTTCACTTATGCACGTTTATATCTTATGCTCGTTTTTGTGCACATTTAAATCATGCATTTGAAAATCACTCAAACCCCTTTTTCTCTACAATCACATCATTGGTTGGCCACATAATCACCTTGTACACTTGGAAACATAAAGAAACATGATTGGTCTACCTTTTGACACATATTTGGCCGATATTTGTCTTGAAAAATAACTCGGAAAATGTGAAGATAATACCCAAGAATAAGATAGCATATTCCTCTATTAAACCCTCAACTTCTTGACACAAGAATAGGGCATGTGAATGGCTGAAAATTTTTAACAATTCAGCCCCATTTCCAGCTCCAATGAATGTTGCCTTTAAATTCAGAATTTCAAAGTTGGCAACCTTGCCAATTAGCATCTTTTTGGTTTGTCCACTTCGTATCAAGTCATAAAATGAATACATCGTCATGTCCAACTGTATATACATGTTTTGAGACTGTATATATGTGTAAAAACTCAGAATTTTTGAAGAGAAAATAATACATAAGAGTTGACAAAATTATGTCGATATATAATATCAAAATTCCATCAATTTCTCCTTGTATGTTGTGATGAATTTTGCACCAATAACTCTATTAAAATATCTGAAAAATGATAATTAAGAACCTCCAATAATATAATCATGAGAGTCTTCAAGAAGAAAATAAAGTGTGACACGAAAACCGTCACATATATCGTCGATATCGATAATATCACCATATAGAGAAATAAAAAGAAAACCACCAAATAATCTTGAAAAAACAATAAATAAACTCAAGAATGAAGATAATAAGATAATCAAGTGATTTCTTGAGTAAAAATAGCAAAACTGCCCTCGGGGGTAAAATGACCAAAATACCCCTGGTGAGAGAAAACTCCAGATTTGACCACGATGGTCAAAAATAAATATAATAGCACCTTTACGATGATAAATAAGATGAGAATAGGCCCTTGAATCATATTCACCATGTCAAGTATCTATAAAACTCAAAATACCAATTTTGCCCTTTTTAGTAAATTGTAGAAACTTCCAAGGCACATTAGTCACAAGACATTTATATTCATCAAAAACACATAATATCAACATGATAAACATATATAAATCATGTAAAAATGAAAAAAAAAACCATTTTATCACGTTTTAGAAAAATATTTCTAAAAACCCTAGACATCGATCGATCAAAGTGCATGTGCTAGAGAGATTGATGTCTCACAGTGAGTTTCAGAGTTTGTCTCTGACCTACATCGATTGATCAAACTGAGGGTTTTATGTGTACATCGATCGATCGATGTGTCTCAGGTTTAGAGATCGATGTCTCACAGTAAGGTCTTGGTTTTTCTCCGTCTTACATGGATCGATCCATGTGAGGGATCGATGTACATCGATCGACCGAAGTGCAGTAACCTAAGAGATCAATGTCATTTTTCTTCACTTATTCAACTTTTGAACATTTACAATATCATGTGTGACATTTTTATGTATTCAACACTTAAAATCATGACTTTGAAAATTACCCAAACATATTTCTCAACAGGATCCTCCCTATAGCGGCATCAAACTTTTCATTTAAACCAGCTAAGAATCTGAAGATTCTCCTGGTTTCAATGATATTCTTATACATTTTGTCATCTTCTTGACTTGGCCACTTATGTATGTCAAACACATGGATTTGCTGCCACATTCTCTTCAAATGTCCAAAGTATACAGTAACTAGTGAGTCTCCTTACTTCATATCATAGAGCATAGCCTCAAGCTCATAGAGCTCAGACACATTATCAAGTTTGGAGTACATCTCCTATGCTGCTTGCCATATATCAGCAGCAGAATCATATAAGATAAAATTGTCACATAACCATGGAGTTCTCAACATTCCATACTTTGAATTGCTCAGAGTTAGCATCAGAAACCACTGTCTCAGGTTGTAGGTAAGCTTCATTACCTTTTCCAGTTATGAATATCTTGACAGCTCTTGACCAGACCAAGTACTTATGGCCATTGAGCCTATGATTGGTGATCGTTACAGGATTTGAGTCAATAGTTGAATGAGATGAGCTCACCCCCGTTGAGGTGGCTGGAGTCACAAGACCAAGAACAAATAGTGATGCACTGCTAGCTTATTCAATGATCATATTTTAACTAAACTGGAGGAATTGAGGAAGAAGATGAACAGTGAATGATTTGAAATTATAATAACCGCGTATCAGCACAATGGCTCTAATACCAAATTGAGAAATACACAATTTACACACAGAAGACTCACAAATGTGAGAAAGATCACTTTTATATTCAAATAATAGGATGGAGATCAATATATAGACAAGGAGCCAACAGCTAGTTGGCAGTTTACCCGGAATACTCTAACAGCTATTTAATGCGATAATAACCAGCGTGTTATTGTCTAATCTGACTTTACACTGATGATTAATCTCTAGCTTAATGTTTAAACAATGTAAATACATAATTACAATGTGATAACATCCAACTATCAGACCGAAATGAGTGATACTAAAGGTGTTCGGCGCAATTATGCTTGATGAAATGACTGAATGAATATGTATATTGTGTTGTGAATGCTATCTTCCTTCTGCACCACTGTTTAATCTGGTGACGTTCCTCCAATGTGATTACCATGTATTCCAACACTATTCACTACTCCTCATCTTCTTCTTGTTCGAGCTGGCCTTTTTAGTTAAGTTGAGCAAAGTCAAGTAAAATCGAAAAATTGCAGTAGCACTATATTCGCTCCACCCCACTTCCTCTAGAGTCTTCTCTAATGACCTAAAAATTGGTATCTAAGTGTAGCCTTAATTATTTGGCCAATTTTTGCAAGTAGAAAGGTCGAGCGATCATTGAATAAGTATGGCAACTCTAGTCTCTACCTCTACTAGCTCAAGTCACAAGCCTGCTATATTGTTCATGGCTTTGAACTCTAAAGTTTCTATGTTTGATGCTCTAAAAACTGCTCTTTATGGAAATTTCGAATGATACTTGAAGGGATGTGGTTTTGATATATGGAGGGCGATAGTAAAGGAATTGAAATTCTTTTTGATTGAAAATTCAAAAGGTGAGAAGATAACCAAATAAAAAGATGATTACATCAATGAAGAAAAGCTCAAATTTGCTACAAAATGTAAGACATTTGATATTCTTTCAAGTTCTCTAACTACTTCCAAGATTACAAGTCTTCAATACCTTGAAACGACAAATGAGTCTTGGACAAGATTGAAGATTATTATGAAGGAACTGGTCAAGGAAGGATTGTTAAGTAGCTAATACTTATGAAGGAATTTGAAATGTATAGCATGAAGAATAAAGAAAAGATTGAGAAACTATTGATCTGTTTACTAGAATCATCAACTTGCTATGCTCGATAAAAAGATGCCAGATGAAGATTAAGTTACAAAACTACTTAGTTCTCTACCAAAAGAGTGCACCACTAAAGCGACGACCATGACTAAGTCAAGAATCTCAATACACTATCTTTTGATGAATTATCCAAAAATCTTTTGACTCGTAAAATCATGATTGAAGAGCAAAATAGGACGGAACCTATAAAGCCTCAGTAAATGTTACATAGAGGGTTTGTTGTTGAGTCTGAAGATTTGGATGCAGAAGTGACTTTTTTGTTAGAAGATTTAGAAGGATGGTCATAAGGAATAAATCTCAAGCTAAGAACTTCTCCAAAAATCCATAAAAGGAGAAGGAAAGAGAAAAGGAGAAGTGCTTTAAATGTGGTATAATGGATCATTTTATTGCAGATTATCATGTTTAGGAGCTACAAAATCAAAAGAAAAAAGTTTTCTCTCAAGTGAAGAAGGCTCGCTAGGTGGAAGTGACTGTTGGAAATGATCGTATTTCGATTCGAAAGGTGAAGCCAATTGAGACAAGGATGTTGGACTCATGGCCATACGAATAACCAAGAGAAGCAATGGAGTTGTCTTATAGCAATCGAAGATGATGTTGGGGTACATCCTGCACCTTCAAATTTTTATTTACCAGATGAGTTAGAAGACTTATAAGATGAATTTGAAATATAAAGGTCTTAAAAAGGAATTTAGGAAGTTTGTGATAAAGGAATTTTGATTTATCAAGATCATGATATCATACTTACCATGCATAAGGCTTTATTTCTAGAGAATATGAAAACTAGGGAAGAATGTGAGAAACTTAAATTGGATTTGAGAAAATTGATAAATGGTAAAAGCAATCTTGAAATTACTTGGAAAGCAAAATATTGCAAGTGAAGTCTGTTTTATGATTTGAAACTTCATCTTCTCATTCTAAGAATTGTGTTTATTGATAGCAAAGGAGTTATACATGTTCTTTGAGACCAAATGACTATGTAATGAAAAATTCGAATGCTGAAAAGCCTAAAAAAGTTTCACTACCTCATAAGTTCAAAAATACACAACCAAAGCGTGTGTCTATTTGTTTATTTTATAACAGGAAGGGACATGTAATAAATGTATCTAGAGATAAAAACTTTTCTAGTAATGATTGGAAGACTAGGGTCGAGGAAATAACTCAAAATGACCCAATCATCAAAGGATACCAAGATATAAATATTTTGGTGTTGTAGGTACTCAAACTAAAGGGAATAGCCAAATAGGAGGTAACCAAATGACTTATAGACAGCGGTTGTTACACTCATATGACGGGAGACAAAAGTCTATTCATCAGGCTCAAGGTCCGAGATGGAAAAAGAATAGTTTGAAAATAGGAGAGTCTAAATCTTAAGACATAGAGAAATTGACAACTCTTCATTTACTATTAGTAATGTGCTCTATGTAGAAGCGCTTCAGTACAATTTGATAAGTGTTAGCCAACTATATGATTCTAATTTTTAAATTATTTTTGAAAAAGAAAAGTTTGTTGTATAAAAGGATAATTTGGTGTGATAATAAAGTTAACTTAAAAGCATGTCTCAAAAAGACTTCTTATGAGCTTTAGAATGAAAGAGCACCTAATGTTGTCTATTTCAAGGTCTTGAGGTGTAAGTGTTTCATACTTAAATTAAAGATAACTTGGATAAGCTTGATTCCAAAATATATGAAAGAATCTTTATGGGATATGCAAATAATAACAACTCATTTAGAGTTTATAATAAAAAGAGCAATAACGTTGAAGAATCTACTTAGTTTATGTTTGGTGAAACACTAGATGATGAACCACAACTTAGTAATGATGAAGAAAATGAAATAGTTGAAGTAAGTCTTATAGAAAACCTAGGTGACACCCATTAGGAAGATTTTTATATAGATCTTAGAATTGAGCCTCTTAATAGGAAACCACCTCCTAAAATAAATAAAGTTATAAAACTTTCAGGTGATACTTCAAATTTATCATATGTTTTTAAATATAGAAAAGATCATCATAAAGAACTAATACTAGGTGAACCATGACTACAAGAAAATTTCATACAGAAAATGAATTTATTTCACAAGTTGAACCCAAAAATATAAAAAAACTACATTAGATGAAGATTGGATAATGTCTATACAAGAAAAGCTAAATCAATTTGAAAATAGTGATGTTCGGGAATTAGACTATAATCCTAGATATCATCACATTGTTGGAACTAGATGGATATTTAGAAATAAAATAGATTACGAGGGTAATATATCTAGAAACAAAACTAGATTGATAGCTTAAGGATATAGACAAGAAGAAAAAATTGACTATGACAAACCTTTAATTGTCATAGCAAAGTTAGAAGCAGTTACAATATTTTTGGTATATGCATGTTTTAATAATTTCAAATTATATCAAATGGATGCTAAATTGGCCTTTTAAATGACATGGTTTATGAAGAACTCTATGCAGATCAATCTCCAAGGTTTGAGGATTATGATTATTCAAATGATGTTTTCAAACTTAAGAAGGCACTATATGGGCGTATACAAGCTTATAGAGCTGGATATGAAAGATTGAGTAATTTTTTCTTGGAAATGGATTTTCAAGATGAAAAGTTGATATCACATTGTTCATTAAAGAACAAGTGGTCATTTATTTGTTCAAATTTATATTGATGATATTATACTTGATGCTACTAATGAGTCTTTGTGTAGTTATTTTTCTAAGGTTATGCAACGTGAATTTAAGATGAACATGATGGAAGAGCTCAATTAATTTATTGGACTTGAAATTAAACCAACCAAAGGAGTCTACATATCTCAAAGCAATTGCACAAAAGATCTCCTCAAGAAGTACATGTTTGAGGATGGAGAAGTGTAACTACACCAATACCCACAAATCAAAATTAGATAACGACGAAAAGAGAAAGCCGGTTGAGATAACAAAGTATAGAGTCATGATAGAGAGTTTACTTTATTTGACGGCTAGTACACCAATATATTGCATTTCATGTGTTTATGTGCTAGATTTTAAAGTATGTCTAAGGAATCGAACATAATTGCGATAAAACACATATTTAGATATCTAAAAAGTACCTTGAATTATGACTTAATCTGTCCTAAGAATGCATGTTTTAACTTAAAAGGATATGGTGATTCTGACTATGTCAGGAATCTAGATGATAGAAAAAAACACTACTAGCATTTACAAATTTTTCGACGGTTGTCTTGTTTCTTGGTTTTACGAGAAACAAAATAGTGTTTTTCTTTCAGCTGCGGAGTCCAAATATTGACCGTTCACCTCTTGTTATGCTTAATTGTTTTGGATGAAACAAACTTTAATAGATTATAAAATAGAATTTGAGAAAGTACTTATATTATATGATAATACTTCGGCCATAAATATTAAAGAAAAAACCCGATACACCATAATAGGACTAAGCATATTGATGTTAGGCATCATTTTATAAGGGATTTCGTGCAAAAAAAAAAAAAAAAACCTTCTTGTTGAATTTGTGTCAACTAAAAACTAACTAGCATGTATATTTACAAAGCCATTAACAACGGAAGCTGCTTTTGATTAAAGTAGGATTAGGATTGATTAATAAAGAATCGTGATAAAATAACAAGACGAACTTCTAAAGGTTTGAAGGAAGTACATAAGTAGCACAGAAGATACAAAAAGCTCGTTAAATGTTAAAGTAAGCACACTGAACGTCTAGTGTAAAAGGCAAAGGTTCGGTGAAGTAAACCAAAGAGATGCACTGAACGTTCAGTTAGCAAATTTAGAGTTTGGGAAACAAATAAATGTAAAAGGAAGAAGTCTGAACGTTCAATACAAAAATTTCAGGTTTGAGGACCAAATTAATATAAAATACACCTCCACTCAAATGGTCAATTTGTGTTAACATTAGAATTTCCAAAACCTTAACCCGCCAATGAAATCTTACCTCAACCTTAAAACTCAAAATTAATAAAGTTTCACTACTGGGTAGTTTAGAACTAACATTTTTATGAAAATAATCTAAAGTTTTCGCAAGTAACAAACTGACACAAAGCCGTTCAAGCTGAAATTAAGTTCTAATGCAACATTTAAAATACGGATGCTTTGGAGGTGATGTTATTGGATTAATGACATGAAAATTGCGACTTTAAGGACATTTATGTTGTCTAACATGATCTGATCATCATAGTTTTAATGTCACTTTTTATCGTTACATGATGGAGTCTCTCAACCTCAAAGATGATGCACAATATAATTTCACCTAAAATAAATTGTTTTCAAAATACAAATTTGTTTTTGCTGCTTTTCCTTTTCTTTCTGCCGGTTTGGCCAATTGTTACGAGATCTTTAATCACACTGAGCATTGCACTGTCTTCTTCATATGTGCCTTGTGCACTTGACGACAGACAAGATTGTAGATCAATTATTGATACACATAAACTGCATGCAACAACATAAACAACATTACATGATTACCTTAAAAGCTCTTGCCTATGACAGAGTATAGGAAGATCAGATATACGCATACTCATGTGTTAAAAACACATAGATGTTTCCGAATGACTCATAATTAAAATTGCGTCAGACTCTGTCGATCAAGTGTTACTTCACAATATAATAAGCGCAATCAATTTAGTGAGTCATTTTGCTTTATTCCATCATATTCTCAAGCCAAAGGAGAATATATCCTAGACTCCATTGGAAATAAAACTCCATTGGAAATGAAAAGATGCAACAACATATTACAAACTTCCCAAAAAAACAAAACAAAAAAACAACAACAATAATAATACCAACAACAATATAATAACAACAACAATAACAGTACAAGTATGCTGGATAGAAAACTTCTCCGGGCTACATGCTACATGCTCATCTGCATTTTATTTGAATCATAAACCGATACCAAAGACAACAATAGAAAAAGACATTCCATACTATTTGTCAAGAAAGGTAAATCTACCAGTGAAATCAAGACAAGCAAGAGAAAGTAATAAAGCGACAGTCTTGACACTTCTTCCTCCTATAAGGAAAAAAGTTGAAATGAAACTGACAAGATGAAATAGTGAAAGTTAAGATCGTATAGACGTATGTAAAGAGGTTCTGCATACGTACTTGTTAAACAGTACGAGATAATGAATGAGATGCATGTTAAACATGAGAGGAAGATCAAAGAAGGCATACAGAGAGACAATAAAGAAGGATATGACTTACATGACGATTGGAAAGCATATAGTCACTGACAGAGCACAATAAAGACAGTTAATTTATGTAGCCGATATCATGTAGATTATATAAGACTTAAGTTGGAATTTTAGATACATAGTCGTATATCACGGTTCAGACAATATGATAGTCCTTAAAAATGTGTATTCTAAATACGCATATTATACATTAGGTATTAGCAGACACACAAAGAGAATAAAATTTAGACTACGACTAGAAAACAAAACAAAAAAAAACAAAAAATAAATAAAGCATAAGTAAACTGATTGATGTATATAATGGAAAAAGGTTTGAGTGATCCTGTTGTATCCAAACGATATTATATAATCATTAAGTTTGAGTGATCCTGTTGTATCCAAACGATATTATATAATCATTATAATCATTACAGGATAAATGATAGGTGCCTCATATAGGGAGCAAGCTCAAATCAAGCATCCTTTGGACCAACGGCAAACTTCGCGATAAAAAACCCTATTGTATCAAGGGGGGAGGACGGATCAAATCTCTGGACAAGTTCTTCCTCACCAGGTCTTAGCCATTCCCTAAGCAATTGCCACAAACCTTTCCACATTAGTTTAGGACATCAAAACATGCGAGATGTGTATCCATTCTATAATTCAAATTGGTGATTTAAAAAAAGGGGGGGAAAGAAAAATGAAAAAGATAATCTACATGCATAGTTCCTAAAATTTAAGTTGGTCCTTAAACCATTTGATACATAGCGTGCAACGGTATAAAAGGTTAGCCAAATAGCCAAAAGCATTCCACCAGAAAGAGTCAGGAAACAGACCCCACTTATGCATTCATACACAACCTTATAGTATATAGCTAAAAAGATGGTTTATACGACTTCAAGAGCTCACATAACGATAATTTTACAACTATGCAAAGGCTTCCTTCCTATAACCTGGAAAAAGAAGGCGTAAGTAACTACATTTCCAAGGAGTAGGTGCTGTCACAGGCTCTTTTGCACGATAAAGTATCGGATAGTCTGCAGGCATCTGCAAAGAATGTCAACTTACTGAATGGAATGCAGACACATTCATCTTCCGCAGCAATTATATGTCCTGCTGTTTTTCTTTCTTTCTCTTATGTTATCTTTGCCTATCCGACCTAAAAGATCTCATCATTCAGATATAAAACAAAATGGCCTCGTCAAAAGCTAGGTCTACAAAGCCTTCAAAGGGGAACGTGTACTTAAGGACACAAGAGGGTGGATGTGATTTTTCTTTTCCTCCCATTCGGTCATGAAAATTTCCAATTTGCTTTTTCTTTCGTTTTTCTTTCCAGTTTCTTTATACCTCGTTCATGAACATCACAAGCAGTCTATGAATTCTCACATTGAGTAACTTCAATAGTTACACCTGGTGCACTATGAACATCATAAGCAGACTATGAAGCATTGAAATCAATTACGCATCTATCACCTGGTGCACTAAGCTAAACAAGAAAAGGTCCCAGTACTGAAATTGAAAACTGAGCAAGGATAATTGCACTCAATCTAAATTATACAACAAGACAGAATATCTACTCACTCGGTGTATCCATCAGACAATTGACAACCACCAAGAAGGCCAGGTCCACCAACACGAGGTCGCTGCAACAGCAATGCAGAAGTCTTGTAAGCAAAAGCATTAACAGAAAGATATATACTGCACATTATCATGGAGTATGCCAAGTCCTAGATTTAAGGAATGGTTACCGGTTTCCTTATTTATTGAAATGCATGTCGAACCACAACTTTCTGAAAAGGTCAGTTCTTTCAAAACAGTGGCAGCATCCCAATTATCAACAATCAGATGGTAGTAAAGACTAAAGAGAAGTTCCCTAGAGCAAGGTAACAAAAAGAGAGAGGGGGTGGGGGGGGGGGGGGGCATCAAGGTGTGATAATCACGTCCAATGACAAACCAGCATCAACACAAAAATGGGACAAATATTACGTGTACACGCTAAAGGTTTGATCATAAATATGAAAAGTTGCTAAGAAAAATCAGCTGTTCAAAAACTCCTAACTTGTTCTGAATGGTGTCACCAAATCACTAATAGTTCAGTACTGCTGCAGTAAACCAAGTAATCCTTGTTAAAACTATGTCTAATAAAATCTAGATTCGAGCTAACCTGTTCTGCTAGGGACAAAAACTTGTATTTATCTAGTGCATACCGAACCAAGCCTTCATTCTCACCAGGGTTTATGGTACATCTGTCAATATGCAAAACACAGTTTAAGTGGTTTTTCCTTCACATAAAAGTCAGAAATACAGCAGATATGACTAAAATGGAAAAGGTACAAGGAATTGAACATCACGAACAAAGGGAAGATGACTAAAATGACGTACTAGGAACAAAAACAAATCTATGCGTGCATATCACCATTAGCATCCTATAAAGAGTTAACGTGCACTTGTAGCCCTTGAAGGAATACCAACTACGGGTTGATGTTAATGCCTTCTCTAATTGAATAAGTATACGTCCTCTTAGTAAATTACAGGCATCGATCAACAAATGTATGTGGCATAGGAAGTTCAAAAAGATCAAAGGAGGATAGTCAATTAACACCTCCTTTTCTTTATTTATTTATTTATTTATTTATTATATCAACGGTTGAAAAATGAAGTCTGAAGTTCGATGGTGAATAAATCGGATGTGAGTTTGAAATACAAAAAGGGAAGTGCAGATAACAATTTCCCCTCAATGATTTTATTCTAAACAAACCATTGACTACATGTACGTTTCAGATGAATGGAACAACTCCAAGATGAAGGCAAGATATAATATGAAAAAACCTTAGAAGCTATACAAACTAAAAACTCTGGCTCTACTTCCATGCGGTGTTATCATGCACTAAACTGTAGATTATAGAGAAACAATTTCACAGGCCGCAAAGTCTTCAAATAAATTAATAACTATAGGCTATTTAAAAAGAAATGCTTTGGTATGAAAGGGAGGTGAAAAAAAGTGTATAAGATTCATAATCAGTGTATAAGATCCATTATCACACAGTGCAGCAGGGAGATGGTATGTCAATTGAAAATAATCTAGAAATACAATCAGAACTGGTAGACCAGGACTCAATCTGCAGGCTTCCAACTTTTCTTTGACTGGGCAAAAACCATATACAACATACAACGGAATAAATCACTTCATCCCCACCAGAGTGTCCATAACCCCAGAAGTAGCCGATTCAGGAAGAATGACCAAAGTATATTGCCCAACCAATGCTGCATTAAGCAAATAATGATTTAAAGATACATGTTTCATTATCCATAACTACTCACGTTGAGTACACAAGGATCCCACCAGGGCGAACAAGTTGGACAGCTTGATCAAACATTTTTCTCTGGTACCTGGCATGACTCCTTAATGATTCAACAGTTTCCTAAATGTGGCATCAGAAAAATTGGATCAAGGATATGACTGGAAAGAATTTCCAAATAAGGAAAGTGGTATGGAAGAATAAATCTAGAGAGAGAGACGGAAGACGAGAAAAATAAAACAGCAAATATCAGTGCAAAAATCTCAATAAGAAATGCGATAAGGAAAGGGCAGGGGATGGGAGAGAAAAAAAAAAGGGGGGGGGGGGGGGGGTGAAAGAAATAAGCTAGAAGAACAATACAAAGAAAAAGTTAAAAAAAAAAACAACTGAAGAGCCATAGAAGATATACTCATGGAAATGCCAGCACAAGAAACAACTAGACCAGATCAATGAATAAACAATGTCTGAAATGAACCTTAATCCTATTATGTGGAGTTGGCTATATACACACACCTACACACACACACACACACACACACACACACACACACACACACACACACACACACACACACACAACAAGAGAGAGAGAGAGATGCATACATACATACATATGTATGTATGTATTGCAACCAACTCATGGAACATAAAAGCAACAGAAAGATAAGCACTATTAACAATACAACAGTGCGATAGTAATACTATTACAGACAAAATATCTTTATTCTCAGATGGCTGATGACAAAGCAGTAAATAAAAATGCGACTAAAGCCATGTAGATTCGATCCACAGGCATACAATTGACACCAAGCAGATAGTGCACTTCAGAACCAATTACAGTTCTTTCTTTTTTTTTTCTGTGTGGGTTGGGGGGGTGTGGAATTTTATGCTCGAGACAAAGCAAATAAAGGTATGGGTGCATTAATTCATCTCAGAACTAATTTGACGAAAAAAGGGGAATGTTATGGAAGAAAAAAAAAGACAAATACCAAAAAGTGCACAATAGAAAACCTAAGATTTAAGGAGAAATGTCACTAGGTCAAACTAGTTTCACCAAATTAAAATAAAGAGGAGCAAATAGAAACGAGCCAGCAAAGCTTTCAATTAACACATAGGAGACCTATTACAGCTAAAGATAGGGAAGGGAGAAAGTCAAATATCTTTAGTTAATCAACAACAACGTTATCCTATTGTCTTAGAGGCTCCCGCCTATGGTGGGGTATGGGGGAGTCGGATGTATGCAACCATACCCATGTGTTAGAAACACACAGATGTTTTTTTCCCAATGACTCATAATGATGCATCAAGCTGTGTCAATCAACTGCTACTTCACAATATAAAGAAGCGCAGCCAATTTAGTAAGTCATTTTGCTTTATTCCATCATATTCTAAAGTGAAAGAAAAGAGTGTCCTTGACTCCATTGAAAATGGAAAGGAAATATCTTTAGTTAATCATGATGAGTAAAAGCAACTTCTTAATGCATAACTACTTCATTTTCAAAACAAAAAAAAAAAAAAACAAGTCGTTTGATTTAGTCCTCTTTTTACGCCAACCAGGCCAAACACATGGTTGACACCATTACTCCAGATAATCTCCGGCATTTGGCCTTCAAAAAATACAGCAATAACCATATGGTTGACACCATTACTCTAGATCATCTCCGGCATTTGGCCTTCAAAAAATACAGCAATAACCATCTTCCAGAGGAGAATTTGAGTTCTCCACCTTAATGGCAATCCTATTCTAATACTAGCTTATTGTTGCATAAAGCTACTCCTCCATCCTACCATATCTCAATTTTCCTGTCTAAGAAGGATGTTGATTGCATCAAAACCTTGATATATTGATGTAATTTCATCATATTCCAAGTGAGTAGACACCCAATGTTGAGTTAAAGTTGCTTTAACTTACTGTAAGAATGAGTAGAATACTTCACGGGGGAAAATCAGCGTTTTGGGCAACCATAGGAGGCTAATCAGTATGAATGATAGCACATCATTTACTGTGAAAACGAGGTGAGATTTTTAAGCCTGTGGCTGGAAACCACAAACCCTAAGAATGAGCACCATGTTATGCTGGAACCCTACTAACTTCCAGAGATATTACTTTTATTTAATGATATTTAAATTACTCTACTTTAACGGCAATTAAATATACCTCTTTCATGGGAAAGCCGTAAGGATTAATTTATAAACTGAACAATCAACAGATCCCACGTGGAAGTATAGCCATACATCACAATAAAGAATACCACCTAAAGCAAACTCGACTTGAAGTAACAACAGTTTAAACAATTAAGTAAAAGGAGTTATAACATAAACCCTTTATTATGGCCCCACAAATAATTTCCAATAACTGGGCTACCTCTCCAACGAAAAGACGAGGCCTCAAACCAAGTGCAGAACAAGGACCGTCTAAAAGAACCCGATCAAAGCTGTCAGGAAGAAATCCTTTGCAAATTTCAACTCGAACGCCTGAGATTTGATTTCTTCCAACTCCATTCCTCATTTTCCTAATATCCTTTCTGAGCTTAGCTTTGCTAGCATAGCATCCATTTTTCGGGTTTTTAGTGCCACCTGAAGCTTCAACAAAAACGGAACAACATAAAAAAATAAAATTAAAAAATATCCAAATTTGAAACATGAAGCTCTTATTAAGTTTTAGCTAAAGTAGTCGACAAATAACAAGAAAAGCCAGCAACAAAGCCATCAAGAAGGGTCAACACTATATCGCCAAAATCAGTCTCCTTGACATATTCCAAGAATAATTCTCCACCCGTGCTCCCACCATATCAAACTTCTGCACCCTTTTTTCTAAACCTCCTCTACATATCAAGATATTTACCTTCTGAAAAGATTCTCCTGCAAGTATTTATCAATCTTCTTTTCTCGAAGTCCATATTGTATATGAAACAAAAATAAGCGAGATGGAATAGCAATCCCTCAAGGTCAGTTGAACAAGTCAGAAGAGCTCTATCAGAGGATTTCCTCTCAGCTCATGGTTTCTACGCCAAACTAGTCAAAATCAAAAGCTCATTTTCACTGGAAGCAATAAGATGGCCAGAGTTTGGTTTAAGTAAGCATTAACAGTCAGACTCTATCATGTATCATGTATCTGATTTATACTTAGGTTCTTGGAATCAGTTTGTGCAGATTCATCCTAGTTCAGGATTGATAATTATAATCTTGCTTTTCTAGAAGATCCATTTCTCCATGCAATCAGTTCCATGTCTTTATAATGGAGTGGAGGAGTGATGGTGGATGCCCGGGAAGTGGGAAACTAAATATAGGAAAGTATTGTTGTTTGCAGCTAAGGCAGTTGAAGGACAGGGAATGCTAGTTTCAGTACTAACATCCATCAGGAGGAGAACAAGTCAAAATGATGAAACGCATTCCTCTGTGAAGAAAATTAGAGATTATACTGTCATGCGTATATTCCTAAAGATATCCAGCTTGATTGATAGTATTTGAACTCCTTGACAATTGCACAGGAACTCTTTCAAAAGCATTTGCACAAAGCATTAATCTTGTCAAGATAATATAACAAGCACACAGGGAGAGGTGTTTACAGAGACTGGCCCAACTAATCAAAAGGGAGTGCCTCTTCTTCAAACAAAAGTACAGCGTCAAATAAACTCCCCAACAAAAATAAAGAATAATAAAAAAAAGGAAAAAGTTATACTCAAACTGACCTTCAAAGACCAACTTAGCATCTGAATGTTCAGTACCATTAATAATTAATGTCTGAGAATCTTGAAGATGACAAATATCATCAGGTAACTCTGCTGCAGGCGCATCAACAGATTCCCTTGAGACGACTGCTTTAAGTGCATCTAGCTTGTATGAGCTGATGCAATTCAAACCCATTTCAGCTGCCAATTTTTTAATATCAAGGACCTGCAAAGTCATCAAGGTCAATTTTCTACAGCGAACAATGTATTCATCTAGAAATCAATGGCAAAGATAATGCAGAAAATTGTAGATCATTCTAAACTCTCCATTTATATAGATAAGATTGTGAATCATGCTGCAAGATCTCTGCAGACACACAGGTTATTTCCAGTGAAAAATATTTAAACATCCAATAAAACAACCAGAAGCTCGCCATGTACATCACTCTAAGAAAAGGATACTTAATATAGGATTAAATCTAACTTTTTGTAGTTAGGTACAATTTTTATGTCCTGAATGAACATTTTTTTGGTCAGGACCTAATGGACACCATCACCCAACCACAATAAACTGAAAGAATTGAAGTCTTCTTCATGTTGAAAGTTTCAAAAAATTGGCGAACCACGGTTAATTGTGAAACTGAAACCTTGATATACTTTCTTTCTTAGTGTAGGATAGCATAGTCCTTCCACAATCTTTGAAATGCAGTTAAAGTATTTTTTTTATATAAGCAAAATTTCATAAATAAGCCAAATTAGACATCTTTACATAGGTTGTTACCAGGGGTAAGCAACAGCAAGCGAGCTTGCTCAAACTATAAAAACAATACATAATCTAGCATATTCTAAACATAATCTAGTGCCAGCAAGTGTAACTTGTTCAAAATACAAGTGGCATAAGGTTATCAAAGTACCAAGCAAAAAAGCTTATCCTTTTAAAAATAAAACTAAAACATAATACAAAGAGTAACCAAATAGTAACCAAAATTACAAGAGAAAAGCCTGCCAAGTATCCAATGCAAAACAGTCAAAGCAGAGGCAGAGGCAATAGTAGTTGGGGCACCCCTATATACTAGTCCAAAGGTAGTAACAACCCAATCTTGCTTTTTGGGGATCAAAATAGCAGAGAAGGAACAAGATAGCAGGGTAATCAAGTGTGTCCAACCATCCAACCAACCAGGAATGTGCAATAAGAAGCAACTAGGCTAAAAGGTAGGAGACCGAAAATCTTGACAACCAAACAGTACAAACAGATCCTTCCATTTTAAAGCCAAAAATCCCCAATCCCCAACCAAAATGAGATCCATGGACCATTGATACAGCACGGATACCTTCTTTCGTATTTTTGATTATTTTAAGTTATTTTATAAGAAAATTAGATAGGATATTTATAAGAAAATTAGATAGGATATAGGTAAGAAAAATTACATATGTATTCTTTTTTTTTGTTAGTATGTTTTAGGAGTTTTTGAAACATACAAATAGGCCCCATTGTATACTATTTTAATCAATCCCTTTCATCAATGAAATTTGAGCATTTGCTCTTGTGAGTTTTTTTGAGATTTGTCTTGCTCAAGCTCGTCCTTTGAATTCAATCAATCCCTTGAACAAGAGTTGTGATCTGGATTCATCCTCAGGTTGTTCAAAAAGCTTTCTCATGGTCTATTAAGGTTCTTGGCATGAAGGTTGTTAATCAAACGAGAGTTGCTCAGCATGGATAAATAGCGGGTCTAACAAGGTTCGTTGCAAGCTACGTTCACACGGAGGGTCTAATGAGGTTCTTCGTTCTTCATATTTCTCGTATTCATCGCGTTTTTCGTATTCTTTGTTGTTATTCGTGTTTTTTTAGTCTTTAAATTTCTTGGTATTAAGGTCTTTTGGGAGTGTATGATTCTGCTAAGCACGCATCAACATGGTATCAGAGCCATCTTAAAACAATAATGTTTGTGTCTGTTTGTCCTATATCCTAACCGTCAATCAAAAAAAATAGTTTACGTCAGTTTGTACGCCAAAAAAATTCAGTTTGCGTCTATTTGTGTTCTATTCATATAGTCAAAGTTTGTCCATTTCTAAAAAAAATCCCAGCAGCTGAAAATTTTGTTGAAGTATCCTGCTTTTGTCTTCTTGTTGAATCTTTCAGTCTTTCCTTTTGCTTATGTTTGCGTCAACCTTTAAAAAAAATCGGTCATTCTCTGCTCAACGAGCCAACCTTTGCATGTTGTTTTCAATTTAGAGGTATACTCTTTTCCTTGCTGTTTTTCTGATTCGAAGAAATAAGGAAAAAAAGAGAAAAAAAATCCGAGAAAATGTATGTTATAGAAAAGCCATTTGAGTATATGTTTAAGAGCCCTAGAAAAATTTCTGAAGTGAGGTTTTATTATGGGTCTTTAAGTCCTATCCGTACATTCTATTCGGTATAAGGCCTGGTGCCAAGATTCACAAACTGTGAAGAGTATTATCATGAGTTCATAAGTTTAATTAGAGCTCAAGTGGTGTTGAATAAGAATGTCATAATGAGCTATTTTACATGTGGTCTCCATCCAAAGATCCATGAGTATTTGGAAGATATTTCATTCTTTTGCCTTGAGGATATGGTATATTGGGCAAAGGAAGTTGTAAGAGGTAATTACAAAAAAAAATTGAAAGAAGGCAAAATCAAGCAATGTCAATTCTACAACCTCTTATTCATGAAGTTAGTTCGATATATGAGGAAGCTTAGCTTTCAATTGAAATTGTTATTGATAAAGAAATCGTGATTGAAAACTTTAAAGAAGAAGAATCAGCAGTTGAAAGTGCTAAAATTAGTATCCAACTATGCACGAACGATGAGAATAATCATCTTGACATGGAAAGGGATGAAAAATGTTTTTTGAATTATATTGATCTACTTTCTTCTTCGTCTCTCTTTGTGGTAATTGAAGTACAGGTGTCCTTGCATCCTAAACATGTTGGCTGGAAGATCCATGTGCTTGAAGCTGCAAATCGAAAGAGAAGTTCATGTTGCTCATCCCTTTTTGTGTCCAACATCATTGCCTTTGCTAGACTTGTTTTTGATCCCGGAGGTTGTGATTCGAGGACGAATCCTTTCAAGCACGGAGAGAATGATATGGCACGGGTAAAGAAACTTTTTATTATATTTTATATTATTTTAAGTTATTTAGGGAAATTAGATAGGATATTAGATAGAAAAACTAGATAGGATAACTATAAGGAAAATTAGATAGATTCCTTTTTCTTGTTAGCTAAGTTTTAGGGGTTTCTGAAGCCTATAAATATGCCCCTTTGTACACTACTTTAATCACCCCCTCTCATCAATAAAATTTGAGAAATTCGAGCCTTCGTTCTTGTGAGTTTTTTTAAGTGAACGAATTAATAGAACAGATAATATTGCAGAAGAATTGTCAGCAAAGAAGTAAAGAGAAGAACTTGAGCATATTTTCTATTTATCCGTAATAAATAATGAGTACAGAAGATTCCTAAATACAAACAGCCTACAACAACGCCTATAAGAAGTTACCGTTGTACTAGTTGATTACAATCGGGAGTATATACTGAGCTAGTATATACGGTTACAGTGTACATTACAATAGATTAAATCTAAACTACTTTTACATATATTTTCAACACTCTCCCTCAAGCTTATCACAATAGATGAGAATGGGCATCTGAGCTTCCTGGTATAGTTCTGTAAGGACCCTCTCAATTCATAACCCTTCACATAATCCTAAAGTCAGAGCCCTTAATTCAGCTTCAGCACTACTCCTTGACACCACAGCTTGCTTTTTGCTTCGCCAAGTTATTTGATTTCCCCATAAGAATGCACTATAGCCAGTGGTAGATCGCATATCCATTTTAGATCCAGCCCAATCAGCATCTGTATAAATTAGTAACTGCCTGTTGAAACTCCTTTTAAAAGATAGACCCTTTCCAGGAGCTGTCTTTAAATACCTGAGAATTCTTAGAGCTGCTTTGAGATGTTCTATGGTAGGATCGTTATAAATTGTGAAACATAACTTACAGCATAACATATATCAGGTCTAGTATGAGAAAGATAAATAAGTTTGCCAACTAACTGTTGATACCTAAGTTTATCAGTAGGTACTCTAGTCATGTTTGTCTGTTTCTTAGTTTCGGGCTCCATAGGAGTAGCAACGGGTTTACAGCCCAAGAGACTAGTTTCACTTAATAAATCGAGAATATATTTGTGTTGAGAAATAAACATGCTGTTTTTATTTCTACCCACTTCCATACCTAAAAAATATCTTAAACCTCCCAGATTCTTGACTTCGAATTCAGCAGATAACTGATCTTTAATTTTTTTTAATGCCTACATGATCATTACCGGTAAGAATGATATCATCCACATAAACAATAAGTATAGTAAATACATTAGGATTAGAAACACGAATAAATAATGTGCGATCACTTTGTGTTTGTGTAAAACCATATTTTATTCCCGCTTTAGTGAATCTCTTAAACCAAGCTCTAGGTGATTGTTTTAAATCATACAATGACTTCCTAAGTTTACATGCCATATGCTTGTTCTCATTAGTTTTAAGTCAAGATGGAATATCCATATAAACTTCCTCTTATAGGTCACCATTTAAAAAAGCATTCTTGACATCTAATTGAATTAAAGACCAATCAAGATTAATAGCTAAAAAGAAAATAATACGGATGGTGTTAAGCTTAGCTACCGGTGCAAAAGTATCCAAGTAGTCTATTCCATAAGTTTGAGTGAACCCTCTAGCCACTAGTCTAGCTTTATGTCTATTAATGGCTCCATTTGTATTATACTTTATAGTAAATACTCATTTGCATCCCACTGTTTTTATCCCCCTCTTTAAAGGTACTATATCCCATGTTCTATTCTTAACAAGTGCCTGCAGTTCTTCCTTTACTGCATTACTCCACACAGGACTTTGTAATGCTTCATTTATATTAGAGGGAATCCACTGTGTATCTAGGTTACATGTGAAAGAATGAAAATTACTTCCTAATCTATCATATGCAAGGTAAGTATATAAAGGATGTTTTATACTCCCTAACCCCATTTCGAAGTGCAATAGGTAAGTTATCAGAACGAACAGGAGAAATGTTACCAGTATCAACTGCTGTTGGTAATATTTGTAAACCTCCTGTGATGTTATTACGCCTTGTATATACTCTGATTATGGGAAGAACTTCACGTTCAGGACCCATGATGGGCTGTTCATTCCTTCCAACAGTAGTACTATCTTCAGCTGCGTGTTCTGCGTCTATGTCTGAAGATTTATCCTGTGGCTCAACATATAGTTAGGCAATCCTGAAGCTGCAACGGATATTCCTTGCTCATTATCAAACACTCACTTATTTACAAACTTCGTGTGTGGCTAATAGTTTTCATTTTCCATCTCATCGAAAACCCTTTTCGCTCCACTTAGCCTTAGGGGTATTTTAATGGATACATAATAAGAATGTTGTTCATCAAATATCACATTTAAGGTTACAAACATTTTTCGAGTTATTGGACAATAGCACTTATAACCCTTTTGAGTGCTTGAGTATCCCAGAAATATATATCTAACGGTTTTTCTGTCCAACTTTGTTTTGAGATGCTGTGGCACAAATACATAAGCCACACAACCAAACACTTTATATGGAAGCCTAGACAAGATTTTTCTGTTAGGAAAAAACTGAAGAAAACATTGCTTAGGTGTTTGGAATGACAACACCCTTGAGGGCATTCTATTTATTAAATATATAGAAGTAAAGCTTCTCTTCATAGAAATTTTGGAACACACACAGCAAACATAATAGACCGTGTGACTTCAAGTAAATGTCTATTTTTCCTCTCTGCTACTCCATTTTGCTGTGGAGTATAAACGCATGAGGTTTGATGATGAATACCGTTAGAAGCCATGTATTCCTTCATTTCTCTATCAAGATACTCAGTCTCATTACCACTCCTAAGTACTTTCGGGTATGATCATCAACAAATGTGATAAACCACTTAGCCCCGTTCAGGGAAGCCACTTTAGAGGGTCCTCATATATCTGAATGCACTAAATTAAATGGAGTACTGGGTTCATATCCTTTTGGTAGGTAACTGACTTTTGTTTGCTTAGCTAGAATACATGTTTCACATTTCAAATCACAGATATTCAGATTAACAAACAACTCTGGCATTAATTTTCTGAGATACAAAAAACTTGGATGTCCCAATCTATTATGTCATTACAAAAGATTATCCACCTGTTTGGATCTATTACAAGAATTAGACCTAAAACTGGAGTATGAGATCGTACACCCAGTTTCTGGGCCAATTCTACTATAAGTCAGCTTCTTAGATTTACTACTGGCATCTAAGACTTGTTCACTTTCTTGTGATTTGATGATGTAAAGCCAATTAAGTTTGTTATCATTGACAATCATCTTCCACGTAGTTGTCTGCAGAAACCAACACGTACATGATGAGAACAACGCTACGCAATTATTGTCAACAACTAATTTCCCTATTGATATTAAATGCAAATTCAGTTTTGGTACATATAGAACTCTATGCAACACTATTGTAGGAGTTTGGTATATCGTGCATTTCCCCAACACAGATAATTTCATTCCATTAGCAACCTTAACCGTTTTAACTTTAGGAAATGCAGTATAAGAACTAAGCATAGAAAGTGTAAAGGTCATATGGTCAGAAGTCCCTGAATCTATAATCCAGGAGTGTCTTACACCATTTGACCTAATACCTGTGGATGTCATGGTAGCTTGCATGGAATCTGACTGGACAAATTCTGAGCCAGAGTGAGTATCCTCAGTCAGTTGCTTCTTAGATAACAATTGCAGGAGAGCTTCGAGCTGATGTTGTGTAGGTAGTTGTACCTCAGTATTATCTTGGATATTTGCTGTATTAGCTACAGAGCCCTTACGTGGTCCCCAATTGGGAGAAAACCTAGAATTTGAACCTGGAGTATGTTGTTGTTGACTTTAAGTAGGTTGCATTTGGAAGTATTGTCCTTGGTGTGGTTGAGGAAACTTTGAACCTTGATTTTGTTGCTGGAACTGTTTGAGCCTTTGGAGTTGAAGCAGTCTTCCACCCTGTGACCTGGTTTCTTACAGTATTTACAACTAGGTACGTGTGGTCTATATCTTTTGTTATTAGATCCTCCATTAAACTACGTCTAGCAGTGTATCCAATGAAGTCATTGGGATTGGGTTTTGAGGTCCCAATGGAGCTAGGTAATGTAGACGCAAGGGCTGATCCTTCCATAGTTTGCCCTGGTTGAGAGTCCATCATAACCTTAATGCGACTCTCTTCCTGTCTTATCTCAGAGAAGACGGTATTCAGACTAGGTCAGGGCTTTGTTCCCAAAATATGACTACGAACAGAATCTAAGTCCTTGTTGAGACCATTCAGGATACGAAAGACACACTTAACTTTAATGAACTGTTTAAAGAGTGTTTCATCAGCAGGGGAGGTCCATGCAATGGTCTCAAAGGTGTCTATTTGTTGCCAAATTTTTGTTAACTGGGAATAGTAAGTGCTTACAGAGTTGTCTCCTTGGCGAACTTCCTGAAGCTTAGCCTTCAATTCATAGATTTCAGCTACATTATCCTTTTTAGAATAGAGTTCTTTTGTTGCATTCCAAATTTCTGCAGCTGTAGTGTATAACATGAAATTGTCACCAAATTCTGGATTCATGGAACTGATCAGCCATGACATTATCATGGAGTTTTCAGACCTCCATTGTCTAAAACGTGGGTCAGTTGAAGCAGGTATGGTGATATTACCGTATAAATAATCATCTTTACCTCTCCCAACAATAAACATCTCTATAGCACGACTCCACGCTAAATAGTTAGACCCATGGAGTTTATGATTAGTTACCATGATGGGATTCCCATCAAAAGAACTTGGAAGTGGTGGAGGAGCTGAGATAGGATAATTTTCAGGACACGAACAAGATCATGAGGTTTCTGTAGAAACAGTGGGTTCAGCTATAAGATTATTGTTGGAATTTGAATTAAGATGGTTAAATGAGATGAATCTAGAGGAATGAATGAGACTCAGAAGATGGAAGCGTAGATAAAAGCTTTAGAGAGAAGAAATACTGAACTTGATGGAAAGAGGAGTACGAAGGATTTGACAGAATGGAGAAATGGGTTAAAGTTGTTGTCCTATTCTGCAGAATGAAAAATGGATGGGATGTAAAAGTAAAAAAAGCACCAAGTGGTAATAAAATACATTAGTTTAATAGGCACATGCAGGCAACGTCCCCATGACTTGATAGAAGTGTACAAAAGAAGGCTACAAGTGGAGGCTACGTGTTCCCAACGGCAGTGCATGTGAGCCTCGTCACAAATTGAAGGAATATAAAAAACTTATAGTGGCCAAGTGGCCAACTTACATGAAGGAGAAAAAATGGTGGAAAATACGTAACATACCACGTATTAAATTACTAACAATTATGAATAAAAAATTGTGTAGAAAAATCTAGAAACGCCAAATATCTGAAAGATTGAAATGTAGAAAAAATATGGAAAAAAGTTTACTTTCGCATAAACAATTTTTCCAGAAAACCGTGCTTGAGAAGACAAAGAAGATGAAACTTCTCTATTCCAATATGATCTTTTTAGATGTTTAGATGAAGAAGAAGATGATGATGAAACTTCTCTATTCCAAAAATGTGATCTTTTCTTTCTTTACTCTTGTCCGGCACTTGGATTTTGCTGATTATATGAGTTGAAGCAAGAACAATGGATGTATATGAAAAGATTGCAGTATAATGAGATCTTCAAGAGAAGAACCGTTTTGATGATAAAGAAAACAGATTGTTCTTGTAGACAAATAAAGATCTTCTCAGATTCTGAGCCAATGGCTTTGATACCATGAACGAATTAATAGAACAGATAATATTGTAGAAGCATTGTCAGCAAAGAAGTAAAGAGAAGAACTTGAGCATATTTTCTATTTATCCGTAATAAATAATGAGTACAGAAGATTCCTAAATATAAACAGCATACAACAACGGCTATAAGAAGTTACCGTTGTGCTAGTTGATTACACTAGGGAGTATATACTAAGCTAGTATATACGGCTACAGTGTACATTGCAATAGATTAAATCTAAACTACTTTTACACATATTTTCAATATTAAGTTTGTCTTGCTCAAGCTTTGTCCTTTTAATTCAATCAATCTCTTGAGCAAAGATTGTGATCTGGATTCATTCTCAGGTTGTTCAAGAAGCTTTACCAGAGTTTACAAGGTTCTTGGCAATTTTATCAAACAAGGATTGCTCAACGTGGATAAACAAAAGGACTAACAAGATTCGTTGCAAAACTTGCTCACATGAAGGGTCTAACAAGGTTCTTCGTTATTATCTTCGTTCTTCATATTCTTCGTGTCTTCGTATTCTTCGTATTCTTCGTTGTTATTCATGTTTTTTAGTAATCAAATTTCTTGTTATCAAGAGGTAGTTTGGAAGCGTGTAATTCCGCTAAGCACGCATCATTGAAAAAGGAATGTCTATCTAATTTTCCTTATAGATATCCTATCTGGTTTTCTTTATAAATATCCTACCTAATTTTTCTTATAAAATAACAACAAATAAAAAAAAATACAAAAGAAGTTTCTTCAGTCGAACTGTATCAACCATAATATTCCTCATCCCAATACTGACAGTACCCTTCAAATGCATAAGCCAAACCATACTAAAATATATTGAGATACACATCAAACATACTGGGCTAAGACCAATATTGTACTCGCACTCGAAGACAGTACGCAGAGTAAAAATGTAATGCATATGTAGATATGTTAAAATGTAAATGACTTAATATACAAATGTAAATACCTGAGATATATATGTACAGTTCACACATGTGAACTTTAAAGTCTTTCTTTTCATTTTGTAAACCGTTGGAAGAAGCTCCTTATTTCTCCAAGATTTTGACCGTTGGAAGAAGCTCCTTATTTCTCCAAGATTTTGACCATGGCTGCAGCCTGCTACCTATACGAGAATTCTAGGAATGATAACGGTAATATTTGAGGAGAAGCCACCTTCTCCTTCTATATATGTGACTTGTCTATTAGCTTAAAAGAAGCAGGGGAAAAGAGTTGAGTGAAGTAATAATGAATTCTTGGCTTCAGCGTTCAATTGATCTGTTTCCTCCATTTGTCTACTTTGTTCTTCATTCATATTATTTGACGCTAAATTCCAGCATGGTATCAGATCCCTAAGTTGATTAGGGGTGAAGAGTCGTTCTTCCTTTTGTTTTCCTCTAAAATTGTGAGCTCTTTTTTGCTGATTAAATTATACCATTATATGTTTGTCCCAACTGGGCTTAGCTGTGTATAAGCTAAGGGGGGTGATTCGAATAGGGCCACGGATTGGAGGGGATGCTGTTCTGATGATTCCTCTGCATCCTGTGATAGTATTGAGGGATGGAGTCATGATCGTGCTTGCTTATGGCTGTCATCTTCCTTGCTGATTGGTTCATCACCTGTCTCTCCTCATCTGTGCTATGCTCTCAGGTGTTAAACCTCCTACGGAAATTCGTATGTCTTGGTATGATTGATTTTCCGGTGGTTAATTTCTGAGTCAAACGAATAGTGCTTTTTTGACTGCTAAATGTTTGATGAAATACCTGTAAGGAAATGTGACTAGTGTTCAACTCCTCCAACGAGTATTTTGAATTTCTCATTTATAAAAAAAATACCAACTTAGTTCATTCTTCACGAGATGATCTAGCGAAGGTGGAATCAGTCATGTTTCATTGTTTTTGAAAGTTGTATGGTTCCTGGATATGTCGTATGCCTAGGTAGCACTGAATCTCCTTCAACCTTCTAAATTACAAGGTCATTATATCTTCTATGGTTTCCTTCAGTCATCTTCCTTGTTGATCATACTATTGTAATGGCGATGTTTGGAGTCTATCAGTTGAAGGACCATCACATTACTAGGAGTTGCTCCTCAGCCTATTTTCTATGAAATAACGTCGATGTTGGTCAATCTTAACCTTCATAGCCGGGAGCGCTTGGTCTAGTGTGTGTGTGTTTCTTCCTTTCCTTCTTCAAGTTTTTTTCTAATCTGTGTCTATAATAGAAGTTCTAACCGGCTTCTCATACTTCAATTAACTTTACGAAAATTAACCTTGCAAATTCTTGAAAGAACTTTGTATTCTCTTGTTTCAAGGGTTTGTTCCAATTGGTTTGCATTACCTGTTGTACCGATTGCCTAGATGATTTAAACTTACTGAGTTTGTCCATGCACTTAATAGGCTGTCAGTTGCTCTCTTTTGAGATACTCTGTTTTTATTGTTCTTGATGGTTGGATTAATAACACATTAATGGAATAAAAGAGTGGTTATGTAGTGATTCTACAACTCAGATAAACATGTTCAGGAGTTGAAACGTCACGTGGAATTTAAAATTGTCAGTTGAATGTTACTGTGCCTGAACAAACCTGGTTGAGTAAGTGACATTGGTTTTCTAGATAAGATTTTGCTCCTTGCACTATTTATCCTTCTTTAAAGTAAGTATTGCAAAACATTCTTCAAGGCATAATCCTAATCAATTATACCCAGTATATCTCAACGACAGCAAAAGCTATCGCTAGGGTATGGGGAGGGTGAGTGGCAGACAAACAACACCTACATCCCAATGGATAGAGAGTTTGCTTCCAGTGAGACCCTCGGCTCTATATGTACTTCATAGATAGCACAATAATAGGAATATGTACTAGTGAAGGGATTTTATTAAACATAAACGGAAATATTCCGATATCAAAATAGTCATAACAGAAGGTATGCACAAATAGTTGAAAGACAAATACCGAAACAAAAAAGTGCAAAGTCAACCTGCAGTGTAAATACTATCTAATCCTCTAATGTTCCTCTATAACCTGTCTACCCCTCCTTAACCTTAATCATCTGTCTCCATGAACTCCTATCTTGGAACATGCCCTCAGAAAGATGTAACTCTAGTAAGTCATACTACAGTGAGGCTTTCAATTGCTCTGACAAATGCCGTAGTATGTCTCCTCTTAACATGCGCAAGTCATCTCGGTCTTCCCTCTCTTATCTTATCTGCTACACTAGCCATTCTTAACCTTTCTCCGTATAGCTCATTTCTTATCATGTCTAGCTTTGTATACCCACACATCCAACTCAGCATCCTCATCTCTGCCACTTCCATCTTCTGTGACTGCGTCTTCTTGATGGCACAGCAGTCTGTTCCATATATATTATTGTCGGCGGCACTGCCACCCTATAAAATTTTTCCTTTAATGTAGTTGTAAAATTCTTGTCACACAACACCCTGAGGCCGCAATAATATGTATAGTGAAAGGTAGTGAATTTGTGTAGTGTAAATTTTCGCAATAATATGAGTTGCGCAGTAAGGGCTCATTCTTAAGTTTTTTTTTAATCCCTTTACTAATGAATTCTTCAAGGAACTATTCATTTGTAGGTGTTTATTCGTACTTGTATTTGCAGGTGATGAAAGAGTTAAACATTAACTTTTCTTGCAGGGATTTTATACTAACATTTTGTGCAGGTGTAACAAGGCCAGAAGTTCTATAATAACCTTTGTTTTGCTGGATCAAAGTTATTTATCTTGCAAGATTCTTCAAGGCCAGAACTAGCAAAAGGTACTCTAAACATATCCAGATCGAAAAAGGGGAATTGAAGAGTAGTAGACGTACTTTCAGACGTGGAGTAACAAAAGCTTCAAACTTAGTTGCATCCATCTATGCACTAAATTTGAGAGGGAGTATTGTACTGTCTTCGAGTGCGGGTACAATATTAGTCTTAGCCCAGTATGTTTGATGTGCGTCTATTAGCTTGAAAGAAGCAGGGGAAAGAGTTGAGTGAAGTGATAATAAATTATTGGCTTCACCGTTCAATTGATTTGTTTCCTCCATTTGTCTACTTTGTTTTTCATTCATATTATTTGATGCTAAATTCCAACAAAATATAGAGAGGTGGACATAGTGGTTCTGTAGTGGCAAGATAGTACAAAGCAGAAGGTAGGAGAGGGAGTAGAGAAAGGGAGTGACATATGCAGTAGCAAACAGAGAAAGCGGTAGAAATGGAGATGGGTGAAGAAAAGAGGGGAGCCAGTGCATCAAAATACCATCCCAGGTACGCTGAAGCAATGTCACTGAAGAGAAATTTAGCCTGATGGCAGAGAAAAAGGTAGGGAGAGAAGCCAAAATTGTAATCATGACCAGCCAGCCCAGGGTTCCAGATTGGTAGACAGGGGTAAGGGATTGGAAATAATAGCATCAAATTTGATCAACTCCACCAAGCAAGCAAAAGACGATGCCAAATGCCCCCAATCCCCCAAGTCCTTAACCAGTTAGTATGGGTAGCAGGTTGGGACAAATGCAGTCTAAAGTACAGTCCTCTGTTATCTAAAACCGTAATTTTGACATGACCTCAAGCTAACTATCCCCCCCCCCCTTTTTTTCTCACTTACACAGAGTACTGCCACACCATTATACAGTATCCAAATGAACAGGTTAACAATGACACAGCTGCTGCAAAACTCCAAAAAGAAAAAGGGCAAGTAGATATCTCTCTCTTTTTCTTTTTGTCGAATTCCCTCGTCATCATTGTTGTAAACAACTCAATGAAAACAAGGTTTGTGGCACCGTCAAAACTGCCAAAATCATGACAGATTAAAACAAACTAAAGTTCAGAAGGGTTTGGCATGCGGTCATCGACTTCTTGAAGTGTGACAATGCACCTGCACAGTGAGAAAGCATCCTGGAGTGGACCAAGAATGATCACTGTAAATCTAAGGTTCAAAGAGAGATGGTCGTACTTGCCTTGGCATCCACCATATGTGGCATAAGGAAAAGAAAGGAGAGACTCCTCCAACAACAGAGAAGGGAGGCAGCTCAAAAAATTCAGGAAATAAGACTGTTTGTTTGTTCTTGGAAGGGAGAGGAAGGAAAGGTCAACGGGAAATAGCCCTGAATTGGTTTTAATCACCATGTCTTTGGAAATGAAGTACCATGCAGCATTATAGTTGCTTTTTTCAACAGCTATGGATTGCAGGAATATCTACATCTTCATGGTCGAGGAGGGCAGTACTTGTAAATGAATTAATCTTAAAATAAATAAATAATAAAATAGTTCAGAAGGCGCACCTTGTTATGAGATCGATCAGCTGCAACGATCTGTCCCTTGTCCTTCATAAGAATAGCTATCGCTGTGGTTTTCCCTCCAGGAGCTGCACACATATCTAGTATTCTCTCACCCTGTTGAGGATCTATGAATAGAAAAATTAGAGAAACAAAGAGATAAAGAGAGGGAAGGAGAAAGAGAAAGAAATGTAGCCAGAATGGAAAAGTCAAGACCATTTAGTCAAGCTAACAGAAATTTGACCTGAGGCTCTGCAAGAAGGTGAAAATGAGTTAATCTCCCCCCACCACCCCCACAAAATTTTATCCGCTTTACCAAATTATAAGTAAATGTACTTGCTCCAGTAAACAAACTCAAAGGGATCTGATCGAAGGCGTTGAAAGAAAGAAACATGGTTTCGTTCGGAAAGTTGATTATAATCATGATTTCAGACTTCAAAATTAAAGCATGTTTAAATTAGATTTATTTAAATAATCTGGCACAATAGATATAATAAGTTACCAATATTAATAGTATAAAATATTCAGTACGGTAGACATTTTAATCATGGTAACATGCTTTTTTAAATTGGTCTAATATTACCTCTTTCATATAGTGAAGAGTATGAGAGGAAAACATGTAAGCTAACAATTGAAGGAGGAGGAGGAGGAGGAGGAGGAGGAGGAGGAGGAGGAGGAGAAACACTGGGGAAAACCCAGTACTGCATCAAAACCTTGGGCAAAACTCAGCCCGTAAAACCCAGTACTGCAAAGGATGAGAAAGACATGAAGACTTGAGAGAACAAGAAACAAGAAAAGGACATGCCATGATGACACAACAGCCAAAGAGCATTCCTGTAGCTTAGCCTATTGTCATTGCTGGGCGCAAATTCAGAGTTCCAATTTTCTACAGCCTTTGGCACGTAAACCATCCAAAAACAAAATACAGGCCATGCATATAGGTAATATGCCCTCAAAGTCATAACAAGAATACCAGGAACAAGTAAATGATTGCACACAGTTCAGCCACCTGGTGCAAATAAGGGGGAAAAAACAGAGAAAACAAGACCAAACACATGCTATAAGAAAAAGATAGAACCTACCCAACACATGTGCAGCTATAATACTTGGCAGATTCTGAAGAAAAATCTCTCCTTCAAGTAAATCTACCAAAATCAACAGCAAAGACGTTAGAGAGTATTAAAAGATTACTGCAGAAGCATAAAAAGTTTCTCCAAACATCAGCTATATTTGAACAAAACTCAAATTTTTACCATTAAAGGAGGGGAGTTGAAATACTCTATTGTTCATATCCACTGCAAGCCCTTCAGATGCACGGAAGATACCAGATCTTGAGAACATGGTTGTTCCTTGGCCTATGTAGAGGCCGTTTCTTTCAAAATAATAAGGATCTGAAGCAGAATTAATATTAAAAATAAACAAGACATAGTAAGGACCACAGAGAATTGGTAGAGCTAACAAATTAAAGGTACAAGAGACTAGTATGAGAGGAATAAAGGAACTGGTCTTTTGAATCCTTTTCATTATTCGGTTGACCTACCAAACAGTTCTTAAAACTCAGAAGGAAAACTGCCAATGCTCTTGACAGATATAGATTGGAACGGGCATTTAGAGTCGGCTATGGTTTTCATGAAGTATATAAGTTTTGGGTACATCAACAACAAAAACCACTAAACAAAACGTATTCAAGCCCCAATGAAGTGATAAAATATAAAAGTATTGCTCCAATCAAAGTCTATCCAAAAGTAGATTACATTTTTTTGGGCATGTGATTTTGCAGCTTTAGCCATAAACTAGATCACAGTTTGTTGTTGGACGTAATGTAACCTAGAAACAGGCATTAGCTAAAGCCAAGAAGGAGAAAGTGGCATAAACAAGCCATGAATACCGAATTAAAGAGGCACTTGATTGTAAGAATTTAGAGAGCATTAATTCAACATTATCTATGACACTTGGACAAGGAGCCGAATGTAAATAAGAATTCATATCAAAGAAAGAAAAAAAGAAAAACAGAAACAAGCAATGCCCACAATCAGAAAGGGAATAAACCATTAAGACCATAAAAGACTTGATACATAAACTTTTTATGCTCAAGGAACACCACTACGGAGTGCATGTATTGATGCGAACATATTTTTACCTGCCTAAAAACACAAGGATACCAAATAGATAGGTCTAAAGTGGTCAATTACCTTAATGTACAATTTTCAGTGTCTTTCAAGCTAAATAAAGCACATTAATACGCCCCCAACCTGCTCCCCCATCAAAGAAAAGACAGAAGCGTATAAAATAATAAATGAACACCTCACTTTCAGGAAAAAGGTAAAAACAATGAATGCGGCTGGACTACAGAAGCAGGTGCAGCTACAAATCAGGTATCAAAGAGCAATGACCAACTAGAGACAAGGCACAGGGACACAGGAAAAGTTAACCACATTGCAAAGACATATGACACCCTGCCTCATTTATGCCTTTCTAATTCATTTAAAAAAATATGAAAAGCAACGAAATAAAAGCATTTTAACTTAATGCCTTCATAAGAAAAGAATCACATGGATATATAATATCTGCATAACCCAATACCGAGAAGATTAATAGTCTCAATCCAGCCAATTTTTCCCAACAAAACATGCAAATTTAGTAGAAATTCATAAACAAGAAGCACTGACTTTTATCAGAAAGAGTGAGATAACACAGGTCAATCAACACGAAATTTATTTTCAAAGCCACGCTCTACCCTAAAAAGTACAGCCTAAGTTAAGACCATTAAGTCTTTTACAAAAAAAAGCATGTTACAGCCTTCAAGGACCATCAATTCTTACCTGTTTCGTCTCCCTGTAGAACAGTGCCACGCGTCACATTAGTACTCCACCCACCATCGTTACCGGGTTGCTCCAGAGCAACTGAAACTGCAACTGAATCTCCTTTCTCAACATGAGCACTGCACGCCAACACACCAGGTACATACACCTATAAAAAGATTGTGGATTGAACAGACAACAGAAACTATCTAGTGACTTCCTTCATTGTCATTCAAGTTGCCCTAGCTACATAACAAATATACATTTAACAGCCAGGCCATGTTGTCAATGACCTCCTTAGACCAGAATAGAATGAAATTTGTCCAAAAAAGAAAACACAGTTAAATTTATTTCTGGCAACCGGCATCCTAACATAAAGCCAAATGCCTGTCCACAGCCCAAAAAAAGGATGAAACCTTTTAAGGTATTCACATGCATAATGACAGGGTTCAAGTAATAGACATCAATGAAGCACAGTTAACAAGAAACATGCTCACCTGAGCTCCTCGAAGAACTGCCTCTGCACATTTTCTACTGACAATAACCTCCTTTGGAATATTACCTTCTGTGTACCCATAGTCAATATCGTGTGGTCCAGAACCTTTAACTAATACCACATACTGTAGCCCTGGGATCGAACATTTTGAAACAAGATTTTCTTGGATATCACTGAGAAAGTCAGAAGCATCAAAGTGTCCAAAAGGTTCCAAGACAAGGTCATTGGACCTCTTCGAGTCATTGGGCATTTTTCCATCTTGTGGTCTTCTTTCCTTTAGAATTTTAAGAAGTTTATTGATGACTGCATCACTTGTCGACTTGAGTGTGTTCACACGAATACAAGAGTAGCATGATGGCCCCCTAACAGAAGCACAGAAATCAATTTGCATGATCACTAGTAGAAGGCTAACATGGCATTCAAAGATCCCAAACAATTCACATGGTTCAACAGTAAAAATGATAATACTATAGGTTTCAAACAGAAGGATGCAGGCAATACAGGCAAGAAATTGTCTACATAAGCTCCTCCGCATGATTCATAGTATGATGTAACAAATTTCTGAGGACGTTAATCCTATAGGGCATAAAAATCCTTTCAAACAATATTATAGGCACTAAAAATTAAGGGCATAAAAAACTGACTATAATGATCATCCATCTTAGGGGATATAACTCAAAGGAATAGTCCGTTTGGATCAACTACCTGCACCTTCAAGGCTAGCAGGAGCAAACACTCATATTAAAAGGAATTCACACCAGAATTGAAAATCATTTGAGGAAAAATTATTAAAGCTGTGTTCTATAACTTTCTATTACCATTAATAGCATAAGGAACTTAGATTTCGGAACAGGCCCAAAATATTAAGATAAGACTTATAAAATGGGACTGGTTAGTGTTACCACCCAATAACAAAAGGGAAAGAATTGCAGAATATTGCAATAAACATCAACCATACCAAGCTTCAATATATATATATATATATATATATATATATATATATGGTACCAGCTGCATAATAATGAAGCAATCGATGAACTTTAGAAAAAATGATGGCAAGACAGAATGGAAGGACTAATAAATAAATATTTGGAGAAGGGCAAGTGGAAAGAAGAAGAAGATTACGTGAGGGCCTCGGAAATGCGGGAGAAGTGCTCAGAGCCATAAGCTTTAACGAAGTATTCTTCAACTTTAGAGTTCCATTTCAACTTCGGATTGTAGCAGTAACGTTGCTCCCCAAACTCCATCGCCTATGCATACATGTCCAGATACAAACTCAACATATGAATTTCAACTGGCATTGGAAATAAACAAATGAAGAAACTGAAAACAAAAAACAGAAGGGAGAAACTACTTGGGGTTTAAGAATTGGGATGAACTCGGGTAGGGTTTTGATGAGATCAGCAGCTTTCTTTTTCATTTAATATAAAAGAAACGTTGCATTTAAGGTCGAAGACATCATCAACACTAAATTTGAAGTACTTCTCCAAAGTCGACCACTGCCTTAGATATCCTCACCCACTTTTTTTTTCACCCTACGCGTCATCACGCGATACGTAGCAGCAGGGGTGGATGGTGAGGCTAGATGAAGATGACTTGCATCTAGCCTCACCACCCATCCCTACTGCTACGTGTCACATGGTAACGCGTGGGGTAAGAGATTTGGGATGAGAACATCATAACCCCTCATTTGGGGCCAATCTCAAGTACACGCGAATTTGACACGTTCTTTGAAGAATTGAGTATAGCATTGACAGATTTCGTGTAAAAATTAGATTAGATCTGAAACTTACTTGCTAAGAGTAAGTTGTATCCAAGTATATCTGTGTAAAAATTGGATAAAACCTGAAACGTGCTAAGAGTAAGTCATGTCCAAATATATCAGCGGGTTATTCATTTAAACCTGCCATATTCGAATTTTTAAAAAATATATATATATATTATGTTATAAACTCAATCAAAAATATAGTAGAGAAGAGAAAAGAGAAATTAGATAACTTTGTATCGCAAGGTATGTTTTCATATATGATATGTGGTCCTATTTATAGGACTCATGGAGTGAAGATAAGTTTGGACAAACCCTTTGGATATCTATATCTAATATGATATACATGGTATACAAAAGATATAATACTTTAGATATCCACATCTAATATAATGTCTATCTCTACAATATATATCAACATCATGTTTATCCTTGAGATTCCAATATATCAATAACACTCCCCCTTGGATATTCCCACTTTATAGAATATGACTCATTAAAACCTTGCCAAAAAAAACTCGGTGGGATAAAAACTTGGTCGAAGGAAAAAAGAGTACATATCCATAATAATTGGTACGTGTGATACACTGCCTCGTTAAAACCTTGCAAAGAAAAACCATGTGGGATAAAAAACTTGGACGAAGAAAAAAGAGTATATTGTGCATTTAGTAATCACACTTCCCCTTATGCTGGCAAGAGATCTTTAAGTTAACACATTCCAATGTTGTAGACCATCTCTCTCTAAATATAGTCGTTGGTAGTGCATTAGTGAACGAGTCGGCAACATTCTAACTTGATTGTATATGTTGTATATCAATGTCGCCATTCTTCTTAAATTCATACGTGTAGATAAATTTTGGTGATATATGCTTCATTCTTCTTTGATGTAATCATTTTCAACTTGAACAATACATCTACCATTATCCTCAAACAATGTTGTTTGCGTCTTTGATATACTGAATCACCGACCTCAACCAAATGTATTCATAGCTTGCTTCATGCAACGCCAAAATCTTATGATGCTGCAGATATGGTTTTTACTGTCTGTTTCACTCATCTCCTTGATATGACCGCACCAAAACATATCCATTTTTTGGTCTTTCCTTATGCAATTCAGATAGATAGTCAACATCAGCATAACTCACTAATTGTGGAGCTACCTTCATTGAGTAGTATAAACACCCCTATGGTGTTCCAAGAAGAAAGAAATGTGTTTGACATCATTTCAATGTCTTCATGTTGGTGTTGAATTATACTTTCTCAATAAAATCACTGAAAATGCTATATATGGTATCGAAATTCACAAGATACTTTAAAACACCAACAACATTAAGATATGGTACTTCAGGACCAAATAATTTTTCATTATGGCGGTCGAAATAAGTCTTTCTTTATATCTAACAATCGTACCATGCTATGACTACTCAAGGCTCGATCTGCAGGCCGAGAGAAAATTTGATCTTCTCAAAGTTTTTCATCTCAAACTCTTTTGTGATACAACTAGAGGTTTTATTTAGCTCTTCAGGAGTTCCAACAAGATCAACATGTACATCCTGCCAGATTGTTTTAATCCATACAATGATTTTTATAATTTGATTGAGTATAGTTCATTCATCCTCTGATTACATGCTGCAGGCAATTTAAATCCTTATGGGATTTTATATCATCATCTTATACTTCATATGAGTAAGCGGTAACTTCATTCATTAACCGCATATCAAGGTTTAAGTGACCGATAGGCTGACTGAATATTGTTGGACCGTGCACCTGCATTAAACACCACTAGAGGGGGGTGAATAGTGGTTAGCGGAAATTACACTACAACCCTTTGTTAAAATCCCCTTTGAAAACAGAATCTGAAACCACCTCAGATTCAGAACCCGTTTTTCAAAAATTCACAAATAATTGTTCACAACTCCAAAAATTATGAACATTTCCAGAATTTAACTTCAATGAGTTAACAAGACTCTACCCAAAAATCAGACAAAAATAAGTTGGTTGGCCCTTCAAATAAATAAAAAGTTTCAGATGGTCAATCTGGACAGAATTGGACAGAATGTTGCTGATTTTGCAAAACGTGTTTCTCTTTGAATACTCAACCAAAAAGGTTGATGTTTATATCAAAACACTCCTTAGGATGTGTAGATGAAGTTTTCAAAAGGCCCTGACCTTAACCAACTCTTGAAAAATACAGAATTTAAGTTTTCTCAAAACTGGTCAGATTGCATCCAGATTGGAGCAGTTATCTTGCAAAGACTGAAAGACTAACTTTCCCTTGCTCAAATCAAGTGATTCTTGTTGCAAATGAAAGCTAACAGTCTGAAGTATAACTTCACCAAAAATCACGAATTTTGAAAGTGTTTACCTATTTTTTCAAAACGTGAAAAGTTGTGTGAAATCTGTAGTGAAAAATGGGCAGAAAACAGAAAAATGTAAAGAAGACAAGAACACCAAGAATTTATCCTGGTTCGGTCAATGTGACCTACTCCAGTCTCAAGGAACACCTTTCCTTGGATTTCACTATGGTATGAACCAAATTACAGCAAGAAGCAAGCTTGATCCTTGGGTTAAACACCAACCCTATTCAAGACTTGGATGAACACCTTTATGCAACTCTTGGTTGCAACACCTCTATCACCTATTGATGTAGCCTTATAGATTTGACTAATCAATCTTACAAATAAGACACAAGAAGGTGTGTATAGTGTAGCTGGACAACAACTAGAAATGGAACACCTTAGCTACACAAAGTATGAATGAAAATATGAGAAGAGAATAGCAAGACAATAATCTTCAATTTTTGCTTTCAAGTGTGTGTCTTCTCTTCTTCACATTGCCTTCTATTTATAGAGTGAATTGATGGCATATTCCCTCCATCTTTTAGACCATGTGATGGCTGAGAATTTTGAATTAAAACACCTCCATAATCATCTCCAACAATCTTGTCTCCATTTCATTCAAATTTGAAATTTCAAGTTGGCAACTCTTGCCAACTAGCTTGCTTTTGGTTTGTCTTCTTGTCTCCAACTCATAAAATGAGAAAAACATCATCTCCACCTGTTTATGGACGTTTTTGATGTTGTATGTATGTATACCAACTCAAATTTTGTGAATAAAAAACAATGAATAAGTGTTGACAAGATTATGTCAACATATAACACCAAAATTCATACTTTCTTCTCCTTTACATATTGTGATGAATCTTGCACCAAGGACACCTTGTAATCTCTAAAAGATGATGATTAATATCCTCTTATAACATATATAAGAGGGTCTTCAAGAAAAAATAGAATGTGACATCTCAAATCGTCACATATCCAGCTATAGTCAATAATATCATCGGTTGAGAGAATAAGATATAAGATCACCATATAATCTTAAAAAATATACTAAATGAACTCCAGAATGAATATAATAAGATACTCAAGAGATTCCTTGAGTAAAAATACCGAAACTGTCTTCGGGGGTAAAATGACCAAAATGCCCCTAGTGAGATAAAACTCCAGAAATGACCCCGATGGTCATAATTAAATATAATAACACCTTCTTGATAATAAATAAGATGATAATATCTTCTTGAATCATATTCACCATGTCGAGTACCTACAAAACTCAAAATACCACTTTTGCCCTTTTTGGTATGTTGTAGAAACTTCGAGGGCATATTAGTCACAAGATATTATCATCATAAAAATCACATAATCACAACATGATAAACATATATAAATCATGTAAAAATAAAAACAATTATTTTATCACATTTTAGAAAAATATTTCTAACAACCCTAGACATCGTGTCATTTTTCTTCACTTATTCAACTCTTTCATTTATAACACCATATGTGACATTTTTAAGTATTCATCACTTAAAATCATGACTTTGAAAATTATCCAAACATATTTCTCAACAAATATTGTAATGTTATGGCATCAATTATTAGGGAATATGTTTCATCATAGTCAAGTCTATTTCTTTGTGAAAAACCCATTTATATCTAATATGTTTGATCCCTTCAGAGGTTTGACTGCAGGTCAAATAATTTGCGAATGCGACTTTTCCTTCAAGGGTTTTGGACTACGGGTCCAAATGCTTTGCGAATTTCCCTTCAGGGGTTTGGATTGCATCTTTCTATTTTAGCCAATGATTTCTGTGTCGACACTTTTCAGTTAACATTGGTTCATGATTCTGATTCATAACTTCACATGCAATCCCTCAATCAATACATGATCAATAATGATCATTTGCTTATTCCAATTTTCTCTTATAATTCAAAGAGATCTTTTCAAAATTGTGTTCATTTTCTTCTTCGGGAGCAATTTGTTTATTGATTTTTAGACTGATCAGTTCTTATTTCTATAGAGCTTTCAAGTTGTGAACATCTAAATCTCTTGTTGAATATTCTCTTATGGAGTATTATTTGTATCATTCTCTTTCGAGGGCTTTTATCTTTTACACCAACTGGACGTCCATGTTTTAGACTTGCTTTTGGTATACCATTATCATGTCCTTCAGAGACATCAAGTCGAATCGGCGCGTTCATCGCCAAAACGTGGGATTTTGTTATCGTTTTACTTTTTGCACGCATTGATTTGTTCATGTGTTAAGGTGAGATAGTGAAGGAACGTTCCATGTAATTTCACACCGTTCTTCAGGAACCGACACTTTCTCTCCCCTAACGGCGGGAAAACTAGCTCACCAAATCAATGCTGATGCATGTATAATTGCATGTACCCAAGCTCATGTGGGTAAATAGGTCCTTAAAATCAAACGCCTAGCAATCAGTTGTAAACGTTCAATAACTGACACTGCCAGAAGAACATGTGATGAACCTAGAACTCAGCTGCTGAGTGCAACAAAGGACTTTTCCGTTAGTCGGCAATAGTCAACACAAGTCAAGCTCGCCTAGTTCGAGCTCTGCTCGTTAAGGCTTGACCTAGGATTATTGTCCCAGCATACCTCGACTAGTCAGCCTTAGTTTCGCCCAAAGAGTTACCAGACAGGATCACAAGGCTAAAGACCTCAGCCTCAAATCAGCTCGGCCAGGGGTCGAAATCATGTCAGCACGGCCATGGCCTGGTCAGCTCAGTGTACATACAAAGAGTTTAGCCTACTCTGATCAGTCTGCTCAGCTCAGCTTGGCAGAGCTTCTTGCTACCTTTCCCTAGCTGAAGTACGTACGAAGCACCTCAGATCGGCCATAGTATGCTCAGGCACAGTCCTGCCACTCAGCAAGCTTGGCCTCCTAGCTTGACACGTGGCAACACTTAGCCTCCACGCAGCTTGGAACTGCCATCAGCGTAGTTATCTATCTACACATGTCAACCTTATAGAGGAGAGTTTCCAGCACCGCAGCCACCTCTTGCCGCGTTGCAGCCATACAACAAGAACTGCCACCAGGACAACCATGTGTCATCACCATTTTTGCTTTTGGCTACGCAGCCTTCAACTTCAACAGTTATAAATAAGAGCTTCCTCGGCTGAAGCCACCTAAGTCTATTCAAGTTCACTTATAGACTTAAAGTATCTTAAGCTCGGCCAAAGCTAAGTCTGAGCTCATCCACCATAAACAGCCACCCTCTCAAAAAGAGAGCTCTAAACAGGTTGCTTCAACCTTTGTTTCCAACATTCTCACATACAAATATGTCCATAACTGACTTGAGCATCGGAGAGTTTTTCCCAGGGCATTGACCCTGGGGCTCTAATCCTATTTTTCTCTCTCAGGTTCTAGAGACGGTCCTAAACGAGGTGCTAACGACATTCCGCAAGGATCACCTTTGATCCACCTGGTGAGGATCCAACCTCATCATTTCGGCGCTATAAAGAAGGTCTGAACCTCCGTCTCTTTTTAAAATCACCTTTCAAAGGGCCTTCTAGGCAACCAGCCTATTGTCCACCATTAGGGAGATGGATAAAAATAGTCAGAAAAGGGGCAAGAGACCTGATAACCCTCGAAGACATCTACGCTCCACTAGACCTCAATCGAACAAGGTTCCCCAAGTTCAGCAGAATCATCCACTCCCGCTGCTGAATTCATATATGAGGAACACATTCGATATGTGGCCCAAAACCCAAACGTGTTCCAAGCGGTGGTGAGAGAAATAAAAGGGAGAGCTCCAGTTGCTGGACCTAGTGAGGCCCACCCTAGTGACTCTCCTCAGCGAAGAGAGAGCATGGAGTACACCCCACTCGCCCCAATATCATCCTGAACCTTGGGGGGAGTTTATGGGCGAGGCCAGGAGCTCATATCTGCGATCTAGTCGTTAGCACTTCACGTCTGAGCCTTTAAAAGCCTTTGACTACCACCTGAAACGCGCATGGAAAGCGTTGCTGCTACTCAGACATGGCAGAAAAGTTGACAAGGAGGCCATAGCTCAATCGCGTGAAAGACGCGCTGTGCATATGAGTTTAGAGGGCCGAGGTAAAGAAAGAGTGCCTCTGTTGGCCTCCAAGGCTCATATTTTATCCGTCATGAGGAGGGAAGGCCTAACAAGAGATCCCAAGCCTTATCGGGTCCAATTCACAAAAGGGATCCGCAGTTGTACTGCCTCTTTCATCATGTCATTGGACATGATACAGAAGACTGCAGACAGCTCACCTCAAAAATTGAGCGCCTAATTGAGCTAGGCTACTTGCAGCATTATTACAACTTGAGGTCAAAATTGTCTAATAGGCTAGATTTCACTCAGCCTCCTCCTGACGAAAGGTGCCGATCTAATCATCAACACAGGTCACCTGAGGATAAAGACCCAAACATGGCTGGGCAGATGCAGCGGAGCTCTAGATGGATAAGGCTGGCCTAGTCAGATCGGCCTTAAGGGAGCCAAGAAAAGCAGACAAGGTCATCTCGGCTGACCTGAATGGCTCCTGTAAAGACGTCGATGTGGAATCGTTCTTTGTGCAGGAGTCTTTCAAATTGCCAACCTGAAGGCAAGGACCACCAACCTGCAGGACATAAGTCCGATTACCTGCATGTATCCAAATCCTTTTGTATTTGCACATTACTTAATGGAAAAAGCAAATACCTTCTCAATACACGTTCCATATTTGCTATTGCAATCGAACTGTTTAGATACCAACAGGTTTATTCTGATGAGACAAACATTTGGGGCATGAAGTTCACTAATTATAATATTCAACTCGGACTTTTAGCCCGGCTCGGCCTGGCATAATTTCTCTTCTGGACTCGGGACACAAACTCTTCCGTTTATCTGACTTTTGTCTTATGGCACATGAGATTAATTATATAATGCACTTCCAACCGACAACAGTAAAGGTTTACCTCGGTCTTACGGCTTATAAGGGGTTCACCCCAGCGCATTCATCCGCCATAGGGGGCTTCTGCTTTAAGGCTTATAAGAGGTTCACCTTAATTCTTCTGTCCTTGCCTTTGTGGTTTGTAAGAGGACCCCGGGTGTGATAGGTTTCACACTCCGATAATCCGACCTGAGTGGTCACCTTTTGTCCTCGCCTTTATGGTTTATAAGAGGACCCTGGATGTGACAGGTTTCACACTCTGGTAATCTGGCCTAATTGGTCACATTTATCCTCTGCCTTATGGTTTTAAGGGGACCTCAGACGGGACAGGTTTTGCGTCCCAAAAGGCAGACCTAAGTGGTCACCGAAATAGGATGACCTAAGTGGTCACCTCAGTAAAATGACCTAAGTGGTCACTTCCATAAAAATGACCTAAGTGGTCACCTCTGACCTCTGCTTTATGGCTTTAAGAGGATCCACCTCGGCCAAGGAAATTGTGGTCGTAGATCTTCTGCTCAGACTTATATGGTTAGCTCAGCTTTATTAACTCATGGCTTCGTCTCAGAAGACAAATTTTAAGCTATAAAAGCTCCAAGGCAAAACAAGCCTACTATTGCCGAGCTTAAAACAGCCGAGCATCGAATAATGATGCAACGCGTTCTACTTAGACCAATGGATTCACCTCGGCTGGCCTATAGTTATCTCTTCAAACTTAAATATTGCTTAGATAATAGTCCTCAATCATAGCACCCCGAACTTCCAGCTCTGCCTGACAGCTTAACTGGCCTATTTCTTATTCTTGAGTTAGCTCAGCCTAGCAGGATGACATGTTTATTCTAACTCAAGTATGTAGACTTAGTTTATTTTCAAGTCTTTATCTATAGCATGAACAACTTATTAAATGCAGAGCAGATGCTTATGACCTCGGCAGTGCCAAGATTAAAGACTTATGATTTTAAAAAGTATTACTCATTGAAAAGTTATAAATAGAAGAACATTATATGCTGTCTATAAAAAGCCCAAACACAAGAATAGCCAAGAGCCGAATCAAAATTCTCCATTAAAAACAGATTAATTACAAGAACCTATTCAGCTCAAGCTAGTCTAATTACAAAGGAGCTTATGTCTACTCCTCAGCATCCTTCAAATGAGCCCTGTTCTTGAATTGCTCGAAGCGCGTTTCAAAGTCGAGCTCTGCAGTAGAGTTGTATAGCTCAGTAATTTGGGGGTCTTCTCTATCAACTGAGGGCATCTTCCAAGCAGACATCAATCGCCGTTGTTTGGCCCATCTACATGACAGAGATCTGCAGAAGTACGATGTTTTCTTTAAAGAATTTGGATCGCTTGAATTCAGCCACTGCTTCTATTTTCGCCTTGGCAACTTGTTGAGGCAGTTGCTGTTTCAAGTCTATTTCTCTTTGCAGTGCAACTTTCAAATCTTTCTGCAGAGACTCTATCTGTGATAATGCTCGAGTCGAAGAAAACTCCAGGCCAGCTACCTTATCTTCCATCTCATTCACTTTGGAATTAGAGGTTGCAAGCTGAATATCCGCCTCTTCTTTCCCCTCACGGAGTCAAGAATTCTTCGACTTCAGGGTGGCTATCTCTTTGGCCTGCTCGGAACTGAGCTGAGTAACTTCCTTGCACTCCTGACTTTTGGTCTTAAGGGCCCTATTCAGTTTTTCAGCTCTGGAACAAATCTCAAGTTTTTGAGTTCAGATCTGCTTGGCAGAAGGATTAAGCCATAAAGTCCGCAACACAGTGAAATACATTCTTAAGAAAGACCACTTACCAAAGCAATGTTGCTGTGAAATGCAGTGGTACTTTGTTCCCACGTCAGAGCACTAAACTTTTGACAATCCGTGGGCAGAACCGTTAAGTTATTTAGCCTCTCAGCTACGGAAGGATGAACCGCTGAACCAGACTCAGAGAACTCCCCAAGGATCACTCTCGGCACCTTTGGCGACTGAGATGAGACCACTTTAGCTGACCTGGTTGAGCTTTTGCTTTGGCGCCTCTTTCTCAGTGGACCTGCGGCTGTAGCCGTTGACTGTTCTGGCTCAACAAAGGCCGAAATCCATAGTAGAGTCTCAGCAGCATCATCTCCTCTATCTATATTGGCAGTGATGCAAAAGATTCAAAGGATACTCCAACAAATTCTCGCGATTACAAAAAGGAAGAAATAACAAAGGTTAGGTAGATACTAAGTTCATCAAGAATGAGATCAACAGGATCAGGCATACCCGCATCAGTTTGAACTGGGGCTTCCTCAAAATTATGCTCAGTCCCAGGAGCCTCTTCCATTGAAGGAAGGACTTCAGTGGAGGCAGAGTCTATTATAGGCTCTGTCTTAGGCTCTTGAGGCTTCTTGCGTTTAACATCTTTTACAATTTTTGAGGCAATTCTGCTGCTTCAAAGAGCCATTGAACCAGCACAAATATCAAAATCTTTAACATCTGAAGAGCAGATGAACTTAGGAATTGCAAACAAAGAAAGACCTGCCCCTGAATATCTCTAAACTCATTGGGTTAAGTGCTTGAAAGTTCGGACTAGAGGCTAGATGGCCCAGGTCAGCTGCCTCTAAAACTGACCTGTCCACCCTTTGCCAATCAATGCCTGCAGGTAGACTCCGCAGTCTGGCTGCCGCATCACAAAATTCTTGGCCCGACCTCAAGTTATATGCCTTGCCAGATTTCCAGATATCCCACTTAGGCAACCCCTCCCTCTTAATGTAAAAGAATCTACCCTTCTAATTTTTGGTAAAGGATGGGATTTTTGTGGCAAAGTTGAATTCACTGGTAGGGGGCCGTTTGCTAAAATAATACCAGCTATCCGAAGTTTTACAATGAACAAACCTCTAAAAACTCTAAGATCAAATTTAGACTCTACTGCCCTCAAGAAAAAGAAAAAGAAAATTATAACCTTCAGAACGTTGGGTTTCATCTAGGGCAGCCTGAGGTTGTAGGATTGAAGAATCCATTTTAAAGGTTCAGGAACTGACAAGTTGAACCCAGACTTAAAATATTCTTAATACACAGTGATGCATGCACGGGAGGATCTCGTTCCTATTATGCACGACTTGAACACGAAAGGGGATCTTCCTTTAACTCAAATACAACTACACAATCATATTTGGATGATTGCACAATAAGCTTCAAGCTCACCTTTCTCCAAAACAAAACTGTTTAGCCATATATATGTTTGAACAACTCACAAGTGATTTCAACTCAGCCCAAGCAAGAATTAACCCTCTTAGGTGATATCCCTCCCAAGTATAATGAGTATACAATCAAGATTGTCCAATTCTTGAAGGGAATCTAGCCTAGATTCAAAGGAAAAACAAGAACAAAGCTTGAAAGCTTAATGTGAAAAATATGTTTTCAAAATTCTGTTTGTACAAGGAGTTTGTCATCCTTTAAATAGAATAACAACTAGCCTAATATCTCTACTATACAAGAATATAGTGATAGACAAGTGCACGGGTCATAAGACCCTTGTTTCCCACCTTTTTAGGCAAGGTAAAATGGACAAAAAGCATGGTCTTCAAAAGGTAGACAAAAATCCTGAATTTCAGGCTGAAAGCACTCCTTTTGGTGGACTTATCATTAGACCCTTCTAGAAGTCGAATTTGCTCTTGAAGCCTTCTTGAGTTTTGTAGATGACGAGCTGAACTTGAATTTGGGATTTTGAATCACCCGATTTGGAGCTTGGACAAAGGGGATATGATGCGTTTAATTTCAGCTGCTTCCAGGTGATGGCCTTTGACAAGGATCCAACAACTTCAACTTCATGGTTCTTTTTGAGCTTGATAATGAAGGAATCTGAGAAGCTGCAAAACACAAAAGTTTTAGATTAATGTCTTAGCTTTGCGTTACAACTAAAATCAAGGGAATCCAAGCTGTGGTTGATGAGATATAGCGGAATTACGAACACTACTCCAGCCTTGTCATGTCCATTATTTCAGCTTTGTGTTTGCTTTAAGCCATGGCTTCATTCTTTCTTCCGTTGACCTTAAATCAGTTCAAACATATACCAAACAACATATACAACACACTAGGACATGTATGTATTAGTTTATAGAAACTTATAAACGAAATAAAGCTAAACACTCAACAATATGAACAATACACACAAGATTATCTAATATATTACAACATGGTTCAAACTAAATTAAATCTTGTAGAAAATAGGCCCAATGGAGACTATCTTGACTTGGTTCATGCTTAACATGCTTGTAAAGAAAGGTTCCCACTTCATGCATCAATTTCTTAGCCATGCTCCTTGTTATAGGACCTTTGTCTTGCATTGGTGTACCTCCCACTGTGGTTGGTTTTTCTTGGATTGGCTGGGGCTCATCATTCCCCCCTCTTAAAAAGGATTTGACCTCAAATCTGGATCAACACTAAATGGAGTAAGGTCAGCAAAATTAAACGTTTTAGAGACGGAACCATATCTTTTTTCAGGGATGTCTAGGACGTATGCGTTATCTCCAAGTCTTTGGACAACTTTGAATGATCCATCGCCTCTGGGCATCAATTTTGATTCCCTTTCCTTATGAAACCTTTCCTTCCTCAAGTATAACCAAACAAGATCTCCAGGTTCAAAAATAACAGCCTTACGGTTCTTGTTAGCTCTTTTGGTATACACTTAGTTTTTAGCTTCAAGTTGTGATTTAACATTTTCATGTAAATCTTTTACAATTTTAGCTTTACGTTTTCTATCAAAACTAACACGTTCATGAACAGGAATAGGGACTAAGTCAAGTGAAGATAAAGGGTTAAAGTCATAAACAACTTCAAAAAGAGAATGCAAAGTACCACTGTGAACATTCCTATTGTATGCAAACTCGATGAAAGCTAAACAATCTTCGCAATTCTTTAAGTTCTTTTGAATTATGACACGCAACAATTGTGACAAAGTTCTATTGACTACTTCCGTTTGTCCATTAGTTTGTGGGTGAGCAGTTGTTGAGAAAAGAAGTTTAGTACCAAGTCTACTCCATATAACACGCCAGAAGTGGCTTAGAAGCTTTGTATCCCTATCGCTTACAATGGTACGGGGCATGCCATGCAATCTTACAATTTCCTTAAAGAATAGGTCAGAAACATGTGTGGCATCATCCACCTTCTTGCATGCAATAAAATGTGTCATCTTAGAAAATTTGTCAACAACAACAAAGATGCTATCCTTACCAGTTTTGGACCTAGGCAATCTAACACAAAGTCCATTGAAATATTAGTCCAAGGTGAATTTGGAACAAGTAAAGGAGTGTACAATCTATGAAGTTGTGTTCTAAATTTAGCTTGCCTGTATGTAATACAACTAGCACATACCCTTTCAACATGCACACGCATGTGTGGCCAGAAGAAATGTTCTTTAATCATCTCTAACGTCTTGAACGAGCCAAAATGACCTAGCAATCCTCCTCTGTGAGCTTCCTTGATCAGAAGTTCCCTCATTGAACACATTGGTATACATAACTTTTGTTCCTTAAACAAGAATCCTTCATGCAGATATAACTTACCAAAAGGGAATTCGAGACATGCTTTGTAAATGGAACTAAAGTCATGATCAGAGACATACACGTCTATGATAGTTTCAAAACCAAACATGTTACAAGTCAACATAGTAATCAAAGTGTATCGACGAGATCGAGCATCATCAACAACATTGTATTTTCCTTATTTATACTTGATTACATATGGGAATATTCGATGTATTCAACCCATTTTGCGTGCCTTTTGTTCAGTTTACCTTGGCCCTTAAGGTACTTAAGGCTTTCATGATCAGTGTGGATCACAAACTCCTTAGGTTGCAAATAATGTTGCCAAGTTTGCAAAGACCTAACTTAGGCAAAACGTTCTTTGTCATATGTTGAATAGTTCAAGGCTGCTCCTCGCAACTTCTCACTAAAATAAGCTATGGGTTTCTTAGCTTGATTCAGTACAGCTCCAATACCAACCCTGCTGGCATCACACTCAACTTCAAACGTCTCTTTAAAGTTTGGCAATCTTAGGATGGGTGCTGAGGTTAGGCGTTTCTTAAGTTCATCAAAGGCTTGTTGTTATGAGATTCCCTATTGAAAACTTACATCGTTCTTAACCAACTCATTAAGGGATGCACCAATGGTAGAGAAATCCTTGATAAAACGCCTATAAAAGCTGGCTAGTCCATGAAAACTCCTAATGTCCCTTACAGACTTAGGTGTCGGCCATTCGGTGATGAACTTGACCTTCTCTTGGTCCATCTCTATCCCTTCAGCACTGATCACAAAACCTAGGAACACTACTTTCTCCAAACAGAATGAACATTTCTTAAGATTTGCATATAGTTGTTCCTTCTGCAACGTTTCAAACACAACTCTCAAATGGATAAAGTGTTCACTGATGGATTTGGAGTAGATAAGGATGTCATCAAAGTATACTACCATAAATTTCGCAATGAAATTCCTCAAAACCTCATTCATGAACCTCATAAAGGTGCTAGGGGTGTTAGTTAGGCCAAAGGACATGACTAACCACTCATACAATCCAAATTTAGTCTTACAGGCCGTTCTCCATTCATCTCCTCCCCTAATTCTCACTTGGAAGTATCATTGCTTAAGATCTACTTTGGTAAAGTATCTAGACCCATGTACATATCCACCATATCATCCAACCTAAGAATAGGGTATCTATACTTCACAGTAATCTTATTGATTGCTCTACAGTCTATGCACATCCTCCAAGTTCCATTTTTTATGGACAACTATCACAGGTGCGGCACAATGGCTCATACTTTCTCTCACCTTACCTTGCTCTAAGAGTTCTTCAACTTGTCTTTGGATCTCCTTAGTTTCCTCTGGATTGGCTCTATAAGCAGGCCTATTGGGTAGGACAGCTCATGGAATAAAATCTATTTGATGCTCAATGCCTCTTAGAGGTTGTAAACCTTTGGGATCTCCTTCATGGAACAAATTTGAAAACTCTTGCAATAGTGATGTGACTTCATTGGGTAAAGTAGAAGGCAAATCAGATGAAGAAAATAAGGTTTCTTTGTAAAGTAAGATGTAAACCGTTTTGTTGGAATTGATTGAGTGAAACACCTCACTTTGTGATGCAAAGAAAGCACTCTTCTTCTTATCTTTTTTTTCCTCAGAAGTGACAATTTCTTTACCCTTTGATTCGGTTTTATCAGAATGAATGTTTTTAAGGAAGATCCTTTCCAATTCTCTTTCTTTTGGATCATTTCGACTTTTGGTCATTCTCTTCTGATCATCAAACACCTTTTGTGGGGGTAATGCATGTAGCTTAAACAGTTTGTTGTGGTGCCTAAAGGAATACCTATTTAAGTAGCCATCATATGTCACTTTGTTATCAAATTGTCATGGCCTATCTAACGAGATATGACTTGAATGCATAGGTGCTACATCACATAATATTTCATCAAAATACCCACCAATCGACAAAGGAATCAAGACTTGTTTATTAACCTTAACTTCTCCACAATCATTAAGCCAGGTAAGTCTATAAGGATGTGGGTGATTGATTAAGGGTAAGTCAAGGTTCCTAACAATTTCAATGCTAACATCATTTATACATGAACCAGAATCAATGATGAGTGTACACACCTTGTAGAGAAAAAGGGGTTTGAGTGATTTCAAAATACATGATTTAAACGTGCATGACATATTGCATAAAACTTGCATTATATAGTTCATATATAATGTTGTCGTACTAACGAGCAATGAAGCTTTAAAGCTTACATCAAATGGCAAACATTTGTTGTGTTTGAACTATTTTCAGGTGCCACCATTAATGAACTAAACTAGTTCATTAAGTGAAGTACTTAGTTAATTAAACTAAGTAGTTCATTAAAGGAAGCAATATTTAGAAAAGGCACAAAGGCAACAAGTTGAAGAAAGGAAAGTTTTCCCCTCTCCTCTCCACACTTATTACACACTATTATACATACATATATATATATATATATACATATTTTCAGATTTTTTGAAAAAGACACATACACATTTATTCCAACGTACTACCAACACGTTATATATTTTACGTACGTACTTAACGTCACACCACCATACTTAACTCATATTTATGAGTATATTCAGGTCTTATATCATATGATATAAGTCATGGTGATGAAAAATTAAATACGACACGTTAAAAGGTTCTAAACCAAAAATTGTCGTATCGGGCGAATACCGAAACTTCGCCAACGTGTCACGTACTTGCCATAAATAGATGGCCAGCCCCTACAATTCAAAAATGGCCAGCCCCTACAATTCAAAAATGGCCACATTGGTATATACAGACATAAAATCATTCCATGTTGGCACACACAAATCACCCCACATTAAGGCCAAATTGTGGAGATTCTAATTTCAATTTTGTCACATGGCTAGGCGCCACTTTAATCAGCCTAAATGCTGAATATTAAAGTTTAATTTATGTATATTATGTGTAACATAATATATATAACATGTGCAAAAAGTTGGAATTTAATTAGAGAAAAATCGGGTAATCGATAAACGTCGAAAATTCGGTTTTCTACGTACACGACACATGGAACGTTTTTGGAACACCATATAACATGTATCTAGACACTTCTTACATATTTCATACATCTCAAAGTGTTCTAGAAAATTCAATTAAGGACTGATTGGAATATACCATGTGTGTATTATTAAATGTGTAGCGCCCCGCACCCGGACCTCGTCCGAATACGGTGCACCCGTCGTACTTCACTAAGGAGAGTACAAAGCGTCATGCATAACATGCGAAAATCCATAACATAAGCCATGGACTCCCATGCTAACACTTAACATGGTAGTACAATTTAGGCAGAATTAAAACTTTTCAAAATAAACATGCAATACTAAAGTACTAAGTTCCCAAAAGAAATAGTCCACCAAAATACATCACCAGCACTTCAAGGAGTTTAGCATACTTCATAATACAAACATTAAGGCAGCACAAAAGTCTATAAGCTTTGCTCCCTTCAGATTTCCTCGCCTATGGATAAGGTACCCTTGGCTCGTCCTCGATCCACTCTATCTTAGCATTATCTGGCTCTTGGAAAAATAAAAGTGTGAGTGATAAAAATCACCCAGCAAGAATACAATAAACTACCATGAAATAAGTAAAGAATTATAACATGAATGTAATAACCTGCAAACCCCAAATAATAATCCATACCTGGTCTTTAATCCTGAATTTGCTTGACGATATAGCCTAAGCATAACTCTAGGTAGTGCTATACCAATAATGTCTTATTAACCATTAACCGTATCATACAACATGTCAGCGTGCTCATGGATTATGCAAAATGCAATGCATGATGTCATGTCATGTCAAAAACATCATTTTGGTCCCATAAAATAATATATCGGAAAAACAGAGTGTCATATCAATTAACCCCGGATCTGAGCGGGTCCAGAACATATCAACAGACCAATTAACCCTGGGTCTGGGACGGGTCCAGAACATGTATCAGATCAATTAACCCCGGATCTGAACGGGTCCAGAACATGTATCAGATCAATTAACCCCAGATCTGAATGGGTCCAGAACATGTATCAGATCAATTAACCCCGGATCTGAGCAGGTCCAGAACATATCAACAGACCAATTAACCCTAGGTCTGGAGTCGGGTTAGTCGCATGCTTAGCCGGCAAAGGAAATCATAAAACTTTCTTTAAAACATGGGACCATAAAAACTTTTCATGCATAACGGAAAACATTTTCACTTGAAAAGACTTGCTTGCATAAAATTCATAAAATCAGATTCATGTGGCATATAGACATGCATGATACATGGAATGATATGCAATGCAAGTTATGACGTGAATAATCGTAAGCATTTCTTATAACTTGTCACAAGCATGATTTTGGAACTAAGAATTTCCTGATTTTCTACTTTATGTTTATAGGCGGCTAATTAGGCTTTTGAGACTTTAAAATCTTCATTATTTGGATCATAACTTGAAAGACACCCTAAGGCTTAACCCTTATAAGCCCAAACTGTATATAGAGGTCCATATCCTCCAAATTGAGCCTTCTTAAATTAATCCTCTGTTCAGCCCAATTTTTAGTTTTAGTACATCCATTTTATGTTCGTAATTACCCATTAAAATGTTAAGATCAACCGGATTAATTTACATGGTCTTACTCTTTTATGTCTTGAGTGATCACCATAAAATTTTCAGAACAATCTAACGACCTTAAAGGGTTCATTTAATCCTTTTTTTGAAATAGGTCATGTGCTGAAACTGGACTGACCTATTTTACTAAAAATTTAATTGTGGCAAATCCGTGATTCCTTTTTTAGAAATTCCAACTCACACGAGTCATAAACATGTAAAACTATCATCCTACCGGAATTTATCCCGTTTTCATATCTCTAAGTTCCATTTCTGAGTCCAGTAACTCATCACTTAATTTCTGCTCTGTTCCAGTGGTTTCAGTTGAGCAGTTTTACTAATTAATTCATTAGAAATAATCCACAACTTGTTTTACCAAAATTCCAGCTTGCGTATTCACTGCACACATAGAATTATTACCATGACAAAAATCAACTTTATTGATCATCTACAAGGTCCCTTTTCAAGCCAATCAAAAAGAGGTACCGTTCTGCTCAGTTCCAGACTTTCAAGTCTGAGCCGTTTTACCAAATATTACATTAAAAATAATCCATAACTTATTTTATCGAAATTCCAACTCTCACATGTGCTACACTCATAAGGATAACTTTGTACCAAAAATCAGCTTCATTGAAGGTCTGCAAGATCAATTTTTAGGCCATTGAAAACGTTATTCCGTTCTGCCCAGTTCTAGTAGTTTGATGTTTTGTCATTTATTCAAGTCAAATGTCCACTATTCATCTTGTTCTCATGAAATAGATTATTGGTTACCACTTACACTCCTTTTTAACATGAATATCCAGATTCCATGCTTATTATAAAGTCACTTTTGCATCATACCAAACAGTTTGTAGATTGTACAACAAATATCACATATACTCAAAACAAGTGTTCCTCCTTGAGTCAAGGCTCATCTTCTCTCTCATCCTTTAGGCCGAAACATATGTGGTACCTTAACCACATTTTACAACATATATTCAAGCATGCAACACACTCAAGAGTCATTTTAGTTCAATCTTACAAACAATCTTCATAATAATTCATATCCATCACATGCATGCTTCCCTAGGACCTCTCAAATTTCAATCAAGAGTTAATCTTGCCTAGACTCACTTTGATGGATCTTATTTCATACTAAAACAGCCTTATAACTTATTGCATGTAAGGAAAGACTCCATCTTTGAAAGAATAAACCACATGCAAGGCATTGTCCTTAAGAAATCACTAAGATACAATCTTGAACTTAAGATATTCAACTAAAGATCACATCTTAGGAACTTCTAATCATTCAAGCTACTAAATCTTTAAGTAAATCATGAGAGATTAGTGTATACTTGCCTCTTCAAGCTAAAGCTTTTGTCTTAGCTTGGTTATGGAATGAGTTGAGTTGAAATCCTCCTCTTCCTTCACCCTTGAGCACACAGTTTTGAAGAAGATGAAGGAAGAAGGTTAGTCTTCTTTCAATAGTGAAAATAGGATGTTTTTGAGGCTAGAACATCTTACCAAAATGAGCTTTGAGTGGAGATTCAAATATCACAAGATAGCACCACCTAAGGGAGTTGAAACTTTGCACCTATTGAATCATGAAGGCCACGGTTTGGGGTGAAGAAAAGAACACCAATGTGAGCTTCATCATTTTGTAAGAAAAATCTACTTAAGAAATTTGAAGTGAGTCTTACCTAGATGATCTTGGAGCTTTGAAGATGAAGATGAAGATGAAGTTGAATCTCCTAGCTTTAATGTGTTGGCCGAAAGTTTTATGGTGGAGGGAGATGGAACTTTGCTTAAGTGTTTAGTAGAAGATTTCTTAGGAAGATGTTCAAGATGGGGTGAAATGATGGTTGATCTTGCAATTTTAAAAAAAATCTAAGGGGGTAAGGGAAGGGGGCAACCGGCGGTGCATGGGAGAGGAGGAAAGAGGACCTAAGCTTTACTTTTTCTTACACCCTAGGCCTCTTTTTCTTATTTTAATATTTTTTTTGCATGCAACTTAATTATTTTATATTTTTAATTATTATATAATTTGTTATTTAAAAATTATTTGGAAGGATGTAGAGAATTCTAGATTCTCCCAAGCCTTGACCGAAATTAGGAGGGTGTTGGGGGTATTTTTGTCCTTTCACATTTATCAAATCCCATATTTATTTATATAATTTATAATGTTTATTTATTTTATCAAATTATGATTTTAATCTTGCTTTTGTGAGAATCAATTAGGCTTGAATTCTTATGAACAAGATTGTTCTATGGTTGGTCAAGGCCTCTTGGCCGAAATTCACAAGGTATTACAATACCTTGTGACATCCCCTTAATTAATTATTTAGTATCCATTTCAAAAGTAACTATGTAAAGTAATGCTACTTTGACTTAAGTAACATGCAATTGAAAGAATCATCGTTTTCATTACATTACTTAGTCACGGTTTCGAGTACATGGTCGTTGGGATACAACAAAATGTGCACTATTTTACAAAGTTTGCAAAAATAAAATTCAGCACATGCACAAATCTATTTCACATGCCTATTCCAGCTTGTTGGAGCATATGTAGAGCCTTGTTGGCATATTGATTGGTCAAGAATGAAGCATACAATGTTGATGACATAAAGGAAGGAGCTACACAAGGTAACATTTCAAACTTATGTCTCATTTGTAACACATGCTGAAAATTTCAGCATGTGCACAATTGCTGGCCGATTTTAACACCATTATGAGTCATATTTTGTGTCTTGATTAAGGTGGATTGATTGGAAGACAATTTGGAAGTATTTTGAATAAGTTATGGAATTAAAATTGTGATATTTTGAACATCACACATGCTGAAAATTTCACCATGTGTGGGAATGTATATGACCGAATTTTAAGCCTCATTGATGTCTAATTTTATTCCAAAAATTAATAAAGATGTCTTGTACTAAATGGTGATTTATTTTCAAGAAATAAATCAAAGCAAACTTGGCAACATTTTGAAAAGTTTACAAATGTGTGACATGCTGGAATTTCAGCATGCAAAGACTCTTTATGGCCGATTTTTTCCTGATTTTTTGGAGAAAATTGTCTTGCTAATTTTGAGTGATAATCTTGTGAATTGTGATAATAATTTTATGATGATTTTGGCACATGTTTTAAGTGTTATTCTCAGATTTGTCTAGTCATCAAATGATGACAACATCCAACCAATCAATGAGTGCCAAGTAAGCAAGAGCTTAATGATCATCCAATGAAGAGATGCCAAGTAAGCAAAGACATGTCACAATGATGCCATATACTCTTCCAAGGACTTAGAAGATAATTTTCATGAAGGGAAGAGGTGCATAGGGGGGTGGCCATAATGATAAAAAGAAAGGAGGAAGAGCAAAAAAAGGAGAAGAACAAGTCTTGAAAATCCAAAGATCAAAAACGTTTTTAGCCTTCTACACTCTCTTTCTTTCTTCTCTCTAAAAGCCTATTGTACTTACATTCATATACGTGAATAGGCTTCATCTAGACCACCACATATTCTTTTCATTGTTGTAAAAGATTGATCAAGGTGTTGTTGAGAAAAAGGGGTTTGAGTGATTTCAAAATGCATGATTTAAATAACGTGTTACACAAAAATGCATGACATATTTTATGACATAACACGTTGTTGCAATGAAAGTTGCCTTATATAGTTCATATATATTGTTGCCGTACTAACGAGCCATGAAGCTTTGAAGCTTACATCAAATGGCAAACATTTGTTGTGTTTGAACTATTTTCAGGTGCCACCATTAATGAACTAAACTAGTTAATTAAGTGAAGTACTTAGTTAATTAAACTAAGTAGTTCATTAAAGGAAGCAACATTTGGATAAGGCACAAAGGCAACAAGATTAAGAAAGGAAAGTCTCCTCCTCCTCCTCTCACCAAGTATACATGCCATTTATGCATATATATATATATATATATATATATATATATTCAAATTTTTTGAAAAAGGCACATACACACATATTCCAACGTACTACCGACACATTATATATTTTACGTACGTACGTTAACGTCACACCACCGTACTTAACTCATATTTATGAGTATATTCAGGTCTTATATCATATGATATAAGTCATGGTGATGACAAATTAAATACGATACATTAAAAGGTTTTAAACCGAAAATTGTGTATCGGGCGAATACCGAAACTTCACCAACATGTCACGTACTTGCCATAAATAGATGGCCAGCCCCTACACCTCAAAAATATCTATAATTTTCGCTTGTTTGAGGTTATTTCCAGCTATAAAATCATTCCATGTTGGCACACACAAATCACCCCTCATTAAGGCCAAATTGTGGAGACTCTAATTTCAATTTTGTCACATGTAAATGGCATCACTTTAAGACCAGCCAAGTGCTGAATATTAAAGTTTAATTTATGTATATAATGTTTAACATAATGTATATAACATGTGCAAAAAGTTGGAATTTAATTAGAGAAATAAATCGGGTAATCGATAAACATCGAAAATTCGGTTTTCTACGTACACAACACATGGAACGTTTTTGGCACATCACACGACATGTTTCTAGACACTTTTTACACATGTCATAGATCTTAAAGTGTTCTAGAAAATTAAATTAAGGGCTGATTGGAATATACCATATGTGTATTATTAAACGTGCACTATTTTACAAAGTTTGAAAAAATAAAATTCAGCACATGTATCTACACATTATACAAGCCTATACCAGCTTGATGGAGCCTATGTGGAGCCTTATTGGCATATTGATTGGTCAAGAATCAAGCATACAATGTTGGTGACTTAAAGAAAGAAGCTACAAAAGGTAATGTTTCAAATTTTATCTCATTTGTAACACATGCTGAAAATTTCAGCATGTGGATTATAGGCTGGCCGAAATTCCTATCATTATGGCCTATATTTTGTGTCTTGAAACCTGTGATTAATTGGAAGACAAATTGGAATTAAATTGAATAAGATATGAAAGTAAAATTGTGATAGCTTGAATATCACACATGCTGAAAAATTTCAGCATGTGTGTGAATGTACCTAGGCCGATTTTTGGCCATGTTATTGTCCAATTTTATTCCCAAAATTGATGAGAATATTGTCTACTAATTGGTGATTTATTTTTAAGAGATAAATCAAAGAAAACTTGGTAATAATTTGAAATGAACACCCATGTATCACATGCTGAAATTTCAGCATGTCAAGTCTCATTATGGCCGATTTTTTCACCATGTTTGGAGAAATATTATCTTGCTTAATTTATGTGATGATCTTGGAAGTTATGGTAATTGTTTTATGGTTATTTTGGCACATGTTTTTAGTGGAATTCTCAGATTTTCCTAGTCATCAAGTGATGACAACATTCAACCAATCAATGAGTGCCATGTAAGCAAGAGTTAAATGATCATCCAATGAGGAGGTGCCAAGTAAGCAAGAACATGTCACAATGATGCCACATATTCTCCCAAGGACTTAGAAGATAATTTTCAAGAGGAGAAAGACTAAAGGGGGTGGCCAAATCATTGATAAAAAGAGAAGAAGGAGAACAAAAAAAAACAGAAGACAAGACTTACAAGTTTCAAATATCAAAAACGTTTTCTATTTCTTCTTTCTACACTTTTTTCTTTCTTCTTCCTAAAAGCCTATTGTACTTACATTCATATACTTGAATAGGCTTCTCTTAGACCACCACATATTCTCTTATCTTTGTAAAAGATTGATCAAGGTGTGATCAATCTTCAATCTTGCAAGGTGGTGGTGTTCGTGTGCATTGTATTCATCATACAAAGTTTGTAAAGGGTTGGAGTTGATGTGTAACTCCATCAACCCTGTGGTAAGGTGTTTTTATGTTGTGTGATTAGTGTGAACCGAGGAAGGTGTTCCTCGAAGACTGGAGTAGGTTGTTTATAACCGAACCAGTATAAAATTCTTGGTGTCATTTACTTTCAGCACTTATATTCTGTTTCAACACTGTTTATCATTTTCGATTACGTTCGTAAAAATAGTAAACATTTTTCAAAAATTATGAAACTTTCCAGAATCATAGCCACACGTCTTAAGGCTAATTTGGAATAAGTTTCAACCCTTTTGGACAAGTATAAGTCAATCAAACCAAAGTTCTGAGACTAGTGCAGTCTGATTTTCAGGCTTGTAAAGGTTGAGACTTTGATTGTATTTGACTAACTTCCCAAAAGAATTTTTCAAAACTGTTTCAACCCATTTTAATATAACATATAAGGGGTTATTGGTTAAACTTTTAGAGCATTTGGAGTTACGTGTAAATAGGAATAAAATTTTCAAATCAGTCTACCATTTCTGGCAGATTCTCGCAATCTGACCAACCAATTGTCAAGGGGTTAGAGGTTGAATTTAAATATGAAATTTTTAGCAGACACTCATAACATTTGAGGCTAAGTTCTCTCCAAATTGCAGAATTTTCGAAGACCTGCAACCTAGTTTTCAAAACGTTTTAAAACTGGTCCTAAAAACAGAAACTGTTTTCAGAAGTTGGGTTTTTGGTTCAAACTAATTTTAAAAAACACATTTTCGCACCCACTATTCAACCTCCCTTTCTAGTAGTACCTTGCAGATCCTACATGTGTGATCAATCTTGAATTTGCAAGGTGGTGGTGTTCGTCTGCATTGTATTCTCATACAAGGTTTATAAAGGGTTGGAGTTGGTGTGTAACTCCATCAACCCTATGGTAAGGTGTTTTTGTGTTGTGTGATTAGTGTGAACCGAGGAAGGTGTCCTCAAAGACTGGAGTAGGTTGTTTATAACCGAACCAGTATAAAATTCTTGGTGTCATTTACTTTCAGCACTTACTTTCAGTTTCAGCACTGTTTATCATTTTTGGTCACGTTCGTAAAAATAGTAAATGAATTTCAAAAATCACGGAAATTTCTAGAATCATAGCCACACGTCTTAAGGTTAATTTGGCACAAGTTTCAACCCTTTTGGATAAGTATAAGTCATCCAAACGTCCAAAGTTCTGAGACTAGTGCAGTCTGATTTTCAGTCTTGCAAAGGTTGAGACTTTGATCGTATTTGACTAACTTCCAAAAAGAATTTTTCAAAACTATTTCAACTCATTTAAATAAATTTTATAAAGGATTAGTCTTTAAATTTTCAGAGTATTTGAAGTTACGTACAAATAGGAATTAGTTTTTCAAATCATTCTACCGTTTCTGGCAGATTTGCGCAATCTGACGACCAACAAATTTTCAAGGGGTTAGAGGTTGAATTTAAATCTGAAATTCTTAGGAGACACTCATAACATCTGAGGCTAAGTTCTCTCCAAAGTTCAGAATTTTTGAAAACCTGCAACCTAGTTTTCAAAACGTTTTAAAACTGGTCCTGAAAACATAAACTGTTTTCAAAAGTTGAGTTCTTGGTTTAAAACTATTTTAAAAACCACATTTTCCGCACCAACTATTCAAACCCCCCTTCTAGTGGTGCCTTGCAGATTCTACAAATGGTATCAGAGCACAGGACATTCACATCAAAAGGATCCAACGATCTAAGTGAGATGGCAACCACAAATTTCAAAATCGAACAAGAAGGTATGTCGAGTCAAAGGCCTCCTCTCTTTGACGGTGAGTCTTTCATTCAATGGAAATTAAGAATGAATCTTTTTATTATGGCAATTGATATTGATCTTTGGTCAATTATAGAAGATGGTCCTTTTGTTCCATCAAAGTTATCCACTGTAGATGGAGTCGCACTAGAGGTCGTTAAGCCTAGACAAGAGTATACTAGTGAGGATAAAAAGAGACTAAGCATGAACGCTAGGGCTATGCAGTTACTTTTAAATGGATTAAGTAAAAGCGAGTCTAGCTATGTCTCAAATTGTTCTAGTGTTCAAGAAATGTGGAGAATACTTGAAATGAAACACGAAGGCACTAGTCATGTAAAAGGGTCCAAGATCAACATGCTTATGTCCACACTCGAGTCATTTAAATTATTGCCTAATGAATCTATCGTTGATATGGATCTTCGCTTGACTAACATTTACAATTCTCTTGAGTCTCTTGGAAAAGCCTTTATTATGCAGGAAAAGGTACAAAAGGTCTTGCAAAGCCTTCCATCTGAGTGAGACCCTAAAGTAACGGCAATAGAAGAAAGTAAAGAAACTAATTCAAACAAGATGGAAGAATTAATTGGATCACTTAAGGTGTATGAGAACAAACTCACCATAAGGAAATCAAAATCATCAAAACAAGGTAAATCTATTGCATTTAAATCAAATGAATACGTCTCTACTTCTTCCGATCACGTAGATGATAGTGATTCTGAATCGGATAACGATGACTTAATTTTATTGGCTAAAGGCTTAAGAGAATTCATGAGAAAGTCGTTTAGAAATAAAACGAAGGCCACTTCGACTAAAAGAAATAAGAAGAAGACAAACGATAAGGATGTTAAATGTAATGAATGCGGTAAACTTGGACATCTATCATATGAATGCCCTAATAAGGACAAGCAAACAAATAAATACCCTCACAAGGATCGGAACAAGAATAGACTCGTCTCAGAACCTAAGCAAAGGAAACGAGCTCTCAAAGCCTCTACTTGGAGCGATACATCGGATTCCGAAACTGAAACAAAATAGGAGACTGCACAAGTATGCTTTGTGTCCAAAGCATCAACGAGGTATCATTTGACTCTGATTCTGACTCTGAGCCTTCTTATGATGATCTTTTTAGTCAATACTTAGAATTTCATAAATTTACTAAGACTCTCGCAAAAGAAAAGAAGCGATTAATTGAAGACAAGAAACTGTTAGAATCTTCTAACGAGAATCTTGTCGCTCAATTAAACGATTCAAAGGAAGAGTCATGATGCATCATTACTGCATTAAAGACAGAGATCTCATTATTGACCACGCAAAATAATAAAATGAAATCCAAGATTTCAAGTTGAAATCAAGGAATACAGACTTAGAGAAAATGATGAAACAGTTTGATACGGGATCTAACATACTAGAGCGTATTATCTTATCACAAAAGCATGATAGTGATAAAACAGGTTTAGGATACATTGAAACAAATGAAGTATCCATTAAACCAACCAAGTTCGTAGTGTTTAAGAAAGTAGACACCCCAAAACAAAAAACGGCGTCTAAGATGACGCAAAGACCCCCTCTCCCCTCCTCACGCCCTACTTCTTCCTCATATCATACGAAATACAATTTTGTGCCATATAGATATGAGAAGAAACAAGTGATGCATACATGTCATCCATTTCATTCATCTAGATCACGCACTACGCACACAAACACAAGGACATATCAAAAACGTCCTACATATAATGAGTATAAAGGAGTCCTTGGCCAAAGGCCTAAAGTGCACTCACCACATGTTTACTACATTGCACTTTCATCTACATTCTTGCCATTTGCTAGACCGAGAAGGATCACCCAAGTATGGGTACCGAAGGGTACTTTTACTAAAAGGTGAATAACTAACTCGTAAGGACCCAAAATTAAAAGGGTACCTAAATCATTTTTATACATTGCAGGGAACCCACACATCAAAAGATACATCAATCAAATGGTTCCTTGACAGTGGTTGCTCGAGGCACATGAGGGTGACCCGAGCCTATTCACGAAATTAAAGAAGGTCACAAAAGGCAGATCCGTGACCTTTGGAGACAATAACGAAGGCAAGATCATCGGAAAAGATACGATAGGAATTCCAAGAACTCTTCAAATCTCCAACGTCTATTTAGCAACTTATCTTACAATCTTCTTAGCATTTCTCAATTTATTGACAATGGCTTTGATGTGTGTTTCACTCACCCTTATTGCAATATAATAAATAAAAATGGAGAAACCGTTTTAAGATGAAAACGAGAAGGTAACATCTTTACGCTTTCTATGGATGATATGGTAGATGCTAAAGTTAAGTGCTTTATGTCAAACGAACCTAATGTGAACTTATGACATAGACGTTTAGGACACATTGGTATTTCCACACTAGTAAAACTCCAACGAAAGAACCTAATACGAGGATTGCCTACACTTGATTTAGACAACTTTCAGTTGTGTGAATCTTGTATAAAAGGCAAACAAACACGCGAGTCACTAAAACCCAAAAATGAAATAAGCACGACTAGAGTTTTAGAATTACTGCACATTGATTTGTTTGGTCTTAGTCGCACTACGAGTCTTGGTGGGTGTTGCTATGCTTGTATGGTTGTTGATGATTTTTCTCGTTATACTTGGACTTTGTTTCTTGCACATGAGGATGATAGTGCCATTGAGATTGCGAAACTAATAAAACAACTTGAAAATCAATATGGTGTAAATGTGAAAAAGATAAGAAGCGATAGAGGCGGTGAGTTTAAAAATAAGGACACAATTTCATTTTGCGAAGAAAAAGGAAATAAACATGAGTTTTCCCCACCTAGAAATCCACAATTAAATGGAGTAGTAGAAAGAAAGAATAGGACATTACAAGAAATTGCTAGAACTATGTTGTGCGAAAATAAGTTGCCTAGATTTTTGTGGGCGGAAGCCGTAAACTGTTGATGCTACATAGTAAATCGCTTATCCATTAGAAAGAAAATAAATAAGATGCCTTATGAGATATTAAATGATCGCATGCCTAAAATTGACTATTTTCGTATGTTTGGATGCAAATGTTTTGTTTTAAATACAAAAGACAATTTAGATAAATTTGAATCTAAATCAATTGAATGCATCTTTGTTGGATATTCTGTAAATTCAAAAGCATATAGATGTTATGATCCTCTCACTAGACAAACCATAGAATCTATTCATGTGAAGTTAATGAATTTGGTGAGATTGATAAAGATAAAGAATATGATGATGATTTTGAATTGAAACCTGTTTTGAATGATGATGATGGCACGTTTGATATGCATGATATGCATGATACACTAGAAATACATGATCACTTAGAAAAAAATACATGAGAACATAGAAAATAATCAACCAAGATGGCATAGAGATCACCCACATGATCTCATTATAGGCGATATCACTCACGGAGTGCGACCACGTAGAAGAATAACTTCGGATGAAATAAATCAATTTCATGCTATGATTTTCGAAATTGAACCCAAAAATGTGCATGATGCTTTGAGTGATTCTTCTTGGATTGATGCTATGCATGACGAACTTAATCAATTTGTTAGAAATGGCGTATGGGATTTAGTGCCACAACCACAAGATAAGACCATAATAGACACAAAGTGGGTGTTTAGAAATAACATGAATGAAGATGGAAAAGTTGTACGAAATAAAGCTAGACTTATATCACAAGGCTATAATCAAGAAAAAGGAATTGATTATGACGAAACATTCGCACCCGTAGCACATTTAGAAGCTATACGACTTTTACTTGCCATTGCTTGCATGAAAGATTTTAAACTCTATCAAATGGATGTGAAAAGTGCATTCTTAAATGGATTCATACAAGAAGAGGCATACGTGAAACAACCACCCGGTTTTGAAGATTTGAAACATCCCGATCACGTGTACAAACTAAAGAAGGCCCTATACGGGCTAAAGCAAGCACCTAGAGCATGGTATGATCGTTTTGCTACTTTCCTTTAAAAAATGATTTTAAAAGAGGTACTATAGATAGTACATTATTTTTGAAAACAAGATAAAGCGGATTTACTTATTATTCAAATTTACGTTGATGACGTTATTTTCGGCTTTACTTCTCATAAACTTGTTGAAGATTTTGAAAATTGCATGAAATCCGAATCTGAAATGTCTATGGTTGGCGAATTGAACTATTTTTTTGGCTTGCAAATTAAGCAAACGAGTAAAGGTATTCACATAAGCCAAGCTAAATACGTAAATGATATGATTAAAAAGTTCAATTTTGAGAATTTAAAACCATCCCCCATCCCTATGAGTGTTACTACTAAATTAAATAAAGATGAACATGGTAAGGATTTGATAATGCCTTATATAGGTCTACGATTGGTTCTTTGCTATATCTTACTGCTAGTAGGCCTGATATCATGTTCAATGTATGTATGTGTGAACGTTTTCAAAGTCAACCTAAAGTGTCTCACTTTAATGCGGTGAAAAGAATATTCCGATATATTAAGCACACACCCACCTTAGGCATTTGGTATGATAAAGATTGTGACTTTAACTTGCATGCCTACACCGACGTTGATTATGGTGGATGTAAGATAGATAGAAAAAGTACGAGTGACACTTGCCAATTTATAGGAAGCTCCCTTATTTCATGGTTTTCCAAAAAGCAAGCAAGCGTAGCTTTATCCACTACTGAAGCTAAGTACATGGCACTTAGTCTTTGTTGCACACAATTACTATGGATAAAACAACAACTTTCGGACTTTGAAATTACCATAAATAAAATTCCTATATATTGTGATAGTATGAGTGAATTAACCTATCTAAGAATCCCGTGTTACATTCTAAGGCCAAGCATATAGAAGTACGCTATCACTTTCTTCGTGATCACGTAAATAATGGTGACATTGTCATAGATCATGTACGCACAGAAGCACAAGTAGCGGATATCTTCACTAAAGCCTTAAACCAAGCCACGTACGAAATCTTCGTTCTAAATTAGGCATGATTTTTGCGGATTTGATTTGATTCTCTTTCCATATTTACATGCATATTTTGAATGACTTTCCAAAAATAAAGGGGGAGAGAATGCATGATTTAAGGGGGAGAGAGAAACTGATTGCATAAATCAAGGGGGAGCGGTTTGAAATTTGAAATTCAAATTTGAATTTATGCATGATTGAAGGGGGAGCGATAGGATTTAATCATGAATGTAGGTTATTTTGAAAATATCAAAAGGGAGAGATTGTAGAGAAAAAGAGGTTTGAGTGATTTCAAAATACATGATTTAAACGTGCATGACATATTGCATAAAACTTGCCTTATATAGTTCATATATAATGTTGCAGTACTAACGAGCCATGAAGCTTTAAAGCTTACATCAAATGGCAACATTTGTTGTGTTTGAACTATTTTTCAGGTGCCACCGTTAATGAACTAAACTAGTTCATTAAGTGAAATACTTAGTTAATTAAACTAAGTAGTTCATTAAAGGAAGCAATATTTGGAAAAGGCACAAAGGCAAAAAGTTGAAGAAAGGAAAGTTTTCCCCTCTCCTCTCCACACTTATTACACGCTATATATATATATATATACATATTTTCAGATTTTTTGAAAAAGACACATACACATTTATTCCAACGTACTACCGACACGTCATATATTTTTACACACATACGTTAACGTCACACCACCATACTTAACTCATATTTATGAGTATATTCAGGTCTTATATCATATGATATAAGTCATGGTGATGACAAATTAAATACGACACGTTAAAAGGTTCTAAACCGAAAATTGTCGTATAGGGCGAATACCGAAACTTCGCCAACGTGTCACGTACTTGCCATAAATAGATGGCCATCCCCTACACTTCAAAAATGGCCACAAATTTCGTGGCTTACATGGTATATACAGACATAAAATCATTCCATGTTGGCACACACAAATCACCCCACATTAAGGCCAAATTATGGAGATTCCAATTTCAATTTTGTCACATGGCTAGGCACCACTTTAATCAGCCTAAGTGCTGAATATTAAAGTTTAATTTATGTATATTATGTGTAACATAATATATATAACATGTGCAAAAAGTTGGAATTTAATTAGAGAAAAATCGGGTAATCGATAAACGTCGAAAATTCGGTTTTCTACTTACACGACACATGGAACGTTTTTGGCACACCATATATCATGTATCTAGACACTTTTTACATATTTCATACATCTCAAAGTGTTCTAGAAAATTCAATTAAGGGCTGATTGAAATATACCATGTGGTGTATTATTAAATGTGCACTATTTTACAAAGTTTGCAAAAATAAAATTCATCACATGCACAAATCTAATTTCACACGCCTATTCCATCTTGTTGGAGCATATGTGGAGCCTTGTTGGCATATTGATTGGTCAAGATTGAAACATACAATGTTGATGAAATAAGGAAGGAGCTAGACAAGGTAACATTTCAAACTTATGGTCCTCATTTGTAACACATGCCTGAAAATTTCAGCATGTGCACAATGGCTGGCCGATTTAACACCATTATGAGTCATATTTTGTGTCTTGATTAAGGTGGATTGATTGGAAGACAATTTGGAAGTATTTTGAATAAGTTATGGAATTAAAGTTGTGATATTTTGAATATACACATGCTGAAAATTTCAGCATGTGTGGGAATGTATATGGCTGAATTTTAGGCCTCATTGATGTCTAATTTTATTCCAAAAATTAATAAAGATATCTTGTACTAAAATGGTGATTCATTTTCAAGAAATAAATCAAAGCAAACTTGGCAATATTTGAAAGAATACAAATGTGTCACATGCTGAAATTTCAGCATGTAAAGACTCTTTATGGCCGATTTTTTCATGACTTTTTGGAGAAAATTGTCTTGCTATTTTGGGTGATAATCTTGTGAATTATGGTAATAATTTTATGATGCTTTGGAACATGTTTTAAGTGTTATTCTCAGATTTTTCTAGTTATCAAATGATGACAAACATTCAACCAATCAATTAGTGCCAAGTAAGCAAGAGCTTAATGATCATCCAATGAAGAGATGCCAAGTAAGCAAAGACATGTCACAATGATACCATATACTCTACCAAGGACTTAGAAGATAATTTTCAAGAAGGGAAGAGGAGCATAGGGGCGGCCATAATGATAAAAAGAAAGGATGAAGAGCAAACAAGGACAAGACAAGTCTTGAAAATCCAAAGATCAAAAACTTTTTAGCCTTCTTCTTCTACACTCTCTTTCTTCTTCTCTCTAAAGCCTATTGTACTTACATTCATATACTTGAATAGGCTTCATCTAGACCACCAAATATTCTTTTCATTTTTGAAAAGATTGATCAAGGTGTGATCAATCTTGGAACTTGCAAAGGTGGTGGTGTTCTTGTGCATTGTATTCTCATACAAGGTTTGTAAAGGGTTGGAGTTGGTGTGTAACTCCATCAAACCTGTGGTAAGGGTGTTTTTGTGTTATGTGATTAGTTGAACCGAGGAAGATATCCTCGAAGACTGGAGTAGGTTGTTTATAACCGAACCAGTATAAAATTCTGGTGTCATTTACTTTCAGCACTTACTTTCAGTGTCAGCACTATTTATCATTTTTGATCATGTTTGTAAAAATAGTAAACGAATTGCAAAAATTACGAAACTTTTTAGAATCATAGCCACACTTCTTAGGTTAATTTGACACAAGTTTCAACCCTTTGGATAAGTATAAGTCATCCAAACGTCCAAAGTTCTGAGACTAGTGCAGTCTGATTTTCAGGCTTGCAAAGGTTGAGACTTTGTTCGTATTGACTAACTTCCAAAAGAAGTTTTCAAAACTGTTTCAACACCTATTAAATATAACTTATAAGGGGTTAGTCTTTAAATTTTCAAAGCATTTGGAGTTACGTACAAATAGGAATTAATTTTTCAAATCAGTCTACCATTTCTTGCAGATTTGCGCAATCTGACCACCAACAAATTTTCATGGGGTTAGAGGTTGAATTTAAATCTGAAATTTTTAGAAGACACTCATAACATCTGAGGCTAATTTCTCTCCATATTTCAGAATTTTGAAAACATGCAACCTAGTTTTCAAAACGTTTTAAAACTGGTCCTGAAAACAGAAACTATTTTCAAACAGAAACTGTTTTCAGAAGTTGAGTTCTTGGCTTAAAACTGTTTTAAAAACCACATTTTCCGCACCAACTATTCAACCCCCCCTTCTAGGGGTGCCTTGCAGATTCTACACACCTTGCCTCTAACCATGCAATGGATGTGAAATATGTTTCTCTTTGCAAATCTTGTTCTTCTGTTTTGACTTGAACATTTAAAGCATGTCTTACAACTAAGAACTCCTTGTTTCACATTCATTAGTGTCATCAACTATTATTTTGCTGTCGTTGGGATATGTTGGATACGGATGATGATGATGATGAGTGTCATCAACTATTTCTTCCTCTTCCTCACACGTTTTCTCATTTTTCTCATTCTCTTTCAATGCTTCCTCAGAATAGTACTTATTAGACTCCTCAGTGAACATAATACGTTTAGAATTAGGGCATCGATTTGTGAAATGACCTTTACCTAAGCATTTAAAATATTGAATATCACGAAATCTAGTGTTAGAAGTACCACCTTCCACCTTTGCTTTGCCTTTGTCTACGGTTGGAGAGTTGCTTATTGTGGGATGTTTTGGAAAGCTTTGTGGCGCGCTTCCCTTGAAATCCACGGTCTTGACTCTGTAGGGGTCTGAAACTTACCTGAGGCTGTACCTTGGAAAGGTTTGAAGGATTAGGCCAAAAAGAAGGGATAGAGGTACGTACCTTAAGTTGCCTTTCCACTTTCTACGCAGTGTGAACCATAGAAGCCAAATCTGAGTAGGGTGTGAGTTCCACTTTGAACACAATTTCCTTGTTAAGGCCCGCTAAGAACCTTGCCATTGTGGCCTTCTCAGCTTCTTCTATGTTTGTCCTGGTAAGAAAATGTTCTAACTCTTTATAATATTCATCAATAGATTTATTACCTTGAGAGAGTCGTTGCAGCTTTTGGTAGACACTTATTTCATAGGATTGGGATATGAATCTCTTCCTCATCTCTTGCTTGAGTTCTGCCCATGTGACAATATGGGGTTGTCTTGCTCTTCTTCTTGCATTTTGCAGATGCTCCCACCAAAGTAAAGCATAATCTACAAACTCAAAAGTAGCATACCAAACCTTGGCCAACTCAGAATAGTTAGTACAAGAATACACGTGATCTACCTTAAGTTCCCATTGTAAGTATGCTTCAGCATCACATTTCCCTTGGAAGGGAGGTATATTCAGTTTAGTTGTAATGAACTCCTCTTCAGGAGGTTCATTTCTATCATATCTTTGGTTAAGATACCTTTCTTTACGGTAGTATTCATTGTACTCTTGTGGATATTTAAATCTTTCCTCAAAAGACACGTGCCTTTGACCACCATCCAGTCCGTGTCCTCTTCCATGCCCTCTTTGAAGCATGTTTCCTTGGTTTTCATGCCATGCTTCACCATCATAAGATGTTCCCTCGTTTAAATGTATGCTTGGTGGTTCTCTTCTATCTTGAGTTGCACTTTCTCCTCTAGTTTGTTGGCCAACGTTATGTTTGAGATCCTCAATGTCACTTTTCATGCAACCAAATGCATGGATCAAGCTATACATCATTTGATGCAATGATTCCATGGTCATAGGGCCTTGTGGCATGGTAGGGGTAGTAGGAGGGGTCTGTTCGTTTCTTTGTGATTCAACCATGTTTTCCTGAAAGCAACAAGAAAATAAAAACAAGCACAAAGATAGAATAGAGTTTGTTATGTTAGTTCAAACAACTGTTTGCTCTCTTTCTCTCATGTGTATGTTCACTCAATTCCTTGCTTTGTGTTCTTGGTAGAAACTCAGGTTAGAGCCAATCAAAACAAACAACCAATGGATATATATCCTGACAAGTCTTCAATACTTCCCACAATACAAACACTTCCAGACAGCTTTCCACTTTCACACAATACTAATTGAGTAAACACCAAACTTGGACTATCTAAGATTCAAGAAAGATAGAAACCAATAATGATGTTGTAGGCTAAGTCAAGAAAAGCTAAGGGGTTGCTTTAGGCAATCCTTAACTTACCTTAAACCTTATGCAACTCAAATGAATGTAAGAAGTGAAGATAGAGGCAATCAAGTGTTCCAAGTATACCTTCAGTTTTCTCAAAGCAAATGTACACGTGAGGGGTAAGGAACTTTTCTTTTTTTTCTTGATGATAATTTTGCTAAACCTTCCTTTTTGAATCTGATTTAGGAAGGAATGGTCTTTTTTTTGGTTTTTTTGGGTACAAATTGTTGTAATTTCAGCTAGGCCAATGTATAGATAGGATTTTCTTTGTTTGGCCTTCTTTTGTTTGTAACCCTCAGTTCTTTGGCTCAAAGTGAACAAGGTTTATCTTTCGTTCTGGTAGAAGATGGCCAAGTAACTTTGAACACTTAATATGCAATGTAAGTTCACAATTACAAACAATCAAGTATACACAAAGTCTTAGTGTAAGCTAAGAGCTTCGATTGCAACAAGATGAGTAAAAGACTTTGGTAGCTATGTAAGCTTTGGACTGAATATAAATAAAGCAGATATAGCTTTTAAACGAAGAACTTAAGTCCAAGAAAGCATTTAAACAATTAAAATACAACCAAAGTAAGTGTCACGTTCAACCAGCATTGAAGCATTTCGTATTAGCCTTTTTAACCGTATAATTTCCCTTTAGTTCCAAGGTTTTTGTTTTGTCTCAATTGTTTAATAGTCCTCCAACCTTATACCATCAAGTTATGTCAAAGGTTCAGCCAACCTTGAAGCATTTGTCCACCAACCTTATTTCTCCAATATGCATGGTAAGCTTTTAACTTTGATAAGATTTAATAACTTTGGGATTTAGGAGATGCACACAACTGAATTCAAAGAGAAACAGATTTTTTTTTTGTAATTTTCGGATTTAGTGGCAAAGAAAACTGAAATGAAGACACACAAAGGTATTCAACATCCTTATGGATAGATTGAATGACACTAGAGATGAGAACAAGAAGAACAAACAAAAATTTGACGGAACTTGAAGATAGGTGAGTTAAAGTGTAACCTTTGCTCTGATACTACTTGATGCAGACACAGGAGGCTCTCGTTCCTCTTATGCACGAGTTGAACACGAAGGGGACCTTCCTTTAACTCAAATACAACTACACAATCAGATTTGGATGATTGCACAACAAGCTTTAAGCTCACCTTGCTCCAAAACCAAACTGTTTAGCCATATATATGTTTGAACAACTCACAAGTGATTTCAACTTAGCCTAAGCAAGAATTAACCCTCTTAGGTGATATCCCTCCTAAGTATAATGAGTATACAATCAAGATTGTTCAATTCTTGAAGGGAATCAAGCCTAGATTCAAAGGAAAAATAAGAACAAAGCTTGAAATCTTAATGTGAAAAATATGTTCGAAATTCCGTTTGTACAAGGAGTTTGTCATCCTTTAAATAGAAGAACAACTAGCCTAATATCTCTACCATGCAAGAATATAATGATAGACAAGTGCCATGGTCATAAGACCCTTATTTCCCACGTTTTTAGGCAAGGTAAAACGGAACAAAAAGCATGGTCTTCAAAAGGTAGACAAAAATCTTTAATTTCAGGCTGAAATCACTCCTTTCGGTGGACTGATCTTTAGAACCTTCTAGAAGTCGAATTTGATATTGAGTCCTTCTTGGATTTTGTAGAAGACAAGCTGAATTGAATTTGGGCTTTTGAATCACCCGATTTGGAGCTCGGACGAAGGAGATATGATCTGTTGAAGTTTCAGCTGCTTCCAGGTGATGAATCCTGCTCTATCTCATACACTTCGCAGATGCGAGTGAACTCAGCAACGGTCAAGGTACAATGAGATTCTTGCACCTGAGTAGAAGAAGGACCCCTATAAACTACCCCAACCCCTGAGGAAGAAACTCCCGACAACGTAGGAGGACTTAGTTGTTGGAGCAGGGGCAACCTTCACCTGCTCCGGTGAAGAATCGACCAAAGTAATGGCACCGCTAGGTTCAGCATAGCAAGGCTTCCAGCCCCCTTGCGCAACATCTGTAATGGACGGTCACTAGAGACTGTTCTTTTCGACGAGGACAAGGAACCATAGTTCCCTGCACCATCACCGGCGTAAGATGCAGTCTCAGAGACATTTTGAGAGTCAGAGGAAGAAGAAGCCATAGTAAGGAGAAGAAAACTTACGGATAAAGGAGAGGAAGAAGATAGCCGGGCAAAAGAACAAAAAGGCTGCTGGAGGAGGAAGGTAGGCTGGAGAGAAGATAGCGAGTAAACAGAAATGGGAATCCAAGAGCCACCGGGAAGCATCACTTTAAGCCCGTTTCTTTGGCTCTAGACAAATCCTTGTAAAGCCCGCCATTGGAACCGTCAATCGCCGAAAGAGACATGATTATCGCCTCGTTGTCTGCACCAGCGCCACTTTTCATTTATTGCCTAACACTGCCAATCAGAGATAGACACGTTACTACCCTAGTAGAGCAGAGCATGAAAGAGTCTGAATAGATTAGCCTACCCTTACTGCTCCGCTCGGCCATACTAATCCGGGGGGCAAAATGATGAACCCAGAAGTCAGCTGCTGAGTGCGACAAAGGACTTCCCCGTTAGTCGGCAACAGTCAACGTAAGTTAAGCTCGGCTAGTTCGAGCTCTGCTCGTTAAGGCTTGACCCAGGATTATCGTCCCAGCAGACCTTGACTTGTCAGCCTCAGTTTCACCCGAAGAGTTACCAGATAGGATCACAAGGCTGAAGACCTCGACCTTAAATCAGCTTGGCCAGAGGTCGAAATCATGTCAGCACAGCCATCGCTTGGTCAGCTCAGTGTGCATAAAAAGAGTTTAGCCTACTCTGATCAGTCTACTCAGCTCAGCTTAGTAAAGCTTCTCTCTACCCTTCCTTAGGCGAAGTACATACGAAGCACCTCAGCTCGGCCACAGTATGCTCAGGCAGAGTCCTGCCACTCAGTAAGCTTGGCCTCCTAGCCCGACACATGTCAACCTTGCAGAGGAGAGTTGCCAGCACTGCAGCCACCTCTTGCAGCATGGCAGCCATGCAACAAGAACTGCCACCAAGGCAGCTAGATGTCATCACCATTTTTGCTCTAGGTTACGCAACCTTCAACTTCAATTAGTTATAAATAAGAGCTTTCTCGACTGAAGCCACCTAAGTCTATTCAAGTCCACTTCCAGACTTAAAGTATCTTAAGCTCAACCAAAGCTAAGTTTGAGCTCATCCACCATAAACAGCCATCCTCTCAAAAAGAGAGCTCTAAACGATTGCTTCAACCTTTGTTTCCATCATTCTCGCATACAAATATGCCCATAACTAACTTGAGTGTCGGAGAGTTTTTCCCAGGGCATTGAACCTGGGCTCTAGTGCTATTTTTCCCTCTCAGGTTCTAGAGACGGGCCCAAACAAGGCACTGACGGCATACCACAAGGATCACATTTGATCCACCTGGTGAGGGTCCGACCTCATCAACATGCAATAAATAAATAAATATATATGTGTTTGTGTTTGTATATTTGTGTTTGTGTGGAGTTGGGATCCTTTCATCCACCGTCTCCTCACCCTCTTTCTTACCGCACGACACGTAGCAATAGAGATGGTGGGGCTAGATGCGGTGACCCTCATCTAATATTTTTTTTGTCTTAAACTCCTGAGGATGCGGGTGACCGCCATATCAAATATTTGTTTTTAGCTTAGACTGCAGAAGATGCAGCCACGGGTTCGAGGAGGATGAGTTCATAGGGGTTGGCGCTAGGGGTGGAAGTCGAGGTAGTCCTCAACAACTTTTTCCCCATGTCTCATTGTTAGAGGCTTTATGGGAACAAGATGAGATTGTTCCATGCGAAATTGTCAGATGGGCAATATGGGAGATGCTTTTGTTGATATAGCTGTTAGGCAAAGGACCACCGAACCAGGTGGGATACCTGTCAAACATGTTTCTATGGATCATGCGATCTACGTGTTAGCCAAAGCAGTTGAGGAAGGGCAAGCATGTAAAGAAGAAATTGCCAGTATTTTTGACATACCATCCACTTCTTCAGAAATAATACCTTCTCAGTCTAATGCATCAAAATTATTGGGCCATTTTCTTAAGAGGGATCCGAGAAAGTTGTATGGAAGTGAAGGTCCTAAAGCTACTATCAATTGGGTTAGGGAAATGGAGAGAATATTTGGTGGTATGAAAATTGATTGGGTGAAGGAGATGGAGAGAATTTTTTTGGATATAATATCACGATGATGCCAAAGTAAGATTAGCAACCTTTAGGTTACATAGTCATGCACTACATGTTGAATAGTGCAGAATATTTTATGTACCATAAATGTAACAGATGTTGTATAGGTGATTGAGTAATTGTAGGAAAATTGATTATGTAATCGATTGTGATTGATAGACTTAACATATTAAAACAGCAATCTAGGCTATAAGAGTAGCCGTGTATTGTGTAAAAAGGTATGAATGAAAAGTATCTTCTTCATCACAATATTGTTATAATATTAACATGGTATCAGAGCGTGGTGACGATTTTGTGGACTCAGACCAGATATCATCATCGTCCTAACAAACTTCTCAGCCATTCAGCCATACCAAAGTCATAGTATCTGTTCATTTTTACCATGGACAGTGGCAATGCCATTGAAAGAGACAAATGGGCTGAAGGTAGTCAAAACAGCCCTCAGTTGCTCAATTTCCCTACAGAGTTCTTGCAGTTTATGGAGTTATTCTATAAACTCCAGCCACAGTCGATCTCAGATAATGTCAATGTGAGGATCAAACTCAATGGAGATAATTATCTTTTTTGGGCCAATCTTATGGACACTACCATTGGGGGTAAGGGGAGCTCCAACATTAAAGGGTTGTAGGATCTGCAAGGCAACACTAGAAGGGGGGTTGAATAGTGGGTGCGGAAAATGTGGTTTTTAAAATTGTTTTAAACCAAAAACCCAACTTCTGGAAACAGTTTCTGTTTTCAGGACCATTTTTAAAACATTTTGAAAACTAGGTCGCAGGTCTTCAAAAATTCTGAAATTTGGAGAGAACTTAGCCTCAGATGTTCTGAGTATCTCCTAAAAATTTCAGATTTAAATTCAACCTCTAACCCCTTGAAAATTTGTTGGTGGTCAGATTGCGCAAATCTGCCAGAAACGGTAGACTGATTTGAAAAATTAATTTCTATTTGTACGTAACTCCAAATGCTCTGAAAATTTAAAGACTAACCCCTTATAGTTTTATTTAAATGTGTTGAAACAGTTTTGAAAAATTCTTTTGGGAAGTTAGTCAAATACGATCAAATTCCAACCTTTGCAAGCCTGAAAATCAGACTGCACTAGTCTCAGAACTTTGGACGTTTGATTGACTTATACTTGTCCAAAAGGGTTGAAACTTGTGCCAAATTAACCTTAAGACGTGTAGCTATGATTATGGAAAGTTTCGCAATTTTTGAAATTCGTTTACTAATTTTACGAACGTGATCAAAAACGATAAACAATGCTAAAACTGAAAGTAAGTGCTGAAAGTAAATGACACCAAGAATTTTATACTGGTTCGGTTATAAACAACCTACTCCAGTCTTCGAGGACACCTTCCTCAGTTAGCACTAAACACACAACACAAAGTAACACCTTACCACAGGGTTGATGGAGTTACACACCAACTCCAACCCCTTACAAACCTTGTATGAGAATACAATTGTCACGAACACCACCACCTCGCAAGTGCAAGATTGATCACACCTTGATCAATGTTTTACAATGATAAAGAATATGTGGTGGACTATATGAAGCCTATTCAAGTATATGAATATGAGTACAATAGGCTTTTAGAGAGAAGAAAGAAAGAAAGTGTAGAAGAGAAGGCTAAAATGTTTTTGAACTTTCAAATTTGCAAGGCTTGTTCTTGTTTTTGTTTTGCTCTCTTCCTTTCCTTTTAACATGTTGGCCGCCCCCCTTGTTGCTCTTCCCCCTCTTGAAAATTATCTTCTAAGTCCTTGGAAGAGTATATGGCATCATTGTGACATGTCTTTGCTTACTTGGCATCTCCTCATTGGATGATCATTAAGCTCTTGCTTACTTGTCACTCATTGATTGGTTGGATGTTGTCATCACTTGATGACTAGAGAAATCTGAGAATAACACTTAAAACATGTACCAAAATAATAAAATAGTTACCATAATTCACAAGATCATCACACAAAATTAGCTAGACAAATAACTCCAAAATACCATGTAAAATTCGGCCATAACACCACTTGCACATGCTGAAATTTCAGCATGGTAACATTTACATTTCATTCAAAATATTGCCAAGTTTACTTTGATTTAATCCTTGAAATCAATCACCATTTAGTGCAAGACATTCTTATCATTTTTGGAATAAAAATTTATCACCAACAAGGCCTAGAAATCGGCCATATACATTCCCACACATGCTGAAATTTTCAGCATGTGTGATATTCAAAATATCACCATTTTTATTTCATAATTAATTCAAAATACTTCCATACTATCTCCCAATTATCCACATGATTCAAGACAACAAAATATGGCTCATTAAAGTGAGAATTTCGGCCAGCCATTTGTACACATGCTGAATTTTCAACATGTGTCACAATTGTGACAAGATTTGAAATGTTACCTTTTAGTTCCTTTCTTTAAGTCACCAACATTGTATGCTTCATTCTTGACCAATCAAATTGCCAACAAGACTCCACATATGCTCCAATTCAGCTGAGCTAGGCATGTGAATGTGTAGATACATGTGCTGAATTTTATTTTTGCAAACTTTGTAAAATAGTGCACATTTAATTATACAAACATGGTATATTCCAATCAGCCCTTAATTGAATTTTCTTGAACACTTTGAGATTTATGAAATATGTAAAAATTGTCTGGATACATGTTATATGATATGCCAAAAACGTTCCATGTGTCGTGTACGTAGAAAGCCGAATTTTCGACGTTTATCGATTACCCAATTTTTCTCTAATTAAATTCCAACTTTTTGCACATGGTATATATATTATGTTACACATAATATACATAAATTAAACTTTAATATTCATCACTTAGGCTGATCTTAAAGTGGCGCCTAAACCATGTGACAAAATTGAAATTGGAATCTCCACAATTTGGCCTTGATGTGGGGTGATTTGTGTGTGCCAACATGGAATGATTTTATGGTTGTACATATCATGAAAGCCACGAAATTTTTGGCCATTTTTGAAGTGTAGGGGCTAGACATCTATTTATGGCAAGTACGTGACACGTTGGCGAAGTTTCGGTATTCGCCCGATACGACAATTTTCGGTTTATAACCTTTTAACGTGTCGTATTAAATTTGTCATCACCATGAATTATATCATATGATATAAGACCTGAATATACTCATAAATATGAGTTAAGTATGGTGGTGTGACGTTAACATACGTACATAAAATATAACGTGTCGGTAGTACGTTGGAATAAATGTGTATGTGCCTTTTTCAAAAAATCTGAATATATATATATGTGTGTATAATGGCGTGTAATATGTGTGGAGAGGAGAGGGAGAACTTTCCTTTCTTCAACTTGTTGCCTTTGTGCCTTTTCCAAATATTGTTTCCTTTAATGAACTACTTAGTTTAATTAACTAAGTACTTCACTTAATGAACTAGTTTAGTTCATTAATGGTGGCACCTGAAAATAGTTCAAACACAACAAATGTTTGCCATTTGATGTAAGCTTTAAAGCTTCATGGCTCGTTAGTACAACAACATTATATATGAACTATATAAGGCAAGCTTTATGCAATATGTCATGCATTTCTTTGTAACATGTTTAAATCATGTATTTTGAAATCACTCAAGCCCATTTTTCTCTACAATCTCCCCCTTTTGATGATTTTCAAAATAACCTACATTCATGATTTAAATCTTATCGCTCCCCCTTCAATCATACATAAATTCAAATTTTGAATTTCAAATCCGCTCTCCCCTTGATTTATGCAATCAATTTCTCTCTCCCCCTTAAATCATGCATTCTCTCCCCCTATATTTTGGAAAGTCAATCAAAAATGCATGTAAGTATGGAAAGATAATTAAATCAAATCAAATTAGCAGAAATCATGCCTAATTTAGAACGAAGATTTTCGTACGTGGCTTGATTTAAGGCTTTAGTGAAGATATCCGCTACTTGTGCCTCTGTGCGTACGTGATCTATGACAATATCACCATTATTTACGTGATCACGAAGAAAGTGATAGCGTACTTCTATATGCTTGGCCTTAGAGTGTAACATAGGGTTCTTAGATAGGTTAATTGCACTCATACTATCACAATATATAGGAATTTTATTTACGGTAATTCCAAAGTCCGAAAGTTGTTGTTTATCCATAGTAATTGTGTGCAGCAAAGACTAAGTGCCATGTACTCAGCTTCAGTAGTGGATAAAGCTACGCTTGCTTGCTTTCTGGAAAACCATGAAATAAGTGAGTTTCCTATAAATTGGCAAGTGCCACTCGTGCTTTTCTATCTATCTTACATCCACCATAATCAGCGTCAGTGTAGACATACAAATTAAAGTCACAATCTTTATCATACCAAATGCCTAAGGTGGGTGTGTGCTTAATATATCGGAATATTCTTTTTACCCGCATTAAAGTGAGACACCTTAGGTTGACTTTGAAAACATACACACATACATACGCTGAACATGATATCAGGCCTACTAGCAGTAAGATATAGCGAAGAGCCAATCATAGATCTATATAAGGCATTATCAAAATTCTTACCATGTTCATCTTTATCTAATTTAGTAGTAACACTCATAGGGGTGGGGTGGTTTTGAATTCTCAAAATTGAACTTTTTAATCATATCATTTACATATTTCTAACAACTTTTCCTTCTTCATTCATTTTGTTTCTAAACACCCACTTTGTGCCTATTATGATCTTATCTTGTGGTCGTGGCACTAAATCCCATAATCATTTCTAACAAATTGATTAAGTTCGTCATGCATAATCAATCCAAGAAGAATCACTCAAAGCATCATGCACATTTTTTGGTTCAATTTCGGAAATCATAGTATGAAATTGATTTATTTCATCTGGATTTATTTTTCTACGTGGTCGCACACCGTGAGTGATATCGCCTATAATGAGATCATGTGGGTGATCTCTATGCCATCTTGGTTGTTTATTTTCTACGTTCTCATGCATTTCTAAGTGATCATGCATTTCTTGTGTATCCTGCATATCATGCATATCAAACGTGCCATCATCATCATTCAACACGGGTTTCAATTCAAAATCATCATATTCTTTATCTTTGTCAATCTCACTAAATTCATTAAACTTCACATGAATAGATTCTAGCATTTCTCTAGTGAGAGGATCATAACACCTATATGCTTTTGAATTCACAGAATACCCAACAAAGATGCATTCAATTGATTTAGATTCAAATTTATCTAAATTGTCTTTTGTATTTAAAACAAAGTATTTGCATCCAAACACACGAAAATAGTCAATTTTAGGCATGCGATCATTTAATATCTCATGAGGTGTCTTTTTTATTTTCTTTCTAAGACAAGCGGTTTATTATGTAGCATGCACAATTTACGGCTTCCGTCCACAAAAATCTAGGCAATTTATTCTCGCACAACATAGTTCTAGCAATTTCTTGTAATGTCCTATTCTTCTTTCTCTACTACTCCATTTTTATTTACTATATTGCAATATGGATGAGTAAAACACATGTCGAAGCCATTATCAATAAATTGTGAAATGCTAGAAGGTTATAAGATAGGTTTACCAAAAAGACGTTTGAGATTTGAAGGGTGCTTAGGTTTCCAATTGTATCTTTTCCGATAATCTTGCCTTCATTGTTGTCTTCAAAGGTCACGGATCCGCCTTTTGTGACCTTCTTCAATTTTGTGAATAGGCTCGGGTCACCTGTCATGTGCCTCGAGCAACCACTGTCAAGGAACCACTTGATAGATGTATCTTTTGATGTGTGGGTTCCCTGCAATGTGCAAAAATGATTTAGGTACCCTTTTAATTTTAGGTCCTTATGAGTTAGTTATTCACCTCTTAGTAAAAGTACCTTTCGGTACCCATACTTGGTGATCCTTCTCGGTCTAGGAAATGGCAAGAATGTAGATGAAGGTGCAATATCAGTTAGACATGTGGTGAGTGCACTTTGTGCCTTTGGCCAAGAATTCCTTTATACGCATTATATGTAGGGCGTTTTTGATATGTCCTTGTGTTAGTGTGTGTAGTGCGTGATCTAGATGGATGAAATGAATGTCGTGTATGCATCACTTATTTCTTCTTATATCTATATGGCACAAAATTGTATTTCTCATGATATGAAAAAGATGTATGACGAGATGAGGGGAGATGGGGTCTTTGCGTCATCTTAGATGCCGTATTTGATTTTGGAGTGTCTTCTTTCTTAGACACTACAAACTTGGTTGGTTTAGTGGACACTTCATTTGTTTCAATGTATCCTAATCCCGTTTTATCACTATCATGCTTTTGAGATAAAATAATACGATCTAGCATGTTAGATCCCGTATTAAACTGTTTCATCATTTTCTCTAAGTCAGTATTCCTTGATTTTAAATTTGAAATCTCGGATTTCATTTTATTATTTTGCGTGGTAAATGAGATCTCTGTCTTTAATGCATTAATGATGCATGACGACTCTTCTTTTGAATCGTTTAATTGAGCAACAAGATTATCGTTAGAAGATTCTAACAGCTTCTTGTCTTCAATTAATCGCTTCTTTTCTTTTGCGAGAGTCTTAGTGAATTTATGCAATTCTAAGTACTGACTAAAAAGATCATCATAAGAAGGCTCAGAGTCAAAATCAGAGTCAGATGATACCTCGTTTGATGCTTTGGACACAAAGCATACTTGTGTAGTCTCCTCTTTGGTTTCAGTCTAGGAATCCGATGTATCACTCCAAGTGGAGGCTTTGAGAGCTTGCTTCCTTTGCTTAGGTTCTAAGACGAGTCTATTCTTGTTCTGATCCTTGTCAGGGTATTTATTGTTTTCTTTTCCTTATTAGGGCAGTCATATGATAGATGTCCAAGTTTACCGCATTCATAACATTTAACATCCTTGTCGTTTGTCTTATTCTTATTTTTTTTAGTCGAAGTAGCCTTAGTTTTGTTTCTAAACGACTTTTCATGAATTTTCTTAAACCTTTAGCCAATAGAATTAAGTCATCGTTATCTGATTCAGAATCACTATCATCTACGTGATCGGAAGAAGTAGAGACGTATTCATTTGATTTAAATGCAATAGTTTTACCTTGTTTTGATGATTCCGATTTCCTTATGTTGAGTTTGTTCTCATAAACCTTAAGTGATCTAATTAATTCTTCCATCTTGATTGACTAAGTTTCTTTGCTCTCTTCTATTGCCATTACTTTAGGGTCCCACTCGGATGGAAGGCTTCGCAAGACCTTTTGTACCTTTTCCTGCATAGTAAAGGCTTTACCGAGAGACTCAAGAGAATTGTAAATGTTAGTCAAGCGAAGATCCATATCAACGATAGATTCATTTGGCAATAATTTAAATGACTTGAGTGTGGACATAAGCATGTTGATCTTGGACTCTTTTACTTGACTAGTGCCTTCGTGTTTCATTTCAAGAATTCTCCACATTTCTTGAGCACTAGAACAATTTGAAACATAGCTAGATTCACTTTTACTTAGTCCATTTAAAAGTAACTGCATAGCCCTAGCGTTCATGCTTAGTCTCTTTTTATCCTCGCTAGTATACTCTTGTCTAGGCTTAACTACCTCTAGTGTGACTCCATCTACAGTGGATAACTTTGATGGAACAAATGGACCATCTTCTATAATTGACCAAATATCAATATCAATTGCCATAAGAAAAAGTTTCATTCTTAATTTCCATTGAATGAAAGACTCACCGTCAAAGACAGGAGGTCTTTGACTGGACATACCTTCTTGTTTGGTTTTGAAGTTTGTAGTTGTCATCTCACTTAGATCGTTGGATCCTTTCGATGTGAGTGTTCCTGCGCTCTGATACCACTTGTAGGATCTACAAGGAACCACTAGAAGAGGGGGGGGGGTTGAATAGTGGGTGCGGAAAATGTGGTTTTTAAAATTGTTTTAAACCAAAAACCCAACTTCTGAAAACAGTTTCTGTTTTCAGGACCAGTTTTAAAACATTTTAAAAGCTAGGTTGCAGGTCTTCAAAAATTCTGAAATTTGGAGAGAACTTAGCCTCAGATGTTATGAGTATCTCCTAAAAAGTCAGATTTAAATTCAACCTCTAACCCCTTGAAAATTTGTTGGTGGTCAGATTGTGCAAATCTGCCAGAAACGGTAGACTGATTTGAAAAATTAATTCCTATTTGTACGTAACTCCAAATGCTCTGAAATTTAAATACTAACCCCTTATTAGTTTTATTTAAATGGGTTGAAACAGTTTTGAAAAATTCTTTTGGGAAGTTAGTCAAATACGATCAAATTCTCAACCTTTGCAAGCCTGAAAATCAGACTGCACTAGTCTCAGAACTTTGGACGTTTGATTGACTTATACTTGTCCAAAAGGGTTGAAACTTGTGCCAAATTAACCTTAAGACGTGTAGCTATGATTATGGAAAGTTTCGCAATTTTTGAAATTCGTTTACTAATTTTACGAACGTGATCAAAAACGATAAACAATGCTAAAATTGAAAGTAAGTGCTGAAAGTAAATGACACCAAGAATTTTTACTGGTTCGGTTATAAACAACCTACTCCAGTCTTCGAGGACACCTTCCTCAGTTAGCACTAAACACACAACACAAAGTAACACCTTACCATAGGGTTGATGGAGTTACGCACCAACTATTCAACCCCCCTTCTAGTGGTGCCTTGCAGATCCTAGTAAGGGGTCCCTCCACCCCCTACCAATGAGGATATCCCAAGTGGAAGCAGGAGGACCAGACGGTATTCATGTGGCTCATCCAAAATATAGAGTCCAACCTAATTGGAAATGTGAGCCGTTACCCTACGGCAAAGGCTCTGTGGGAGGGCCTTGCGACAACCTACGGGTCCAGAGTGGACTCTCTGCACACCTACACACTCCATCAAAGAGCAAGCATAGTGAGACAAGCAGGTGATTCATTGGAAGCTTGCTGGGACAAGTTGGTGGGCATATGCATGAGTATTGACGAAAGAGACCCTAATCCAATGTCCTGCCCTAGGGATATCTAAATTTATCAGAGGAAAATTCAAGAACACAGATTATTTTATTTGATTATGCAGGTAGCAGATTCGAAGGTATCAAGAAGGATTTGCTGAAACATGACCCACTCCCCACTGCAGAGGCTGCCTTTGGAGAGTTGAAGAGAGAGGAGATCAGATTGACTTACCTTGAAAAAACCCCTTTAGTCCCAACGAAGTCATCCTTGGGGGTGGGTCTGAATGCATCCGGTAGAGGTAGTGGACAGGCACCATAGAATCGAGGCAGAGGAAGAGGTAGGCTACCATCTCAAGGACGAGGAGTGAATCCCACTGAGAAGCAATCTCCATCATCTTCTTCCCTGTCGACACGCTCAGCCCCCTTCGGTATCATCGCGGTCCCAGACAGTCAGGTGCACAAACTGCGGCAGAAGAGGCCATAATCAAGAAACATATTTCGAGATAATGGCTTCCCAGACTGGTGGGAGAATCGAAGGAAAAATAGGATAGGGCAGGGAGGAGCAACCACAACTGCGATTACCACAGAAAGCAATACAGGAAAAGAAGAAGGAGAGCATCAGACAACGACGATAGGTATTAGGGTGAAGGGAGATAGAATCCCTTCACCCACTTTTATTTCACCAAATACCTATTCTGCCCCTGACATGTATTATAAACGTAAGGCTAATCAGGGCATTTCACGTGATTCAGGTGAACCAGCCGCCCAACTCATTAAACCAAACCCTTCAGCCGCCCAACTACCCAAACCATTAAATCAACCCAACCATATTATCCACCCAGACCAATTCAACCCAAATAATCCTTACATACCCAACTCAAACCAAGCTAATTGCAACCTTACTTGTATATACTCCGTTCCCACAGGCTAGTACCCACACCAAAAAAACGACTGTTTGGATACTTGATAGTGGAGCCACGGATACCATGACTAATGATGTCCGTGACATCACTACACTCGAGACCCACCATAAATCCCATGTTTCCACTGCCAATGGCCAAATAATTCCTATACACAGTGGAGGTTCCATACAAATTACCCCAAGTCTTCACGTGTCTAAATGCTTATATGTCTCAGCCCTATCATCATAATTACTGTCTATTAGTCATGAAACATAGGATTTACGTTGTCATATACTAATATATCCTACCCGCTGTATTTTGCAGAACCTCTGCACGAGGAAAATCATTGGTCATGGTACTGAGCGGGGTGGCCTGTATTATGTGGACGCCACGATGCAAGAGGGATAGTCTAATCTAGCCACCGGGACGTCCCAAGAGACACTATGGCTATGGCATCGCCGACTAGGTCATCCATCTTTTAGTTATCTCAAACATTTATTTTCCGTCTTGTTTTTCTAACTCCAATAATTTCACTTGCACTTGTTCACTCAGATGTTTGGGGTGCCTCTCCCTGTCCCACTACCCCAGGATTTTGGTATTTGTGTTTTTATTGATGATTTTTCACACATGACATGGGTCTATTTTCTAAAGCATAAATCAGAGGTATTTTCCAAATTCATTGAGTTTTACAATATGGTTAAAACACAGTTCAATACCAAAGTCAAAGTCCTCCAGTCAGATAAAGGGGGTGAGTATCAATCTTCTAACCTCTGGTCCTTTCTTACCACCAATGGTTTACTATATCAAACATCCTGCTCTCATACTCCTCAACAAAATGGGGTGGTCGAGCGTAAGAATTGTGTCCTCCTAGAAATGGCAAGGGCCATGATCACTGAATCAAAAGTTCCTCCCAGTTTTTGGCCTGAAGCCATTGCGACAGCCACTTATCTCACCAATTGACTTCCTAGTTCTGCCCTTCATCATAAAACACCACTAGACACACTCTCTACCCAAACATCAATCCCGTCCGTCCTAAATTTGCCACCAAGAGTGTTTGGATGCACTGTGTTTCTCCATGTCAGCAAACATGCCAGGAATAAATTCGACCTTACGCTGAGAAATGTGTCTTTGTCGGTTACGCTACACACCAAAAAAGATATTAGTGTTTTCATCCTACCACCCATCGCCTATAATTACGAAGGACTGCACTTTCATTGAACAGGAATACTATTACTACTCTCGGTCTCTGGGAGAGACTATACCAAAGACCATCGATTGGGGTCATAGCCTCAGTAGATCAACGAATGTTCCAACAAGGCTAGTAGATGGTGCCGCATGTGCTATCCCCCATATAATGCAAGACACTATAGAAGTACATGAAAATGCTTGTCCAAGTGCGGATGTCACGCCCAAGGTAAATATAGAAGTTCAGGAGTTATCTACCCCTAATAATCATGTCACTCATGTCACTAACCCTGGTTCGCCTGTATCATCTGGTTTCTCTGAATTACCTCTTGATTATACTAACTTGTCAGTTGAGCTAGAGATAGAGGAGCACCAAGTCAGAGTTTTACCTCCTCAAGAGAACAGAGGAGTGCCACCTCGAAGGTACTTCCAAGAGAGAAATTCATGAAGGACAAGGTACCCAGTAGACGAATCAAGACGAAACTTGTCAGGACATGCCCAGGCATTCCTCACAACCTTGTGCTTTGAGAAGGTTCCAAAGAACGTTGATGAGGCACGGAGCATACCGGAATGGAAATAGGAAATGGAGACTGAGATGAATGTATTAGTAGCTAACAACACATGGGAAAAAGTGTTTTACCACCAGGAAAATGGATAATTGGATGTCGGTGGATATCCACCATCAAATACAAAGCTGACGGGAGCATAGAGAGATATAAGGCGATACTTGTTGCCAAGGAATATACTTAGACCTATGGCATCGACTACTCTGAGACCTTCTTGTTGAGAAATATTTTTGAATAATTTTCAAAGTCATGATTTTAAGTGGTGAATACTTAAAAATGTCACACATGGTGTTATATGTGATTAAAAGTTGAAAAAGTTGACATCGATCTCTCAGGTTGTTGCACATCGATCGATCTATGTACATAGATCTCTCCCATCGATCGAATCTATGTAAGACAGAAAAATTTAAGACAGAAAAGTTGAAATAGATCTCTCAGGTTGTTGCACATCGATCGATCTATGTACATAGATCTCTCCCATCGATCGAATCTATGTAAGACAGAAAAGTTTAAGACCTTTCTGTGAGACATCGATCTCTAAACCTGAGACACATCGATCGATTGATGTACATCGAACCCTCACTTCGATCGATCGATGTAGGTCAGAGGCAAACTCTGAAACTTTCTGTGAGACATCGATCTCTGAAGCTGAGGCACTTCGATCGATCGATGTCTAGGGTTTTTAGAAATATTTTTCTAAAATGTGATAAATTGGCTGTTTTCATTTGTATATGAATTATACATGTTCATTATGTGATTATTACGTGTTTTTTATGATTATTATTGTCTTGTGACTAACATGCCTTGCAAGTTTCTACAACTTACCAAAAAGGGCGAAATTGGTATTTTGAGTTTTGTAGGAACATGATATGGTGGAAATATTTCAAGAGCATATTCTTCTACTATTTATGATGACAAAGTTGGTATCATGGGTATTTCTGACCATCGGGGTCATTTCTGGAGTTTTCTCACACCAGGGGTATTTTGGTCATTTCACCCCAAGGGTATTTTTGGTATTTTCACTCAAGGAATCTCTTGAGCATATTGTTATCTTCATTCTGGAGTTGAGTTATTATTATCTTGGAGATTATTGGGTGATTTCTTATCTTATTTTCTCAACCGATGATATTATTGACTATAGCTGAATATGTGACGATTTGAGGTGTCACATTCTAATTTTTTCTTGAAGATCCTCTTATATATGTTATAAGAGAACATTTATCATCATTATTCAAAGATATTAAAGGTGTCAAAGGTGTGGAAATGATCTCAACATATAAGAAGAAATATTGGGGAATTTCGGTGTTACACGTTGACATAATCTTATCAATTGTTATCTATTTATTTCTTCTTCAAAAATCTGAGTTGCTACACATATATACATGTTTAAAAACTTGAATATGTTGGTGGATATGATGTGGAGTTCATTTTATGAGTTGGAGACAAATGGACCAACCAAAAAGGTGCCAACTTGGAAAATTTCAAATGAAACCAACGGCTATATGACTTTCTTGGGTGTTTTCAGCAGATTTTTTGAAGTCAAATGGAGCTCTCACATGTCCTATTATGGTGCTTGGAGTTGATGATAATTTGGTGGTATTATACTTTCTTATTTCATTAAAGAAAATCAAAATATTTTTTTTTGAAAATGGCAAGTAGCCAACGGCTACTATGGAAGCTTGAAGCTGAATTTTTAATTTTGAATTATTCAACATTCACATGTCCTATGTTTATGCCAAGAAGTTGAGGAATTATCTTCTCTTATTATCTATTCTTGCTAAAGATAATTCAAGACAATTCCAAGGTGGAAAATCGGCCAACAAGGTATATCCAAGGTGGACCAATCATTTTGTTTTATTTTTCCAAGTGTGCAAGGCCAACCAATGATGAGAAGACATTTAGAATTGATGATGAAGATGGTGATACATGTGCATTCTTATCTTCAAGGCTCAAATCACACTATAATAGAGGCAATGGTGAAGAAGATGAAACACACAAAAAAAGCTCACAAGCATTTGTTGAATTGTCTAGCTTTCATCTTCATCTTCTTGTTGTTATTGTTTTGTTCATTGTAGCAAATGTGTTCTTGTTGTATGTGGTGAGCTACAAGCCTCTTGAGCTTCATTTGTAAGATTGATTAGCCATCTTTATAAGGCTACATCAATAGGTTGTAGAGGTGTTGCAACTAAGTGTTGCTTAGAAGGAGATTATCCAAGTCTTGAGTAGGGTTGGTGTATAACCCAAGGATCAAGCTTGGCTCTTGTTGTAAGGTGTTCATTTCATAGTGAAATCCAAGGAAAGGTGTTCCTTGGGACTGGAGTAGGTCACATTGACCGAACCAGGATAAATTCTTGGTGTTCTTCTCTTGTTTCTTTATTTCTGTTTTCTGCCCGTTTTTGACTACAGTTTTCACCCAAATTCTCACAATTTGAAAAAATAGCTAAACATTTTCAAAATTCGTGATTTTTGGTGGAGTTATACTTCAGACTGTTAGATTTCATTTGCAACAAGTTTTACTTGATTTGAGCAAGGGAAAGTAATTCTTTCAGTCTTTGCAAGATAACTACTCCAATCTGGCTGCAATCTGACCAGTTTTGCGAAAACTTAAATTCTGTATTTTTTAAGAATTTTTTAAGGTTAGGGCCTTTTGGAAACTTCATCTACACATCCTAAGGAGTATTTTTATATAAAGATCAACCTTTTTGGTTGAGTATCCAAAGAGAAACACGTTTTGCAAAATCAGCAACATTCTGTCCAATTCTGTCCAGATTGACCATCTGAATCTTTTTATTTGTTTGAAGGGCTAAACGATCTTATTTTTGTCTGATTTTTGGACAGAGTCTTGCTAACTCATTGGAGTTCAATTCTGGAAAGTTTCATAATTTTTGGAGTTGTGTACAATGATTTGTGAATTTTTTAAAAACGGGTTCTGAATCTGAGGTGGTTTCAGATTCTGTTTTCAAAGGGGATTTTAACAAAGGGTTGTAGTGTAATTTCCGCTAACCACTATTCCCTCCCCTCTAGTGGTGGTTTTTGCAGGTGCACGGTCCAACACTTCTCACCAATTGCCAAAATTGATACTATTCGTGTGTTATTCTCAGTTGCTGCTACAAAAGGTTGGCCCATGTGACAGTTTAACGTAAAGATACATTTTTTCATGGAGAGTTAAAAGAGGAGGTGTACATGGAACCACCATAGGCTTCGCTCAAGACTTTGGTCAGGGGGAGGTATGCAGATTATGAAAGTTGTTGTATGGATTAAAGCAGTCCCCTTGGACGTGGTTCGGACGTTTCACCATAATGATGAAGAAACATAGGTAGAAGAGAGTAATTCGGACCACACCTTGTTTATCAAAAGGAGAAGTACATTGATAACATGTGATATGATTATCACAGGAAACGACTCTGAAGAAATGGGTCAAATTCGCCAGAATCTGTTTGCTGAATTCGAGATGAAGGATATTGGTGGGCGGAAATATTTTCTTGGAATTGAGGTACTACGATTGAAACAAGGGATATTTATTTCTCAGAGGAAATATGTGTTGGATCTACTTGCAGAGGTTGGATTGTTGGATTGCAAATCCAGTGATACTCCTATGGTAATAAATCACAAACTTCAGATCCTTGAAGGTCTCCTCCAATGGACCAAGGTCAGTATCAAAGGTTGGTTGGTCGTTTAATTTACCTTGCCAATACTCATCCGGACATTGCATAAGTAGTTGGGGTGGTAAGTTAGTTTATGCATAGTACCCAGAAGCATCACATAGATGCAGTCATTCGAATTTTACGATACCTGAAGGGATCTCCGAGTCATGGAATCTTGTTCAGAAATAATGACCATTTGGATGTCGAAATATTTACTTACGCAAACTGGGCAGGTAATCCAAATGATGACGGTCTACATCAGGGTACTTTGCATGTGTGGGTGGCAACTTGGTGACGTGACGAAGCAAGAAACAAAAGGTTGTTGCATTGTCTAGTGCTGAAGCAGAATTCAGAGGGATTGCCAAGGGAGTTATGGAAGTACTATGGCTGAAGAAGTTGTTACAAGATTTAGGGATTCTAGAACGAGGTCCTATGAAAGTGTACTGTGATAACACCGAAGTGATAAATATTTCAGAGAATTCGGTACAGCATGATTGAACTAAACATGTGGAAGTGGATCGACATTTTATAAAGGAAAAAATAGAAGGAGACGTTATTGAATTGCCACATGTGCGATCTGAAGACCAACTGGCTGACATTCTTACGAAAGCAGTTGATGGAAGGAGTTTTCTTAGTGTATTGTCCAAGTTGAGCATTGGAGACCCCACTACCCAACTTGAGGGAGAGTGTTTTATGTACCATAAATAGAACATTCCTTGTATAGGTGATTGAGTAATTGTAGGAAAATTGATTATGTAATTGGTTGTGATTGATAGACTTAACATATTAGAATAGTGATCTAGGCTATAAGAGCAGCCATGTATTGTGTGGAAAAGGTATGAATGAGAAGTGTCTTCTTCATCACAATGTTGTTCCATTATTAACACTTCATTGGTGGGACAACATAAAGAAAGATTTGCCACAACATTTGACTTGGGAGTTGTTGGTGAAAGATATCAAAGAAAAGTACTGCTCTGCGACTCAGCTGGGTGCAATTGGCTAGGGAGTTATATATCTTAAGGAATCATGACTGTTGCAGAATATGAGCGGCGTTTCACTGAGCTATCACGGATGATACTTGATTCCATGCTAACTGAGGAAATAAGACGATCTTTTTATATTGGACTAAATATGCACATCCGTCACAAGTTATCTACTTTCACATATGTGAAGTTATCAGAGTTCGTTAATAAGCCGTGCAGATTGAGCAAGATTTGTCAGTGTTAGAGAAAATTGGAAAGTTGGGGCTTTGGCCCAATAAGACAAGTTGCAACATACTTTGAGCTTAATTATAATTAGTTTCTATTAATGACAAAAGAAACTAAAGGCCCTTAATTATCTACGTAACGAGTAGTTAATTTTAGGCTTTGGAATCACTCAATTACGATACTGGGTAAATGAGAAATCAATGCTCACAGTAGATGAAAAACATGGTTAATGGGTGATGTGTCCTATTCTTAGGAAGCCACATCACCCTTATGAGGGAATACCACATGGACAAATGAGTTGATTTAGCCACGTTATAAATGGCCAGAATGGTCACATTAGATGTACTCTTAGGGGCAAGAGAAATTTTTGACCGAAGGGAAGACCATGCAAAGTGCCAACACACGCGCCCGTCGCCTCCCAGCCCGTCCGTTGGTCTCGGGGGCTCGTGGGCCAGTCTTATCTTTTTAGAGAAATTTTTTGTGCTTTTTGGATTAATTATTTTTTGTAATAGTTAAAGGCTTCAAGCCTAGCTGCACAGCGGCCCAACATAATGTCTCCTACAGTAGTTCGGTATGTTCCCTTATGTGATAAGATCAAACGGTTTTGATCTAACGGTGTTGGGGATGTCAGCTTTGATCCAACGGCTGTAATTCAACTGACCAAACCGCCCAATCGAATGTGGTTTTCATCCAACACTCCAGGATCAATCCTATAGTTCGGTCTTCATCTGACAACTATGATTTAACTGGTCCAAAACCGCCCAACAAACACTATTTTGGTTTTAATCCGATGGCTCTGCTTGATCTACGGTTTTGATCCAACGGTAACAAGTCCATCTACGAAACCGATTCTCCAACCAACTCCTCTATATAAACAGAGGCAGGTGTGCGATCGGAACACACTCCTCTTCTGCTTTCTTCTTCTTCTTCTTTCTGCATCATGTCCAAGAGAAGTCGAGACACCCGAAGGTTCGCGTGCATTTCAGTTAAGCAGTTCCGCTCAGCTGAACAGGTACTTCGTTGTATCCTGGGAGATGATTGCTAACGGCGGTTGGGCACAGTATACAGAAGTAATACGTCTTAAGGACAGAGTCCTTGACTCGCCTTGGGTTGATCTACTATTTACTGTTTTATACACACATGCCGAAACATTGCGTCTTTGTACAGGATTGATTGTTTCCAACAATCTTAAGACATATTCTGATTCAATTAATTATTGTACTGTTCTTTACTTTTTGTACGCATAGTAATGATCATACACTGATTTGCAGTATGTTTCTACCCATTTCTTATATCTGAAATCGTTCCGATCTAATCGTTTGATCAACTGAACAGAAATGGAAAAGGAAAGCTCTAATTATGTTCACGGCTTTAACGGTGCACACCTCTGTGTCTGCACCTGACGGGACCAATAATGTGTAGAGATAAGGGGTGGTTTGAGTGATTTTAAAATAAGTAACTTGAATGCATATATATATAAACGTGTACATGTATGAATGATATCTTGCCATTACTTGCTTTATTTAGCTTATATAATATGTTGCCGTACTAACGAGCCATGAAGCATTAAAGCTTACATCATATGGCAAACATTTGTTGTGTTTACACTATTTTCAAGTGCCACCATTAATGAACTAAACTAGTTCATTAAGTGAAGTACTTAGTTTAATAAACTAAGTAGTTCATTAAAGGAAGCTACATTTGGAAAAGGCCACAAAGGCAACAAGGCTAAGGAAGGAAAGTCTTCTCCTCCTCCTTTCATTAAATATACACGCCACACATGTATATAAATATATATTTCAGATTTTTAAATAAAAGGCACATACACATGTATTCCAACGTACTACCGACACGTTATACATTTTACGTACGTACGTTAACGTCACACCACTATACTTAACTCATATTTATGAGTATATTCAGGTCTTATATCATGTGATATAAGATATGGTGATGACAAATTAAATCCGACACGATAAAAGGTTCAAAACCGCAATTGTCGTATCGGGCGAATACCGAAACTTCGCCAACATGTCACGTACTTGCCATAAATAAATGGCCAGCCCCTATACTTCAAAAATCATCATAAATTTCGTGCCATACATGATATTTTCAGCCAAAAATACTTTCCATGTTGGCACACACAAATTACTCCACATTAAGGCCAAAATGTGAAGATTCCAAGTTTAATTTTGTCACATGCTAATGGTACCACTTTAAACCAGCCAAGTGCTGAGATTTAAAGTATATATTATATATATTATGTATAACATAATATATATAACATGTGCAAAAGTTGGAATTTAAATTAGAGAAAAATCAGGTAATCGATAAATATCGAAAATTCGGTTTTCTACGCACACAACACATGGAACATTTTTGGTGCATCATGTGACACGTATCTAGACACTTTTTACATATGATATACATCTTAAAGTGTTCTAGAAAATTAAATTAAGGGCTGATTGGAATATTACATGTGTGTAGTATTAAATGTGCACTATTTTACATAGTTAGCAAAAATAAATTTCAGCACTTGTACATACAACCTTCCAACGTCACATACAGCTGATTTGGAGCACATGTGGAGCTTTGTTGGCATCTTGATTGGTCAAGGATCAATCATACAAAGTTGGTAAATTGAAGAGAGAAGCTACAAATGGTAAGAATTCAATGTATATCTCTCTTATGTGACATGCTGAAAATTTCAGCATACTAAACATAGGGTGGCCGAATTTTAGCTCTTAAATGTGACTTATTTGTCATCTTTTATTATGTGATTGATTAGAAGAAGATATGGAAAGGTTTTGAATATTATTTAAATAAATAAATGGTGATATTTTACATATCACACATGCTGAAAATTTTTCAGCATGTGTACAACTTGTTGGCCGAATTTGAAGAGCCAAATGTGTCCAAGTTCATTTGTTAATCGATAGCAATACTTACCATAAATTTTTGATTCATTTTTATGATGAAAAATCAAAGAATATTTGCTATTATTTTGAAAGAAAAGGAAGGATGCACATGCTGAAAATTCAGCATGGCAAGACAACCTTATGGCCGATTTTATGCATGGATTGGGAAGGATTTTAAGTCTTGCAATTTATGATGTATCTCTTGATTTATGGAAGGTATTATGTGATGATTTTTGGCACATGGGTGAGTGTAATTATCAGATTTTTTTCCATGTCATCATGATGACAACGTTGAACCAATAAGGAGGTGCCAAGTAAGCGAAGACTAAATGATCATCCAATAAGAAGGTGCCAAGTAGCAAGGCCTTGTCACAATGATTTCTTACACTCTCAAGGACTTAAAAGATAATTTTCAAGAGGGGGAGGTATGTCAAGGGGGACAGCCATGCAAGGTTAAAAGGAAAGAGTGGAGCAAAAACAAAACAAGAACAAGCATTGCAATTCAAAGAGATCAAAAAAGCCTAGCTCTTCTTCTTCTACATCTTCTTTCTCTCATCTTGTAAACCCTATTGTTTTCATATCTTTCAATCTTGAATAGGCTTGAGATAAACCCACCATTCATACATCTTTGTAAAAGATTGATCAAGGTGTGATCAATCTTCATTCTAGCAAGGTGGTGGTGTTCGTGCGAATTGTACTTACAATACAAGGTTTGTAAAGGGTTGGAGTTAGGTGTAACTCTATCAACCTGTGGTAAGATGTACTACGTGTGTGTGATTAGTGTGAACCAAGGAAGGTGTTCCTTGAAGACTGGAGTAGGTTGTTTATAACCGAACCAGTATAAAATTGTTGGTGCCATTTACTTTCTGCATTTACTTTACAGTTACTGCACTGATTATCCTTCTTGTTCGCATTCGTAAAAATAGTTAACGAATTTCAAAAATCACAAAAATTTCCAGAAATATACTCACACGTTCTAGGGTTAATTTGGCACAAGTTGCAACCCTTTTGGACAAGTATACGTCAATCAAACATCAAAAGTTCTGAGACTAGTGCAGTCTGATTTTCAGACTTGCAAAGGTTGAGACTTTTGTTGTATTTGACCTATTTACCAAAATAATTTTCCAAACTGTTTCAACCCATTTAAATATAGTATATAAGGAGTTAGTGGTCAAATTTTCAGAGCATTTGGACGTTCACACAAATAGGAATTAATTTTTCAAACCATCTACCGTTCCTGGCATATTTGCACAATCTAATTACCAACGGTTTTTGAAGGGGTTAAAGGTTGAATTTTAATTTGAAATTTATAGGGGATCTCATAACATCTGAGGCTAAGTTCTCTCACAATTTCATAATTTTTGGAGACCTCTAACTTAGTTTTAAAAACGTTTTAGAACTGGTCCTGAAAACAGAATCTGTTTTCAGAACTTGAATTGTTCAAGTTTAAAGAAATTTTAAAACCACACTTTCTGCACCATCTATTCAACCCCCCTTCTAGTGGTGCCTTGCAGATCCTACAAGTGGTATCAGAGAGCAGGAATACTCACTTCAAGGAATCCAAAGATTCAGTGAGATGGCATCCACAAATCTCAAAACCGAGCAAGAAGGTATGTCGAGCCAAAGGCCTCCACTTTTTGACGGTGAGTCGTTTATTCAGTGGAAACTTAGAATGAAGCTTTTTCTTATGGCTATAGATATAGATTTTGGTCAATCATTGAAGATGGTCCTTATGTCCCGTCTAAGGTATCCACTGTAGACGGAGTCACTTTAGAAGTTGTTAAAACTAGACAAGAATATACGAGTGATGATAAAAAGAAACTTAGTATGAATGCTAGGGCTATGCAATTGCTTTTAAATGGATTAAGTAAAAGTGAGTCTAGTTATGTGTCAAACTGTTCGAGTGCACAAGAAATGTGGAGGATACTAGAAATGAAACACGAAGGCACGAGTCAAGTGAAAGAGTCAAAAATTAACATGCTTATGTCCACACTTGAGTCATTTAAATTATTGCCCAATGAGTCTATTGTAGATATGGATCTTCGTTTGACTAACATCTACAACTCTCTTGAGTCTCTTGGTAAGGCTTTTACTACGTAGGAAAATGTACAGAAAGTCCTACGAAGCCTTCCTTCTGAATGGGACCTAAAAGTGACCGCAATAGAAGAAAGCAAGGAAACTAAATCAATAAAGATGGAAGAACTAATCGGATCACTTAAAGTTTATGAAAATAAACTCACCATTCGGAAATCGGAATCATCTAAACAAGGTAAAGCTATTGCTTTTAAATCAAATGAATACGTCTCCCCCCCTCCGATCACGTAGAGGATAGTGATTCTGAATCGGATAATGATGACCTAATTCTATTGGCTAAAGGATTGAGAAAATTTATGAGAAGGTCATTTAGAAACAAAATAAGGGCACTACTACTAAGAGAAATAAGAACAAGTCAAACGATAAAGACGTTAAATGTTATGAATGTGGCAAACTCGGACACTTATCATATGACTGCCCAAATAAAGAAAAGCAAACTACTAAGTACCCTGACAAGGAGCAGAACAAACATAGACTCGTCTCAGAACCCAAACAAAGGAAACGTGCTCTAAAGGCCTCCACCTGGAGTGATTCATCAGATTCTGAAACTGAGACCAAAGAGGAGACCGCACAAGTATGCTTTGCATCCAAAGCATCTAATGAGGTATCATCTAATTCTGACTCTGACTCTGAACCTTCTTATGATGATCTTTTTAGTCAGTATCTAGAATTGCATAAATTCACTAAGACTCTCGCTAAAGAAAAGAAACGATTAATTGAAGACAAGAAACTGTTAGAAACTTCTAACGAAAATCTTGTCGCTCAATTAAGCGATTCAAAGAAAGAGTCATCATGCATCATCACTGCATTAAAGACTGAGATTTCATCATTAACCACTCAAAATAATAAAATGAAAACCGAGATTTCAAATTTGAAATCAAGGAATACCAATTTAGAGAAAATGATGAAACAGTTTGATACAGGGTCCAACATGCTGCATCGCATCATATTATCACAAAAGCATGACAGCGACAAAACTGGACTGGGATACGTTGATACTAACGAAGTATCAACCAAACCAACCAAGTTTGTTGTGTCTAAGAAAGTAGACACCCCTAAGCCGCAAGTGGCGTCTAAGATGACGCAGAAAGCGCCCCCTTCCTCACGCCCCACTTCTTCATATCATGTGAAATATAACTTTGTACCTTATAGATATGAAAGGAAGAGAACAATGCATACACGAAATTCATATCATCCTCGCACTACGCACACACACAAGGACATATCAAAAACGTCCTTCATTTAATGAGTATAAGGGAAGTCCTTGGGCAAAGGCCCAAAGTGCATGCACCACATGTCTACTATATCGCACCTTCATCTACATTCTTGCCATTTGATAGACCGAGAAGGATCACCCAAGTATGGGTACCAAAAGGTACTTTTACCAAGAGGTGATTAACTAACTCGAAAGGACCCAAAGTTAAAAGGGTACCTAAATCATCTTTGCACATTGCAGGGAGACCACGCATCGAAAGATACATCAATAAAGTGGTTCCTTGACAGTGGTTGCTCGAGACACATGACGGGTGACCCGAGCTTGTTCTCCAAATTAAAGAAGGTCACAAAAGGTGGATCCGTGACCTTTGGAGACAACAACGGAGGCAAGATCATCAGAAAAGGTACGATTGGAAGTCTAAACACACTCCAAATCTCCAACGTATTTTTGGTAAGCAACTTATCCTACAATCTTCTTAGTATTTCTCAATTTGTTGACAATGGTTTCAATGTGTGCTTCACCCACCCTTATTGCAATATAATAAATAAAAATGGAGAAACCGTTTTAAAAGGAAAACGAGAAGGTAATATTTTTACGCTTTCTGTGGATGATGTAATAGACGCTAAAGTTAAGTGTTTTATGTCAAATGAACCCAATGTGAACTTATGGCATAGACGTTTAGGACACATTGGCATTTCCACACTAGAAAAACTTCAACGAAAGAACCTAGTACGAGGATTGCCTACGCTCGATTTAGACAACTTTCAGTTGTGTGAATCTTGCATAAAAGGCAAACAAACACGTGAGTCACTTAAGCCTAAAAACAAAATAAGCACGACTAGAATCTTAGAACTATTGCATATTGATTTGTTTGGTCCTAGTCGCACTACAAGCCTTGGTGGGCGTCACTATGCATGCGTAATTGTTGATGACTTTTCTCGTTATACTTGGACTTTATTTCTCGCACATAAGGATGATAGCGCCGTTGAGATTGCTAAATTAATTAAACAACTTGAAAATCAATACGGTGTAAATGTGAAAAGGATAAGAAGTGATAGAGGCGGTGAGTTTAAAAACAAAGAGATGATTTCGTTTTGCGAAGAAAAAGGGATTAAGCATGAGTTTTCGCCACCTAGAACTCCACAATTAAATGGAGTAGTAGAAAGAAAGAATCGCACATTACAAGAAATCGCTAGAACCATGCTTTGCGAAAATAAATTGTCTAGATTTCTGTGGGCGGAAGCCGTAAATTGTGCATGCTATATTGTAAATCGCCTATCTATAAGAAAGAAAATAAACAAGATGCCGTATGAGATTTTGAATGATCGCATGCCTAAGATTGACTATTTTCGTGTGTTTGGATGCAAATGTTTTGTCTTGAATACAAAAGATAATTTAGATAAATTTGAATCCAAATCAATTGAGTGCATTTTTGTTGGATATTCTATAAATTCGAAGGCATATAGATGTTATGATCCTCTCACTAGACAAATTATAGAATCTATTCATGTTAATTTCAATGAATTTGGTGAGATTGATAAAGATAAGGAATATGAAGATGATTTTGAATTGAAACCCGTTTTGAATGAAGATAATGATTCTTTTGATATGCATGATATGAATGAGACACTAGAAGTGCATGATCACATAGAAATGCATGATAACTTAGAAAATAATCAACCAAGATGGCATAGAGATCACCCACATGATCTCATCATAGGCGACCTCACTCACGGTGTGCGACCACGTAGCAGAATCACTTCGGATGAAATAAATGAATTTCATGCTATGATTTCTGAAATTGAGCCCAAAAATGTGCATGATGCTTTGAGTGATTCATCTTGGATTGATGCTATGCATGACGAACTAAATCAATTCATTAGAAACGATGTATGGGATTTAGTGCCATGACCACAAGATAAGACTATAATAGGCACAAAGTGGGTATTTAGGAACAAAATGAATGAAGAAGGAAAGGTCGTTAGAAATAAAGCGAGACTTGTAGCACAAGGATATAATCAAGAAGAAGGAATTGACTACGATGAAACATTTGCACCCGTAGCACGATTAGAAGCTATACGACTCTTACTTGCTATTGCTTGCATGAAAGATTTTAAATTATATCAAATGGACGTAAAAAGTGCTTTCCTAAACGGATTCATACAAGAAGAAGTATACGTGAAGCAACCACTCGGTTTTGAAGATTTGAAACATCCAGATCACGTGTACAAACTAAAGAAGGCACTATATGGCCTAAAGCAAGCGCCAAGAGCATGGTATGATCGTTTTGCTACTTTCCTTTTAGAAAATAATTTTAAACGTGGTACTATAGATAGTACACTATTTTTGAAACAAGAAAAATCAGATTTGCTTATTATTCAAATCTACGTAGATGACATTATTTTCGGCTCTACCTCACATAGACTTGTTAAAGATTTTGAAAATTGCATGAAATCTGAATTTGAAATGTCTATGGTTGGTGAACTTAATTATTTTCTTGGCTTGCAGATTAAGCAAACGAGTAAAGGAATTCATATAAGCCAAGCAAAATATGTTAATGACATGATTAAAAAGTTTAATTTTGAAAATTTGAAACCATCCCCCACCCCTATGAGTGTCGCTACTAAATTAGACAAAGACGAACATGGTAAAGACGTTGATAATGGATTATATCGATCTATGATAGGCTCTTTGCTATATTTAACTGCTAGTAGGCCCGACATCATGTTTAGTGTATGCATGTGTGCTCGTTTTCAAAGTCAACCTAAGGTGTCACACTTAAATGCGGTAAAAAGAATATTCCGTTATATTAAGCACACGCCCACCTTAGGAATTTGGTACGATAAGGATTCTACATTTGACTTACATGGTTACACTGATGCAGATTATGGTGGCTGCAAAATAGATAGAAAAAGCACGAGCGGAACTTGCCAATTTATAGGAAATTCCCTTATTTCATGGTTTTCCGAAAAGCAAGCAAGTGTTGCTTTGTCCACTACTGAGGCTGAGTACATGGCTCTTAGCCTTTGTTGCACACAGTTGTTGTGGATAAAACAACCACTTTCGGACTTTGGAATTACCGCAAATAAAATTCCTATATATTGTGATAGTATGAGTGCCATAAACTTGTCTAAGAATCCGGTGTTACGTTCTAAGGCTAAGCATATAGAAGTACGCTATCACTTTCTTCGTGATCACGTAAACAATGGTAATATTGTCATAGATCACGTACGCACAGAAGGACAAGTAGCGGATATCTTTACAAAAGCCTTAAATCAAGCCACGTATGAATCTCTTCGTTCTAAATTAGGCATGATTCCCGTTGATATGATTTGATTTGACGTGATTTGATTTACTTTCCTTTTTCACAGGAATCTTTTGATTTACTTTCCAAAATAAAAAGGAAGAGAAAAGCATGATTTAAGGGGGAGAGAGACACGAGACACTAATTAGCATGATTTAAGGGGGAGAGAGACACTAATTGATATTAATTGCACAAATCAAGGGGGAGCCGGATTTGAAATTCGAAATTCAAATTTCAAATTTGTGCATGGTTCAAGGGGTAGAGATTTCATTTAAATCACGTACATAAGTTATTTTGAAAATCATCAAAAGGGGGAGATTGTAGAGATAAGGGGGTTTGAGTGATTTTAAAATAAGTAACTTGAATGCATATATATATATATAAACGTGTACATGTATGCATGATATCTTGCCATTACTTGCCTTATTTAGCTTATATATTATGTTGCCGTACTAACAAGCCATGAAGCATTAAAGCTGAAATCATATGGCAAACATTTGTTGTGTTTACACTATTTTCAGGTGCCACCATTAATGAACTAAACTAGTTCATTAAGTGAAGTACTTAGTTTAATAAACTAAGTAGTTCATTAAAGGAAGCTACATTTGGAAAAGGCACAAAGGCAACAAGGCTAAGGAAGGAAAGTATTATCCTCCTCCTTTCATTAAATATACACGCCACACATGTATATAAATATATATTTTCAGATTTTTTAAATAAAAGGCACATACACATGTATTCCAACGTACTACCGACACGTTATATATTTTACGTACGTACGTTAACGTCACACCACTATACTTAACTCATATTTATGAGTATATTCAGGTCTTATATCATATGATATAAGATATGGTGATGACAAATTAAATACGACACGATAAAAGGTTCAAAACCGAAATTTGTCGTATCGGGCGAACCGAAACTTCGCCAACGTGTCACGTACTTGCCATAAATAAATGGCCAGCCCCTATACTTCAAAAATCATCATAAATTTCGTGACATACATGATATTTTCAGCCAAAAATACTTTCCATGTTGGCACACACAAATTACTCCACATTAAGGCCAAAATGTGAAGATTCTAAGTTTAATTTTGTCACATGCTAATGGTACCACTTTAAACCAGCCAAGTGCTGAGATTTAAAGTATATATTATATATATTATGTATAACATAATATATATAACATGTGCAAAAGTTGGAATTTAAATTAGAGAAAAATCGGGTAATCGATAAATATCGAAAATTTGGTTTTCTACGCACACAACACATGGAACATTTTTGGTGCATCATGTGACACGTATCTAGACACTTTTTACATATGATATACATCTTAAAGTGTTCTAGAAAATTAAATTAAGGGCTGATTGGAATATTACATGTGTGTATTATTAAATGTGTACCATTTTACATAGTTAGCAAAAATAAATTTCAGCACTTGTACATACACCTTCCAACGTCACATACAGCTGATTTGGAGCACGTGTGGAGCTTTGTTGGCATCTTGATTGGTCAAGGATCAATCATACAAAGTTGATAAATTAAAGAGAGAAGCTACAAATGGTAAGAATTCAAGGTATATCTCTCTTGTGTGACATGCTGAAAATTTCAGCATACTAAACATAGGGTGGCCGAATTTTCAGAGCATTTGGACGTTCACACAAATAGGAATTAATTTTTCAAAACCATCTACCATTCCTGGCATATTTGCACAATCTGATTACCAACGGTTTTTGAAGGGGTTAAAGGTTGAATTTTAATTTGAAATTTTTAGGGGACTCTCATAACATTTGAGTCTAAGTTCTCTCAAAATTTCATAATTTTTGGAGACCTCTAACCTGGTTTTAAAAACGTTTTAAAACTGGTCCTGAAAACAAAATCTGTTTTCAGAACTTGAATTGTTCAAGTTTAAAGAAATTTTAAAAACCACACTTTCCGCACCATCTATTCAACCCCCCTTCTAGTGGTGCCTTGCAGATCCTACATAATGTTGTTGTTGGTACGCAGAATAATGTGTCTTTCAACACAATTTCCCTGGCGCCTAACAAAGGGCCTTAGATGAATCCTGTTGCCACAGTTGCACGTGAAGAAGCCTGAAAAATTCGCAGGCAATTTCTTTAAGAGATGGCAACAAAAGATGCAGTTCTATCTCACAATACTAGGCTTGACTAGAATTATGGACGAGGATCCACTAGTGGTGAAACCTGTGGAGGATCAAAATCAGAACATGCAGAATAACTTGAGTGCTGAAGCATAGGCATGTAATAATTTATGTTGCTTGAATCTTATTCTAAGTTGCTTGGATAATACTATCTATGGCGTTTTTTGTAATTTTAAGACTACAAAAACATTGTGGTTGGGTTTAGGTAAAAGATGTCGCACAGAAGATGCTGGAACGAAAAAAATTAATAGTTGGTAGATTTTCGGACTATAAAATGCTAGATTCCAAAACTGTAATTTCGCAAGTTGAAGAAATACAGATGTTGGTATCTGAAATGGAAGAGGTGGGCATGAAGCTCAGTAAATCGTTCCAAGTTGCGGCTGTGATTGAGAAGCTACCTCCTTCATGGAGGAAATTTGAGAGCTATCTCAAGCATAAACGAAAGGAAATGAAAATAGAAGATTTGATTGTCTGGCTTCGCATAGAGGAGGACAATCGTCGTGCTGATAAAAAACCAATCTCTCGGTCTAGTCAAGTCAAAGCTCATGTTGCTGAGGCAACAAATAAAAAGAGGAATAACAATCTGGGCGTGAATATCAAGGGCAAGGAGATTGCAAAGACGTTCACTGGTAAGTGTTATAACTGTGGAAAACCGGCGCACCGCAGCAACGACTGTTGTAAGCCCAAAAAGAACCAGAGTCAAACCAAAGCAAAAGTGAATCTGGTCGGTGCAATGGAAGATATGAATCTCTGCGCTGTGGTGTGAATGCAATGCAGTGGGGAATCCGCGTGAATGGTGGATAAGGGGGTTTGAGTGATTTTAAAATAAGTAACTTGAATGCATATATATATAAACGTGTACATGTATGCATGATATCTTGCCATTACTTGCCTTATTTAGCTTATATATTATGTTGTCGTACTAACGAGCCATGAAGCATTAAAGCTTACATCATATGGCAAACATTTGTTGTGTTTACACTATTTTCAGGTGCCACCATTAATGAACTAAACTAGTTCATTAAGTGAAGTACTTAGTTTAATAAACTAAGTAGTTCATTAAAGGAAGCTACATTTGGAAAAGGCACAAAGGCAACAAGGCTAAGGAAGGAAAGACTTTTCCTCCTCCTTTCATTAAATATACACGCCACACATGTATATAAATATATATTTTCAGATTTTTTAAATAAAAGGCACATACACATGTATTCCAACGTACTACCGACACGTTATATATTTTACGTACGTACGTTAACGTCACACCACTATACTTAACTCATATTTATGAGTATATTCAGGTCTTATATCATATGATATAAGATATGGTGATGACAAATTAAATACGACACGATAAAAGGTTCAAAACCGAAATTTGTTGTATCGGACGAATACCGAAACTTCGCCAACGTGTCACGTACTTGCCATAAATAAATGGCCAGCCCCTATACTTCAAAAATCATCATAAATTTCGTGACATACATGATATTTTCAGCCAAAAATACTTTCCATGTTGGCACACACAAATTACTCCACATTAAGGCCAAAATGTGAAGATTCTAAGTTTAATTTTGTCACATGCTAATGGTACCACTTTAAACCAGCCAAGTGCTGAGATTTAAAGTATATATTATATATTATGTATAACATAATATATATAACATGTGCAAAAGTTGGAATTTAAATTAGAGAAAAATCGGGTAATCGATAAATATCGAAAATTCGGTTTTCTACGCACACAACACATGGAACATTTTTGGTGCATCAGGTGACACGTATCTAGACGCTTTTTACATATGATATACATCTTAAAGTGTTCTAGAAAATTAAATTAAGGGCTGATTGGAATATTACATGTGTGTATTATTAAATGTGTACTATTTTACATAGTTAGCAAAAATAAATTTCAGCACTTGTACATACACCTTCCAACGTCACATACAGCTGATTTGGAGCACACGTGGAGCTTTGTTGGCATCTTGATTGGTCAAGGATCAATTATACAAAGTTGGTAAATTAAAGAGAGAAGCTACAAATGGTAAGAATTCAAGGTATATCTCTCTTATGTGACATGCTGAAAATTTCAGCATACTAAACATAGGGTGGCCGAATTTTAGCTCTTAAATGTGACTTATTTTGTCGTCTTTTATTAGGTGATTGATTAGAAGAAGATATGGAAAAGTTTTGAATATTATTTAAATAAATAAGTGGTGATATTTTACATATCACACATGCTGAAAATTTTTCAGCATGTGTACAACTTGTTGGCCAAATTTGAAGAGCCAAATGTGTCCAAGTTCATTTGTTAATTGATAGCAATACTTACCATAAATTGTTGATTCATTTTTATGATGAAAAATCAAAGAATATTTGGTATTATTTTGAAAGAAAAGGAAGGATGCACATGCTGAAAATTCAGCATGGCAAGACAACCTTATGGCCGATTTTTATGCATGGATTGGGAAGGATTTTTAGTCTTGCAATTTATGATGTATCTCTTGATTTATGGAAGGTATTATGTGATGATTTTTGGCAAATGGTTGAGTGTAATTATCAGATTTTTTTTCCATGTCATCATGATGACAACGTTGAACCAATAAGGAGGTGCCAAGTAAACGAAGACTAAATGATCATCCAATAAGAAGGTGCCAAGTAAGCAAGGCCTTGTCACAATGATTTCTTACACTCTCTCAAGGACTTAAAAGATAATTTTCAAGAGGGGGAGGTATGTCAAGGGGGACGGCCATGCAAGGTTAAAAGGAAAGAAGTGGAGCAAAAACAAAACAAGAACAAGCATTGCAATTCAAAGAGATCAAAAAAGCCTAGCTCTTCTTCTTCTACATCTTCTTTCTCTCTTCTTGTAAACCCTATTGTTTTCATATCTTTCAATCTTGAATAGGCTTGAGATAAACCACCATTCATACATCTTTGTAAAAGATTGATCAAGGTGTGATCAATCTTCATTCTAGAAAGGTGGTGGTGTTGGTGCGAATTGTACTTACAATACAAGGTTTGTAAAGGGTTGGAGTTAGGTGTAACTCTATTAACCCTGTGGTAAGGTGTACTGCGTGTGTGTGATTAGTGTGAACCAAGGAATGTGTTCCTTGAAGAATGGAGTAGGTTGTTTATAACCGAACCAGTATAAAATTCTTGGTGCCATTTACTTTCTGCATTTACTTTACAGTTACTGCACTGATTATCCTTTTTGTTCGCATTCGTAAAAATAGTTAACGAATTTCAAAAATCACGAAAATTTCCAGAAATATACTCACACGTTCTAGGGTTAATTTGGCACAAGTTTCAACCCTTTTGGACAAGTATAAGTCAATCAAACATCAAACGTTCTGAGACTAGTGCAGTCTGATTTTCAGACTTGCAAAGGTTGAGACTTTGGTTGTAGTTGACCTACTTCCCAAAAGCATTTTCCAAAACTGTTTCAACCCATTTAAATATAGTATATACAGAGTTAGTGGTAACATTTTCAGAGCATTTGGACGTTCACACAAATAGGAATTAATTTTTCAAAACCATCTACCATTCCTGGCATATTTGCACAATCTGATTACCAACGGTTTTTGAAGGGGTTAAAGGTTGAATTTTAATTTGAAATTTTTAGGGGACTCTCATAACATTTGAGTCTAAGTTCTCTCAAAATTTCATAATTTTTGGAGACCTCTAACCTAGTTTTAAAAACGTTTTAAAACTGGTCCTGAAAACAAAATCTGTTTTCAGAACTTGAATTGTTCAAGTTTAAAGAAATTTTAAAACCACACTTTCCGCACCATCTATTCATCCCCCCTTCTAGTGGTGCCTTGCAGATCCTACATAATGTTGTTGTTGGTACCCAGAATAATGTGTCTTTCAACACAATTCCCGTGGCGCCTAACAAAGGGCCTTAGATGAATCATGTTGCCACAGTTACACGTGAAGAAGCCTGAAAAATTCGCAGGCAATTTCTTTAAGAGATGGCAACAAAAGATGCAGTTCTATCTCACAATACTAGGCTTGACAAGAATTATGGACGAGGATCCACTAGTGGTGAAACCTGTGGAGGATCAAAATCAGAACATGCAGAATAACTTGAGTGCTGAAGCATAGGCATGTAATAATTTCTGTTGCTTGAATATTATTCTAAGTTGCTTGGATAATACTATCTATGGCGTTTTTTTGTAATTTTAAGACTACAAAAACATTGTGGCTGGGTTTAGGTAAAAAATGTCGCACAGAAGATGCTGGAACGAAAAAAATTAATAGTTGGTAGATTTTCAGACTATAAAATGCTAGATTCCAAAACTGTAATTTCGCAAGTTGAAGAAATACAGATGTTGGTATCTGAAATGGAAGAGGTGGGCATGAAGCTCAGTAAATCGTTCTAAGTTGCGGCTGTGATTGAGAAGCTACCTCCTTCATGGAGGAAATTTGAGAGCTATCTCAAGCATAAACGAAAGGAAATGAAAATAGAAGATTTGATTGTCTGGCTTCGCATAGAGGAGGACAATCGTCGTGCTGATAAAAAACCAATCTCTCGGTCTGGTCAAGCCAAAGCTCATGTTGCTGAGGCAGCAAATAAAAAGAGGAATAACAATCTGGGCGTGAATATCATGGGCAAGGAGATTGCAAAGAAGTTCACTGGCAAGTGTTATAACTGTGGAAAACCGGGGCACCGCAGCAACGACTGTTGTAAGCCCAAAAAGAATCAGAGTCAAACCAAAGCAAAAGTGAATCTGGTCGGTGCAATGGAAGATATGAATCTCTGCGCTGTGGTGTGAATTTAATGCAGTGGGGAATCCGCGTGAATGGTGGATGGACACAGGGGCCACTCAACACGTATGTGCCTAACAGGGCAATGTTTAAAGACTATATACCCATAACAAACAATGAACAACTCTTCACGGGAAACTCTAACAGCTCGAAGATTGAAGGATTGGGCAAGGTGGTTCTGAAGTTGACCTCAGGAAAGGAGCTGACCCTACAGGATGTGTTGTATGTTCCTGACATCCATAAGAACTTGGTATTTGGCGTTTTACTAGATAGTCATTGTTTCATACTAGTTTTTGAGGGAACAAATGTACTCTTTCTAAGAATGGTTTGTATTTGGGGAGGGGGTACCTTACTGATTACATGCTTAAATTGAATGTTATGACTATTCTACCCAAGAAAGTTGCGCCTAATGAGGCTAATAAAATTGTTTCCTCTTCTGCTTACATGCTTGAGTCTTCTTGTTTATGGCATTTTTGTTTGGGACATGTTAATTACAAGTTAATACAAAGAATGATTAATCTTGACTTATTACCCAAACTAAACTTTAATAATAAAGATAAATGTCAAATATGTGTTAGAGCAAAAATGGCAAAAGCGTCATTTCCTTCAACAGAACGAAACACCGAACCCTTGGATTTAATTCATACATACTTGTATGATTTAAAGTTTGTGCAAACAAGAGGTGGTAAAAAGTATTTTGTAACTTTTATCGACGATTGCACTAAATATTGTTATGTTTATTTGCTAAGCAGCAAAGATGAGGCTGTTGATAAATTTAAAGATTATAAAAGTTAAGTTGAGAATCAACTTAGCAAATGATTTAAAACAATCCGAAGTGATAGAGGCGGGGAATATGACGCATCATTTAATGAATTTTGTTTAGAACATGACATCATTCACCAAACGACCGCACTATATTCACCTCAATCTAACGGTATTGCAGAATGCAAAAAACCATACTTTAAAGGAAATGATGAATGCTATGTTGATAAGTTCTGGTTTACTTCAGAACTTGTGGGAAGAAGCGATTCTATCCCCTATCATCATTTTAAATAGAATTCCTTCTAAAAAGATGGATGAAACTCCTTACGAATTGTGGATAGGCCATATGCCTAGCTACAAATACTTAAAAGTGTGGGGGTGTCTGGCGAAGGTTGTTGTACCCAAACCAAGACAAGTGAAAATCGGGCCTAAAACAATTGATTGCATCCATAGGCTATGAAACGAACAGTAGTGCATATCGTTTCTTGGTGCATAAATCTGACATCCCCGAGATACATGAAAATGTTGTCATAGAGTCAAGGAGTGCAGTGCTCTTTGAAGATGTCTTTCCGAAGAAAGACAAAAACGATGAAGAAGCTAGTAATAGTAAGCAAGTGCGTGAGACGATCCCTTAAGAAACTGAGGAACATCGTCAAAGCAAACGAGCCAGAATATCGACATCTTTTGGATCAGATCTTCTAACCTACATGGTAGAGAACAAGGCAAGATTTTTCTCTAAGGCAATGACAACTCCAGAAGCTCCATTTTAGAAATAAGGAATAAACAGCAAAATAGATTCTATTCTTCAAAATCACACTTGGGAGTTGGTTGATCTTCCACCAGGAAGTAAACCACTCGGATGCAAGTGGAGTTTTAAGAAAAAATTGAAAGAAGATGGATCTATTGACAAGTACAAGGCCAGGTTGGTAGCCAAGGGCTATCGACGGAAAGGAGGCTTTGACTTCTTTGACACCTACTCACCAGCGACTAGGATCACTTCTATCATTGTGCTAGTGGCTGTTGCTGCAATCTACAACTTAGAAATCCATCAGATGGATGTGAAGACTGCCTTTCTGAATTGTGAGTTAGAGGAAGAAATTTATATGGAACAACCCAAAGGGTTCGTTGTCCCAGGACAAGAAAAGAAAGTATGTAAACTTGTTAAGTCTTTGTATAGACTTAAACAAGTACCTAAACAGCGGCACTTGAAGTTTGATCAAGCAACGTTGTCTAACGGCTTTAAGATCAATGAGTGTGATAAGTGTGTCTGCATCAAGAACACACCAAATGCCTATGTGATAGTATGTCTTTATGTAGATGACATGCTAATCATGGGCAATACTCATGATATCATCTGAAGTACAAAGAAAATGTTGACTCGAAACTTTGACATCAAAGACATAAGGATTGCAAACGTCATTTTAGGGATTAAAATCTCTAGAGTAACTGAAGGACTCGTTTTGTCACAAACTCATTATATTGAATATGTTCTAAAGCGATTCAATTTTGTGATGTAAAACTAGTAAAAACACCACTTGACTTAAGCTTACACTTAAGAAAGAACCAAGGTGAACCAGTAGCAAAATTGAAGTACTCGCAGGTGATCGGAAGTCAGATGTACATAACCAACTATATGAGACCAGATTTAGCATGCTCAGTAAACAAACTAAGCAGGTTTACTAGTAATCTAACTGATGATCATTGGAAAGCTCTAAATAGAGTGATGAGGTACCTAAAATATACAATGAACCTTAGACTACATTACACAATATATCCAGCACTATTAGAAAGGTACTGCGATGCAAACTGGATATCTGATTGTAAAGACCTAAATCCACCAGTGGATATGTATTCACAGTTGGTGGTGGTCTGTGTCATGGAAATCCACAAAGAAAATATGCATAGCTCGTTCCACCATGGAAGCTGAGTTATAGCACTAGACAAAGCTTGGAAAGAGGCTGAATGGCTTCGAAATTTCTTGAATGATGTAGCATGTTGGCCTAAGCCAATCGCTCCTATAAACATACATTGTGATAGTCAATCGGCTATAGGACGAGCTCAAAGCAGCATGTATAATGGTAAGTCTTGACACATACGTCGAAGACATAACTCCATTAAATAGTTGATCTCTAATAGCGTGATTTCCATTGATTATATAAAGTCAAATGAGAATCTTGTAGATCCGCTTACGAAAGGTTTACCTAGAGATCAGATGTCAAATTTGACAAATGGAATGGGGCTAAAGTCTACAACGCAAGAACCTATGTAACAGTAACACGTGCTTGTTGACTAAAGATCCCAGAATCTTGGTTCAATGGGACAACTAAGTTATGAGGTTTCATTGAAGCACTTACCCATTCCATCGAATAAAAGTGTTGTCTGCAGGAAAGATCAGGATAAGCTAATGCTTTTAATGATGTCCTATATCTCGATACATCGAGTGAGGTACGGCATAATACTCTTTATAGGAATCACCTATGTAAGTATGAGGTGGGCAACTTCTATGAGAATCCTGTGAGGCAAGGTTGCTCTAAGACACTTTCTGAAACTAGTGTGTTCATGGCAAAAATGAACACAACCATGAGAACCAAATGTGTTAAAAGGAAATGTTGTGTGAATGCTATTGTCTAGGTTTACATTAAAGACTGGTCGGTTCAAGACTTCACGCCACTGATTGGTCAATTGGATCCGATAGTATATTACTATGAAGATTCAAAGCTAGAAGCTACCTCTTCTGATACATCATTTCCTTGTCTGACTCCTCTACAGAGTCTGCATCTGCATTTGCATTAATTTCCATTCATGTGGGAGCTTGTTGGCGAAATTGAAAAGTTTGGGCTTTGGCCCAATAAGACAAGTTGGAAACTTGGTTAAGCAACATACTTTGAGCTTAATTATAATTAGTTTCTGTTAATGACAAATGGAAACTAATAGGCTCTTAATTATCTACGTAACAAGTAGTCAATTTTAGGCTTTGGAATCATTCAATTATGATACCAGGTGAATGAGAAATTAATGCTCAAAATAGATAAAAACATGGTTTAATGGGCGATGTGTCTGTTGGACCGTGCACCTACAATAAACACCACTAGAGGAGGGTGAATAGTGGTTAGCGGAAATTACACTACAACCCTTTGTTAAAATCTCCTTTCAAAACAGAATCTGAGACCACCTCAGATTCAGAACCCGTTTTTGAAAAATTCACAAATAAATGTACACAACTCCAAAAATCATGAAACTTTCCAGAATTGAACTTCAATGTGTTAGCAAGACTCTGTCCAAAAATCAGATACAAATAAAATCGTTTGGCCCTTCAAACAAATAAAAAGATTCAGATGGTCAAACAGGACAGAATTGGACAGAATGTTGCTGATTTTGCAAAACATATTTCTCTTTGAATACTTGACCAAAAAGATTAATATTTATATCAAAACACTCCTTAGAAAGTCTAGTTAATGTTTCCAAAAGGCCCTGACCTCAAAAAAATATGGATAAATACAGAATTCAAGTTTTCTCAAAACTGGTCAGATTGCAACCAGATTGGAGCAGTTATCTTGCAATGACTGAGAGACTAACTTTCCCTTGCTCAAATCAAGTGATTCTTATTGCAAACGAAAGCTAACAGTCTGAAGTATAACTTCACCAAAAATCACAAATTTTGAAAGTGTTTACCTATTTTTTCAAAACGTGAAAAGTTGTATGAAATCTGTAGTGAAAAACGGGTAGAAAACAGAAAAATGTAAAGAAGACAAGAACACCAAGAATTTATCCTGGTTCGGTCAATGTGACCTACTCCAGTCCCAAGGAACACCTTTCCTTGGATTTCACTATGGTATGAATCAAATTACAGCAAGAACCAAGCTTGATCCTTGGGTTAAACACCAACCCTATTAAAGACTTGGATGAACACCTTTATGCAACTCTTGGTTGCAACACCTCTATCACCTATTGATGTAGCCTTATAGATTTGGCTAATCAATCTTATAAATAAGACACAAGAAGGTGTGTATAGTGTAGCTGGACAACAACTAGAAATGGAACACCTTAGATACACAAAGTATGAACGAAAATATGAGAAGAGAATAGAAAGACAACAATCTTCAATTTTTGCTTTCAAGTGTGTGTCTTCTCTTCTTCACCTTGCCTTCTATTTATAGAGTGAATTGATGGCATATTCCCTCCAACTTTTAGACCATGTGATGGCTGAGAATTTTGAATTAAAACACCTCCATAATCATCTCCAACAATCTTGTCTCCATTACATTCAAATTTGAAATTTCAAGTTGGCAACTTTTGCCAACTAGCTTGCTTTTGGTTTGTCTTCTTGTCTCCAACTCATAAAATGAGAAAAACATCATCTCCACCTGTATAATCACGTTTTGGAGGTTGTGTATATGTATACCAACTCAGATTTTTGAGGAGAAATCAACAAATAATAGTTGACAAGGTTATGTCAACATATAATATCAAAATTCCCATTTCTCCTTGACATATTGTGATGAATCTTGCACCAAGGACACCTTGTAATCTCTGAAAGATGATGATTAAGAACCTCCAATAACATATATATAAGAGTCTTCAAGAGAAAATAGAACGTGACATCGAATACCGTCACATATCCCGCTACCGTCGATAAAATCATCAAATGAGATAATAACATAGAAAACCACCAAATAATCTTCAAGAATATACTAAATGAACTCCAGAATGAATATAATAAGATACTCAAGAGATTCCTTGAGTAAAAATACCGAAACTGTCTTCGGGGGTAAAATGACCAAAATGCCCCTAGTGAGATAAAACTCCAGAAATGACTCCGATGGTCAGAATTAAATATAATAACACCTTCTTGATAATAAATAAGATGATAATATCTTCTTGAATCATATTCACCATGTCGAGTACCTACAAAACTCAAAATACCACTTTTGCCCTTTTTGGTAAGTTGTAGAAACTTCGAGGGCATATTAGTCACAAGATATTATCATCATAAAAATCACATAATCACAACATGATAAACATATATAAATCATGTAAAAATAAAAACAACAATTTTATCACATTTTAGAAAAATATTTCTAACAACCCTAGACATCGTGTCATTTTTCTTCAGTTATTCAACTCTTTCATTTATAACACCATATGTGACATTTTTAAGTATTCATCACTTAAAATCATGACTTTGAAAATTATCCAAACATATTTCTCAACAGTGTCCTATTCTTAGGAGGCCACATCACCCTTTCGAAGAAATACCACATTGGATAAATGAGTTGATTTAGCCACCTTATAAATGGTTAGAATGGTCACTTTAGATGTTCCCTTAGGACAAGTGAATTTTTGACCAGAGGTAAGACCTACAAAATTTCATGTGCGCGCTGCTGCCGCCCGTCCGTCTGTCCGATCGGATCCTATCTTTTTGGTGAAAATTTCTTTGGGCTTTTTGGATTAATTATTTTTCGTATATAGGTCAACGCTTCAGGCCTAGCTGCGCAGCGGCCCAACATAATGTCTCCTACAGTAGTCCAGTCTGTTCCCTTATGCGATAAGATCAAATGGTTGTTATCGGGGATGTCAGCTTTGATCCAATGGCTGTAATTTAAATTGACCAAACCACCCAACCGAATGTGGTTTTTATCCAACGCTCCAGGATTAATCCTGTAGTTTGGTTTTTATCTGACGGCTATGATTTAAACCGTCCAAAACCGCCCACAAACACTGTTTTAGTTTTATCTCGACTCGCCCCAGGTTTGATATAGTGTTTACTATTTTCGTATGCACATTGAACAAATGCGTCTTGGTATAGGATTGATTGTTTCCAACAATCAGAGTCCCAGAGCAGTTCTCTACCTCTCTATATATGCATGATCTACTGGCTGAGTGTAACACCTTGTCCGGGACAAGGGATTTTTGCCTTTCAGTTACATCTACGACGTTCTGTATGAAGAGTTTCCTGATGTCTGGTCATGGGGGAGGATGTAAGGGGCAAAATACGTTATTGCAGAGTGTAACACCGCATCCGAGACTCGGGTTCTCTGTTATAATACATCACCGTTAGTCATATGGACGTATGATCTAACACCGTGGTTGGACCATCGGAATTCATAGACGGTATTCGTGGTTATCCGAGGAATCATTCGATATGTCTTAGGTACCATTCTTATGTTACGAAAAGTGCTATAGCCAGTTCATATCATGTCATGTTTATGAACGTATGAAATGAAATGTTTTCCGAAAGTTTTAAGATACATACATCATGATCATGTTTCACGAATCCATAGTACCCTTAAGTTATGACTCTTGTAGTACGAGACCCAGTATTATTAAATAACAGCAAGATACAAGACCAAAAAGATTGTTCATAAGAATAATACTGAATGTATGACTAAGATAAGAAAAATCAAAGGAAGAGTCTGTATAATTTATGATGCTCTTTAATTATAGTATTCTTCTCTTACATTATATGTAGCGCCCCGCCCGAAACCAGGGTTCCGGCTCAGTGTACCCGCCGTACTCTACTTCATAAAGTACAAAGCGTCGATACTATACATGTACATGTCGACATGAATAACGAATCGATAAGCGGAAGCAACATAACATAAACAAATCATCATCGACATGCACTGTACTACATCATAAACTGTACAAATCATCATATACAGAATACTGAAATCTTCTATCATACATCATAATCCAAAACTTAGTGCCTTCGAAGAAATCTCTCAGTATGCTCTTCGTTATCAATGGTCTATGTAACATGTCTTCAACGAGCCTGTATAGTGATACCTGTTATCTGGAAAGTTATAAATGAGGCAAGTATGAGCGATAGCCACCGACTTTTAATCGCTCAGCAAGTAGTCTTACCAGATACGACATGTGGATCATACATGGAGAGACGGGGTGACAAATCATAATAACCATAAATTTTGAATATAATAAGCACGTCTCCTTTCTAACAAGTAAAGTATCATATCATATCTGTAAACTGCTATAAACTGAAAGCAGATAAATTAGGAAGATTTCAAAGCATACATAGCATAAAAGCATCTCATTCTGCTTAACCCAATCATCATACTATATCCATACTTAACTTCTAATCCATAACTTATACCATCTTTGCATATCTTACATGTACTACATTCTCATGCTTAACACTACATTGTCCACTGTAGTGCTATCATATACTTAAAAAATTCTTACTCATAACCCTAAGGTGACATGATCATGACGTGATGCATAAAACATGACTTTTCATAAAATGACCTTTCGTAAACATGACTTTTCATAACCATGACATGATTTTCAGAACTTGCATAACATGACATATTCATAACTTGCATAACATGACTTTTTCATAACATGAAGACATACATTTACATCATTGGCTATAGCACTTTTCATAAGAATAATAACGCACGACATACCGAATGATTCCCCATATAGTAGATGTGCGACATAACATCATGAATCATATGCACATGTGCTAACGGTGACGCATTATGACTGAGATCCCGTGTCCCAGACCCGGTGTTACACTCAGCCATAACGTAAACATGGGCCCCTGACACCTACCACTCCGGTCCCGATGTCAGGACAGCGCTTCAACATAACATAACATAATCATGATCATGAACATAACATAACATATCGTGTCTCATTGGAATCATTCGTCTCGTGTTTATTATTCCTATGCATATGAACTTTTAAAAACATGAGATGTGACAACACAACTTTGCAAATCTTGTTTTCATGCAACATGAGACAAACATATGAGGATACTTTTGGTTCTTCTACATCTTGTGGCATCATCAAATACTTATTTTCTTTCTACACATCATAACTTAAAAAAATACTATTTTCATCACTCAATATTGGCCATTCGGCCATAAGAGCAAAACAGCCTCTTTTTCTTAATTATCATCTCACAATAATTTGATACATCTATTCCATACATGCATATCATAATTCATAATTTGAATGCCTACAACATGAATTTTCTAATTATCTTAACATTTCATATTAAGATTTCATAACTTACATCTTATCATAATCTATTATGTTAGTATACATAACATGTAACATATCATGTACGTACATTGTAAAAGTTAGTAGTCTTATACTTACGCACATATAAATGTGAACTATTTATGTTTCTTACTTTTCATAACATGATACATAAATTACATACTTATTCTACTTTCATATCTTAACATATTCATCATATATACATATATACTTATAAAAATATGATGAAATCATCTTTGTTAATAAGGCCTAAGGGCCGAACATACATATACATAATATATACATGTATAAGTCATTTTGTGATATATTATGTAATATCCAAATCTTATTCATTTTCATATCTTAACATATTCATCATATATACATATATACTTATAAAAATATGATGAAATAATCTCTGTTAATAAGGCCTAAAGGCCGAACATACATATACATAATATATACATGTATAAGTCATTTTGTGATATGTTATGTAATATCCAAATCTTATTCATTTTCATATCTTAACATATTCATCATATATACATATATACTTATAAAAATATGATGAAATAATCTTTGTTAATAAGGCCTAAGGGCCGAACATACATATACATAATATATACATGTATAAGTCATTTTGTGATATATTATGTAATATCCAAATCTTCTTCATTTTCATATCTTAACATATTCATCATATATACATATATATACTTGTACAAAATATTATGAAATCATTTTGTCATCAAGGCCCTAAGGCCGAATACGTATATATACTATATATACACATATAAAATCTTTTTACTATATAGTATGTAGTACACCAATACTTATTCATTTCCTCTCTTTAAAATATATATTACACATATGCATATATACATATAGATCCGTATATGTACATACATAGATCTATACACCTATGCGTGTATATATATATATATATAAACCGTATGTGTATATATATTATACATCAAAAAAACCGGATGTGTATATATATATATACATTGATACTCAAAACCAAATGTGTATATATATATACATTTATACATCTATACATACTTATATGTAGATCTATACACTTTTACATATATATATATATATCAACTTACATACTTATAATATGTATACATGTATGCGTGCTTATATATAGTGTATATATATGTATTTAGTGTGCGTGTTTATATATGATGTATATATATGTACATAGCTTGCGTATGTATATGTATATAGTGTATATAGGTAAATACCTATTACTCAAATATAGATCTATACTTTCTTGAGAAGAAATCTTGAACATACTACATGATGATCTAACTTTAATATGAACATAAATATATAGTATTTGTAAAACCATGTAGGATCTGGGAAGAATACTTGCCTTGATTTACTTTCTTAGTCTTAGATGGTGATTCCTTCAATTGGATTTGAACAACACACTTCTCCTCCTTCTCCTTGGTTTATACGGTTATGATGTCCAAAAAGGAGAGTTAGTGTACAACTTATGAAACTAATTATATGGATGAATCAAACTTAAACTTCATAAAATTCTTACCTTACTTGCTTTTGATTCTACATGCTACAACCTTCTTGAATCTTTCTTAGTTGATGGAGTGTTGTTTAAAATTAGTGTAGAGTTGTTGTGTGGGTTGGGATGAAGAAGAAATCTTCTTCTTGCCTTCTTGGAATTTCGGCCATGAGGAGGAGAGAAGGGAGATGGAAGACTTGTTTATTTTGTAAGAGGAAGAAGATGATGTTTGAATGGTATAAGTGTGTGAATATGGATAAAGAATGAGTTGTCTACTTTCTTGAGAGTGTTCTACGAAAATTCAAGGAAAGAGAAAGAAAATGTTGTCATGTGAGCATGTGAGGGGAGTGGAAGAAAGTTGAGTAGTGGGTGAGAAAGTTTGTAGGAAAAGATAGCATTGTTTGCCATGTGAGAAAAGTGGAAGATTCTTCCCACTTGTGTAGGGGGTGGGGCGGCCATGGGGAAAAGATGGGGAAGATTTTTGTCTTTTGTTGATATATGGGATTAAGTGGAAGAAAATGTGATACTAGTGTGTATTGTAGTTATCCTATCGGGTATTTTTATTTGATTTAGTTTATATCTATATACTTATGTTACTACCGACTAATTTAATTAAAGTGCATCGTATGTCCAAAACATTCATTAACTAATCCCCTCAGTCTCGCTATATCCGTTAACTTATCTTCTGGTTATTTTTCTAAACGTTTCTAACCCCGATATTTAATGTCGTTGTCTTTATTAATTCTAAATAAAATTTAAATTCCATCGCAATTTTATCAACATCGCATTTGTGTTCTATTTTCATCATTTCCACTAGCCCGGGATCTCAGGTCGTAACATTCTTCCCCCTTATAAAAAGTTTCGTCCTCGAAACTTAGAGTTGTGTCGATTTTACACTTAATGATTTATACTTAAGTTCTAGTGTTATTTTTGAATCATCTATGATTCAACTTAGTATTTCCTGACTTATAAAGTTTCCTTAGTTTACTGTTTCCGTATACCTCCTATTAATCCGTCAAAGTATTTTATAACCTCATATTCCTACGCGTTACAGTAAGCTTTATACTTACCAACTTCAGTCGCTAATTCTTATCCGATTAAATCTTATATCATATCATCTCTTACTTATTCATGGTTACGGTCTCCAACTTACTTCACATTTGTCTAAGATCGTTTCTTACATCTATGATCATCTCGTAAATTCTAAGATCACTCTTTAAATTCATGTCGTTGTTTACTTATGTGCCCACGGTAGATCTGGAGATTTTTTTTGATGCATATCCTCAGGAAAATAGTCTAATTATTACGACTCTAGATTAACTTACTAAATTTTCACGACACAAAATCATTCCGGACATTTTCGCTAAACCATTCTAAGGGAACTATTCTAAGGTTATTGCTCTTATTCTAAGATCTTCTTCTTAGACCATAAAATCTTAACTTAGGTTCTACTATCATAACCTAATACATGTCGTTGTTTATCTTATGTGTCCGCAGTGGATCTAGAGCCATTGCTCTGATACCAACTGTAGCGCCCCGCCCGAAACCAGGGTTCCGGCTCAGTGCACCCGCCGTACTCTACTTCATAAAGTACAAAGCGTCGATACTATACAACTGTAGCGCCCCGCCCGAAACCAGGGTTCCGGCTCAGTGCACCCGCCGTACTCTACTTCATAAAGTACAAAGCGTCGATACTATACATGTACATGTCGACATGAATAACGAATCGATAAGCGAAAGCAACATAACATAAACAAATCATCATCGACATGCACTGTACTACATCATAAACTGTACAAATCATCATATACAGAATACTGAAATCTTCTATCATACATCATAATCCAAAACTTAGTGCCTTCGAAGAAATCTCTCAGTATGCTCTTCGTTATCAATGGTCTATGTAACATGTCTTCAACGAGCCTGTATAGTGATACCTGTTATCTGAAAAGTTATAAATGAGGCAAGTATGAGCGATAGCCACCGACTTTTAATCGCTCAGCAAGTAGTCTTACCAGATACGACATGTGGATCATACATGGAGAGACGGGGTGACAAATCATAATAACCATAAATTTTGAATATAATAAGCACGTCTCCTTTCTAACAAGTAAAGTATCATATCATATCTGTAAACTGCTGTAAACTGAAAGCAGATAAATTAGAAAGATTTCAAAGCATACATAGCATAAAAGCATCTCATTCTGCTTAACCCAATCATCATACTATATCCATACTTAACTTCTAATCCATAACTTATACCATCTTTGCATATCTTACATGTACTACATTCTCATGCTTAACACTACATTGTCCACTGTAGTGCTATCATATACTTAAAAAATTCTTAATCATAACCCTAAGGTGACATGATCATGACGTGATGCATAAAACATGACTTTTCATAAAATGACCTTTCGTAAACATGACTTTTCATAACCATGACATGATTTTCATAACTTGCATAACATGACATATTCATAACTTGCATAACATGACTTTTTCATAACATGAAGACATAACATTTACATCATTGGCTATAGCACTTTTCATAAGAATAATAACGCACGACATACCGAATGATTCCCCATATAGTAGATGTGCGACATAACATCATGAATCATATGCACATGTGCTAACGGTGACGCATTATGACTGAGATCCCGTGTCCCAGACCCGGTGTTACACTCAGCCATAACGTAAACATGGGCCCCTGACACCTACCACTCTGGTCCTGATGTCAGGACAGCGCTTCAACATAACATAACATAATCATGATCATGAACATAACATAACATATCGTGTCTCATCGGAATCATTCATCTCGTGTTTATTATTCCTATGCATATGAACTTTTAAAAACATGAGATGTGACAACACAACTTTGCAAATCTTGTTTTCATGCAACATGAGACAAACATATGAGGATACTTTTGGTTCTTCTACATCTTGTGGCATCATCAAATACTTATTTTCCTTCTACACATCATAACTTAAAAAAAATACTATTTTCATCACTCAATATTGGCCATTCGGCCATAAGAGCAAAACAGCCTCTTTTTCTTAATTATCATCTCACAATAATTTGATACATCTATTCCATACATGCATATCATAATTCATAATTTGAATGCCTACAACATGAATTTTCTAATTATCTTAACATTTCATATTAAGATTTCATAACTTACATCTTATCATAATCTATTATGTTAGTATACATAACATGTAACATATCATGTACGTACATTGTAAAAGTTAGTAGTCTTATACTTACGCACATATAAATGTGAACTATTTATGTTTCTTACTTTTCATAACATGATACATAAATTACATACTTATTCTACTTTCATATCTAACATATTCATCATATATACATATATACTTATAAAAATATGATGAAATCATCTTTGTTAATAAGGCCTAAGGACCGAACGTACATATACATAATATATACATGTATAAGTCATTTTGTGATATATTATGTAATATCCAAATCTTATTCATTTTCATATCTTAACATATTCATCATATATACATATATACTTATAAAAATATGATGAAATAATCTTTGTTAATAAGGCCTAAGGGCCGAACATACATATACATAATATATACATGTATAAGTCATTTTGTGATATATTATGTAATATCCAAATCTTATTCATTTTCATATCTTAACATATTCATCATATATACATATATACTTATAAAAATATGATGAAATAATCTTTGTTAATAAGGCCTAAGGGCCGAACATATATATACATAATATATAAATGTATAAGTCATTTTGTGATATATTATGTAATATCCAAATCTTCTTCATTTTCATATCTTAACATATTCATCATATATACATATATATACTTGTACAAAATATTATGAAATCATTTTGTCATCAAGGCCCTAAGGCCGAATACGTATATATACCATATATACACATATAAAATCTTTTTACTATATAGTATGTAGTACACCAATACTTATTCATTTCCTCTCTTTAAAATATATATTACACATATGCATATATACATATAGATCCGTATATGTACATACATAGATCTATACACCTATGCGTGTATATATATATATATAAACCGTATGTGTATATATATTATACATCAAAAAAACCGGATGTGTATATATATATATACATTGATACTCAAAACCAAATGTGTATATAAATATACATTTATACATCTATACATACTTATATGTAGATCTATACACTTTTACATATATATATATATATCAACTTACATACTTATAATATGTATATATGTATGCGTGCTTATATATAGTGTATATATATGTATTTAGTGTGCGTGTTTATATATGATGTATATATATGTACATAGCTTGCGTATGTATATGTATATAGTGTATATAGGCAAATACCTATTACTCAAATATAGATCTATACTTTCTTGAGAAGAAATCTTGAACATACTACATGATGATCCAACTTTAATATGAACATAAATATATAGTATTTGTAAAACCATGTAGGATCTAGGAAGAATACTTGCCTTGATTTACTTTCTTAGTCTTAGATGGTGATTCCTTCACTTGGATTTGAACAACACACTTCTCCTCCTTCTCCTTGGTGTATACGGTTATGATGACCAAAAAGGAGAGTTAGTGTACAACTTATGAAACTAATTATATGGATGAATCAAACTTAAACTTCATAAAATTCTTACCTTACTTGCTTTTGATTCTACATGCTACAACCTTCTTGAATCTTTCTTAGTTGATGGAGTGTTGTTTAAAATTAGTGTAGAGTTGTTGTGTGGGTTGGGATGAAGAAGAAATCTTCTTCTTGCCTTCTTGGAATTTTCGGCCATGAGGAGGAGAGGAGGGAGATGGAAGACTTGTTTATTTTGTAAGAGGAAGAAGATGATGTTTGAATGGTATAAGTGTGTGAATATGGATAAAGAATGAGTTGTCTACTTTCTTGAGAGTGTTCTACGAAAATTCAAGGAAAGAGAAAGAAAATGTTGTCATGTGAGCATGTGAGGGGAGTGGAAGAAAGTTGAGTAGTGGGTGAGAAAGTTTGTAGGAAAAGATAGCATTGTTTGCCATGTGAGAAAAGTGGAAGATTCTTCCCACTTGTGTAGGGGGTGGGGCGGCCATGGGGGAAAAGATGGGGAAGATTTTTGTCTTTTGTTGATATATGGGATTAAGTGGAAGAAAATGTGATACTAGTGTGTATTGTAGTTATCCTATCGGGTATTTTTATTTGATTTAGTTTATATCTATATACTTATGTTACTACAGACTAATTTAATTAAAGTGCATCGTATGTCCAAAACATTCATTAACTAATCCCCTCAGTCTCGCTATATCCGTTAACTTATCTTCCGGTTATTTTTCTAAACGTTTCTAACCCCGATATTTAATGTCGATGTCTTTATTAATTCTAAATAAAATTTAAATTCCATCGCAATTTCATCAACATCGCATTTGTGTTCTATTTTCATCATTTCCACTAGCCCGGGATCTCGGGTCGTAACATTATATCTGTCTGATTTACTGTATTATTTATTCTTGATGACTTCTTTACTGTTATCTCTATGCATGTTGTACATATGATTTCTGCATTATACATCATCGTATCATTTACTTCCTCAGTCCCCATGCATGATCTACTTGGCGAATGTAGGCTGAAATACTTGCTGAGGTAAGGGGGAAAGATTTGATGTTGGAAAAATCACTAGCAACCAAACTAGGGCTACAAGTACTGCACAGTATACACAGTTTTATCATGGTGGCTACCAACCTAAAGTACCGGATGGCTCACAAAGACTTATTGGTATATAGCTTAGTGGATCTTCAGTATCAGTTTCATATAGTACAACAGGCACTGGTCAGAGACATGGGAGTACAAGTCAAGGTAAGGGATCCAAAAGTAATGGAGGGAATATATCAATTAAGTGCTACAAATGCGATCAGGTTTGTCATATTTCGACCAATTGCCCATCCGCTGGTGTTATTTGTTATCAATGCAAATAGGTTGGCTATTTTGGCGAATGATTGTTCCTCAGGAAACAGATAACATAGCTATTGGAGGGCATGGAACATCTTCTTCAGGATCTATGCCATCAAATAATCATTCTACGTCTGAGAGAATGAAACCAGGGTGAACGAGATGAATATTTCAGTAGCTGAGAAAACCATGCAGGCAGGGGATGAGGTGCACAATCTTCCAGCTAGGGCGATCAAGCTCAAGCTAGTGGTGACAAGGACCGTTAGCTTATTAAATAAAGATGCTAAGGTTATTTGACTTGGGGGAAACCCACTCTTTCATATCTATATTGTTTGCATTGAATGTCACTAAACGTGTAACAAAATTGATTCACTCTCTTATGATTAATACTTCTACTGGAGATGTGTCTCTTTTTGATGATGTCTATAGTGGTTGTTAGATTGTTGTTTGTGGTGGTGTTATGGAGGGTGATTTGTTGCCCTTACCATTGGTAGATTTCAATATAATCCTACCGCATGGATTGGTTGGGTAAGCATTATGCATTAATTGAATGTTCAGATAAAGTGGTGGTCTTTAGAGAGCCTGGTACCAAAAAATTCAGATTCTTTGGAACCTAACAAGTTATCCCTTCTAGTATTATTGCTGCCATATGTCAAAATCTTGATCAAGCAACAAAGAACAATTTGAATTGATCAAGAACAAAGTAAACGAAGAAGGAGAGGAAAAACAGTTATTGTATTGAACAAGATGAAAATAACCGAATAGAGCTAGAATCAGTTCTTGCCTAGGTGTTTCCCTTGAGCTATATACAACTACCAGACAAGCGGAAAAAGAAACTATTGTTTTTACATATTTGCCCTTCAGGCGTAGAGTCTGTATATTATTGCGCAGGGGTATTTTTGTAATTTCATAAGTTTTAAATCTCTCCGCGTTCAATCCTTCTTCTTCTTCTTCCCGGATTACTCCTTCAGCCTTGATCCTTCCATAGCTCCTTGATCCCTGTCCAGCAGCCTCAATCACCCTTGATTCCACTCATGATCCAATGGCTCTCAATTGCTCCATGCTACTCAAGGTGGATTGTGCTTCTTGACAGACACAATTACTTGAACACTTTGCCTTTGTTCCATCTTCCAATACTTCTATGCTGCTGTCTGGATCTTCACTAACTTCAACACCCCACAGTCCTGACTGGTTAAACACGTTACAGACCCCCAATGCTGCAGTCAGGATGCTTAGCCTCTTAGAATCCAATGCCTTTGTGAAATGTCTGCAAGCTGGAGTCTGTTCCAATTAGCATAGGGCTGATCACACCTTCTTGAAATTTTTCTCTTACAATGTGGCAATCGATTTCTATATATTTAGTTCTCTCATGAAACACAAAATTTTCCACAATTTAAATGGCACTTCTATTGTCACAAAACACCTCTACTGGTCCTGAATATGCCACTTGCAGGTCCTTCAATAAATAGAGTATCCATTGAACCTCTAAAAGTTTCAGAGGCAAGAGCTCTATATTCAGCTTCAGATGAGGACTTTGAAACTGTGGTCTGCTTCTTGGCTTTCTATGATATTAAGGCATCTCCAAGAAACACGCAATATCCAGTCACTGACCTTCTGCTCTCTAAACATCCACCCCAGTCTGAGTCTGAGAACGCTGTTAATCTTAGTGACCTTTTGCTAGGAAAGAACAATCTCTGTCCTGGGGTTTCTTTGAGATATCTCAATAACCTTTGAGCCACTCTCCAATGCAATTGTGTAGGGGTATCCAAGAATTGACTTAACTGTTGTACAACATAGCTAATGTCAGGCCTTGTGATTGTTAAATATAGCAGCTTACCAATCAACTTTCTGTAACTAGCTACATCCTCAAAGGATGGAGAATCATCATGTGAAGGTTTTAAGTTATGTTCCATGGGGCTGCCAGCAGGTCTGGAGGCCAGGTGTCCAGTATCCTCTAGCAACTCAAGGGTGTATTTTCTTTGACAAACCATACCCCCGCTTGAGACCTGGTCACTTCTAGACCTAGAAAATATCTTAACTCACCAAGATCTTTAATTTTAAAGGCAGAATGCAGACTGGCTTTAAAGTACTGAATGGCCGCCAAGGAGTCACTAGCTACTACAATGTCATCTACATAAACCAAGAGGACCAAAAAAGTACCTCCTTGTTGTCTGATAAACATGGTATAGTCACTCTTAGACTGAACATAACCTTCAGACGGTAAAAAGAAAGTTAACTTGGCATTCCATTACCTACTGGCTTGCTTAAGGCCATACAAAGACTTGATGAGTTTGCAAACTATTCCTGGTGGTGCAGAGAAGCCTTCTAGTGGAGTCATGTAGATGTCCTGGTCCAAGTCCCTATGAAGGAACACATTGTTAACGTCTAATTGATGAACAATCTATCCTTTGATCGCTGTTAAATATAGTACAAGCCTGACAGTAGTCATTTTGGCCATAGCGGAGAAGGTATCTCCATAATCACCACTTGCTTGCTGAGTGTATCTTTTTGCCACCAACCTAGATTTGTAACATTCAATGGATACATCTGCTTTTCTTTTTATTCTATTCACCCATTTGCACCCAATGGGTTTCTTTCCTGGTGGCAGCGTTGTAAGGATCCAGGTGTGGTTAGCCTCTAAGGCTGCTAACTCCAATGACATAGCCTGCTGCCAGTCTACTGAACCAGCTGCTTGCTGATAAGACTGAGGCTCTAGTTGCATACTAATAGTAAGTACATACCTTTTGAATTGAGGAGACTACTGATCAAGAGAATAATAGTTTTCAATAGGATAAGATACAAAAGATGAGTCAGTGTTTGAAGATGCACTGGGGTATGATGAACTTAAGTGATTACAGTAGTAGTCATGAAGGTATGAAGGTTGTTTCCTGACCCTTGAAACACGTTGCTCAGTATCAGAAATGGGCAGTGATGGAATAGGAGGCTTAGAAGCAGGAATCAATTGATCTTCCTTTCTAAGTACAAGAGGAATATCAAGGGTAATTGAAGGTAGACATGTTGGATCTGATGGCAATGGAGCAGCTGGATCTGAGGAGCCTTCTGATATTGTATTTGATGAACATGAGGAAGAAGGCTCTGGGGAAGAATATGTTTGGTGAACAGGAGAAGAAGAAGGGATCTCTACAGGAGGAGAGTAACCTGGTAGGTTTGGTATGGAAGGAGAAATCAACGGATACGTAGGAGAGCAAGAAGTTTGAGAATCACCCATGGAGGATGAGACTTCAGTTGATGCATTGAAAAAAGGAAAGTTGTCTCAAGAAACTTAACAGCTCTGGATACAAGAATGTCTTTAGTAGCTAAGTTTTGTAGGATGTACCCTTTTGTTGTAGATGCAACTCCAAGAAATAAACATGGGACACCCTTGGGTGTGAACTTGTGCTTATTTGGTGAAGTGTTGTAGGCATAGGCCAAACAGCCAAAAACTCTAAGATGTTGGTAAGCTGGAGGTTGCTGAAAGAAAATTTCATAGGGAGTTTTCTGTGATAAAACAGGAGTAGGTATAAGATTTATGAGGTACGTTGCATGGGTTACTGCAAACCCCCAGTAAGACACAGGTATCTGAGCTTTAAATTTTAGGGATCTAGCTACCGTTGATATGTGTTGATGGTTTCTTTCTACTAACTCATTTTGTTGTGGCGTATAAACACAAATAGTTTGATGAATGATCCCATACTGCATATAATACTCATACATTTTGAATTCTGGTGCATTGTCACTTCTGATCACTTTAATTTTCCTTTCAAACTGAGTATATACATAGTCACAAAAACTTTGAAGAATGTGTCCAACTTCAGATTTAGATTTCATCAAATACAACCAAGTGTATCTACTACAATCATCCACAATGGTAAGGAAGTATTTCTGAGAATATAAAGTGGGATGCCTGTTGGGCCCCTAGACATCCACATGAACCAAATCAAAAGGACGAGCAAATATGGATACAGACATAGGAAATGGTTACCTTTTTAACCTAGCTAGGAGACAAATAGTACATGGTTCATCAAGATTGCTGGTTGGGACTGAATCATCACACCTTTGAATCTCTTTTATTCTAAAAATTGAGCAATATCCCAGTCTATAATGCCACAACATAGCGGGTGAAGTAGGTGTGGAAGAACTGAGGCAGACTGACTTCTGATGAGATGTAACACCATGCAAGTGGTAAAGGCCGTGTGACAACTTAGCTGAACCAATCATCCTCTTGGACAATTAATCCTGAATTAAACAATGATCACCAGAAATTTGAATAAGCAAATTTTGGTCTGAAGCCAACCTACTTAGGGAAATGAGATTATAAGAAAATGAAGGTACAAAAATGACATCATATAAGGTGAGAACTGAAGTGATAGCCACAGGGCCAATGTGTGTGGCTGCAACTGAGAAATTATTTGGCAAATTTATGATGACATTATCAATAGGTTTAACAGTAGAAAAAAGAGTAAGGCTAGGGACAATATGATCAGTAACTCCAGAATCCAAAATCCATGTATTTGACTGATTAATATGAGATTTACCTTTCATCTTACCAGCTTGAGCAGACAGAACATTACCCTGAGCAACAGCCATGTTCACTTCCTGGTTATCTTTATATTTATTCAACCAGTTCAACAGTTTTTGATTTTGCTGAGGAGTGAGGACTAGTGACTCCATTGCCTTGGTCACTTGAACCTTCTATGATTCATCCGACTCTAGCTCCGTTGCTTCACTCAGATTAACTCGACCTCTAGGCTTAAAACCATAAGGATATCCATACTTCTTATAACATCTATCAATAGTATGCCCTGGTAGCCCAGAGTGTGTGCAGTGAAAACGTCTATTATTATCAGCTTTATACATGCCTCCTCCTCCTTCATAAGCTTGACCTCTACCAGTGTATGCCACAAAACTCACTCCTGATTGCCTATTTGTTAACAAAGCTGTGGGACTATTGTCAAAGGAATTTCTAAAATTATCAGCTAACACCTTCCTTTCACACTCAAAGCCATGGAAAACGTAGTATTTATGTCAGGCAAAGGTGTGAGGATAAATACTTGAGACTTAACTATCATTAAGACCTTTAACAAATTTAATAACATAATCACTTTTTACAAATTTTCTCATCTTGACAGTCACATCACACATACAACCTCTGTAAGTACAATGTCGGAACAGGTCTCACAGCCATTAATTCTTCCCAAACAATCTTAAGTTTAGTGAAACATTCACTAACACTTAACGTATCTTGCTTAATGCTATAAAAGCTCTCTAGTAATCTGACAATCTAAAAGGATATGTTCTTCCATACCTCAACTGAAGATCATTCCACACATCATGTGCACTATCACACCACATGATGCTTTGCGCAATCGAATGAGATACTGAATTCATCATCCAAGACTGCACCATACTGTTAACTTGTCTTCATAGCGTATATTGTGGATCTGCGATAGGTGGCCTTGGAATTGTACTGTCTACAAAGCCTATTTTGTTTTTAATAACTAGAGCCATTTCAAAAGCTCGACTCCAGGTATGATAATTGCTTGAATTCAGCGGAGGTTGCGCCAACATTATAGCCGGACTATCATTAGGGTGGAGATAGTAAGGATTCTACAATGAATTATGCAAAGGAATCTCAGAAATCTGATTCTGATTTCCATTCCCCCTTGATCCAAACATAACGTTTTGTACTGGACTGTCATGTGACACACTTGGAATTCCTCTTCCAGCAGTAGGATTACTGCTCTACGACGTCATCTCACTCTTAGCAATAACACCGTACACACAATCACAAGTAAATTTCTTCCATTAATTCAATCACATAGAAACTCACTACAAAATGACAATAGGCTCTGATACCATGTCAAAATCTTGATCAAGCAACAAAGAACAATTTGAATTGATTAAGAACAAAGTAAACGAAGAAAGAGAGAAAAAACGGTTATTGTATTGAACAAGATGAAAAATAATCGAATGGAGCTAGAATAAGTTCTTGCCTAGGTGTTTCCCTTGAGCTATATACAACTACCAGACAAGTAGGAAAAAGAAATTGCTTTTTTACATATTTGTCCTTCAGGCGTAGAGTCCCTATATTATTGCTCAGGGGTATTTTTGTAATTTCATATGTTTTAAATCTCTCCCGCGTTCAATCCTTCTTCTTCCTGGGTTACTCCTTCAGCCTTGATTCTTCAATAGATCCTTAATCCATGTCCAGCAACCTCAATCATCCTTGGTTCCACTCACGATCCAATGGTTCTCAATTGCTCCATGGTACTCATGGTGGATTGTGCTTCTTGACAAGCACAATTACTTGAATACCAGTGTTGTGCCTTTGTTCCATCTTTCACTACTTCTTTGTTAGTGCCTGGACCTTCACTACCTTCAACACCATATCTGTTTGAAGAATAATGAGAAAGATATGCGTTGGTTTTTTGCATATATTTTGAGGTAAGGAGAAGCATAATGTGCATAATAATGATATTCTTATAGTAAAAGGCGCATAAGAATGATAGGAAAATGGAATTTCGTATTGACGCTGTTCCAGGTACTTCTGTGATTTTTATGCCATCGCATCATATGTCCCCGACTGAGCTCAAAGACTTATATAGACAATGTCGAGATTGAAGAATTGCAAGAGTGTTTCCCTTTTACAGGGGTGATTCTACTTCTAAAGATGTGATTTTTCCAGCTGGACAGTGGTCACTGTTTTGCTACCTTGTTTTCTAACTTCTAAGATAACGGCTAGTTACCTGCGCAGCTCGGTCTTATGTACAGTAAAATATTCTAAGTTACGGTATTTACAAAGTATGGCAGTTCTGCCTTCTTCTTGTCTTGTGCTTCACTTTGTCACCTCTATTCATCATTTCTTAACTTCAGTTCTGTTGTCTTTAGCTTGTCTTAGTTCCATGCTTTACTCTACCTCAACTCCTCTTCAGTTCACCACGGCCATACTCCATCCTTACTTCAGCATTCTTTCAGTTCAGTGCAGCCTTGATTTGACCATCCTTTTACTTAGTTCAGCTCATCTCGGTTTACTGGCTTTGTTTACTTAGTATTATTTATCCAGCACATTTTTAACTTAGATCAAGTCATCATATCTTGGATGAGCTCGGCTAGACTTATTTCCACACTCCCCTTCAAGCTTAATTGTATGTATTCAAACAACCAAGCTTGGACATTAAGTATTAAAAGACACTTGGTGAAACTGGTTATGTGAGGGGATCAATGATTTGTTTTTGGTAGAGATATGTATTAAGATGACCTTATTTCCTTCTATTTTTTCCCGGATAAAGTGCCTGCCTATTTCTACATGTTTAGACTTGTCATACTGAACTGGTTCTCTGCCGTGCTTATTGCAGAGACGCTATCACCATAAATTTGGAGGGGTAAACTTGCCTCTACGTGAAGGTCTTCAAGAACTCTTCTGATCCACATACCTTCACATATTCCTAGTGCAAGTGCTCTATGTTTCTGCACTGCTTTTTGACACGACTGGTTGCTTCTTGCTCTACCAAGTAACCAGGTTTTCCCATAGAAAGGTTCTATAGCTTGTAGTTGACCTCATGTCAATCTTGGATACAACCCAGTTTGCTTAAGTAAATACTTTGCTACTTCGATGTATGCTCTTCCTGAAACAAAATCCTTGTCCTGGTGCACTCTTAAGGTACATGAGAATTCTTAGAGCAGTTTGGAGATGCTCATTAGTAGGACTGTGCATAAATTGATATATAAATTGACTGCATAAAAGATATCTGGCCTTTGTGATATGTAGATTAATTTTCTGACTAGTTTTTGGTAGCTAAGCTTATCAGTCAGGGTAGTATCTCATTGGTCTCTAGGCTTATGTCCGGGCTTTACTGGGTTACTTGATGGTCTGAATCCGAGCAGACATGTTTCCTTTATGAGGTCAAGTATATGTTTTCTTTGAGAAGTAAACATCCCTTCTTTATTCCTAGCAATTCCCATTCCTACAAGTATCTTAGTTACCTCGATCCTTCATTTCAAATTGCTTAGATTGTTGTGTTTTAATATTATTTATGTCATGATTATCATTTTCCATTATTATGATATCATCTACATACAACAACAAAAACATTACCCCATTGTCTTAGAGGCTCCCGTCTATGACGGGGTATGGGGGTCGGATGTATGCAACCATACCCATGTGCTAGAAACACACAGAGGTTGTTTCCGGATGACCCACAATGAAAATTTCGGTGTCGATCAACTGCTACTTTACAATATAAGAAGCGCAGCCAATGTAGTGGGTAATTTTGCTTTATTCCATAATGTTCCAAAGTCAAGAAAGAGTTTGTCCTTAATTCCATTGGAAATGGAAACAAGGAATCATAAGCATATATACATATTATTTTGACAAGTAATGGATGTTAGAAGTAACTTGCTCATGATAACAAGCTGAGCATGAATTAAACCAGCCGTTTGAATCACATCATATACTTTCAGTTTAGTTATTAGCATGACAATATCAGAGTAATCATAATTCAGTATGGTAATTTTCCATTCTAGGAACTTCATCTAGCCAATACATACATGATCCTTCAACGTTTATATTTAGGAAGCGACATTTCATAAGTAATAATAAAGACATGTATGGCACCTAGAATAACAATGGTAGCTAAGGCCATATGGGAAAAACAATATCCAGCACAATGATAATGGTAACTATGGCCTCAACAATAGAATGGCTCAGAAGAATTCGTGTCTATGACTCAGAGGAATAATTTTAGATTATTCGTGATCATAGCTCAGCGGAACCCTTGTCCATTCAAACAAATGGAATGGCTCAGCAAAGTCCATGTCTATGACAGAGGAGTTCATGTCTATGACTCAGAAGAATAATTTTAGATTATTTGTGTCCATAGCTCAGCGGAACCCTTGTCCATTCAAACAACAATGGAATGGCTCAGGTGAGTCCATGTCTATGACTCAGAGGAATAATTCTAAATTATTCGTGTTCATAGCTCAGAGGGACTCTTGCCCATTCAAACAATAATGGGCAACAATGGCCATAACAATAATGGCAACTTAGGCTTTAATACAATAATAACAGTGTGAGGTAAAGTCCTTCCTTCTTTTAGAAGCAGAAGAGGTCTCATCCATTGAGGAACTCACCGTCTTTTCCTTTCAGTCAACTGAGGGGACTTTAACACTAAAAATGGCACATGGCTTATGGCTGGCCAATTATTAATATGGCACACGGCTTAACCGGCCAACAAATAAAGGCAACTAAGGCCTATAACAACAATGGCAACTAAGGAAAACAATAAATTTCGGTGCCATAACAAATGCCTTATATGAACATGTCAGATGCTTTCAAAAAAAAACATAACTTTCCAAACAACATTTATCAACACATTTTAATTTCACCTTCAAGAACACTTTTATAAATGCACCTATAACAGATTTATCGTTTTACAATCTTATATACGGTAACATGATACAACAGAGAATCCATGCCAAGACAAGACATTGACTTGAAGATCAAATGTAACACATGATTTCATAACTTCATGCACGTTTTCAATTACCAACATATTTGGAAAAAAAAAACTTCAGCATTTAATCAGCATGACATGGAAGATGACAATTTGACTTAGTGCACCTTCTTGGATCCACAAGATGGGAGAATATTTATACACATGACAATTGATTTTTGTCGAGTTTTGAAGGGGCGGTCAGAGGGAAATTTTCTGAAAGAATCAATAGAACGGAGGTGGAGGATGACGAGGTCGATTGTCTAGCCAAGGTAAAAGTCGAAATATCTGGGGTTTAAGGCCGTCAACCCTCCGTCATTTGTCTTCTTAGGAAACCTGAGAAAGGAAAGAACGCGTTAGGGGTCCCAGGACGCTGCCCTGGGGAAACCCTCCGACGCTCAAGTTAGTTGTGGGCATTTTAGCGTATGGCTTTAACTGAAATATAGGTTTGATGAAACCTGTTTGAGGTCGGCTACAGTGCTGGCCGAGCTGAGGTGAGAACAGCGGGGTGTTTTTCTCACTTATGATGTGGACTAGGAATTTTCACTTAGAGCTTCTTACTGTTGGGGAAGCCCTTTTATAGCTGGCAAAGATGGGAGCTGCGTGTCTCAGATGGTTGAGAGGACGACGTCTGGCCCGCTTGCATGGTAGCCGTGCAGCTGCTAAGGATTGCTGTACTGGCACCTTTCCTCCGTATGATTAGCATCTGGAAAGTGGGATACTGCATGTAGACCACGTAGCATACAGATCTGTGACTGTTGTAACCTGGCCGAGATCAATAATCAGAGCCGTGGTCGAAAGCAGATCCGAGGCCGAGATGGAACTGTGAGAACTCGGATCCCTTTGGCCGAGCTGGTTGTGCCCGCTTTTCCAGATGTTCGACTGCTATTATGGCCGAGGTGCCATTTTGAAGGGCAAAAATGCCGGGGTCTCGTGATAAAATGCTTGGGCCAAGGTTCTGGCCAGGCTATTCCAGTTGGTAATTGTAGCCGTGATAAGATCCTTTGGCCGTGGTAAAGCCATTGAGCCGAGGTGGAACCCTTTAGGCCGAGGTGGAACCCTTAGTTCCAGTAGGGTACTGATCATGTAGCCGGGATGGCGTGGGGCCTCTGTGGCCGAGCCGAAATATTTGTCCGTGTAGGACTTGGTCAGTCACCAGGCCGACCTGCGGCCCTTAGTCCTTTCTGTACTCTTGCTCTAACGTTGACTGTCATTGACTGACAGGTGAATTTTCTGGTATCATCATTTTGCCCCCCAGATTAGTTTGGCCGAGCTGAGCTGAGGGCAGGCTAATCTGTTGATATCGTTGCCTTTGGCCGAGGTGTCTCTCTTAAAGCCAATTGCTCCATACCTATCAAGCGCGGTGTACGAAGCATCAGTTTGTAGCTGTACTGATTAGATCAAACTGACCAAACGGATGACCTTCCACGACACGTGTCCATCTCGGATTAGTTTATCCTGCACCATTATGGCCTACGCAGATCGAGGCAACGGCGGTTCAGGATTTAATGCCACAGCCTTGATGGTGGCATGGGAATCGAGGTCAACCTAACCCGAGGTGACCTTTGAAATGGCTGAGAACTCTGCCTATAAATAGGTCTTTCCCCTTCACTTTTGCGTTTTTGCTTTCTACTCTGTCTTCCCGGCGCTTGCTTCCTTCTCCAGCATTCCTCCTACATCCTTCAGTCTTCCTTTCTTCTCCGGCAAATCGCCTGTAAGTCTTCTCTGCTAGCTTTCATGTCTTCAGCTTCTGATTCACAAAATCGCTCCGAAGGGGCTTCTTATGTTGGAAATGACGGAACTTTTAGTTCCTCATCGGAGAAGACGGTTGTCTCTGAGAACTGTTCTCCAGCTCGGCTTCTGGCTGGTGCTGGTGATGTTGCCAGCCCCAGTGGCCGAGCTATGCCGAGCAGAGCTGTTAGAGTAGTTGAGGTTTCTCCAGAGCAGGCAGAAACCATTCCTCCTCCGGGCACGATAGCGGTGCCTAATAGATCTAGGGTTTCAGCTCTGCCGGTAGGAGTTGTCTATAGGGGGTCTCCTTCAGCCGAAGTCCAAGAGTCTTTTTGTACTCTGTCCGAAGTGGACGTGTCTTTAATATGCGGGATGTACGATATTGACGTTGAACAATTCGATCCCATCCTTCCTTTACCCAATCAAACTGCCTATGACCCTCCTGCGGGGTATGAGGCCATTTATGAAGAATACTTTCATTCTGGGTTCCGTCTTCCCGTTCCAGTCTCTCTCTTTCGAATTCTTCATTCCTATAACCTTAGGCTTTCTCAAATCAAGCCTAACAGTTTGAAAATAATTCTATCCTTCCTGCTCTTCCTTAGAGCATCTGAGATCCCCTTTGACCAGAGGATCTTCAGAAGTCTATTTGCTTGCCGATCCTCCGAAAGTTGGTATTATTTTACCAAGAGGGTTACTCCTGAAGATTTTCACTATGTTGTCCACATCCCATCTTTTAAGAAGAACTGGAAGGGTAGATTTTTCTATATTAAGAAGTTAGGGTTACCCCAACTTGATATATGGAAGTCGGGCAGAGCTGACAACATGAAGCCGAGCCCAGAATATTGTGACGAGGCGGCCAAGTTGTATTCTCTGCCTGTGGTCATTGACTGGCACAGAGTTAATGAATCCGTTCTGAAGGCGGCTGACCTGAGCTCCTTAGCCTCAGGTCCCCATTACAAACCCCTTTCTCCAGACAATTTGGCAATAGTCCGGGGTATGTTCTGGTACTTAGTGCTTCTTTTCCATTTCTAACCTCCCCCACTTAACCTTGTGCACTCTATGCAGGCTCCATGGCTCCTGGAGGGAAGGATGTTGCGGCAAAGATTGCTAAGGCCGCGGCTCGCAAGAAGGCTCAGGCCGCAAAAGCAAAGGCCGAGGTGGCTCAAGGTCTGCCCCCAGCCGAAGGCATGGCCGAAGCTGAGGTGAATCAGGCCATCACAATCGCATCTGAATCAACCAACCCAGGTATTTTGTATTTCCTGTCTTGTTGATTTGTTCCTTTAGGTAGTTTTCCTTACTCGGATCATGATAACAGAGGCAAGGGCCGAGGTCCCTCTGAAGAGTGCAGCTCCAGTTGATCTTGGACAAACCCAACAGCATGAGAGCTCTGTTCTGGGGAAAAGGCAAAGAGAAGCCCCCGTTCATGAGGCCGAGATGGCACCTGCTCAGGAAAACGTAACAGTGGGCGAATTTGATGAAGCCGACACTGTGATGAACCCTGCCACAGCTAGGAAGATGAACAGCTTGATATTACCCATTGACAAACAGCGTTTCTCAACTGCGTCTTGGGGCAGCTTGGTCAACTCTGTTCATATCAATTCTGCCGTGGTATGACCTATCTCTTGTTTGTTTCACATGTTAAAGTTTTCCTAACTCCATTTTTGTGAAACAGCTAACAGTGCAACTATCCGAGCTCATTAGCCGAGGTGAGGAGTTGCAAAGTCAACTGGCAGCCAAGACTCAGGAGTCTGATGTTATGTCTCAGAACATTACTTCCCTAAAATCAGATCTCCTCAAGACTCAAGGCCAAAGAGAAGAGGCTGAGGTCAAATGGGCCACAGCTAACTCCTTAGTTGCTGAGCTGGGGAAAAGAAATGCCGACCTGGAGGCATGCTATAATCAAGTCATGGCCGAGTCGGGGCAGAAGGATGCCGTGATCAAAGCTCTGCAAGAGAAACTGGAGCAGCAAACATCAGATTTTTCTGCTCAACTTGTTGCGGCCAAGTCTGAAGCAGTGGCCGAGTACAAGAAATCTGAGTTGTTTGAAGAAAATATGGTGCTGCTGCAGGGCTCAGTTATGCAGATGGGCCAGAAAAAGGCCATTGATGTCTGTGCCGAGGTCTGCCCCCAGCTGAATAAGGATGACCCCAGGCTAGCTGAGCTCTATAACATCAATGCTGAGGCCGAGTTCGAAGCCCAGTTTCAGAAGTTCACTGATGGGGCAGACTTGCGTGATGATGATGAGCAAATGTAAACTTAGATTGTAATGAATGTACTCTGGTCATCAATGAAAGTTTCTGCCCTTTTAATTTGCAATTCTTGTTCGTTTCCAAGTTTTTTGCAGTTTTCAGTATTGTCTTCATACTTTTTGTCGCCGAGGTCGCAGATCGGACCCGTTAATCTTGAACGTCTCTACCCGCAAAATAGCGTAATTGAACTTTTCAAGTCCATTGTTGCCGAGATTGAATGTCGGTCTTATTAAAACTGCTCAACTTTAATAAAAGATAAGATAAAAGTTACCTTGTCTTGCTGAGCTCAAATAAGAGAATCTCGTGAAACCTTGGCCGAGATCTCATTTAAAATAACTCGAACATATCCGTTGTTCCCTAGCCGAGGTGAGTTATAGAGATATGTCCCGACCTTATCCAGAGTTGCCAAGGTCATACGAGTCTTGAGCAAGTTGGTGTCCCGAGCTGGCCGAGATGCAACTTCAACCCTCAAGCGAGATCTTTCCCAAACCTGCTGAGAAGAAAATTTAACCCTCTGGCGGGCTCTTTCCTCAGAACTTGCCGAGGAGAAATTTAACCCTCTGGCGGGCTCTTTCCCCAGATCCTGCTGAGGAGAAATTTAACCCTCTGGCGGGCTCTTTCCCCAGATCCTGCTGAGGAGAAAATTTTTTACCCTTTAGCGGGCAGGTGCCTGGGACTTAGCCGAGGTCTTTTTTCACCCTTTAGCGGGCATTTGCCCCGTTCTTCGTTGAGGTCTTTTTGGTAAGAAACTTCAATTCTGCAGAGCTGTCCACAACACAGTTGAATGAACACTTTTTATTGCTGAGAAGTTTCATGCACCAAGAGGTGATTGCTATACAAGCCAACTACAGGGCCGAGCTGGGGGGTTTTCAGATATATACGAAAATTGGTCCCCACTTTGAACTCAGTTAACAGTCTAGGCTGCCTAGCTATTTTTCCAATTCGGAGCTACCACTTGGGTTGTTCACCTCAAGGAACATCTAAACTGGCTCCACTACGCAAGTTTCATCTTGGATCATGAAACTGTTGCAGATGGCCGAGCTCAATCTGGCGAGCTATCTCTTTTCCAAGTTGCCTACAATCTTCTGTATCATGCCCTATGTCATGATGATATAGGCAATAGAGTTGAGGATCCCTCTTATGGAGTGGCCCTGCAAGGGGCTTTGGTTCCTTCACCAAACTCTTCTTCCTCATATAGGAAAGAATGCGAGCTTTTGAAGCCAAAAGAGAGGTCCTTTCTCTTATATGGCCCCCCATCCGAACTTTGACAGATGCTCTTTCTCGCCGTGAGGCCTGGATATGTGTTCCAGAGCTGGAAGGCCGAGATGAGACCGAAGGGCACTGTATGGTCTGATAATCAGACCTCCGTAGTGAGTATCCTGCTTCATATATAATCTCAGCTTGACATTCAGAATGATACCCTGGCCGAGATGGGGAATACTCCAACTGCTGATCACTAGCACCGCTAGGAGAGGGACCATTGATGGCTTTTCCTCTTAGCTCCATAACAGCTTGAAACGCTGCTGAATTTTGAGCCACATAGTGTACAGCTCTCATATGTTCTTCACGTGAGAGGATAATAGGAGTTGAAAACTCCTCAAACTCCTTAGAACATGAAGCAGTTGGTTGCAAAGAAGACATTTGATTATCTTCTCTGCTCATCTTTCTCTCAGTAGCTTTTGAAGTCTGCTAAGAAGAGTTGGTAGTGACGATATTTCGAAAGTCAAGGGACCTGGAGGTTCAGGCCCTTCCTCTAGCGCCAATTTGACGAGGTCGGATTGTCTCGCCAAGGTAAAAGTCGAAATATCCGGGGTTTAAGGCCGTCAACCCTCCGTCACTTGTCTTCTTAGGAAACCTGAGAAAGGAAAGAACGCGTTAGGGGTCCCAGGGCGCTGCCCCGGGGAAACCCTCCGACGCTCAAGTCAGTTGTGGGCATTTTAGCGTATGGCTTTAACTGAAATATAGGTTTGATGAAACCTGTTTGAGGTCGGCTACAGTGCTGGCCGAGCTGAGGTGAGAACAGCGGGGTGTTTTTCTCACTTATGATGTGGACTAGGAATTTTCACTTAGAGCTTCTTACTGTTGGGGAAGCCCTTTTATAGCTGGCAAAGCTGGGAGCTGCGTGTCTCAGATGGTTGAGAGGACGACATCTGGCCCGCTTGCATGGTAGCCGTGCAGCTGCTAAGGATTGCTATACTGGCACCTTTCCTCCGTATGATTAGCATCTGGAAAGTGGGATACTGCATGTAGACCACGTAGCATACAGCTCTGTGACTGTTGTAACCTGGCCGAGATCAATAATCAGAGCCGTGGTCGAAAGCAGATCCGAGGCCGAGATGGAACTGTGAGAACTCGGATCCCTTTGGCCGAGCTGGTTGTGCCCGCTTTTCCAGATGTTCGACTGCTATTATGGCCGAGGTGCCATTTTGAAGGGCAAAAATGCCGGGGTCTCGTGATAAAATGCTTGGGCCAAGGTTCTGGCCAGGCTATTCCAGTTGGTAATTGTAGCCGTGATAAGATCCTTTGGCCGTGGTAAAGCCATTGAGCCGAGGTGGAACCCTTTAGGCCGAGGTGGAACCCTTAGTTCCAGTAGGGTACTGATCATGTAGCCGGGATGGCGTGGGGCCTCTGTGGCCGAGCCGAAATATTTGTCCGTGTAGGACTTGGTCAGTCACCAGGCCGACCTGCGGCCCTTAGTCCTTTCTGTACTCTTGCTCTAACGTTGACTGTCATTGACTGACGGGTGAATTTTCTGGTATCATCAGAGGAGATTATAAGTACAATTGAAGCTGAGAAAGGGAAAGAGGGGAAGATTAATCTGCTAAGAGAATTTGAGTTATGGAATAAAAAAGAAGATAGATTGGCAGGCAAGTTCTTATGTATAGAAGAGAGAAGGTTATCAAAAAATTCCAGGGGGCTCTCAAGCTGCTGCAGCTGCTGATGGCTTCTGCTGTGTTGTTTCTTCATTTTCATTCACTGCTACTTACTCGTCATACTTTTATAATCTGCAGACCTTATTTTTATTGGTATCATCACTGAACCCCGGTGGTATATACATATAGACCTCTTCAGCTAAGTCTCCATTTAGGAATGCATTCTTTGTATCTAATTGATATAGTTCCCAGTCTAGGTTGACAGAAATAGAGAAGATAATCCTAATTGTATTTAGTTTAGCCACTGGAGCAAATGTTTCTAAATAATCAATGCCATATGTTTGAGTAAAGCCTTTGGTTACTAATCTTGCTTTATATTTATTTATTGTTCCATTATTGTTGTACTTAACAATGAATATCCACCTACACTCTACTGGTTTTATAGTAGCCGAAGTGGAAATTAGCTCCCATGTTTGATTTTTTTTATTAAGGCATTCATCTCTTCATGTACTGCACTTCTCCATTCAGGTCAGCTAAGTGTTTCTTCTATATTTTTAGGAAGAATGTTATTGTCAAGTGAGCATACAAATGTTCTAAAGTTTGGGCTCAGTTTATTATAGGATATATACTCTTCTAGGGGGTACTTAGTGTAGACATGATTCTTAGTACATTCTCTTGTTCCATTTCTCAGGGCCATTGGTCTGTCATCAGTTTGAGTTATATGGTCATGCTCAGTAGTGTCTTCTAAAGGGTTTTCCTCTAATCCAATTATATGTGGCTGTTCAGATGCATAAGGTCGGTTGATGAATTCTAGATCTTCCTGATCATTATAGATGATAGGAGGATTGATTCTGGGTTGAGAGTCGGTTGTACCGACCTGAGGTGTCCAACAGCCGAGCTGTGGTGTACAGCACGGCTAAGCAGTTGAGCTCGGTAGGTTTGGTAATTGGGAAATGGGCTCATATTCGCTATCCCTTAATTCTTCTATTTCTTCTATGCATCTATAAATGCATGTTTTTCATCAAATGTAACATCTAGTGTTACATACATTCGTCTATTAGCTTTACAGTAACACTTGTATCCTTTTTGTGAATTAGAATATCCTTTCTGTGAGTTAGAATATCCTAAGAAAATGCATTTAGTAGATCTAGGATCCAGTTTACTCTTAAGACCGGGTTGAATGTGTACATAGGCTACACATCCAAAAAGTTCCAATGGCAATTCTGAAAGTAGCTTAGAGTATGGGAAGTGTCTAGGAAGTACTCTCTACGAGTTTTGAAAGATAAAGTCCTGGACAGCATCCTATTATCAGGTATGTGGGGTTAGCAGAGCTTCAACCCAGTAATGTTTAGGTATGTTCATAGCGAACATAATGGCTCAGGTGACTTCAAAGAGATGTTGATTTTTTCTCTCAGCTACACCATTTGTTAAGGAATATAAGTATATGAAGTCTGAAGATGGATACCATTTTCTAGCATGAAATGTTGAATTGCACTGTCTAATTATTCTAACCCATTATCTGTTCTTAAGTTTTAATGTGCAGCCGAGCTGGTTTTTACAAGTGTTGAGTATCTCATAAAGGTTTGCCCAGCTTCACTTTTATTTTTTAACAAATAGACCCAACTTACTCTAGTATGATCATCTACAAACGTTAAAAACTATTTTGCACAATTGAGATTAGCAATTCTAGACGGACCTCAGATGTCAGAATGAACTAAGTTAAAGGATGCAGAGGACATATATGTTCTTACTGGGTAACTTTGTTTTGTCTGTTTAGCTAATTGACATGTTTCACATGTGATATTTGTGATATCAGCTAAGCAAAATAATTATGACATTAATCGTTTAAGGTACACAAAATTGGAATGTCCCAGTCTATTATGCCAAAGCAAAATATCCCCTATAAAGATGTTCTAGGGTGCATAGTATTATGGTTCCTTTGCATCTCAGCCGTGCTAATTAGAGCTCTGTTGTTAGACTCTAGTAAGTATAGACCAGCTATGTTCCTAGCACTGCCTATCATCCCCTTCGTTTTGTTTTCCTGAAAACAACATTCTGTGGATGAGAAGCAGGCTATGCACTTACTATCTCTAGCAAAGTTTCCCACTGACATCAGATTGAAACTTAGGCTTAGAACATGTAAGACCTCTTTCGGAAATATTTTATCTTTTATCGCAGCTGAGCCTGTACCTATAACTTCTAGTGAAGTTCTATTAGCAATTTTTACTTTCTTTGGTATTGTAAACAGAGTATACGAATTCAGAAGATTACCATTGTTTGTCATGTGGTCAGTTGTCCCAGATTCAATGATCCATAAACTGCTGGAACTCGGCTGGACGTAGCTTGCCATTGTTGCCTGGTGCGGTTTAGCTCGGCTGCTCTGTCTGGTCAGCAAATTGATCAGAGTTGCAATGTGATCCTTTTTAGGGACCTCAACTTCAGCTACTTGAGATGAGCTGAGATGGGTTGTATTATGCCGAGCTGTGCCAGGTTGAGTAGTGTTGCTGACCTAATGTGCCGCACTTTGTCCAGCAGCGAATGGTCTTGGTTGAGGCCTCCAGCGTGCAGTGCTAGACTTTAGAGGTGGTTTCCCTTCTCGGGCAAGCTTTTCCTGCAACTTCCAGCAGTCATCTACAGTATGAACCTCTTTCTTGCAGTATTTGCACGCTTTATCTCTAGAAGAGGTAAATTGTCATTTAACAGCCAACGGGGATGCTTCTGCTGATTGTTCGGTGTGCAGAGCAGAAGACTCCAAGTTTGGAGATCCTCCGATCATGATCTTTTTTGGCTTTCTTCGTATTTGATTCTTGCGAAGGCAGCCTTTAAGGTCGACAGTTGTTTGGTACTCAGAATCCGACTTCAGACAGTGTCAAATTCTGGTTCACTCCAGTTAGGAAGCGAAAAACTTGCACCCTTTCTGTTACCTCCTTATATAGTGCAGCATGAGTGATACAAGAAGTAAGTTTGAGATCAAATATTTTATAACTTTTGACTCAAAAATATTGGTACTGCAGTAGGAAAATACAGGTAAGGGGATAATATGCACAAGAATACTTGGTCCTTGATGTGTCTATGTATTAGCCATTAAGGCACCATGGCACAACTCAGTTGGTATTCGGGTTAGGACATTGCTCCAGAAAGGCACAGGTTCGATCCAGGACACACGCAGCGTAGGTGCAATACTGCTGACTGGGCCAGTAATGACGAAACTATTATATCCGACCCAATTGGATTAGAGAGTTGCTGACCCGGTTTTCAGTAAGCACCTTATAGTAGGTCTCTGACAAAACCTTACCAACCTAGGAGGTCGTTAAGCTCCTGATATACTTCTTTCACAAGTCTCTTCAAAACTAGAACGGTAGTAGTCTACGTAGTATTGGCCATTAGCCAATAAATTGGGGAAGTTGGAAAAAGATTTGCCCTCTTTACTGTAACTTGTTATGCACTAGCGCATGCATACTGCCTAGCAGTATTGTTGCCCCTATTTCTATTGACAGTCAGAACAGGAGATCATATCATTCGATGCCTATAGGTGTCTCTAATGCAAATAGTATGTCACCAGAGACTAGACATGTTATGTTCAATTTTTATAGGATTAACTATTTCTCAAGTTTTCCTTCCTATGTGGAATTTAAGTTTTCCTAGGGATCATTTCTGTAGTTGAAATATTAGCTTTGGTTCAATTTTATTATGCAATTATCATTGTGAACATGAAGGTAATTGATGCTTTGGGTCCAAATATAATTAGTGTCTGCATTGGTTGAAGCCCGGTTGGGTGGTGCTGGACTGGATGTTTATGAAAATGAGCCTAATGTGCTTGGGAAGTTATTTGAACTGGGGAATGTTGTTCCCATGCCCCACTTGGTTTGTAATTTTTTTTGGTTTGTAATTTTTTTAGTCGGCTACTTCATTTGTTATTATGTAGTTGGCTGTTTTGTTTGTAATTTATTTAGTTGACTACTTGTTTTGTAATTTATCTTTTCATGTTTCTTGCTTTTAAATCATATTCCTTTTCCAAAAATCTCTTGTATGATATTTTGGGATGTTTTTTTCATGTGTGTTATATTTTGGTGTTATATTGGATTTTTATTGCTAAGAATTTGATTTAATTACATAAACCAAGAAAACCGAAACCAAACTGGACTAGTTAAGCAGTTCTTGACCGATTCAGTCCAGTTTTGGATTTGAAATTCCCAAACTGTTACAAACTGGCTCATTTGTAACATGGTCAAAAACTGAGAAACTGTCTTATTTGTAACGTGCTCAAAAACTGGTCAGACCAGGCTATGTCGTGCTTGTAACACTACTACTAGCCACTTATGTTTTTTTCATTTTTAGCAATAGCCACTTAAATTAGTTATTTTTGATAACAACTTGACAATATTACTTTGAGTGACTCATCAACATCGACAAAAGGAAAATGTCAATACAGTAGTTTTGTTCTCTCTGCCTTGTTCTTTTTCCCCCTTCTTTCCCCTTATTACTACATTGTTTCCATTTTATTAGTAGTTTTAGTCAATTAGGAGTAATTAACGCCTGGTAACTATTGACCAACATAAAATTATTTAACCAATGGATGAAATAATGACACGGTGAAAAAGAATAATGCTACCTTAATATATATATGTATTATAATATAGATACACAAACATGCATATACATACATTTTGTTTATTTATATTGAAATTATAGAAAAACTACAAATCAAATAAATATATCACCTCTTGCAGCTCATATCAACCAATGTACTTGAAGTGTGTATCCTATATTATTATACTCCTTCCGTTTCATTTTCTTAGTTTATTGTTATGTTTAAGGACATTTATAGATGTTGTTCATTTTCATGATAAAGGTAGAGAAAAGGATAAATGCACACTTTAACTTGATAATATATATTATTCTTATTTGATCAAAAAATAAAATAATAGAATCATTATTTCTAATGGAGTCAAGGACACCTCCTTCCTTTACTTTGGAATATGATGGAATAAAACAAAATGAATTACTAAATTGGTTGGGTTTTTTTATATTTGTGAAGTAGCAGTTGATCGACACAAGTTGACGCCATTTTTATCATGGGTCATTGGAAAATAACTTATGTGTGTTTCTAACACATGAGTATAGTGGCGTACATCCGATCTCCTATACCCCGCTATAGTCGGGAGCCTCTAAGGCAATGAGGAATGTTGTTGATGTTGTTGACAAAAAAAATAATAGTAAATCATGAAGACATAATCAACGATGTTAAAATGCGAATGGTATCTTTATCAAATTATTGTCTATACTTGTTAATTGTTTAAATTTATCTACAACAATAACATTACCACATTGTTTTAGAGGCTCTCAGACTATGACGGGTATAGAAGGTCAGATCTATACAACTATACTTATGTGTTAAAAATATACGGAGATTGTCTAAACTTATCAAATTGTGTTTAAATTTGAAATTCCCAATGTAACTAAACAACAAAGGTGATTCGTCAATAGTAAGCAAATAGTGCATCAAAGGATAAAAGTGATAGCTATTAATACTAGACAATGAGTTTCGGTGTACTTTTATTAATATTTAAGCTTTTCATTATTGACTATGAAACTAATACGGAAGAAGTATACAAATTCATCATGATGAGACATTTTGTTGCAATTTTCCGTCTTCAATGAAAAACATATAGGTTTTTCAATTAAAACTTAAAAAATAACAAAAACCTATAAGATTTAAGCCTAATCAACCGTATTATATATGGTGAAGAACTTTTAGGTTTAATGTCTAAGTAGCATTCCTCTATTCAAACTTTTAGGTTAAATGAAAAACTTATACGTTTAATGTCTTAATAAACATAATGTAAGTGGCTTTTTCCTCTCTCTCAAGAATCTAATTCGAGTCTTTCTCACGTAAAAGAAAATATAAAAACATAAGTATATCAAACAAACACACACAATATTTTCTGATAGAGAATATAGCACCTCAATCACAAAATATTCCTCCATATTTTTCGATGGAGTATATAGTACATTGATCCGAAGATACTCCTTTTAGCTTCGAAACATTGTGCTAGTTTATCTTAAGTATAATTTAAGAAAGTCCAATTTTTTTACCACTATTTTTATTAGTTAATTAAGGTAAACTAAAAAAACATGTGAATATTAATTGAAAATATAATATAGATTTTGAACTATTAATATAGTATTATATTTAAAATATGGAACAAATCAAAATATAATTTAACACAAGACAAAAGGGTAAATTTGTAAAATATGCTAGGGCACGAAGTCCTGACACGGCGTAAATAGCAGTTTTACGGTCTGCACTCTGCACAGAGAGAGAGAGAGCGCGCGCGAGGGAGAGGTGTAGTCGCAGGCAGGAGGGATTTGAATATTCAAAGTCTTCTTTGCTCCTCTTCTTCATCAAACACCATATGCACTAACCCCCCCCCCCCCCTCTCTTCCAAAATCAAACTCTAGTTCGGCCTGCCCTCTCAATTCTCATTTTCCACGCCCCCTTTTTCTTATAGAATTTGGCCTTCATCCTATTCCCCCCCCCCCCCCCCCCCTCTTTGTTTTTTGACAAATCAATTGATTCTACTTAGAAAAGCCCACTTATAAAGTTATCAACTTGAGCTCAGCTCCACTTTTTATCCTTCAATCTCCTGCAAGGTTTCAGGAGTTTTTTCCATATCCCCCCTCTCCCGAGGTTTTTGCTTTCTGGGCTTCAGCAAAATCTGAAATTTCTTCAGAAATAGATGTGTTTTTTTTTTTGGTTTGTGGATTTTGGTAAAGCAGGGAAAAAATGGTTGTGAAAAAAGAGCGAGTAATTACATATGTTGTGGAGCAAAATCTTTCTCGTCTTGGGGTTTTTGTACTTCTCTTTCTGCGGATTTGTTCCCACTGGAGAAGCAATTCATGGTCTCCACAATCTCAATTCCAGTGCCTCTATTTGTTAGAAATCCCGGAAAATCAGGGATAGATGACTCACGAGTAAAATTAGGGATAGGGGGATAATACAGTAGTAATTGTGAATAATTGTAATTTAATCATGATTGATTTTTTCCTTGTATAGACAAAATATAGGCCTATAAATGTAATGCATTAGATAGATGAAAAATATACCAGAGAATATATGAAAATTTTTCCTCTGCTCAAATTGTGTTGATTACTATTCTCGTTCATAAAACTTGTCATGGTATCAGAGCAGGCCATGATCAAACCTGCGCTGATTAGCCTATGACTGGCTCAGAATTGTAAACTCATCATTGCCAAAACATACGCTTCGATCAAGAACCCTATCTGTCCAAATCTGAGTATTTCGTTTGAGGCTTAGATTTTTTTTTTCTATTCATCATTGCCATATACTTACCTGGAGATCAAGTCAATATCTGTCCTCATCAATTCCGTTTGAAGGCTTAGATAACTTGTCTTCATTGCCTTAAAATACCAATTCCAAACAGACGGAGAAAGTCACCGTTACCCTGCAATCAGAAGAACAATGTCAGAAACTCCAAGCAGTTCTGAAGGAAACTCAGGAACATCAGATAACAGAACCAGCCTTCCTGCTGCTGTCGACTGGTCTGAGCAATTTGCTCGTTTTTTACAACAAAACATGAACCTGTCACCACCACCAACTGTGACAACAAATCTTGTGCTGAAAGTAAAATTAAATAGCACAAATTACACACTATGGTGCAGGTTAATGAAGATGGCACTTGGGGGACGAGGGAAGAGTTCCCATATCACAGGGATTCCTCCTCCTCCTTCCCCCACAGACACAAATTACCCAGCCTGGGAACAACAAGACCAATTAGTGTGTACGTGGCTAATCGACAATATTGATGATAGTTTGGTGAATAACGTATCACAATACTCTACTGCAAAATCTCTATGGGACGGCCTCGCAGTAACTTATGGGTCAGGAGGTGACCCACTTCAAATTTTTGATCTTCATAAGAAATGTTACACACTTAAACAGGAAAACCGATCACTTGAAGCCCTGTGGGATCAGTTCCAAGGACTATGGCTCACAATCGACGCAATGGACCCCAATCCGATGGAGTCACCCCCAGACATTGCCAAATACGCAAAAAAGGTTCAAGAACAGAGATTATACCAGTTACTGATAGCAGTCGATGAAAGGTTCGCAGATACGAAGAGGGAACTCTTGAAAAGAGAACCAAAACCCACAGTTGAGACCGCATATAATGAACTTCGGAGGGCTGCCATCCAAAATGGCGTCCTCACCAGCAATCCATCAGACGTCAAGTCATCATCTGGATTGGGACAGGGCTTGGCAGTCAAGCCCGTAACAGATTCAAACAGACCAAGAGGAACGACAGGGCACCCTCCACGCTCAGGACTGCCATCACGGCGTGGAGGAGACAACAAATCAATCGAATGTACTCACTGTAAAAAAAGAGGCCATAGCAGGGACAAGTGCTTCAAATTGCACGGATATCCCGATTGGTGGGACGAATTCAAGAAGAAAGCCCAAGCCAATGCTGCTCAGAGCTCTGAAGAAGAGCATTCAGGCAACAGGCAGGACCAAGATGCACAAATTAGAGGAAAAACCGAGGAGACAGTAGGAGCGGGCATGGCAGCAATTGGAGGGAACAAAGCATCTGGAAGCAGCAGCGCAGGAGGTAAAGGGGCAGGGAATGAAAACCCTACCCCTAATTGTCATTTATATACCCCTAAATTACATGAATGCCCCCCCAATGCTTCAGTCTGTTTTAATTATGTTCCTGATATTTTATCTGCACCTAATTGTGATCCTGTTTTTTTAAAAAATAGCAAAATCGAACCTTATTTATGTTCCAGTATGAAAACTGCCCCACAGGTTCTCAATAACGACAGAGAGGCCCCTGCACTTCCTGCTTTGCCACCTGGACCCCCAGATATATCATTTCATCCAAAAATGACCCCGTCATCTCCCCAAATCACCAATTTAGCCCCTGAAAGTACCTATTTTTCAAAACAAACCCTAGCCTCCCAATGCTTTACAACTAAAGCCACCTCACAATGGATATTTGATTGTGGGGCAACTGACACTATGACATTTGACCCTAGAGACCTTATTACTCAAACCCCGCCTATGAAACATGCTGTTGCTACTACCAATGGTGCGTCCCTTCTCGTTCAATCTGGCGGCACTATCTCTATCACTCCAGATCTTACCCTCAAAAACTGCCTTTATGTTCCCTCGCTCTCTACAAAGTTGTTGTCTATTAGTCAGCTTACTAAGACTCTGGACTGCATAGTACTTATGTACCCTCATTTTTGTCTTGTGCAGGACATTCGTACGGGGGCGATCATTGGGCGTGGTACTGAGCGCCAGGGACTATACTATGTTGATGCGGCGGTACAACAGGGACAGTCTAATCTTGCCACCGGGACGACTGAACGACAGGTGTGGCTTTGGCATCGACGATTAGGGCATCCTTCATTTAGCTACTTAAAACGCCTTTTTCCTACTTTATTTACTTCTCAACTTCAAACTTTGTCATGTGATACTTGCCTCCGAGCAAAACAAACTCGGGCATCATATGTTTCTAATAATACTCGGGTCAGTCGTATGTTTTCATTAGTTCATTCTGATGTGTGGGGACCATCACCATATAATACTCCACTTGGCTTCCGCTATTACGTGATATTTGTTGACGATTTCTCTCGAATGACGTGGTTGTACATTTTAAAGCACAAGTCAGAAGTTACCCAAAAATTTATACAGTTTTATACCATGATTCAGACACAATTTGATACAAAAATTCAAATTCTTCGCTCTGACAACGGGGTGAATACTTTGATAATACTCTGAGTCAGTTCTTGACTACTCATGGCATTATTCATCAGACATATTGCCCACACACCCCCGAACAAAATGGAGTTGCTGAACGAAAAAACAGGATTCTGCTCGAAATGACCCGAGCTATGATGTTTGATTCATATGTCCCGACTAGTTTCTGGCCGGAGGCAGTGTCTACAGCCACTTATCTCGTAAATCGCCTACCTACCCGGATTCTCAATTACCAAACCCCCCTCCAGGTACTCTCCTCTCAGCACTCTCTACCTTCCATATATACCCTTCCTCCTAAGGTGTTTGGGTGCACAGTGTTTATCTACACACCCAAACATGAACGCACTAAACTTGATCCTTGCGCTGAAAAATGCATCTTTGTTGGGTATGCCACTACTCAAAAGGGCTACCACTGTTATAATCCTCGTACCCGCCGAATTCATATCACCATGAACTGTATATTCCTTGAGACAGAATACTACTACACCTCCCAATCTCGGCTTCAGGGGGAGAGTACATCTGAAGGAACCCTAGATTGTACGGTGCCACTCCACACTTGTCCGACGACTGTTCCAACACGGCAAGTAGATGGCGCCGACTGTACTGTAGCTCCCAACATTGTATCACCCGAGGCATCTGTACCACTACCACATGATCCTCCGACGAATGAACTGGACAAGGTAACAGATAAGGATATTAGTACTATTCAGTCTATTCTTGTAAGCGACACTGATATGGCACACAATACTACTGAGAATGATACTAACCCTGATGCTTCTCTTGATTACCCAATTACCCCTGAAATGCATACAGTGACTGATCTTCAGGTAGCACAGCAGGAAGTACGGGTACTACCTCCAAGGGCTAAGCGAGGAGTTCCTCCAGAAAGGTATTCTCCAGAACGAATATCTAAAACATCTAAGTACCCTGTGAATGTGTCTGTGACAGGAATGTCCGATATGGCTCAAGGATTTTTCACTTCTCTATGCACTGAGCGCATTCCACGAAGTGTTGAAGAGGCCCAGACCCAAGCAGAATGGAGGGAAGCTATGATCACTGAAATGCAAGCTCTTGAGAAAAATTGTACATGGGAGAAGTGTTTACTGCCGCCAGGAAAAAAAACTGTTGGGTGCCGATGGGTATTCACGGTCAAATATAAGGCTGATGGGAGCATTGAAAGGAACAAAGCTCGACTTGTCGCGAAGGGATATACTCAGACTTATGGTATTGACTACTCAGAGACATTCTCTCCTGTTGCAAGAATTGATACAATTAGGGTGTTGTTCTCCATCGCAGCAACCCAGGATTGGCCCCTTCACCAGTTTGATGTCAAGAACGCGTTCCTACATGGAGATCTTAGAGAAGAGGTTTATATGGACCCTCCTCCAGGTTTTTCTGAAAACTTTAAAGAAGGAGAAGTCTGCAGACTGAGAAAGGCCTTGTATGGACTCAAGCAGTCTCCACGAGCATGGTTTGGCAGATTCACCGAGGTGATGAAACAAGATGGGTATCGACAAAGTAATGCAGACCATACACTGTTCATCAGAAAGGTAAAAAACAAGGTTACTTGTTTGATTATATATGTGGATGACATGGTAATCACAGGAAACGACCCGAAGGAAATTGCACGTCTTCGAGACAATTTGTTCACTAAGTTTGAGATGAAAGATTTGGGCGGACTAAAGTACTTCTTGGGGATTGAGGTCTTGAGGTCAAAGACTGGAATATATATATCACAAAAGAAATACATTCTAGACTTGCTCATTGAAGTTGGGATGCTTGATTGTAAACCAAGCAGTGTTCCTATGGCAACAAATCAGAAATTACAAGCGACCGAAGAAGAAGTTCTCAAGGATATAGGGCAATACCAGCGTCTGGTTGGTAAGTTAATTTATCTATCACATACACGGCCCGACATTGCTTATGCAGTCAGCGTGGTTAGTCAGTTCATGCATCGACCTCAAAGACAGCACATGGACGCGGTTATGAAAATTCTGCGGTATTTGAAGAAAACACCAGGGACAGGGATTGTATATCGAAACAATGGACACTTAAATATCCAGGCATATACGGATGCGGATTGGGCTGGTAACTTAACAGATCGAAAATCCACTTCAGGGTATTTTGTACTTGTAGGGGGAAATCTTGTGACATGGAGAAGTAAGAAGCAGAAAGTAGTTGCTTTATCGAGTGCTGAAGCGGAGTTCCGGGGAATAACAAAAGGAATTACTGAGGTACTTTGGATTCAAAAGCTACTCAGAGATATTGGACTACAGTTTGATCTACCCACACCACTGTTCTGTGATAACAAAGCGTCAATCAGCATTTCAGAAAACCCTGTACAGCACGACCGGACTAAGCACGTAGAGATTGATCGTCATTTCTTCAAGGAAAAGTTGGAAACAGGTATAGTAACGTTGCCTTTCGTGAGATCAGAAGATCAACTGGCAGATATCTTAACTAAGGCAATCAACGGGAGGTCGTTTGAAGCTATCTTGTGCACGTTGAACGTTGTTGACCCCACGATTCAACTTGAGGGGGAGTGTTAGAAATCCCGGAAAATCAGGGATAGATGACTCACGAGTAAAATTAGGGATAGGGGGATAATACAGCAGTAATTGTGAATAATTGTAATTTAATCATGATTGATTTTTTCCTTGTATAGACAAAATATAGGCCTATAAATGTAATGCATTAGATAGATGAAAAATATACCAGAGAATATATGAAAATTTTTCCTCTGCTCAAATTGTGTTGATTACTATTCTCGTTCATAAAACTTGTCACTATTCGAATGCCTGATCATTCGAGCTTCAATGCTGTATCTTCTTCTGCAAATTCAGGTTACAGCTATACAGTCACGAATAAATCAGTCAAACATTCTTTATCAGCACGAGGATAATCTTGATGCAGAACAAGCTGAAGAAGAAGAAGAAGGAAATGATGTTACAGGGCTTTTCAATCAAAACAACCCAGCAGTCAAAGTTCATCTCAAGCACATAAGATCAGCAGATGGAGAAAAAATCAAGGCTAAAGATTCAGTCTTGGAGTCAACCACGAAGGATTTGGTTAGAATTCATACCCTGAATTCAAGAAGCATTGAGAAAAAGAATCTTAACATGGTTTCTAGACTAAAGAAAGACTCTCCACAAGAAAGTCTGGCGATCAAGCTGCCGGCGGCTGCCGGCAAGACAAAGGAGTATTCTGGCAGGCTAATGGCAACATTGGAATCAGGGGTTAGTCTTGGTTCCGGGGAATATTTCATGGATGTTTTCCTTGGTACACCTCCTAAACATTACTCTTTGATACTCGATACTGGTAGTGATCTCAATTGGATTCAATGTGCTCCTTGCTATGATTGTTTTGAACAAAATGGACCCTTTTATGATCCTAAAGAATCATCATCATATAAGAATATTAGCTGTCATGATCCTAGGTGCCAACTTGTATCATCCCCTGAGCCCCCCCACCCCTGCAAAGCTGATAACCAAAGTTGTCCTTATTACTATTGGTATGGGGATAGTTCTAATACCACCGGTGATTTCGCAATGGAGACGTTTACTGTCAATCTAACATCTTTGTCAGGGGAGTCTGAGTTCAAGAAAGTGGAGAATGTTATGTTTGGATGTGGTCATTGGAATAGAGGCCTATTTCATGGTGCTGCTGGACTGTTAGGTCTAGGGAGGGGGCCACTTTCGTTCTCGTCGCAGCTTCAGTCGTATTATGGGCAATCATTTTCTTACTGTCTTGTGGATAGGAATAGTAACTCAAGTATTAGCAGCAAGTTGATTTTCGGGGAGGACAAGGACCTCTTGAACCATCCTCAATTGAATTTCACCACATTTGTTGGTGGTAAAGATAATCTGGTCGATACATTCTACTATGTGCAGATTAAGTCGATTTTGGTTGGAGGAGAGGTGTTGGACATACCTGAGGAGACATGGAATTTGACCCCAGACGGGGCTGGTGGAACAATTGTCGATTCTGGCACCACATTAAGTTATTTTGCTGATCCAGCATACAATGTAATCAAGGAGGCATTTATGAAGAAGGCCAAGAACTATGCGATGGTGGAAGATTTTCCAATATTGGTTCCTTGTTACAATGTCTCAGGGGTGGAGAAAGTTGAGCTGCCTTCTTTTGGGATCGTGTTTGCAGATAGTGGGGTTTGGAATTTCCCTGTTGATAACTATTTCATCAAGATTGAGCCTGAGGAGGTTGTTTGCTTGGCAATTTTGGGCACACCTCGAACTGCGCTATCGATAATCGGAAACTATCAACAGCAGAACTTTCATATTATGTATGACACTAGACAGTCAAGACTAGGTTATGCACCAACAAGGTGCTCTGACATGTGACGTTGCTCTTTTCCAACCAACACAAAACCTTTTTTTCCCCCCAAGTTTTTCTTCTTTTCATTTTATGGTTAATTTTTTCAAGGTTTTGGATAGGAGTTTGGAAAGTGTAAAAAGCGTGGGTTTTATCTTCTGTTTTGGGGAGAAGTTAGAAGATACAAAGCATCATGATGTGGTAATAACTGTGCACAGATTCTTAACACAAGCGTTTAAAGCAGTATTTGCCGTATGGGCTTTCTTGACAATTGAGATCAATGAAATGATCATGCTTTTGTATTTTGGTTTTGATTCAGGGGAATTTGAGATTCTTTGAGGACATTAAAGTGATTCTTTACCTGGGTTTTAGTTGGAACCTACTAAGATTGTTTCTTATTTATGTACTTTGTGTTTATTTATTTAGCTGACTCGCCTGCCTCGAAGAACAATGCTCAGTCCATGCGTGCCATTTCCAGTCCCAGGCCCAAGCAAACCAAGTTAAAACTTGCATCGCTATATCTACTCTTGGAACAGCAGCCTACCTATGAGGGTCCACTCATGTTGCGCATATTGGCCAGTGCTATCTGTTGTTTTGGTTTTGTTTTGTTTTGCTGCTAGGGCTATCAAACTTAGCTTAGTATGATTATAGTATAGTTCTTATTAAGTGGTTACCTTCAACCACGTTTTACTAAAAGTTGGCACTAGTCGAATGTATATATTTTAAGCTACCTTTTATTTGGCTGTGACTATCTTTTTAGTGGTCCAGTCCATAGAACCTTTTGTAAATATGCCGTTTTTGGCGAATTTTCTCTCTCTTCTGCGTGCGATTGTGCGTGCGACTGTGCGTGCGATTGAGTGTGCCCTAACGGGTGTGACCGCCAACGTGCTCCACCGGCCTATCTCAGCTAAATTGGTCGCCACGGGTGTGTAAGCTGGCCAGCATGGAACCTGAACCACCGGATTTGGTCCCAGAGGAAGTGGATTTGTTACAACGGAGTACAAAGAAAATGAAGAGGAGGCTGACCGATGAACCAAGGTCACCGGATAGACAGTCGGAGATGGAAACTGAGGGATGGGCCGATTTATTCAAATCTAAGGAGACTCCAACAGAGATTTACACCGGGAGCGATGATGAAGACGATATTGCTGACGATCTGCTGGAGCAATACGACGATGCATTGCTGCTTGGGGCGGATGACTGCGATGTGGGTCAACTGTCCCTTGATGTTTCGGTTGAGGAGTGCAGAGAGCTCTGGAGGCCTTGGAGGCGTGCCCTTATAGTGAAAGTTTTGGGCAAACAGGTATCCTTTCGACTGCTTGAAAAACGTCTACATGATTTGTGGGGTTTCGGTAGTAAACTGGAAATTGTTGACCTCCCAGAAGGATTTTATGTTGTGAGGTTTTTTTCCCGAAACCAGTATGTTCATGCCCTGGAGAACGGGCCGTGGATGGTGCAGGGATGTTATATAACCGTAATGAAATGGAAGCCTTTTTTCTCTGCTACTAGGACTAATGTTACAAACACACTGGTATGGATTCGCATCCCAGATTTTCCGATTGAGTTTTTTAAGGAAGATATGTTAATGCGAGTAGGGAGTCTACTAGGCAAACCAATTAAAGTAGACCACACAACGGATTTGGTGGGAAGAGGAAAGTATGCTAGGATATGCATTGAGGTCGACCTACGTAAATCACTTGCATCCCGCATTAAGGTCAATGGTAGAGTGTTTCCTATTGAGTATGAGGGGCTTCCCCAAATATGTTTTAGTTGCGGGTTATATGGACATGTGGCTGAAACGTGTGGTAAGAATGTGCAAAACCCCGGCGAACCGCTGCCAAGCAACAAGAAACCAGCAGGAGTTGTGTCGGATGCACCGTTTGGACCATGGATGATAGCTACGAATAATAGGCGCAGAAGGGTCCAAGCTACGACAATCACCGAGGAGACTATGGAAAAACCCACACAAACTCATAAGGGGAAACACAGAGCAGGGGGCACCAAATTTGATGTGTTAGGAGAGACTGATGATTGTGTTGATTCAGATGCCGCGGAGGATGAGTTAATGCGTGAACTGAATAACATTGTGGATGAGGGCCCTTCGGTGTCATTTCAGACTTTGACAAAGGGGGTCAAAAGAGACGAAACAACAAGAAAAAAGAAGGGAATTGCTGTGAAACCAACGAGCAAGACACGGGTACCTGCCAGACAATCTAAAACAACTAGTGCACATACATTTGGAGATCATTTTGTGGAGGATGAACTTGGGAAGATCTCTATCAGGGGTGGAATGAGTCGGGGCCGGGGGTCTAGCAGCCGAGGAAGGGGGGGATCTCTTAGATCTAGATCCCTTCGGGATATCACCAACGCTACGTCGCGGCCCAGTAGAAATTGCAACCTTGATATCAATATAGCAGAGGAATGGCCAAGGTTAGAAAGTGTGGTCAAAAAAACTGTTGGACAAGGGCAAGTGGAATCAATCAAACAACATCCTCCTGACTTCATTGTGGAGGAAAGGACGGAGGCCCGGCCGCCTGATCCTTTTGCGGAGAGTAAAGGCAACATTCAACATGATGCGTCTATTGACTTGAGTGATACCTCATATGAGGGAAAGGGTGGAGAACGCCCTACCACATGCTGATTTTTTTTAATGAAGATTCTGGCGTGGAACTGCCGGGGGGCAGCTTCCCCTAATTTCCGGAATAGTCTACGTGAGACACTTACTGCAAATAAACCAGATATCCTACTTTTGTGTGAAACTAGAATGCAAAGCAGGGATGCACAATGGATTATGGATTAGCATGGGTTCTCTAGGATTGCCGCGGCTGAGGCTCGGGGCTTTTCTGGTGGCTTATGGTGCATTTGGGACGAGGCTTCCACCAGGGTTAAGATAATGAGCTACACGGCTCAAATGGTAAATCTGCGGGTGGAAAATCCGAAGGGCGTTTGGCTACTGTCATTTGTGTACGCATCTCCTATCATATCGGTTCGAGATGCGTTTTGTCAATATGTTGAGCGTATGTCCCGTATTGTGAAGATACCATGGTGTCTGATTGGGGATTTTAACCAGGTCACAAGCCAGGAGGACAAAAAGGGAGGTAGGCCAGTACGTGGATATGCAGTGGACAGAATGAGGAACATGTTTGATACCTGCGGATTACAGGGAACCCCGTTTTCAGGCCCGAGATACACTTGGTCTAACAGTCAGCATGGTCATTTAAAGATCCAACAAAGACTTGACCAGTGCTGGGCAAATCAACAATGGCACACAGCTTTCCCCCACGCCTCGGTGCGACATCTAACCAGGATGCATTCGGACCACCACCCCCTGCTTCTTTCGATTGAGTCCCAATGGAAAGATCGAAATTTGCCTTCCCTTTTCCGGTTCCAAGCCATTTGGATGCGCCACAACAATTTTAGTGAGTTCATTAGAAAGACCTGGATTGAAGTCCCTGGCAACATGCCTGCAACCTTAGCGAATTTTACGAGGAGATTAATGCAATGGAAGTCTGAAGTCTTTGGTAGCACCACGCTTCAAAAACGGCGATGTGTTGCACGACTTAAAGGAATTCAGCAGGCTCTTTCTGTTCGTCCTTCCAGATTCCTGGCCAGACTGGAAGAAAAGCTGATTAGTGAATTTCATTCGATTTCTGCAATCGAAACCCAGCATTGGAGGCTGAAAGCTAAGATGGATTGGCTTGGTGAAGGAGAACGGAACACACGCTTCTTTCATAAGATTGTCGCAAGTCGTCGGGCACGAAGTTACTTCCCTACTCTAAAATGTGGGTCACAAGAATGGATTGAAGACCCTGCCGCACTTAACCGCTCAGTCTCACAGTACTTTCAGACACTCTTTTGTGACTCCTGTTCAACGGAGCGGCCAGTTCTGGAATTTACCACCCCGGGACTGTCGCACTCAGACAGAAACATGCTTAACCGCCCCGTTACTCCGAGAGAAATTGAGATTGCACTGTTTCAGATGGGGCCTGATAAAGCGCCCGGCCTGGATGGTTTTACGTCGGGATTCTTCCAACAGAATTGGGAGGTATGTAAGGGGACTGTAACCAATTTTGTCATGGAAGCGTTTAGGAAGAAGCGGTTCCCCTCCTCAATGAATGATACTTTAATTGTGCTGATCCCAAAAATTACACACCCGGAGGACATTAGTCAATTTCGTCCCATAGCTTTGACTAATGTTTTGGCTAAATTAGTGTCCAAGATATTGGCAAATCGCCTCAAACTAGTGATCCCGAAATTAGTCTCCCCGGAACAGGCCGCGTTCACACCGGGTAGAAATACAGCCGAGAACATTATTATTGTACAGGAATTGATGCATACTATGCGGAGTAAGTCGGGGAAGAAAGGTGTCATGGTGGCTAAGATTGACCTTGAGAAGGCGTATGACCGAGTTGATTGGCACTTCCTTGAAAAAGTCCTCCTAGCTGCGGGATTCTGTCTAGATATCGTGGAACTTATCATGTTCATGGTTAGCTCTACTTCCCTTGCTATCATCTGGAATGGGGAACGACTAGAGGGATTCCAACCCACTCGCGGTATTCGACAAGGTGACCCTTTGGCACCTTATATGTTTTTATTATGTATGGACGTGCTTAGTAGGGAAATCCATAAGGCGGTGCGGCAGAAGCGTTGGATCCCTGTTAGGGCCTCACGGACTGGGCCTGCCATATCCCATGTTTTTTTCGCGGACGACCTCATTTTGTTTGGGGAGGCTTCGGTGAGCCAAGCCCGAGTCATGGAGAGTATTTTATCGCATTTCTGCGCTATGTCTGGACAGGTAATAAGCTTTCGCAAGTCCCATTTTTTTGCTTCTAAAAATACTGATGCCCTTGTGTTGCTGGAGTTAAGTAACACGATGAAGATGCCTGCTATGAGTAATCTTGGGTGCTACTTGGGGATGCCTATATTACACAGCAGAGTTACCACTCAAACTTATGAATTCTTGGTGGGGAAAGTAAGAAACAAATTAGCAAGCTGGAAATCTCGTATGCTGTCGCAAACGTCGAGGATGTTACTTATTAAGGCGGTCCTTAATGCTCTGCCAGCCTATGCAATGCAAACGGCGAAGATACCCTCCGGCACGTTGGTGGAGATGGAGCGCATTTTTCGCTGCTTCTTCTGGGATGAATATGATGGTAAGCGACACTTACATTCCCTGCCCTGGAGTACGGTTTGCCAGCCAAAGGAGGATGGAGGACTTGGCATTAGACGGCTTGAATATATGAATTTGGCTCTACTAATGAAGCTATGTTGGTCCTTGGTCACTGGCGAGAAACATGTATGGGCACAACTGCTCCGGGCCAAATATGGATCTCCCATTGCGGGTGTGGCTAAGGCTAATGCGTCATTCATATGGCGAAGTATTCGGAAATGTGTGCCCCAGTTCCTTAGGGGGTTGAGGTTGGAGACTACACAGGGGGATGGAGTGGTATTCCGGTGGTCCCCGGGTAGCTCCGGTAAATTTTGCGCTGCAAGTGCCTATGACATGATGACTTCAGCTACGGAGGATAGAGAATCTCAGGCTTGGCACCGTATATGGCGACTTAGGGGTCCCAGACGCCTAAACCTATTTTTGTGGAAACTTAGACATAATGCCCTTCCTACAATGGCATTTTTGCGAAGGAGAAACATTGATGCTACAAACACCTGTATGCTATGTAATCTACCTAGATGTGGAGACCTTCATGAGATACGAGATTGCCGTTGGGCAAGAGAGGTATGGGTTAGCCTGTTTGGGAGACAACACTGGGGGGAATTCTTTGATTGCACAGCACCGAAAGTATGGGTTGACTTAAACCTTGCAGCATACGCAGGACATCACTTGAAGTATACGAGATGGCAATATGTGTTCAGAGAAGCGGCCTATGGTATTTGGCGGAGTTGGAATGAAGTGACACATGGACGAGAACGAGCAAGAGCACCACCTCAGTTTTTTGCTTCGCATGTTTTGAGACAAACTAGCTTGACCCTCCAAGCGGCTGGCTTTGAGGATGTAGTCTTGTTGTAAATAACGTTTAGTTGGTAGAGTGGTCCTGTGTACTGTATTTTTGTGAAACTTGAATATCTAATACAAGCGATCCTTTTTCGGGAAAAAAAATGCCCTACCTTTTGTCTTTTTGATTTTTGTTGACCTTGTATGCATGTGATACTGAATGACCGGAATAATGAAACATTTCAAAATGCCTTAATTAAGGATTGCAAACATGTCGTGTTTTGTATTTTTCGGACTTCGGGTATCAAAGTATCAGACCAATATCTTACCTGTTTGCTTCGCGTGTAAGGAAGTAAATACCCAAACATATACGTGTCAGGTTTTGTGTCGTATATCAGGCATACCCACAAACTTGACAATTACAAATATTTCAAGTCGTGTACGGGTCATTTCGATTATTTTCAGGTATTTTCAGTTTTCGTGTATAGACATACATCAAACATCATATACACGATTTTTACCTATGACGTGACGTAATATTTTATGAAGAACATTGCTATAACCAAAAAACAGAAATGTTTTTCAAGACGAAATTATAACATAAAACTATAAGAGAAATAGTTTTAACATATAATCAGCAATCTAATCTATAAGAAAAATATAAAAAATGAAAAATAGTAATCCATCATTTAACAAAAGAAATACGCAAAAAGAACACATGATAATGCAAGGTGTACTGACCTGAATCCTAAGATGAAAAGTCAGACGACAAAAGAAGGGAGGAGGGAGGAGTATCTCCGGCGTGGAGGATGAGGACGGTGACAGTGACGGCGTGTCGCTAATGAAAGAATTCCGGACAGAAAGTATTTCAAATTTTAGAGAATAAAAGTTGAATTATTAACTTCGAATCATCTCCATCTCTATAATATCATTTTCTGTTTTGAGTGAATTTTGGATTGTCCTTCGTTCTCACCAACTTTGTCGGAACGGAACCAAGACCGATTGCTTGCTGCCTATCGCTTAAGTGAGAAGTGGGAAGAGTGGAGTGAGTGAAGAAATGAGAAATAGAGAATGATGGCTAGAGGCGGGGTGGGGTGGGGGCAATTGCAGAGGTAAGAATGAAGGGAATTTTATAATTTTTACTTTAATAATTTACAATTTATATTTAAAAAATCGGGTATAGTGGATATAAATGGGTAACCCGCGGTGTACCTTGACACACTTGCTCTTAGTGGGTAAGTTTCAGGTTTTATCCGATTTATACACAAAACCTACCAATGCTATACCTGTACCTGCGAGGAGCGTGTCAGATTTGCATCGTGTTTTCGTGTCGTGTCTGAGATTGCCACCTATAATCTTAATGAGAATGAAAACCATAAATAGGCATGTGAATCAATCAAAATGTTTAAGTGCTGATGGCAATTGAAGGGCAATCATGATGGTTGAACTCTTATATATATATATATATATATATATATATATATATATATATATATATATATATATATATATATATATATATAGAAAGAGGAGATGGCAACGCAGGGATATGGTGAATTGCGGCGGATCGCGTAAGCCATCGCCGTCTTCTACAATCGATTGCCACTCGTTGCTTCTGTTTTTCTTACTGATTTGCTATGGATCCAAACACACAGAAAACATCCCGTTCTTATGCTTCACTATTCAAGGCGTCATCGTCAACTGATATTCCATCCAAGCCAATTCAAAAATATAAGGGCAGCCCCATGATCTTCTTCTCGGATGAGGAAATTTCATCGTTATCGGCCCCTTATCGATTTTCATTGGTCGGATCTTTCTGGTATGGACGCCCTCCGATCGCCACTATACGTGACGCCATTGATCATATAGGTTTTACGGGTAACGTAACTATTGGCCTTCTTGATCCTAATCATATATTGATGACTTTTGCATATGAGCAAGATTATTTACGATGTTTTACAAGACAAAGCTGGACAATTTCGGGTAGATATATGCGCGTAACCAAATGGACTCCCGACTATGATCCTGCTGTGGATGTACCAATTGTGACGGTTTGGGTATCGCTCCCAGGGCTTCCTATTCACTTTCATCAACGTCAGGCGCTAGGGCGTATGCTAGGTAATCCCATGAAATTGGACTCTGCAACTGCCGACGTACTGCGGCCTTCAGTCGCCCGCTTATGCATTGAACTAGATGTATCCAAGGATCTCCCAGACCGTATTTTTATTCAAACATCCAGTCGCAGTATTGCACAAACAATTGTTTATGAAGATTTACCATTGTATTGCACATCATGTTTAAGGCTGGGTCATCAATCTCAATTATGTGGAAAGGAAACTAACGCAGTACCACAGCCTGCTAAGCTTGTAAATATTTCAATGGATACCGCTCCTGCACGTAATAGGGAGCGTCTTCAGCGCTGGACTCCCAAAAAATTGTCCCATCCACGTGTGGATATTCAGCAACATCCTACTACTGATATGGAGCATGGACCTGAAAGATTTATACAAATGGATATTCAATCGCCTGATATGTTTACACATGAAATCCCAGCCACTCAAGACTTTAATCGTTTAAGAGGTGTCGATGACACCATATTATTTGATCTTCATGATGCTCACGACCCTGGAACTCTTTCAGAGAATGGAATTGGAGAGTTACCAAATCATACTCAAGCTACGGATGATGACAGTTTCTCGCGTGCTATTGTTCCATATGGTCCGCAGCATGGTTCTCCTTCTGATGGTTCAGTTAATCCAGCTACGCATCATTCATAGGCGAAACACATCAACTGCAGGTTCTGCCCAGACTTTTACATCGGCCATGGCAACATTTGGAACTAGGTTCACCACCATTAACACGTTCTCGTGCTGCTCTCTCAAACTCATTTGATATTTTGTCAGACCAATGAAGATGCTTATTTGGAATGTGCGAGGTATTCGTACCTCGATATCTAGATTGCTTTCTTTAAATCATAAATATAATTATCACATAATGGCTATCATTGAACCAAAAGCCCGGCCATCCGTAATAGTTCAATATCGACTGCAGCTTGGATTTCCACAAGCTCAGTCAGTCTGTGAAGATCGGATTTGGGTTTTTTGGCGACATTCTTCCTTGCGTTTGGATGATCAAAGACATGGTGTTTAGAATTACTCTTTTAAGTTTTGTTGGCTGCCAACAGGAGATACATTTTGGTCCACTATGGTTTATGGACTACATACCATTGCGGCACGCCGTGCTTTGTGGGCGGATTGGATTACATTTAAAAATTCAATAGCCCTCCTATGGCTTCTTGGTGGCGATTTTAATACTTTCCTCACACTTGATGAACATAGAGGTCGCTCAACGCCTACGTTACGCCAACTGCAGGATTTCAATGATTTCATTCAGGAATGCTCATTGCAGTCGGTTAATTTCCAAGGCAGTCCGTATACTTGGTGTGATGGAAGGGGACTAGGCCGAGTATGTCGTCGTTTGGACCGATATCTTTGTACCTCTGAATTTTATGATATATTTGACACTGTTCGGTGTCAGCATCTTAATCGAGCGACATCGAATCATTCGCCCATCTTCCTAGATTGTGCAGTGAGTTCAACTCATTCGCATGCTTCTTTTCGCTTTCTAGATGCCTGGACGACGCACTCGGATTTTGATAAATTTGTTGCATCTAATTGGCGTACATACCCTACAATAGGAGGAATGCGAGGCTTTTATGATAAGTTGCAACAACTGAAACGTTGCCTTAGTAAATGGAATAAAGATGTTTTTGGAAACATATTTGATGCGGTGGCGACTGCAGAAACTGAGGTCACGAGAATGGAGTGGCTATATGACTCCAATCTTACTGATGAAAATAGAACGTCCTATCATCAGTCAATGGCTCACTTACGGTTGGCTCAATCTCAAGCTTTAATGTTTTGGAAGCAGAAGGCAAACATCAAATGGATGCGTGAAGGGGATGCAAACACGAGATTTTTTCATCAAACAGTAAAAGAAAGGAGACGAAAGCAAGTAATAAGAAGAATTTTGGATAGCAATGGCATTGAGTGCGAAACGCAGCATGACATTGAAAATGCAGCAGTGAGTTTCTTTCAGTCGTTATTTACAGGTCAGCCCACAACCGACCATGATAATATATTGCAGTATATTCCTTGCTTGTTAACTGATGATGACAATTCGCAATTGCTTGCTTTACCCACAATGGACGAAGTTAGGCAAGCGGTGTGGGAATTGAGTCCAACGAGTGCCGCCGGCCCGGATGGTTTTCCAGGATCGTTTTATAGACATTTTTGGCAGTTAATATTGATTGATGTGCTTAAAGCTGTGCAGGAATTTTTCTAGGAATTCAGCCTCCACGACAAATGGCGGTGGCCCTTATCACGTTGATACCTAAAGTCTCAAATCCTATGTCTTTTTCCCAGTTTCCCCCAATTTGCTTAAGGAAATTTATTGCCAAGGTTGTCACTCGCCTTATAGCTACTCGTTTATCGCCACTTCTGTCAAAATTAATTTCTCCATAGCAGGCTGGTTTTATGAAAGACAGAGATATTACAGAGCAGATATTATTAGCGCAGGAGATGGTTCATATGTTGGACAAGCCAGTTAGGGGTGGTCACGTCATAATCAAGTTAGATATAGCGAAAGCGTTTGACAGGGTAAGTTGGAGTTACTTATCAGCACTTTTAGCAAGAATGAGCTTTCATCCTCGACTCGTTCGTATATTGATCATCAACTTGGAAGCAACAAGATGTTCAGTTTTAATTAATGGGAAGCCAGCGGGTTTCTTTCCGGTGTCACGCGGGGTTAAGCAGGGTGATCCCCTTTCGCCTATATTGTTTATCTTAGTATCAGAAGGGTTCTCTCGTGGTCTCAACAAATTAATGGCTGATGGAATAATACACGGATTTCAGGCGGGCCGTGTGCCACAGATTTTACATTTGGGATCTGCAGATGATTTAGTTATCTTCTTAAATGGGACAATCCAAAACTTGAGGCGTTTCCGAACATTTTTGGATGATTATCAACAAGCATCGGGACAGTTGGTGAATTTGGACAAAAGTCAAATTGCTGTGGGTGAAAGGGTCACGGGTTTGAGAGTGGCGAATACTTTAGGTATGCAACTCACCACATTGCCTATCAAGTATTTAGGCTCTTACTTATACCGAGGTATAAATAGAGCGGCTTATTGCACATCCTTAATTAATCATTTTGATGCGGTCTTGAATTCATGGTTTGCAAAGCTCCTTTCGATGGCTGGTCGTGTTATATTGCTGAGACATGTTTTGACTACGATGCCATTACATATAATTGCTAGTTCAAAATTTCCAAAAAGTGTAATTGATTTTCTTAACAGAAAAATGTCGACATTCCTATGGAATGGTCGACATAGGTGGAAATCTTGGGAAAAAGTCACTCGGCCGAAGGAATTTGGCGGGCTGGATATTCGTTCGCTGTTATTGCTGCAGAAGGCGCATGACTATCGCTTATGGTGGAGTTATCATCATTCTAGCTCATTATGGGCCAAATACTGCAAGGAAAAATATGATAGACGAAATGCAATATATGCTCACATTTATGATTCACCATCATGGAAACACATATGTAAGATAAATGCATATATGACTCCTTTAGTGCAATCAACGAATGATGGTTACATATGGACGGCTGACAGCAATGATCAACTCTCTTTAAAATCGGCGTATATGATGATGTTTATGGAATCTGAGAATATAACGGTGACTAAGTATATCTGGTGGCCATCATTACCATTAGGGGGCCGTCTGTTTATCTGGAGATTGTGGATGAGAGCACTGCCTATTGCTGATAATCTTTGTTTGTGGCAGAAAATTTATCCAACACAGTGTGTTTTTTGTTGAATGCACTCAGATGCGCTTGACCATATTTTTGTTCAATGTTCCGCGATTATGCCTCTTTGGCAAGAGTTATTGATATTATTTTCTGGGCCAGTATCTTCCAGCCGAAGCACCATTCGTTCTTTTCTATTGCGTTGGTGGCGGACTTCAGCGTCAAGTACCATGCTGGGTCAATTGCGAGCAGTGGTTCCATCATTAGCAGTCTGGATTATTTGGAAGGAGTATGCTGGAATTCGATTTGGTGATAATGTTTTTTCATATCACCATATGGCTGAGAGGGTCAGAGATCATATACATACTTGGTGTGCAGCAACGAAGGGACGAAAATTCTCTCGGCATATTCCACATTTATATGCTCTTTCTTATTCTCCCTTCATCCGATCAAGAAGGGTTCAGATAGTGCGCTGGCTGCAACTGCCGGTAGGAAAATTCAAATTAAATGTGGATGCTGCTGTAAGACAAACTAAATCTTCAGCAGGGGCGATTCTACGTAACCATCGCGGGGAGTTTGTATCAGCTATTTGTTTTTACTTACCTGTTGTCTCACCATTACGAGCAAAACTTATGGCGCTTCTTTTTTCACTTATATCTTACTCCACGGCCTATGATCATTTGATAGTTGAGACAGCTTGTCAGGTGCTCCTTCGTAACATTACAAGGCCAGATGCGTTTACAGGCACCTATACGACAGAGTTACGCCGTACCATTCAGTTCTTACAGCTAAACAATTCCACATTAATACATTGTCCACGTGAAGCGAATACGGCAGCACATTATTTATCCCCCTATGGACTAACGCCAAAAGGGATAATTTGGTTTAATCGCTTATCTGATCTACCATGTGAAGTTCGCGGTGCATTAGCTCTGGATACAACAGTATCCAATTTACGCTTTTGATGTCTCCCTATGGGTTAGCGATCTCTTGAGGAAGTTGCTTATGTCATCTATTGGCATAGGCAACATTGGTATGTTTTCCTAAGACTTATTCCATTTATTACTTTACAGTCTATTTCATATGTTATGAATCACAACTTTTGTTCCTGTGCTATGGCTGAGGAGTGGATCAACGGACAAAAAAAGCACTCATGAAAGATGCATTGTAGCGGCGATAGTGTTATTTTTCGGTTGCATGTGTTCCCTTGGAATACAGGCAACATCGGTATGTGTCGTACTGCTTTCGTTTATGCATACATGAGTTTAGCATTTATATTACTGATCATCTTCATTTCGAACATTTATGCGGCTTACATTCATGGCTGGAATGGACAACAACGGGTATACACAGGGAACATCTTGGACAACGGCGACTATTTGAGAATTCAACAACATGCACACTCATTGCATCCTCATTTTTGGTTGCGTGTATTCTGGACGAATGCAGGCAACGTCGGTATGTATCAAACTTGCAATAACATCAAAATATTCTCTTCGTATAATCTATGGCTTACTCATTGGTTATTCTATGTTATTTGGGAGTCACACTGGCTTTGGCAAGAAGCACGACATCAATGGATTTTCTTCGAAGATATTGGATGCTGCAAAAAAGAATGGCAGTGGCGGAAACAAGGGCAAATCACTTCGCACCACTTACGTTTTGACAGTCTTACACATTCTATAGCTGATTTTATTTTTACTAAACTTGTTATATCTTTAGCTGCTTTTTGCGCAAAATGTACATTTTCTTAATGTTATTTTGTTTAATTTGGGAGAGTCTCCCACCATAGCTAGGATATCAATGTAACCACGGTATTCCTCCGCCACAAGTGAGGGTTATATTATTAATAAAACACCAGGACGGTACCGTCCGTCTTCCATCAATATATATATATATATATATATATATATATATATATATATATATGTATGTATGTATGTATATGTATGTATGTATATGTATGTATGTATATATATGTATGCATGTATATATATGTATATATGTGTGCATATATATATATATGTATATATATGTGTGTGTGTGTGTATATATATATATATTATGAGAAGATCTATATTTCTTATTATTCTTTTAATCACTTTTATCTAAGTGATCTTCCATTTCGAATTATGCACAGAATTGACCTAATTGTCTTTTCTCATTTAAAGAATGTATTTTAATTTGCTGATTTAACTTAACTTCATTACATAAAGCTAAACCTTCTTGTATACAAGTTCCTGTTAACTTGCCATAAGTATAATTATCATAATTAATACTTACTTCCCCTTTACGAAGATTCTTTCGAACTTTTTCCGCAAATAAGGGAGGTAAACCATCTATAAACTTAGATTTCCAATGGGTATTATTAGACTCTGAAAGTTCCATAACTCTACTTAAGAAAGTGTCCTTATACCACCTAAATGAGGTGAGCGTTCTGCATCGAAGATTTTGTAATAAAGGTCTAAGATTCTCAGAATTATCAGACCATCTTCCTGTAAAATGTTATATGATATTAACTATGAGAGTATAAACCATATTATCATTTTGTACTCTCTCTTCTATTTTTACTTTATTCAATATATCTGCTCTATTTTGTGCATATAAATAATTATCTCACCAACCTTTTAGTTGGCATGTAAATCCTAATATGAGCATATTAGCTACTCCTTTATCAGTATTACCATTATTTTACAGATTGTACTATACATTAACATTCTATGAACAACATTATAAATTTGTCTTTCTGTAAATCCATCTATGTTCCATTCATAGATAGATTTTCTATGATATGAATTATTAAATATATATTCTTGTTCTTCAATTAAAACATCCTGAGGAGTAGGTCTAGGATAATAGTACATCCTTTGAGTTGGCTTATCTGCAAATTTATATCTCAATTTATTTATTTCATCATCTATAATTTTACGATGATTTTCTTTATCACTCATAAGTTCTTCAAATTCTTCATCAAGAGTACTTAATTTAAGATTTTTAAATTTATTATCTAACATTTTTTCTAAATCAGTAGTAGATTTTAATTTAAAATCTTTTACCTCTGGCGGAGGTTGAATAGTAGGAACAACAATTATATCCCTACTTGTACTAGCTATATCTGTAACATGTAATTTATTTTTTTATTTCTTCTATATATGATAAAATCATATCTATTTTATTATCTATAGTTTTAAATTGTTCTCCTAATATTATTAAGTATAAATTACTATAATTTTGTTGTCTTAAAATCATATTAATATGAGCTACTGTTGATTGAAGAGTATTAGTTTCTAATAATTTTTGAAAAGCAGTAAAATATCTTACTTCATTATCTTTTCCTATTTGAGAATACTATTGTGGTGGAAATACTGTATGGAGTATCTTACCATTTATATTGTAATCTCTTTTTATTTCATGAATAAAACTATGAATATAATTGTTTAAAAACCAAGGTACAAATGGTACCACTTGATTTCTTTTAGAAAGATCATTATAATATTGTTCTTGAAAATATAATTTATCTTCTGTATTAAAATTACTAAAAAACCAATTTCTAAATGGTTCCCATTTAGGTAAATTAAATTCTTTATTAATTTGCTGTCTTGCCATAGATCCTGGACTAAAATCTATCGTTTAATTTATATTCATATCGAAAAATTCATTTCAGATTCGGTTATTTCCGGTTCTTGGTTTATATGAATTCCTCTAACTATATTATTTTTATTAATCCTTATTTCATCTATTGATGCAGGATATTTTTCTCTTATTTGAGAAATAGAAGCCCTTGAAGGACTTGTCACCTTATAATCAATTGGAGATATATAATAATGAGAAGATCTGCTTCCAGATATACTAGATCTGCTAGATCTTGATTTGTAATCTATTGAATTTCTATTATCAAATCTTATTTGTATAATCCCTTCTTGAGACTGCGTAATACCTATTGGATTATCATCCACATATGATTGTGAAGGAACTGATGCTTCTATTTTCTAATTTTCTGAAAAATCAATTTCTTCCCATTTAATTCTTCTTCGAGTAGTTATATTCGATTTTCCAAAATTAGTTTCAATTATTATTGTTTCATTTATAGATTGATCCATAATCCTACATTTAGTATTTAAAGTTACTAATGGTTTATAATATATCCTATAACAAACACATATAACTTCTGATCCTGGCTTATAATTATAACCATGAGTTTTTATATTTAATGTTAATGCATCACAAACATTAACATCTGATAATGATAATTTCAAATTAGGATATATATTGAAATATACTGGACCATGAGCTAGTGATGATTGTATTATTCCAATCAATGATTTTTTCCAATCAAAATTTCTAGTATCTCTTAATACTGCTATAAAGCTTTTTGGTAAACCCTCTAATGTTAAAGGTTTAAAAGCCACTTGAATAAATCTATGATTAGATCTATATCTACTTAATTCTTTATCATTAAGTAATTTTATTGTCATATCATCTTTATTAATAGATATAGTAGATTCAGTAGTTTTTACTACTTGTTTCAATCCTAATTTTTCAAATGTTCCTAATCGATAAACTATCTTATAGTCTACCTTAGGAATAGTCCATTTATTCAAAAGATCTATATTATGAGGAATATTAAATTCTTCTTCAATACTGTTTTTAATAGTATCTTCATTCTTGATAATATTCATCAAGAGAAATTGTATTGAACTTTACTATATGTTTAAATATCTACCATGGCTAACTTATTAAAAGGAACAAAAAGAAACAGAACAAAGGGATAACAAACAAACTCAATTAATATCTAACTTATTAAAAGGAACAAAAAGAAACATAAAACGAGAAGATAGAAAAAGAAAAAGATTTCAAGAAAAGGTTGATAATGCCAAAAAGACTTATGGTAAGAATACCAAGTCCTTTAAACCTTACATAATATGTAGAAAATGTGGTCGCCCAGGTCATAAGGCAAAAACATGTTGGGTGACGAAAAAGATTAATAATCTAGAAGATAATAAATTAAAAGACATTTTATCAAATATTTTTATTAAATTCAGACTCAGGAACAAAATCAGATCAATCTTTTGAATACCCAGAAGATATGATGATGATAGAAAATGATAGTATATATTCTTCAGAAGAAGAATGTGATCCTTGTAAAAGAGGAGAAATATGTTGTGAAAAATCTTCTGATATAGAAGAAGACCAATTATATCAAATTATTTCCCAATTTCAAGATTTAGAAATCAATGTATTAACAAATGATATTCTAGATTTGTCAAAGTTAATTGATGATTCTGAAGTAAAACAAAAGATTATATCTTATATTAGTAATAAGGGAGATACTGAATCCTTTATAATTAGACAGGTTCAGAATACAGAACCATATACATTAGCAGAAGTTAAGAGACAAAAGTCTCAAAAGTATAAAAATGAAAAATCTGTAAGTATTACAGAATTGATAATTGAGATTAATAATCTTAAACAAGAAATTAAAGAAATAAAACAAAATAATTTAAGATTGGAAGAAAGAGTTCATAAACTAGAAAAAGGTAAAGCAATTCTTTTAGAACCTTCTGAAAATATTTTAGAAGTATTAAATGATCAAAAATATCTATCTATATTAGAAATTGTTACTTCACAAAAATGGTATGTGAAGATAAACTTGTTAATTGATGATAAATTTTATAAGGAATTAGTTGCATTAATTGATAGTGGTGCAGATTTAAATTGTATCCAAGAAGGATTAATACCTACTAGGTATTTTCGAAAAAACTACTCATTCATTAAGTTCTGCTAATGGGCAGAAGTTGCATATAAATTATAAGCTTCCTCAAGCTTATATATGTAAAGATCAGGTATGTATTCCTCCTAGTTTTTTATTGGTTAAAAATATTACTAATCCAGTAATACTTGGTACACAATTTTTACAAAAATTATTTCCTATAAAAAAAATATCGATAAAGAAGGTTTTGTAGGAAATTTTAAAGGAAAAGAAATAACTTTTCAGTTTATAGCAGAACCTTTAACTAGGTTTATAAATAATTTTACAGAATCCGTAAAAGCTAAAGAAAATCAAATTAATTTTCTAAAGCAAGAAATCAATATTTTGACTATAGAAGAAAATTACAACATCCTAAATTACAGGATAAAATCAAATTATTACAAAATGAATTCTCATTACAAATATGTAATGACCATCCTAATGCTTTTTGGGATAGAAAAAACATATAGTTTCTCTTTCATATGAAGAGGATTTTGATGGAAAAAGAATTCCGACAAAGGCAAGACCTTGTGAGATGAATTCTGAATACTTAGAATTATGTAAAAAAGAAATATCTTCTTTAATAGAAAAGAAATTAATTAAAGCATCTAAATCTTCTTGGTCTTGTACTGCATTTTATGTAAATAAACATTCAGAACAAGAAATAGGAGTTCCAAGATTAGTAATAAATTATAAACCCTTAAATAAGAATCTAAAATGAATTAGGTATCCTATACCTAATAAGAAAGATTTATTAGATAGGTTAAATGAAGCACTTATCTTTTCTAAATTTGATTTAAAATCAGGATATTGACAGATACAAATAAATGAATCTGATAGATATAAAACTGCATTTACTGTTCCAATAGGACATTATGAATGGAATGTAATGCCATTTGGATTAAAAAATGCTCCTTCTGAATTTCAGAATATTATGAATGATATTTTTATTCCTTATAGTGATTTTATTATTGTTTTTATAGATGATATTTTGGTATTTTCCAAAAATATTGAATTGCACTTTAAGCATTTGAATATATTTAAGAAAATAATTATTCAAAATGGTTTAGTTATTTTTAGACCTAAAATGTTATTATTTCAAACAAAAGTAAGGTTTCTAGGTCATAATATAGAAAAAGGGAAAATAATTCCTATTAATAGAAGTATTGAATTTGCTTCTAAATTTCCAGATGAAATTTTGGATAAAACACAATTATAAAGATTTCTAGGGAGTTTGAATTATATCTCTCCTTATTATAAAAATTTGGCAGCAGATACTGCTATTTTATATGATAGGTTGAAGAAAAATATAAAACCATGGCTGAAGATCATACTAAAGCAGTTCAGGTAATTAAGAAAAAGGTTACTCATTTTCCTTGTTAATGTTAGCAAACTCAAATTGGGATAAAATTATAGAAACAGATGCTTCAGATATAGGATATGTAGTTATTTTGAAACAAGTTTCACCTATTGATAATCAAGAATATTTGGTTATATTTTATTCAAGAAAATGGACTAATAGTCAAAAGAATTATGCTACTATGGCAAAAGAAATTTTGGCTGTTGTTAAATATGTTCTTAAATTTCAGGATGATTTATATGATCAGAAGTTTATCATACGAACTGGTTGTCAAGCTGCAAGATTTATGTTTAATAAAGATTTCAAGCATGATGTTTCTAAGCAGATGTTTGCAAGATGACAGACTCATATGACATCATTTGATTTTGAAATCCAATATAAGAAAGGATCAGATAATAGTCTTCCTGACTTTCTTACAAGAGAATATATTAATGACTAATATTTCTTCTGTTGCAGATATGTCCCAATGGGGCAGAAGAAACCTCTCTAATAGGAGAGGAAGAGGAACCTTCTCTAATAGAGGAGGAAGAGGATGTGGATAAATTCTTGGCCAAATTGGTCAAAAAAGATTGGTTGCTGCAAATATTGCATCTTCATCTTCGAGTAATACTCAAACAGATGACAAATTATATAAAGAATTTTTAGCTTACAAAGCTTCTCAGCAGAGAAAGAAGGATAATAAACCTTCTTATGTTACAATGGTAACAGAATAGAATGATGAAGTTTATGATCAAAGTTCATATTCTGAAATTATATTACTTTTAGAACGGAAAACAAACAAACTAAATAAACAACAAATTAATCTTCATTATACTAAAGAACTACTTCAGAGTCCTAGGAATAACTTTACATAGATCAAGTCTGGCTATAAAGTCTATCATAGATCCTCATTACGCAGTCTCGTCGTTGAAACGCCTTCATCTTTTCGGCTAAAAACGGGCTCCCGCAAATTCGAGAGATCATAATGGACTCATCCTAACTTTATCTATAACCTTCCCCGTAAGAATAAGTTCTTTAGTATGCTAAAGATACATATATTTTTTAAAATTTAACAGATCAATCATCCATCACAGAGCTAACAAATCCAGACATCCCAGAAGGGATTAAGGGTATTAACCCTCTGGAACATTCATGATGTTCATGATCGTTGTTCATCACCAATATTAAATAAATTAAACATACAGCATAATTCAACACATAAATTCTTAGCCTTCCATTAGGCTAAGTTCAGACAGATAAACTTAAAGTAAAAGAAGAAGAAAGAAGAAATAGAACCTCAATACTAAGAACTGAGAATTCTAAGCTATACAAGAACAAACTTCAAAGATTTTATTGAGAAAAGAGTGTTTACATGTGTATGTATATATGTGTGTGTGTATATATGTACTTCAAAGATTTTATTAAGAAAAGAGTGTTTACATGTGTATGTATATATATGTGTGTGTGTATATATGTATGTATGTGCGTGTGTGTGTGAAGTTACTTAAGTCCCACTTTATTTGTCGTAGATTATATTCATTAAGTGTAAATATATAGTTTACTGCTTCAAACGACATGGACTAAAAGAATGTCACTCATGAATTGAGGTACAGAAATTAGACAGGAATAGGAACATTGAGGCAGCCCTTTACCAAGAGATGGTAAAAGGAGAGATGGAAGAAGTGCTTATTTGGAGAGGAAGGTGAAGGAATGAGACCGAGTTCCTCTCTCTTTTTTTTTATATTCTTTTTCCTTTTATAAGTCTTATACGAAAAAATTGTTTAATTTCAATTGCCCACGGCCTAAATTTAATCAGAAGCAATTTGTGATTTTAGTAAATTCTCCTAATGTTTCGTGAAATTGCTCAAATGTGCTAATGTCAAAATTTAACCAACATCTCTCTTTATTTTTAGATTTATGCGGCTAACCGATAAGAATATTACTATGTTCTACTTTCTTCTTCCAAAGTTCATAATCTGAATTGGACATATAAGTTATTAATGAAAAAACATTCAATTTACCGTTTGCTGGCTGAGTTTCTTTCTATTCTTCGACTACAACTTCCATTTTTCTGCTCTTGGGAGACTTCTCTGAATTATGTCCTTTCTGCCATTATCTTGCGCCTGGAATGAAATTCCACTATTTTTTTAAAAAAAAAAATAATAATAAGAATAATGTTTTGTGTCCACAATGGTGTTAGTTAAGTTTTAAATTTTCCATTCCTGTAAACTTTGCTTTCCGCAAATTTTAAAATTGTCATAAAACAAGTATGATTAGTTGCTTCAAGATCAGTTAAATATATGGAATATATGTGGATCCTCTGTTTTTGTCAATCATCTTTTTTTTTTATGTAGGTAAATATTATGTAACATCATATTATTGTGACATCCGTTGATCCATGACCATCATAAAATTTCTGTTCCTATAAAACAACATTATGAAGAACTCCGTTCATGTTGTCCAAGGTTCACAGTCTGCTTGTTGGCCTTTCTAACAAATTGCCCATCTTGTTGGGCTGTAACACATGTAATAAACACCACTAGAGGAGAGTGAATTGTAGTTAACAGAAATTACACTATTTAAAACCTTTACAAAAATCCTCTCAAATCTGATTCTATAAGATTCATAATCAGAGTCTGTCTTAAAAAAATCATTTCTCTTTGTGTAGAACTTCAAAATCTTTGAAACTTTTCAAAGAAAAAAAAACTTCAAGATGTTTTTTAAGAATTGATAAAAATCTAAAGTCGTTTGATTCTTCAACAAAATAAAAAGTTTAAGTTGTACAGATTTTTTTAGAACAGAACAGAAAAGTTATCTAACTTTAGAAAGATGTAACTTCTTGTATACTTATTCCAAATTTGTGTACTTTATGTCAAAAAAAATCTTAGAAAGTCTAGTTTATGTTTTCTTAAAAATCCTGACCAAATATCCTTGCCAAATAATACATAATTGCCAAATTTGAAGACATGTCAGTTTTGCTGACAGATTTGAGCAACTAACTTGGAACGACTGTTCGACTAACTTTTCTTTGCTCAAATCAAATGATTGTTATTGCAAATGAAAGCTAACAGTCTGAAGTTGGTTGACACTAAAAAATCAAAATTTCTGAAAACAATTTTCTATTTTTTCCAAATTTTAGAAGTTCAGTACGGAAATTGAAAAAAGGGCAGAAAAGTAAAAAAGACAAAAACACGAAGAATTATACTGGTTCTGTCAATGTGACTTACTCCAGTCCCAATGAAAACCTTTCTTTGAATTTTCACTATGGTATGAACATCTTACAACTTTCAAAGTACTTGATTCTTGGGTTATACACCAACTCTAATCAAGACTTAATCACAACACCTTACTATCTCAAGAATGTAATCACCTCACCACCTATTGATGTAGCCTTATAGAATGACTAATTAATTACAACTTTTATGAGTGCAAGAGGTGTATATGCAGCACAATAACAATCAAAATGACATATAACATCAGCTACAAGAACAAGAATAAAGAATGGAGAAGATGAAGAAGAAGAGAAGAAAATAGCTTCAAGTGTTGTGTCTTCCTTCTTTAACTCCACTTCTATTTATAGGTGTGAGCAACCCTTTGCGGATTAGAGTGTCCACATGTCACCTTCTATATCATCAATATCACTTGTCTTCATTTGGTTGGAAGACCACATCACCACCTTGCTTAGTTGTCACTTTCAAGAAGCATGATTGGTCCATGTCATATTATGAAATTTCTTCATGAATTTTCAGAAAAGATCAAGTGGTTTAGATGACCACTTCTTCCTCCACCTTTTGCTCAACCTCTTAAAAAACTTGGGATGGATAATGGCCGACCAAATCTACAGGATTTGAGCTCCAAAAATCAAAATATATGCCACCTCGGGTGGCAAGTATGAAACTTCTTGCCAACATGTCATCTAGGAGTGTTTTGGTTGGTCCATGTGGTTTAGTCTTGGACATATGTGAAAATTTAATTTGTCCACCTCACATATACACATATGAATGTTTTTTTGATGTAAAAATGAGTAGAAAATCAGATAATAATGGCTGGATAATAATGAGAATCAGATGCACAGTAAATATCACCAAGGATTAAAACTACTTGTCCTTTTCTCTCCTTCAAGTGTGGCTGATTGTTTTTCAGTATTTTGATCAATATCCATACGAAAAGAATAAGAGAAAAGTCCCAAAATATATGTATGATAACACAATGATGATCGTATAACGTGACAAAATAAATGTCACAGCATAGGAAGTCTGAGAAAACCGATAAACAATAACATATATGGTTAATATAAATAAAAAGTCCATAACCACCAAGAATAATACGAAGACCATGAATACGATGTAAGAGACATCCATAGAGAAACCATTTTAGCATTAAACAAAAATTAACTCTATGTAAATGACCAAAATGACCTTGAGCACCAAAATGACCAAAATACCCTTGAGCGCCCAATATGTCAAAAAGGGTGTAGAGATACTCCAACTTTGTACTTCCATTCATATGAGCATTCTCCATGTGATGTGACCCGGAAAAAGCTCAAACATACTCTTTTGCCCTTGTGGTAAGTTATAATAACCTCCTTGGCAAGTTAGTGATAAAATACATGCATATATAAACTCATAAACACATCAAATCCAAGTAATGAAACATGATAAACACATGTGGAATGTTTGAAAACTTATTACATGCAAAGGAGATCGTGTGTATACCAATAATGATTATTAGTTTGTCATATGTTGGAGAAATTTTTCAGAAATTTGTTGACATCGATAGATCTATGTCTAAATTTTAGAGACTGATGTATACATAGATCGATCGATGTCCTCCAGTTGACAGATCCATATCTCACAGTGATGTTTGTTTTTTGATTCTGTGTGACGTCGATCGATCCATGTGAGAGACTGACGTACGTCGATCGATCCACTTGAGGGGCTGACGTACGTCAATTGATCGATGTAAGGGGCTGATATACGTCAATCAATCCATGTGAGAAATCGACGTCTCACAGTAAGATTCCTGTTTTGTTTTGTCCAACATCGATCGATCAATGTTAGGGGATGATGTACATCGATCGATCCATGTGTCTCTGCTTGAGAGATCGATGTCATTTTTTCACTTGTTTCAACTTTGTTTCAACTTTTTGGTACTTTATAATATAAAGTGATGTTCTTAAAGTATTTTAACACTTAATAAAATCATGCTTTTGAAAAGCATTCAAACATAACATTCTTAACATTCTCAACACATATAGTGTTGTATAGAAGCCAAGCTTGAACAAATATATAAAAGGTCCGAATTCGACTCGTGATATTTTCCTTAGGATTCGCTTGACGGTTTGAATTAGATTTGAAGCTCGATTAGGCCTCATTTACCATTAAAAGTGTTAATCAGGCTTTGTGAGTTAAGTTTTGACAAAGTAAGGCTCGACCTTCAAAAAAAATATTAGGTTTATAACTCAAGATTGGTCCTACAAAAATCAAGTCTAAGTTTGACTCGAAGCTCAAACTGGATCAAACGCACTTATTGTAAAAACTAACAACAATCATTTGACCTTGAAGTTAAATTTATTTATTCATCAAACTCACATCTATCGAAACGGTAGCCATACCTTCATCACGCATACACACAGGGTATATATATATATGTATATATATATATATATGTATGTATATGTATATCATACCTCCATCACACACACGCACACACACTCGTGCACACACGCACAAGCGTGTATATATGTATGTGTGTGTGTGTGTGTATATATATACGCGCACATATATATACACATATATATGTATGTATGATGTATGTATATGTACACGCACATACACACATATATATATATATATATATATTATAGAATGGCGGATGGGGCGATCGTTGCTGATGGCTTCTGCCGGCATTGATCCTGGCGGATATCTCCCTCTCCTAATCAATTAGTTTCATCTGCGTTTATTCCTGGTTCCTGTTGCATCTCCTAGGGTGCATGGTCGTTGTTGAACGGATTCAATCGCACAACGAGTGATTTATTTGTTGGATACAATCAATCCTGTACCAAGACGCAGTCGTACACTGTGTGCAAATGAAACAACAAAATAAATCAAACCCGGGGCGAGTCAAAGACTCTGTCCTTAAGACGTATTGCTCCGGTATACTGTGCCCAACCGGTATGAGCAACCGTCTCCCAGGATACAACGGGTACCTGTTTAGTTGAGCGGCACTGCTGAACTTGAACTCCTTCGAACTCTAGAGTGTCCTGACTTCTCCCGAACAATATGCAAGACTCACGTGCTTATGAATGCAAAATGCTTTGAGAATGCTAAGAGCTTAAGGTGTGTAAATGATTGCACCCTTAGCACTCTTTATATAGGGGAGTCGGTTGGAGGACAAGGTACCGTGACCGTTGGATCAAAACCGAAGTTTGATTTAGACCGTTAGATTAAAACCTCCTATCTAGATTAGGAAGGTTTAATCTCAGCCTTTAGATCGAAGATAGATTAACAGGTTTAAACCTGGAACGTTGGATGGAAACCATATTCGGTTAAGCAGTTAAGACAGTTTAAATCTCGGCCGTTAGATCAAAGCTATCTTCCCTGCCACCATTAGATCATAACAGATTGATCTTATTTTAAACCGGAGGATAGTGTTAGTTTCACGTTTGAAAATTAACAGCTTAAACAGATCGATTCTGCCCGCTGTCAGACTTCGATCGATCACATCGATCGATCGAAGTGACATCGATCGATCGATGTGATCGATCGATGTCTGACAGAGCACTTCAATCGATCACTTTGATCGATCTAAGTGACATCGATCGATCAATGTGATCGATCGATGTCCTCTGATCGTCTTTGATCGATCTATCCATCGATCTATGCTGCCTGATCCACTTCGATCGATGACATCGATCGATCGAAGTGACATCGATCGATCGATGTCATCAATCGATGTCCTTCAGATGCCTTTTACGCCACATGGACACTTCCAACGTGGCATTCCTCCACACGAGTGATACGTCACCCATCCATAACATTTCCATCTACTTTGAGCATTAATTTCACATTCACACAATACATAATTGAGTGAGATCACATCCTAACAATAACTACACGTTAAGGATTCATTAAGCTCATAGTACGTTGCACAAGTCTTGCAATTTCATAACGGGCCAAGACCCAATCTTCAATATCCAACGATGGGCCAAGCCCAACCTTAATTCTCCAACAATCCCCCACATGAATGTAAATTAATGCAGACGCAAATGCAGACTCTGAGGAGAAGTCAGACAAGAAAATATTGCATCAGAAGAGGTAGCTTCTGGCTTTGAACCTTTCTTAGTGATGTACCATCGGACCCACTCGGCTAAGTAGTGACTTGATGTCTTGAACTAGTCAGCCTTTGTTGTGAACCAAGACAATGGTACTCACACAATATTTCCTTTAACACCCTTTTGGTTCTCATGGTTGTGTTCGTTTTGGCCATGAACAACCTGGTTTCAGAAAGTGTTTTAGAGAAATCTTGCCACCCAGACTTTCTCATAGAAGCGGCCCCACTTCACACTTACATAGGTGATTCCTATCAAGAGTATTCTGCCATACTCCACTCGACGTATCAAGATATAGGATATCATTAAAAGCCTTGGCTTACCCTGAAATCTCTGCAGACAGCACTTTTGTCAGACGGAATGAGTAAGTGCTTACTGAACCTTCATAACTTAGTTGTCCCATTGAACCAAGATTCTGGGATCTCCAGTCAACAAGGTTGGGTTACCATTATAAAGATTCATGCATTATAGGCTTCAGTCCCATTCCGTTTGTCAATCTTGACATCTGATCTCTAGGCAAGCCTTTTGTAAGCGGATCCGCAAGATTCTCCATTGATTTTATATAATCTATGGAAATCACGCCATTAGAGATCAACTGTTTAATGGTATTATGTCTCCGACGTATGTGTCGTGACTTACCATTATAGATGCTGCTTTGAGCACGTCCTATAGCTGACTGACTATCACAGTGTATGCTAATAGGAGCGATCGGCTTAGGCCAGCACGGAATATCTTCCAGAAAATTCCGAAGCCACTCAGCCTCTTCCCCAGCTTTGTCCAACGCTATGAACTCAGCTTCCATAGTGGACCTAGCTATGCATGTTTGTTTCGTGGATTTCCACGACACAGCAGCACCACCAACCATGAACAAGTACCCACTGGTGGACTTCGAGTCCTTACTGTCTGATATCCAATTTGCATCGCAGTATCCTTCCAATACTGCTGGATATCTCGTGTAATGTAATCCATGATACATTGTGTACTTTAAATACCTCATTACTCTGTTAAGAGCTTTCTAATGATCATCACTTGGATTACTCGTAAATCTGCTCAACTTGTTTACTGAACAAGCTAAGTCTGGTCTTGTACAATTCGTTATGTACATCAGACTCCCGATTACCTGAGAGTATTTCAACTGGGCAACAGGTTCGCCTCGATTCTTTCTTAAGTGTATACTTAAGTCGAGCGGGGTCTTTATCGGTTTCACATCATCCATATTGAACCGTTTTAGGACAGACTCAATATAGTGTGTTTGTGACAACACGAGTCCCTCAGTCATCCTAGAAATCTTTATTCCTAGAATAACATTGGCAACTCCCATATCCTTCATATCGAAGTTTCTCGTCAACATCTTCTTTGTGTTCAAGATTATGTCCCGAGTACTTCCCATGATTAGCATGTCGTCTACATAGAGACACACTATCACAAATGCGTTCTGTGTGCTCTTAATGTACACACACTTGTCACACTCATTGATCCTGAAACCATTAGCTAACATAGCTTGATCAAATTTCAAGTGCCACTGCTTAGGCGCTTGTTTAAGTCCGTACAAGGACTTAACGAGTCTACAAACCTTAGACTCTTGTCCTGGAACCACAAACCCTTCGGGTTGTTCCATATAGATTTCTTCATCCAACTCACCATTCAGAAACGCAGTCTTTACATCCATCTGATGGATTTTCAAGTTATAGACTGCAGCAATCGCAACTAGCATCCTTATAGAAGTGATCCTAGTCACCGGTGAGTAGGTGTCAAAGAAGTCAAAGCCTTCCTTTTGTCGATAGCCTTTAGCTACCAACCTGGCTTTATACTTTTCAATAGACCCATCCTCTTTCAGTTTCTTCTTGAAAACCCACTTACAACCAAGTGGTTTACTTCCAGGTGGAAGGTTAACCAACTCCCAAGTGTGGTTCTGAAGAATCGAGTCTATTTCACTGTCAACTGCTTCTTTCCAGAATGGTGCTTCTGGAGTTGACATAGCCTCGGAAAAGTTCCTTGGCTCATTTTCTACCATATAGGTTAGAAAATCTGGTCCAAAAGACGTCGGTATTTTGGCTCGTTTGCTTTGACGTATTTCCTCAGTATCTTGAGGAGTCGTCTCACGCACTCGCTTACTTGAGCTAGCTTCTTCACTTTCTTTGTCTTTCTTTGGAAAGATATTTTCAAAGAATACTGCGTTCCTCGATTCCATGACAACGTTTTCATGTATGTCAGGAATATCCGACTTGTGCACCAAGAAACGATATGCACTACTGTTCGTTGCATAACCAATGAATATGCAATCAATTGTTTTAGGCCCAATTTTAACCTGTCTTGGTTTAGGTACAGCAACCTTTGCCAGACACCCCCACACTTTCAAGTATTTGTAACTAGGCTTGTAGCCTTTCCAAAGCTCGAATGGGGTTTCATCCATCTTTTTAGATGGAACTCTATTTAAAATGACGTTGGCTGAGAGGATAGCTTCCCCCCACAAGTTCTGAGGTAAACCCGAACTTATTAACATAGCATTCATCATCTCTTTAAGAGTACGGTTTTTGCGTTCAGCAATACCATTCGATTGAGGTGAATATGGTGCAGTCGTTTGATGAATAATGCCACTTTCTGAACAAAATTCATTAAACGGTGTAACATATTCGCCACCTCTATCACTACGAATTGTTTTAATTCGTTTGCTAAGTTGATTCTCAACTTCATTTCTATAATCCTTGAAAGCATCAAGGGCCTCGTCTTTGCTACTTAGCAAATATACATAACAGTATCGTGTGCAATCGTCGATAAAAGTTACGAAATACTTTTTACCACCTCTTGTTCGCACAAACTTTAAATCACACACATCGGTATGAATTAAATCCAAAGGTTCAGTGTTCCTTTCTATTGAAGGAAATGGCGCCTTTGCCATCTTCGCTTCAACATATATTTGACATTTTCCTTTGTTATTAAAGTCCAGTTTGGGCAATAAGTCAAGATTACTCATACGTTGTATTGACTTGTAATTAACATGTCCCAAACGAAAATACCATAGACAAGAAGATTCAAGCATGTAAGCAGAAGAGGAAGCAATTTTATTAGCCTCTGCGGGCAAATCTCTTTTGGGTACAATAGTGATGACATTCAATTTAAACATCCTATTTGACAAATACCCTTTCCCCAAATACATGCCATTTTTCGAAAGAATAACTTTATTGGATTCTAACACTAGTCTAAAACCATGCATGACTAGAAGAGATCCAGATACTAAATTCTTCCGAATATCAAGGACGTGTAGCACATTCTGCAGAGTCAGATGCTTCCCTGATGTGAGCTTCAGAACAACTTTGCCCTCGCCTTCAATCTTCGAGGAGGCCGAGTTTCCCATATAAAGTTGTTCATTGTTCCCGGGCTGATACTCCGTGAACATCTCTCTGCTGGAGCAAACATGTCTAGTGGCGCCAGTATCAAGCCACCACTCACGTACGTTCCCCACAGCATTGCACTCTGATACCACCGCACAGAGATTTAGATCATCCAATGCATCGACTATGTTCGCCTTTGCCTTGGTTTGCTTCTTCTTGGGCTTTCTGCATTCATTTCTGACATGCCCCTGAATGCCACAGTTGTAGCATTTTCCGGTGAACTTCTTGGCGATCTGCTTGCCTTTCTTGTCCACCCCGAGTTGGCTCTTCCTTTTCTTGGCCTCTGCAACATGGGCCTTAGCCTGACCAGAGCTAGATTGTGGCGCTCTTTCAGATCTACGATTGTCCTCCTCAATGCGGAGTCGAACAATTAGATCTTCCAATGTCATCTCCTTTCTCTTGTGTTTGAGATAGCTTCTGAATTCCCTCCACGAAAGAGGTAGCTTCTCAATCACTGCTGCCACGACGAAAGATTCACTGAGCAACATGCCCTCCTCTTCCATCTCGGCAACCAACGTCTGAAGTTCCTCAACTTGAGAAACAACAGTGCGAGAATCAGACATTTTGAAATCCAGGAATTTGCCGACAATAAATTTCTTAGTGCCGGCATCCTCCGTACGGTATTTCTTTTCTAAAGCCTGCCACAAAGACTTTGCGGTCTTGTACGTACAGTACAAACCATACAAGGAGTTGTCCAAACAACTCAGAATATGGCTCAAACAAACATAATTGTTGAAGTTCCAACCTTCAACAAAATGCTGGTTTTGCATATTCTGGGCTTGGTCCTCCAACGGATCCACCATAGGCGGGTCCTCAGTCAGGAAATTTGCCAATCCCACAGCAGTCAAGAAGAACAGCATCTTCTGCTGCCAGCGCTTGAAGAAGCTTCCACTGAACTTCTCCGGTTTCTCCACTTGGGCCACTACAGGACCCTGCGCAGGAGGAGCATGCCTTGGCACCCCAGCAGTTGGTGCCATTGGAGCAGAACTCTGAATGTCTGCGCCATGAACGGAGCCTGAGCTTGCGTTCTCCATCAGATTACTGTTCAATTGATCAAAACAAATAGATCAGAACAGAATCAGATTTAAGAAAGGAGTAGAAGTAGACTGCAAATCAGTACGAAACTGCTTTTGCGCAAATTAAACAAAAAGGTACAGAATGTAATTGAATATAATACGTCTTAAGATTGTTGGAAACAATCAATCCTGTACCAAGACGCAGTCGTACACTGTGTGCAAATGAAACAACAAAATAAATCAAACCCGGGGCGAGTCAAGGACTCTGTCCTTAAGACGTATTGCTCCGGTATACTGTGCCCAACCGGTATGAGCAACCGTCTCCCAGGATACAACGGGTACCTGTTCAGTTGAGCGGCACTGCTGAACTTGAACTCCTTCGAACTCTAGAGTGTCTAGACTTCTCCCGAACAATATGCAAGACTCACGTGCTTATGAATGCAAAATGCTTTGAGAATGCTAAGAGCTTAAGGTGTGTAAATGATTGCACCCTTAGCACTCTTTATATAGGGGAATCGGTTGGAGGACAAGGTACCGTGACCGTTGGATCAAAACCGAAGTTTGATTTAGACCGTTAGATTAAAACCTCCTATCTAGATTAGGAAGGTTTAATCTCAGCCTTTAGATCGAAGATAGATTAACAGGTTTAAACCTGGAACGTTGGATGGAAACCATATTCGGTTAAGCAGTTAAGACAGTTTAAATCTCGGCCGTTAGTCAAAGCTATCTTCCCTGCCACCATTAGATCATAACAGATTGATCTTATTTTAAACCGGATGATAGTGTTAGTTTTACGTTTGAAACTTAACAGCTTAAACAGATCGATTCTGCCCGCTGTCAGACTTCGATCGATCACATCGATCGATCGAAGTGACATCGATCGATCGATGTGATCGATCGATGTCTGACAGAGCACTTCAATCGATCACTTTGATCGATCTAAGTGACATCGATCGATCAATGTGATCGATCGATGTCCTCTGATCGTCTTTGATCGATCTATCCATCAATCTATGCTGCCTGATCCACTTCGATCGATGACATCGATCGATCGAAGTGACATCGATCGATGTCCTTCAGATGCCTTTTACGCCACATGGACACTTCCAACGTGGCATTCCTCCACACGAGTGATACGTCACCCATCCATAACATTTCCATCTACTTTGAGCATTAATTTCACATTCACACAATACATAATTGAGTGAGATCACATCCTAACAATAACTACACGTTAAGGATTCATTAAGCTCATAGTACGTTGCACAAGTCTTGCAACTTCATAACGGGTCAAGACCCAATCTTCAATATCCAACGATGGGCCAAGCCCAACCTTAATTCTCCAACATTATTCACGATGCGGGATTCGCTTCGCATTATGGCTGCACTATCCACTTCGGCAACAGAGAAACCTACTTTTGCAAAAATTCCGGTCCCTAAGACTTTGCCTCCGCCTGCAGCTCTGAGACCTATTTCACGTTTTAAAGGCATGCCGTCAATGACGTTCTCGGCTGATGAGGTAATGCATTTCTCTACACCATATCGTTTTACTCTGATTGGATCTTTCTTAAATGGGCATCCCAGTATTAAGAAATTGCAGTCTTGTTTTGAGAGGATTGGTTTTTAAACAGATGCCAAGATTAGGGTTACTAAATGATCAACACATCTTGATCACTTTTGATAATCAAGAAGATTATCAACGTTCTTTTGTGCGAAGATCATGGACACTCAATGGGTTCTATATGCGTGTGACTAAGTGGACACCAGCTTTTGATCCAAATTATGATACTCCAATTGTTTCCGTTTGGGTTTCCATTCGTGGTTTGCCATTTTTCCTGTATAACAAATCAGCGCTATGGGATGAGCTCACATGATAGGCGAACCGTTTCGTATGGATTCAGCAACATTGCAAGGTATCCGGCCATCTGTGGTCATGTTGGGTGTGGAAATTGATTTATCTAAGCCACTTCCCGCCGATTACATATCCAAGGTGGTGAGCATGAATTTTATCCAACTGTCGAATATGAAGATGTTCCGATTTCTGCTCAGATTGCTGCGTACTAGGGCACAATATAAAAACTTGTCCAAAAATGGACGGCCATGTGGAAACAGTTGAAAAAAATCAATCCCCAAATACACCGCCCCACTAAGCAACAAACTCGATGGACTTTAAAAAATGATGGTGTGCGCGTGCCTAGTTCAGCTTCGAATACTACCCATCCGACTCCTTCATTTCCTAATGTTGATGCTGCGCTTGGTACTGTAGCACTTTATGCTATGATATCACATTAACAGAATGAACAGGATGAGACTTCTCATGAACCACAGTAGGCTGATGGGGTTGAGACGATACATATCTCGGATGCCCAGGATGTTTTCGTCCTAGGTAAATCACGTGTCTTACATGATAATCCAGATGATGGTCCTTTGGTTCCAAATATTTCTGACTCTGAATTGACTCAAGCTGCTCGTGAAGGAAGGTATTATTCTATTATGAAGAGTCCCCAAGCTGATTGAGCTATCGTTGATGCTATTCAAGAGGATATTAAGGAGCTCATTCGGGCAGCATGGAAGGCTGACATGCAGGCAGCTGCCACTGATGTATCTCGCCGTCTTACATTGGCTGCGGAAAATCCTGAGAGTATTTTGCCTACGGAGGCCAGTGTTATGCATCCACGTAAATCTCGTCGGACAAAGGCTGATATGCCTTTACCACCACCATCGTCCCAGGTGATATGCTCTAATTCTCAATCATCTTGAAGTTTTTAATCTTTACCTTCTCAATGAATTGTATGTTTTGGAAGGTTGGAGGCTTACGGACCTCACTAGTCCGTTGAAGCGATTAATAAAGAGTCATCGTCTTACTTTATTAGTAGTCATTGAACCAAAAATGAATGTCACTCTACTGGTTCTGTATCAACTACGTTTTTCCTTCTCACATTCTCTTTCAACTTGTCGAGACTATGGGTGTTTGGCAGCATTCATCTCTTAGCCTGCTTGATACTTTTCATGGTGAGCAGACTGTTGGATTTAATTTAATAAATCCCTGAATAGGACCGTTTAATCGAATCAATGGACAAAGTAACCAAATGCGGAAAATATACCTTGCTCCATTGCTGTTGTTAATCTGAACACGTGCGCTGCAACTGCTCCGGCTGATGAAGTATCTGGCGTGATCCAAGGATTCACGACCTCCCACCAATTGTTGATATACCCCTTGAACCGGAATCAACAATTCACTGCTTTACCCGATGGAGAGGTTAGGCAGTGTGGACTTTTTTTAGAAAATTTGGCACACCCTCCCTTTTGCTTCTCTGTAACTGATTTTTGCCTCTTGCGATATGAGGAGATGAAGCGTTCTTCATATAGAGGGGATGGGAAGGATCTGATAGGTATAAGGTTTTAAATTTAATCTTAAATTTAAAACTCAACCTTATCTTCCCATTAAATATTATCCAATATTTAATTATTGTACCAATAATTATCTACAAGCCACACGTGGGTTGTCGTCCCTCGGGGACCAGATGTCGTAACTTTATGGTCGTTGCACTTTGAGCCCATCCATCGCGGTCTCTGACCATATGACTGTCTACATATTCGGGGTTTCCATTTAGACCACACTATACATCCACGAGTATACCCGATGATCACTTAACGTGTGGATGTTTTACGTAACAATTAATATTATTACGTGACATATGTGACATATAATATTATCATACATAACGTCCACCTTATGATTAATTCGTATAAACTTTATCAACGTGCTGCGCATCACACGTATCTCGAATTAATCCCAACAATCTCCCACTTGGACTATGTATGTATCTTAAAGATTATATGTCACCCTTTTGAGCTCACATACCGTATGTTATTTAGTGTGTCTTTCCTTTTCCGGTCCATCAGCAAATGTTAGCAAAAGACTTAAGCCGCACGTCGCCACATTGAATTAGTGACTAGTCCCTCTTAAATCACGATACTAACACTCTACTGAATGACATGGATACTGAAATGGATATGTAGTGTGGAATTAGTATGCTAGGTGATCATACATATCTAATTCCAACTTGGCCCTCTTTAGCGAGATCAATAGAATTCAGAATGTATGCCGTAACTGCTTAATGTACATTACTTCTGCAGAAAAACTTTAATATAACCGGAATGTACATTATACTGTATGTCTGAAATAAACAACTTTATTGAACACAAGAAAAACCTCACAGACTCCCACTAGGATAAAACATCCTCAACTGGACTAAGGCCCATACGGCTAACATGCTTGTGAAACACAACCGGTTCCACGGCCTTAGTCAAATGGTCGGCCACCATAGAGTCTGTACTGATGTGCTCAATACTGATCAGACCACTCAGAATTCTTTCTTTAACAGCCAGATACTTCATCTCTATGTATTTCGCTTTAGATGAACTCCGGTTGTTATTTGAATATAGCACCGCAGCTTTACTATCACAGTAAATCCTCATTGGAGATGAGATAGTCTCCAATACCCGCAGCTCTGTGACAAAATTGCGAAGCTACATCGCCTGATTGGATGCGTGGAAGTAAGCTACGAATTTCGCCTCCATAGTGGAGGACGCCAATAAGGTCTGTTTCGCGCTTTTCCATGAGATCGCACCTCTGGCTAAAGTAAACACATAGCCCGAGGTCGATTTCATGCTATCATAGCATCCAGCAAAATCGGAATCTGTATATCTAGTGATCTCTAACTTATCAGATCTCCGATACGTCAGTACGTGTTGTTTTATTTCTTGTAAATATTTCAGCACCCTCTTTGCCGCGGTCCAGTGATCCTTGCCTGGATCATAGAGGTATTTGCCTAACATTCCCGTAATGAATGCCAAGTCTGGTCGTGTACATACTTGGGCATACATTATACTCCCTACTACCGAAGCATAGGGGGTATTCCTCATTTCCGAATGTTCAAACTCAGTCTGGGGACATTGTTTCAGACTAAACTTGTCTCCTCTTGCCACAGGGGTTTTAAGTGGTTTACACTTATCCATGCTATACTGCTTCAACACCTTTTCGATGTATGCCTGTTGTGAGAGACCTAAGATACCTTGGGTACGATTCCTCCTTATCTCAAGTCCCAACACATATGAGGCTTCACCAAGGTCTTTCATCTCGAAATGCTTTCTCAGAAAGGCTTTGGTGTCGCTCAACATGTTTACATCGTTTGTTGCAAGCAGTATATCATCTACGTACAAGATCATAAATATGAACTTGCTCCCACTAAACTTGTGATACATGCATTCGTCAATTTGGTTAGCCTCAAAACCGAAGGAGACGACCACTTTGGCGAATTTGAAGTACCATTGTCGAGACGCTTGCTTGAGCCCATAGATGGATTTCTTTAGTCGACAAACCATGCCTTTTGGATCTCCCACCTCGAATTGAGGCGGTTGAACCATGTAAATGGTCTCGTCGAGTTCTCCGTTTAAGAACGCAGTCTTAACATCCATCTGATGTAACTCAAGATCTAAGTGTGCCACTAAAGCCATGATTATCCGGAAGGAATCCTTCGTGGATACTGGAGAGAAGGTTTCCGTATAGTCTATGCCCTCCTTTTGGGTAAACCCTTTAGCAACAAGTCGAGCCTTATATCGTTCTATGTTGCCTTTTGAATCCCGTTTGGTTTTAGATATCCATTTACAACCAACGGGTTTCGAACCTTTAGGCAAAGAGACGACATCCCATACCTTGTTTTCGTGCATAGACTTTATTTCTTCTTCCATGGCCTTTATCCACTTTTCTGAATTTCGACATTGCAATGCTTGCTGGACGTTTTCGGGATCATCGTCCAACATACCAATATCGAATTCGTGTTCTTGGAGATACACCACATAGTCGCTAGGTATGGGGTTTCTCCGTTCACGAGTGGATCTCCTTAGGGGCACTTGTTCTTGAGATACTGTAGGTTCCTGAACTGCATCAGCCGGCAATTCATCGGGTTCTTCAGTAACTTCCTCAGGAACATGAACTTGTTCCTGTGGAGCGTCACTACTGGGATGAGGTACCTCATGTGCGGGTATCGCTGATGCTATCTCCCCAAAAGATGGTTCGATTCGCATTTCTGTCGCATCTGAGTGTGCCTCATCTAACTCGATGATCTGCTGATGCAAATCATTCCCCCCGGAACCAAAGTATCCTCAAAGAACTTTTCCGAATTTGTCTCGAAAAACACTTTACTTGTGGGATCGTAGAATTTATACCCTTGTGACTTTTCCGAGTAACCAACGAAATAGCAACTAACTGTTTTGGTGTCCAGCTTTCTTTCATTTGGTCTGTAAGGCTTTGCCTCTGCTGGACAGCCCCAAACCCTTATGTGGTTAAGGCTAGGCTTACGCGTAGTCCATAACTCATAAGGGGTCCTTATTGTTGCCTTAGTTGGTACTCGGTTGAGGATGTAAGCTGCGGTTTTAAGCGCTTCTCCCCAGAGGAATAATGGTAGGGTAGTTTGACTCATCATACTACGCACCATATCCATAAGTGTACGGTTTCGTCTTTCAGCTACACCGTTCATGCTTGGTGACCCAGGCATGGTGTACTGAGGGACGATTCCGTTTTCCTCTAGGTATTTAGCAAATGGTCCTGGACACTGTTCTCCTGATCCATCATATCGACCGTAGTATTCACCCCCACGGTCCGATCTGACGGCTTTAATCCTTTTGTTGAGTTGTAACTCAACTTCAGCTTTAAAGGATTTGAACATGTCTATTGTTTGCGCTTTTTCCTTAATCAAGAATACGTAGCCATATCGCGAATAGTCGTCAATAAAGGTGATAAAATAAGAGTGGCCATTTCGAGTAACCGGATGAAATGGGCCACTAATATCGGTATGAATCAACTCTAATGGACTATTTGCACGATTTGCTTCATATCTTCGGACTTTAGTTTGTTTTCCTTTAGCACAAAATACACACGACTCTAAGTCGGTTAAGTCTAAAGGATTGAGAATTTCTGTTTTGACAAGACGTTCTATTCTGTTTTTGGACACGTGTCCTAAACGTCGATGCCAAAGTGATCCTGAATTCTCATGAGTTAATTTTGCTTTAACGTTTCGCGTTACAACATGCAAGGTTTCCTGATTTGAAGCGACATTTATTGAATAAAGTTTATCAATTTCGGACATTATACCGTGACCAATCAATCTAGAAGCATGATAAAGTTGGAAATTTCCATTTCCAAAATAACCGTAATATCCACTTTTATCCAATCGATAAAACGAAATAAGATTTCGTTTAAACGATGGCACTACAAAAGTGTCATGCAAATCTAGATAGAAACCGGATGTCAACAGCAATCTGAAATGCCCGATGGCTTCAACCTTTATGCCGCTGCCATTTCCCCAATAGACGTATCTTTCATCGTCTCTTGGTTTTCTATGGCTTAGGCAACCTTGCATAGTCACAGATAGGTGAGTCGTGGCTCCCGTATCGACCCACCAAGTGGCTATATCCGAAACAAAATTAACTTCAGAACAAACTAAGAATGTACCCTTTTTCTTGAGACAAGATATATAACCGGTACAATTCTTCCTTAAATGTCCTCCCTTATTGCAAAAGAAACAAGTCATGCTTTTGGGTGTGTCAGCAGTAGGCACCCCCTTTTCCTTTTGACTTGCCTTTTGCACAGTTTCCATTTCCGCAGCTTTGCGTTTCTTACCACCGAACTTGGTGGCGACAGCATTCATAACTTTATGCACCCTTATGCTGTCGATTCCACGGTACTGTTTCGAGCAAAGTTTCTTTAAGAGATTGCCTGCCTCGGCTTTCTCATTCTTTACATATCTTTGCTCGAGATCGGCTAAAAATCCTCTAGCCGTCGTGGACTCAGAAACGTGTCCCCTGAAGCATTTGGGGATAGTCTTTTGCATGATCATAAGACACATGCGATTTGATCGTAGCCAGCGTGCCATGTGAGATTTTTCCTCACTGGTACTTTCTTCTGTTAGCACAGCTGTACGATCTATCTGTAACGCATTGTCTAGATCAGCAATCCCCAGAAAGATCTCAAATTGATCTTTCCATTGCTTATAGTTTGAACCGTTCATTGTAGGAATATCCTTAATGTTAGACATTATTGCTGAAAAGCAAACAAGAAACGGACTTAAATACACAACACGTGTAATCTTTAAACTGCATAAAAACAAATATCAAAATAGGACCCCGATTCCATCTACCAATTGTCTTCCGATATTGGGGCTCTTTGGAGTCATCCCAATACCTTCCAACAATTGGGTGTAGTGGTCAATATGACGGCTCTCCAAGCACAGGTTAACCACCTTCCTTTGGGCCGATGAGTTAACCTACGCTTTTAAAGCTTCGCCGCCGGCCCTGTTTGGGTCCACTACCATGCTCATATGTGTCTTCGACAATCACACCTTCCTTTGGGCCGGTCAATGATTGCCTCCAACACATACATGCCCTTCACGATCATAACAAATATAGTGGCGATGATATGATTGCCGCACTTTAAGGGGATCATATTAAAGCCCTAAATTTGCTAAGTCGCGTAACTTTATGGTTCTAAATGATCCGCAGTTTCCTGACTGACCCTTTTGCACGTACCGTGCATACTTAACCCCAACATCCGTTTTGTTTTACTTAAACCAATTTGAACTATCTTGATTCCCTTTACGGCTCAAATAAGAACCACCTTGAATCAAGCTCAGTTCTCCTTACGGTATAAGAAAACAATATCTTTATCAATCAATTTAACAAGTGATATAACCTTATGATGGGTCACATTGAGTGTGAAGTGAACCGATTCAGTAATACCCACTTGCCATAAGGGTGTATTACCATTCCACATAATTTCCAGGCCACCGGTGGAGTCACAATGGTCTCGCTTAAGTACCGGCTTTCTTAGACAAAACTATGTGTACGGTGTTTTTATCACAACTCAATGAGTCATCTATCACGAGTATAAACCGCATTGATTGATAAGTATTGGTTAATTCAGTCAACTTAACCCATCGAATTAACTTGGTTGAAACTCGGTCAAACCGGGTCAAACAAGATTCGGATCCTTATTGGGTTAAGTTCCTTAACTTTATTTTATTTATTTATTAACATGCATAAACATAAGACATAAATAAATAAATAAATAACTGCATGCATATAACGAAATAATGTAATAACCGGAAATTAAACTTAACACTTGATTATTATTATTTTGGATTTCTTTAAAATAATAACAATAATAATAACAAGAATTTATTATTATTATTACTATTTTCCTTAATAAACCTTAAATAATAACAATAATAATGGAATTATTATCATTATTATTTACTTTATTTCCTTTAAAAGAACTTTAAAATAATAATAATAATTACTCATTATTATTACTATTTTCTTTTAATAATAATAACAATAATAATTAAATTATCATCATTATTATTATTTTCTTTAAAAGAAGACTTTAAAATAATAATAATAACAACAATTTGTTATTATTACTATTTTCCAGAAACTTTAAATAATAATAATAATAATCAAATTATTATCATTATTATTTACTTTATTTCTTTTAAAAGAACTTTAAAATAATAATAATAATAATTGCTTATTATTATTACTATTTTACTTTCAATAATAATAACAACAATAATTAAATTATCATCATCATTATTATTATTTTCTTTTAAAAAAAGACTTTAAAATAATAATAATAACAAAAATTTGTTATTATTACTATTTTCCTTAAAAGAAACTTTAAATAATAATAATAAAATTATTATTATTATTTACTTTATCCAAAATAATAATAATATACCAAATAAATGAAAACTGAAATTAAAATAATTAAAGGGGCTGGGGCGGGTCGGGTCGGGTCAGACCCGCCCGGCCAGTTTATGAATTTCCTTTCCCTTTTTTAAATTAACTGCAATTTGAGCCGAGCCCAATTTCTGAACCGAATCGAACCAGGATTCAGCCTGCCAGCCAGCCCACCTGAATTCTGGAATTCCCAATTTTTGTTTTTAATTAAATCCGTATTTGGGCCGAAACCCAATTTTACTGAAACAAGGCCGGACTGGTCAGACCGGATCCGGCACAAATCGAAAGCTGGAAACTGCCACCGAAAAAGAATCAAAATTTCTAGCAGGGGAGGGATTCGAGCCCCTGACTTTCAGGATGGAAACTGAATTGTTGACCGCTAGGCCACCAGGACTTTTAGTATTAGGAAGGGCCAGAAATATATTTATATTAAAAACTTTGGAATTCCAGAAAAAAAAAGGGCTGTAATTTTGGAGAGAGTTTCGAACCTGAAACCTCTCATTGCTTATCCATCAGCCGACCAACAGGTTGTGGCCATTTAGTCCATTGTGTGGCAGATAATATTCTTAAACTAAACTGAATCAGATTTTCTGAAAAAACTCCGAAATTATCGCAGGTATGGATCGAACCAGCGACCTCCGTCCGCGGTAATAGGCGCTGGCCACCAGGCCAGAGCCAATATTTGAAAAAAAAAACTGCAGACGCCGTATTTATATACTATGCGAAACAACAGCTTTTTCTTAACCAAAAATTATTCCGGAAAAACCTTTTTTTTTTTTATCCGAAAAATTTCACCTTTTTTTTCGAACATGAACAGATCAACAGAATACAAAATATGATTCGATTAGGCCTGCTCTGATACCACTTGTTGGATTTAATTTAATAAATCCCTGAATAGGACCGTTTAATCGAATCAATGGACAAAGTAACCAAATGCGGAAAATATACCTTGCTCCATTGCTGTTGTTAATCTGAACACGTGCGCTGCAACTGCTCCGGCTGATGAAGTATCTGGCGTGATCCAAGGATTCACGACCTCCCACCAATTGTTGATATACCTCTTGAACCGGAATCAACAATTCACTGCTTTACCCGATGGAGAGGTTAGGCAGTGTGGACTTTTTTTAGAAAATTTGGCACATCCTCCCTTTTGCTTCTCTGTAACTGATTTTTGCCTCTTGCGATATGAGGAGATGAAGCGTTCTTCATATAGAGGGGATGGGAAGGATCTGATAGGTATAAGGTTTTAAATTTAATCTTAAATTTAAAACTCAACCTTATCTTCCCATTAAATATTATCCAATATTTAATTATTGTACCAATAATTATCTACAAGCCACACGTGGGTTGTCGTCCCTCGGGGACCAGATGTCGTAACTTTATGGTCGTTGCACTTTGAGCCCATCCATCGCGGTCTCTGACCATATGACTGTCTACATATTCGGGGTTTCCATTTAGACCACACTATACATCCACGAGTATACCCGATGATCACTTAACGTGTGGATGTTTTACGTAACAATTAATATTATTACGTGACATATGTGACATATAATATTATCATACATAACGTCCACCTTATGATTAATTCGTATAAACTTTATCAACGTGCTGCGCATCACACGTATCTCGAATTAATCCCAACACAGACATCTCAAGTTTAATATTGTTGATACTCCACAAATTATTTAGATAATACAGTCAGTAACAGACGTCGGCTATGGTTAGAACTTCAGAATATACATGCTCAGTGTGCGCCTCTTTGGCTTTTCGGCGGGGATTTTAATACATATTTATCTACAGATGAACACATTGAGGCATCTATGCCATACCTTCCTTCTCTTGAGGAGTTTGAAAATTGTGTCAGTCAATGTGATTTGATTGATTCACCTTACGAGGGGACGCCGTATACATGGGTTGGGGGCCGTGGATTGGGAGTAGTCAATGTTGAGAAATATGTTTGGATAATTTTCAAAGTCATGATTTTAAGAGGTGAATGCATAAAAATATCATACATGGTGTTATATGTGATTAAAAGTTGAAAAAGTTGAGAAAAATGACATCGATCTCTCAGGTTGTTGCACTTCGATCAATCGATGTACTTCGATGTAGCGCCCCGGCCCGATTGGTATCGGAACCAGTGCACCCGCCGTAGTCTACTATGAGAACTACAAAGCGTCAAAGCAGATCAAGCGTACATCATTCATGACGTAAGATAAATCAGCGGAAACGTCGTAAAATTTAAAACTTCGCCATCATTAATGTAACCAGAAAAATACAGCGGAATTAAAAGGTGTTCGAACAACTGTCTAACATATCCTCCAGTACAGCATAATAAACATCAAGTTTTTCCAACTTAAAGAAAGTAACCAAACATCTATCTACTTCCATGTCCATCATCCCATTGAGCCCACTCGCCATCGTCCTCGACAAATATCATTTCGTATTCTGGCTCATCTGAAAAGGAAATAGAGTATCTGTTCTTAGCGAAAATATCGCCAGCAAGTAACCCGTCTATGCACCTTACGGGATCACACACGACGAGTCACCAGTGTTTAAGTCATTGTCCAAAATAAGGTGCTCGGGTTAGCAAATAACATCTTCATAAGAATTCCTCAAAACAGATAAATCACATACATGATACGCGGATACGAGAACAAACATGTACTAAAACAACATATCCCATAAACAAGACATAAGCTAGTCACATTTCTTGCATGTCAAATCTTATGCTTCGTGTATCATGATGCATGTACTTTTTTAAAACCACACACAACACCCATGCATATGTCTTCTTTCATAAACATGTCATGCGTGTCATTTCACAAAACATTTCATAACTCTTCTTATCATATTCTTCGCATAGCAGAACTTTATACCCTGTGGGTGATCAGTCCACAGCAAACAGAACTTTATACCCCGTGCTGAAAGGTCCACGGTCCCATAACATATAACTTTATACCCAGTGCTGAAAGGTCCACGGCCCCATTACATACATTATATATCCGTGCTGATAGGTCCAAGGCCCCATAAAATATTTTATACCCTGCCGTTGATTCACAGGTCACGCTTTTATACCCTGCTTTCGCAGACGTGACTTTTATACCCTGCGATCAACCAGCAGCCATAGTTGCCTTTCGAAAACTTTAATCTTTTCTTGTAAACACATGTTCTTTCGGAAAGCAATTCTCAAGTCAAATGCAAGTGCCCATGTCATGATGTAGGATGCTCATGCAACTTCGTATCAAACAGGTAACACACACACACATCTTACATATCAAGTATACGGTGTTGCACCTCAAACACTCTATATTCGTATCTTTCCAAGTTCGTTCGTCTCACTAATTCACTTGGGATTCAATCTTATTCTTACTTAGTCAAACTTACCATCTATTTCTCAATTACACCTCAAATACCCTTGCATTTTATGTTCAAAAGAAGTGTATAGAGTTACTACACATACATAGGGCGCCTAAAGGGTCAAAAAGACTTCCAGTATACTTGGAACGCCACATGAGGCGCCTAAAGGGGACATGAGGCGCCTATTCTAGGCGTTCGAAGTGTTCGGGAGTGTGCCGTATACATCGAACGCCTACATGAGGCGCCTTATGTGACATGAAGCGCCTAATGTAGGTGTTCGAAGTGTACGGGGGTGCACTGGGACACATTGAACGCCTACATTAGGCGCCTAATGTGACTTGAAGCGCCTAATGTAGGTGTTCGAAGTGTTCTGACGGTTCAGAACTGTAGTTTTTCTGTAGTAACTTCCTCCCAACACCTTTCTTCTTCAACCCTTTCATGTTTACACTTCAAGATCCATCTTAGCACCTAGATTCATCATACTTAACACACAACTAGCAAGAGTTGATTCCTAAACATGTAAAGTAGTGTCCATCCTAAGCCTTCTATCACCCACAACCTCTAATGTATCTCTTCAACTTTCCAACACAATAAGTCTACAACAATGACATCTTTAATCCTTCAACCTTCTGCAAATACACTCAAAACACTTAGAATGTACTTAATGAACACAAGATCTTATACCAAAACAATGATCACATTACGGATAATACTTTTATGGGCAAATTATCAACAAAGATCACAACATAACCATTTTCAGGAATTGTCCCAAAGAACATGACTATACACCATCAACAACAACAACAATTACATATAGTAAAGCATTTTACATTCACAAACCAAAGCTACTAATGTGTAATCCAAGTTTTCTTTTTGTAAGAACATAGGGCCTAAGGTAACAAAATTTACGTAAAGCGTACAGAAAGATTACTTGCCTTTGTTTCTAGTTAAGCTTACGAATTTATTGCAGAATTTCAGTAAGGATCGCACCTAGGTTGACCGCAAGTTCTTCCTCCTCTTCTTCTTCCTTTCTCTCTTTCTATTTTCTCTCTTTTCCTCTCCTCTTCCTTCTCTTTTCTCTCTGGCGGTTTCCTCCTTTTTCTCTGTTTTAACCGACCCCTTAGGCTGATGGGGAGTTATACTAATTGTTGCGTAACTCCCCTATCATTTAGTTGGGGGTATTTTGGTAATTTCGCTTAATTTTCCTTAATTCTCACTTTTAATCCTTTCTCTTATTTTTCTATATTCTATTTTCCTAAGCTACTTAACCTATACTATTACTTAAGTTGTGTTTAAGGTTGACTTCTAAATATTGAGAGTCGTACTTAAAAGTCACGGGGTATGACATTCGATCCCTTACATCAATCGATCTATGTAAGGCAGAAAAAGTTTAAGACCTTACTGTGAGACATCGATCTCTAAACCTGAGACACATCAATCGATTGATGTATACATCGAACCCTCACTTCGATCGGTCGATGTAGGTCAGAGACAAACTGTGAAACTTACTGTGAGACATCGATCTCTGAAGCTGAGGCACTTCGATCGATCGATGTCTAGGGTTTTTAGAAATATTTTTCTAAAATGTGATAAAGTGGTTGTTTTCATTTGTAAGTGATTTATATATGTTCATTATGTGGATATTATGCGTTTTTGACGATTATAAATAACTTGTGACTAACGTGCATAGGAAGTTTCTACAACTTACCAAAAAGGACAAAATTGGTATTTTGAGTTTTGTAGGAACATGATATGGTGGAAATACTTGAAGGACTTATTCTCATCTTATTTATCATGACAAAGGTGTTGTTATATTTATTTCTTACCATCGGGGTCATTTCTGGAGTTTTCTCTCACCAGAGGCATTTTGGTCATTTTACTCCTGAGGGTATTTTTGATATTTTCATTCAAGGAATCTCTTGAGTATATTCTTATCTTCATTCTGGAGTTTAGTTATGATTATCTTGAAGATTATATGGTAGTTTTATATTATTTTTCTCAAATGATGATATTATCGACGGTAGCGGGATATGTGACGAGTTGTGATGTCACATTCTATTTCTTTCTTGAAGACTCTCTTCTATATGTTATTGGAGTATATTTATCATCATATTTCAGAGAATTTAAAAGTGTTCAAGGTGTGGAAATGATCACTACATACAAGAAGAAATAGTGGAAATTTTGGTATTTTATGTTGACATAATCTTGTCAACTATCATTTGTTGATTTCTTCTTCAAAAATCTGAGTTGATTTACATATATATGTGATCAAAAACGTGTATATTCAGTTGGAGATGATGTGTTATTCATTTTATAGCTTGGTGACAAGTGGACCAACCTAAAAGAAGCTAGTTGGCAAAAGTTGCCAACTAGTAAAATTCAAAGTTTGAACACAACGGCTATGGCTGGTCTTGGCAGATTTTTTTTTGACTCAAAATGCAGCTCCCACGTGCCTATTCTTTTGCAAGGGGTTGATGGTATCTTGGTGGTATTATCCCTTAGTATTATCTTCATTTTTCAAGCAAATTGCAAGTCATTTTTGGTGATAAAAATTCGGCCATGCTGAAAGTTTAAGGTGGACCAATCATTCTTCTCTATGTTGCCAAGTGTACAAGATGATTATGTGGCCAACCAATGATGTGAAGACAACTAGGACCTGATGATGAAGATGTTGACATATTGGAGTTCTTATCTTCAAGAGCCATTTCACACTATAAATAGGAGGCAAAGGTGAAGAAAAAGAACACACTTGAAGCTCACTTGAAAGCAATAGTTGATTTGTCTAGATATCTTCTTCTTGTCATTCTTGTTCCATTCTTTGTAGCAAGATGTTCTTGTTGTATTTGTTGGAGAGCTACAAGCCTCTTGAGCTTCATTTGTAAGATTGATTAGCCAATTATATAAGGCTACATCAATAGGCGGCAGAGGTGTTCCAACTAAGTGTTGCATAGAAGATGTTCATCCAAGTCTTGAATTGGGTTGGTGTTTACCCTAGGATCAAGCTTGGTTCTTGTTGTAATTTGATTCATACCATAATGAAGTCCAAGGAAAGGTGTTCCTTGGGACTGGAGTAGGTCACATTGATCGAACCAGGATAAATTCTTGGTGTTCTTATTTTGTTTCTACATTTCTGTATTCTGCCCGTTTTTCACTGCAGATGTAACACAAATTCTCACGTTTTGCAAAATTAGCTAAACACTTTCAAAATTTGTGATTTTTGGAGTTATACTTCAGACTGTTATCTTTCAATTTCAACAAGGATCACTTGATTTGAGCAAGGAAAAGTTAGTCTTCCAGTCTTTGCAAGATAACTACTCCAATCTGGCTACAATCTGACCAGTTTTGAGAAAGCTTGAATTCTGTTTTAACCAAGAGTCGTTTAAGGTCAGGGAATTTTGGAATCATAAATAGACATCCTAAGGAATGTTTTGACATAAAGTTCAACCTTTTTGGTTAAGTATTCAAAGAGAAACACATTTTCCAATTTCAACAACATTTTCTCCAATTCTGTCTAGATTGACCATCTGAACCTTTTTATTTTTTTGAAGGCTCAAACTATCTTATTTTTGTCTAAGTTTTGGATAGAGTATTGTCAACACATTGAAGTTAAGTTCTTGAAATTTTCATAATTTTTGGAGTTGTGTACAAGAATTTTTGAATTTTTCAATAACAGGTTCTGAATTTGAGGTGGTCTCAGATTCCGTTTTCAAAGGGGTTTTAATCAAGAGTAGTAGTGTAATTTCTGCTAACCACTATTCACCCCCTCCCCTTTCTATTGTTGTTCATTACAGGTGCACGGTCCAACAATTGGTATCAGAGCCAGGCCAACACCACTCTAAGAAGCAAGATTCAACACTATACAAACAAGACAAGGCCAAGAAACAAAAATTCAAAGTAGTTTGCTAATCTCAAATCAAATGTACATACAATGGCTATTGTTTCTCACAAAGGTGAGCTGGAAGTTATGTCTACACAACGTCCTCCTCTTTTCGATGGAAATAATTTTGTTCACTGGAAACTTAGAATGAGACTATTCTTAATGGCTATAGACATCGATTTATGGTCTATAGTTGAAAATGGGCCGTACATTCCAATAAAAATTGTACAATTTTGTGGAATCACACAGGAAGTAGAAAAATATAAAAGCAAATGGTCTTCCGAAGATAAAAAGAAAATATCCATGAACGCTAAGGCTATGCAATTACTGTTAAACGGACTAACGACCTCTGAAGCAGGATATGTGTCAAATTGCACAAGTGCACACGACATGTGAAAATCATTAGAGTTAAAGCATGAGGTACTAGCGGGGTAAAAGAGTCAAAAATAAACATGCTTATGTCTGAGCTTGAATCTTTCAAAATGTTGCCAAACGAATCCATAACATCTATGGATTTGATGATTACTAACATTTTCAATGCCCTTGAAGTTTTAGGCAAATCATTCACGAACAATGAAAAGGTTCAAAAGGTGCTGTGAAGCCTTCCTGCTGAATGGGATCCTAAGGTAACAGCAATTGAAGAGACAAAGTCAATCACTAAGATGGATGAATTGATCTGTTCACTTAGAGTTTACGAGGTAAAACTACACCAACGGAAGTCTGAGTCATCTAAGTTATCCGGTAAGTCTATAGCTTTCAAATCAACTGAATCGCATGCAAATAATGATGATAGTAATAGTGATAATGAATTAGACGATGACTTAATATTGATAGCTAGAAAACTTAGAAAGTTTTTCAAACGGCCTACTAGGAATAGACAACGATCTTCTTCATGTTCTTCTTCTCAACCTACGAAAAATAACTCTAATAACAACAAATGGTATAATAAAGAGTTAAAGTGTTATGAACGTGGTCAAAAAAGACACATCTCTTATGATTGCCCTACAAAGAAAAACGCCAACAACAATAATAATAACAATAAACAAGACAAGAAGATGCAAAAATCAAAGGCAAAAGAGACCAATTTAAGGAAAGGCAAACGAGCAATGAAGACGAGCACGTGGAGCGACTCGTCCGACTCAGAATCCGATACTTAGAAAGCTCAAGTCTACTTTGTATCCAACGAGGTAAGTTCTTCATCTGATGAAGATTCTGATAATAAAATGTCATTCGATGAAATGTACGAAGAATTTTTAAGGATGCATGCTCACTGTAAAAGGCTCTCTAAAGAAAAAAGAAACTAATTGAAGAAAATGACAAGTTGAAGACGTCCAACTTGGAGTTTTCCGATCAATTAGAATCTTTTAAATAAGAGTCTACTAATACTCTTGATCCTTTAGATATTAAAATTGAATCATATAGGAAAAATGAACAAAAATTAAAAACTGAAAATAGTAAATTGAAGTATAAGTTAGAAAGTTGTGAAAATGAGATAGTACAACTTAAATCTACTAAACTAAACTTAGAAAAAATATTAGAACAATTTAAATCTGGTACAAACATGTTAGATACACTTATATCATCTTAAAAAATTGGAAAAGATAAAACTGGATTAGGATATAAAGAAGAAAATGCCAAAGTAGATAAAAAGACTAAGTTTGTTTCGTTTAGAACGAAACTGCCATACAATACAACGAAATCAACTTTTCCTGCTACATCTTCTTCTACTCATTCTTCTGTTTATTCTAAGGCAAAAATACAACATGCACCCACAAAAGCACACACATTTCAACATGCTACTAGGAAAAATTTTGCATCTAGCCAACCTAGAAATTATGCCTATATGTATAAAAATGCAACTAGACATAATAAAATGCATCCAACTTATTATGAACCTAAATATAGGCAACATTCATATAAGACTTATAGAAATGCATATGAACACACATACATAGCGCCATTCAAGAAACAAAATCATATGCCTAATACACACTATCAAAATCGGCCAAGACACAGTACTTATCAACTAGGGTATAACATGTATAACCATGCATCATCTTTTAAATGGAATGGACAATTACATAAAAATCCTTTGTGTTATTCAACTTATAATAATGTCAAATATGTGCCTAGAAGGTATGTCCACGTTTGGATACCTAAGGGATATCTAAATAAGGATGGTGTCCCTAACATTCAAGGACCCAAATAAAGGATACCTAAAACTTTGTCTCCATTGTAGGAAAATCGCAAGGAACGCAAGAAGGAGGCAAAGTCAAACAATCTAAAAACTAAATGGTTTTTTGGTAGTGGATGTTCAAGGCATATGACGGGCAACCCTAAACTATTCACCGAGTTGGAACATATCGAGAATGGAGGAAATGTGACATTCAGTGACAACAACAAAAAAAAGTTGTTGAAAAAGGAATAATCGGGGACCCTAACACATTTCAAATACGAAATGTGTTGTTAGTAAGAAATCTTTCTTATAATTTATTAAGCATTTCGCAACTTATAGATTCCGGTTATTATGCTTCTTTTCTCTCTGATTCTTGTGATATAACAAATCAAAAAGGAAAAATTGTTTTAAAAGGAAATAGGGATGATAATGTTTATACTCTCACCTTAGATAATATGTTAGATGCTAAGATTAAATGTTTAATATCATATGAATTAGATGTAAACTTATGGCAAAGGAATCTCAACTATTGAAAAGTTATCTAAAAAGAATTTAATTAGAGGCATGCCTAAGTTAGACTTAGATAATTTTCAAATGTGTGAAACGTGTATTAAAGAAAAACATATTAAAGAAACATTAAAACCAAAACATGAAGTGAGTACTAGTCATGTACTAGAATTGCTTCACTTAGACTTATTTGGTACAAGTAGGACAAGAAGTCTAGGTGGACACTACTATGTGTGTGTCATAGTAGATGATTACTCACGATACACATGGACATTGTTCTTAACACACAAAGACGATGCTCCATTGACAATCAAAACTCTTATCAAGCAACTCGAAAATCTTTATGAAGAAAATGTTAAAAGAATTAGGAGTGATAGAGGTGGAGAATTTAAAAACAAAGAAATAGTCAAGTTTTGTGAATTGCATGGAATAAAACATGAATTCTCACCGCCTAGAACACCATAACTCAATGGAGTCGTTGAAAGTAAAAATAGAACAATTCAAGAAATTTCTAGAACAATGTTATGTGAAAATAAAGTACCAAAATATTTATGGGATGAAGCTGTTAGTTGTGCATGCTGTACTATATTTAGGCTTTCTATTAGAAAGAAATTAAATAAAACACCTTATGAATGGTTAAACAATAAACAACCTAAAGTAGATTATCTTAAAGTTTTTGGTTGTAAGTGTTTTGTGTTGAACACTAAGGATAATCTAGACAAGTTTGAACAACAGTCTATTGAATGCATATTTTTTGGTTATTCAACTAACTCAAGAGCATATAGGTGTTATAATCCTACATCTAGAAAGATAATTGAATCTATACATGTGAAATTCAATGAAAATGCATGCTTTGAAGTTAGTGATAAAACTCAACATAAACAAGAAAATAATGTTGAAAATATGTTTGATGATGATATATTACTCGAGTCTGTACTTGATCATTTAGAACAAACTCCCCCTGAACAAGACATGCATGAACCCTTAGATAAAATGAATGAAGAGATTCTGTAATTGGAAGATAATACAACTAACTTACAAGATGATCCTATTGTATACGACAATGTTCACACTAATGAAACATTTGAACAAGATGAGGGTGAACCTAGTCAACCTAGGAATTGGTGGCTTATAAACGATAAATATAAACACCCTAAAGAGTTAATCGTTGGGAATCCAAGTGTTGGGGTTAGAACACGTAGAAACATAAGTCAATTTAAACGACATAGCTTAATCTCACACTTAGAACCTAAGAATGTTAAGGAAGCCTTATGTGGTATATCCTGGATAGATGTCATGCATGAGGAATTGAATCAATTTACAAGGAAAAACATGTGGGACTTAGTACCTAAACCTAAAAATAAGTCTATAATAGGAACGAAATGGGTGTTTATGAATAAAATGGATGAACAAGGAAACATCACATGGAATAAGGCTAGGCTAGTCACACAAGGTTATAATCCAGAAAAAGGAATAGATTATTAAGAAACCTTTGCACCCGTTGCACGACTAGAAGCAATTAGATTGTTACTTGCGATCGCAAGTCTAAGCAATATTAAACTCTTCCAAATAGATGTCAAGAGTGCGTTCTTGAATGGATACATCCAAGAAGAGGTGTTTGTGAAAAATCCCCTAGATTTGAAGATCAAAAGAATCCTAACCATGTATACAAGCTTAAGATATCTCTATATGGTTTGAAGCTCCAAGAGCTTGGTATGATAGATTTGCAAACTTTCTTATTGCAAATAATTATCAAAGGAGGACCATAGATAACACATTATTTAAAAAAAAGATAATGACTTATTAATAGTCCAAATATATGTAGATGATATAATCTTTGGATAACCCAATCCTACCTTAGTCAAAGACTTCGAAGAGTGTATGAAGTCAGAGTTTGAAATGTCAATGGTAGGAGAGTTGAATTACTTCTTAGGACTTCAAATCAAACAAACCCCTCAAGGAATCCACATTAGTCAACTTAAGTATGTTAATGATACAATTAAGAAGTTTGGCTTTGAAGAGTTGAAACCAACACCTACCCCTATGAGCGTTAGCACCAAACTAGACAAAGATGAAAATAGCAAACCTTTTGATGACACACTTTATAGGTCTGTGATTGGCTCATTGTTATATTTAACTTCATCAAGACCGGACATCATGTTTAGTGTGTGTATGTGTGCTAGGTTTCAATCTTGTCCTAAGGTATCTCATTACAATACAGTGAAAAAGATCTTTAGATATCTTAAACACACACCTCACTTAGGATTTTGGTATGATAGAAATGCTAAGTTGGAATTATACACATATATTGATGCTGATTATGGTGGTTGCAAATTAGATAGAAAATCGACTAGCGGTATGTGTCAATTCATAGGAACCAACTTGATCTCTTAGTTTTCTAAAAAGCAAGCTAGGTAGCTCTTTCTACCATTGAAGCCGAGTATATAGCCTTGAGTTTATGCACTACATAAATACTTTGGCTTAAACAACAACTTAGTGATTTTGGCATTAAAATGAATAAGATTCCAATTTTTTGTGATAGCACAAGTGCGATCAATCTTTCTCGGAATCCAGTACTTCATTCTATGACCAAACACATTGAGGTACGATACCATTTGCTTCGAGATCATGTTCAAAATAAGGATATAGTTATAAACCATATAAGAATTGATCACCAAATAGCTGATATCTTCACCAAACCCCTTAATCAAGCCAATTTTGAAAACTTACGTGCCAATTTAGGTATGATAGGTTACGATACCATTGCATAGTTCTATCTTTTGCATGATTTGCAAAATAAATAGGGAGATAGAATAAGAACATGATTTTAGTTGGTAAGTCATGATTTGGTTGGTTGAATAATATGCTAAGTTTCAATTGGTATAAGTTTTGGAGCATAGGTTAAGGGGGAGAGTATAATTTGAGGGGAGCACATGAACACATATGTTAAAAACATGAGAATTGAGAGTTTGAAAACAATTGGTATAGAATTGGTGAAACAATTGGTCATTGGTGAGGTTTTCGAAACACTTCAATTCGTAAAAACGTGAAAAAATTTGGTTATAAGTTGTGACGTTAAAATCATGTTAAGTTATTTTGAAAATCATCCAAAAGGGGGAGAATGTTGAGAAATATGTTTGGATAATTTTCAAAGTCATGATTTTAAGAGGTGAATGCATAAAAATATCATACATGGTGTTATATGTGATTAAAATTTGAAAAATTTGAGAAAAATGACATAGATCTCTCAGGTTGTTGCACTTCGATCGATCGATGTACTTCGATCCCTCACATCGATCGATCTATGTAAGGCAGAGAAAGTTGAAGACCTTACTGTGAGATATCAATCTCTAAACCTGAGACACATCGATCGATCGATGTATACATCGAATCCTCACTTTGATCGATTGATGTAGGTCAGAGACAAATCTGAGACTTACTGTGAGACATCGATCTCTGAAACTGAGGCACTTCGATCGATCGATGTCTAGGGTTTTTAGAAATATTTTCTTAAAATGTGATAAAGTGGTTGTTTTCATTTGTACGTGATTTATATATGTTCATTATGTGGGTATTATATGTTTTTGACGATTATAAATAACTTGTGACTAACGTGCCTCAGAAGTTTCTACAACTTACCAAAAAAGGACAAATTTGGTATTTTGAGTTTTGTACGAACATGATATGGTGTAAATACTTGAAGGACTTATTCTCATCTTATTTATCATGACAAAGGGGTTGTTATATTTATTTCTGACTATCGAGGTCATTTCTGGAGTTTTCTCTCACCAGGGGCATTTTGGTTATTTTACTCCTGAGGGTATTTTTGGTATTTTCATTCAAGGAATCTCTTGAGTATATCCTTATCTTCATTCTGGAGTTGTGTTATGATTATCTTGAAGATTATATGGTGGTTTTGTATTATTTTCCTCAAATGATGATATTATCGACGGAAGCGGGATGTGTGACGAGTTGTGATATCACATTCTATTTCTTTCTTGAAGACTCTCTTCTATATGTTATTGAAGTATATTTATCATCATATTTCAGAGAATTTAGGGTGTTCAAGGTGTGAAAATGATCACTACTGATACGTGCAAGAATCAAACTTTCTTTAACTTTAAAGCTCTTCCTCCAAATATGGTTTAGGCACAATGAAGATAGCTTCTCCTTGCTTCCAAATAAGTTGAAGAAAACCTTTTGAACATAAGTCCTCCAATGAGTTCTACATAACCCAAGCAAGATACCTCCCTCTTGGATGTTTCCCTCCCCGGAATTGGACAACTCTCACAAGGATGTTCAGGCCTTGAAAGATTCTAACCTAGATTTTGAATATGAACCAAGAAAACACACAAGAATTGCTCTTGAAGAAGAAGAAATTTTTATTGAAGGTGTGAGATTACAAAGCTTCTCTTATATGCCTTTTATAGGCAAAAAATATCACAAGACAACAAACTATCTTACAAATTGAAATAATGATTGAAAAGACTACACACTTCTAAAAACTATTCATGTAGGCTCCATAAAAACTAGTCTTGCAAGTCTTGAATGATGATTTTCAAAGTAGGTCCCTCAAGTACTATTCATGGAAGACTTTAAGCATTCGTCTTCATCTTGAAATCATTTCTGGATTGTGACTGATTTTTGGACATCTTTCAATCCGAATTAGGCCTTGCTCTTTTTAGAGAATTGTAGCCAATTGAGTGTAGAAAATAAGCATATAAAGTTCTTTGCATTTGGCCCAATTATTGAGGAGATACATCCAAATTACTGAAGGTATGTCACAGAATTCGGTAGAAACAGTACTTCCATTTGCATGCTCTTTTTGAATGCCAAGACAACAGATTTTGGAAAAGTACAAAGCATGAAAGTTGTAGATCTTTGTCTTATATTTCTAATGCATCCTGAAAATCTTAATTTGGCCTTGTGGTTGGAGAGATACATCAATTCTACCAAAACAGGTCCTGCAGAAACTCACAATCCGAGATGGGCCTAAACTAATACAACATAAACATTTAAAAAAACAAAATAAAGAACATATTATATACTAATGATATTTTACAATGGTTCTAAAATTTCTTACAAATCATGTTGTAGGTTCAATAAGGTGAACCCAATGTATAAGTTCCCTTGGTTCATCTTGCACATGTTTAAATAGGAAGGCTCCCACTTCATGCATTAGTTTCTTAGTTTTACTTCTTGTTAAGGGTCCTTGATCTTGCATTTTTGTAAAATTATGTGCATTCTCATTATCTTGGCATGTATGAGGGTTATGGACCTCATCATTCCCCCTTCTTCAAAAGGATTCGACTTCGAATCTAAATTATCACCAAAAGGAGTAAGATCAGCAACGTTAAAACTATGAGATATTGAACCATACTTACTCTCCGGAAGGTCAAGAATGTAAGCATCATCTCCAACCTTTTGAAGTAATTTGAAAGGGCCATCTCCTCTTGGCATGAGTTTAGATTTCCTTTCTCTGGGAAACCTTTCTTTCCTTAAATGCAGTCAAACAAGATCACCTGGTTCAAATAAAACTTCCTTGCGTCCTTTGTTAGCTTGTTTTGCATACTGTTTATTTTTCTTCTCAAGTTGTAGCTTAACCTTAGCATGCAATTTCTTAATCAGTTCAGCCTTATTCTTACCATCAATACTTGCACGTTCATGAACAGGAATATGCACAAGATCAAGTGGAGACAAAGGATTGAAACCATATACAACTTCAAATGGTGAATGAGTGGTGCCACTGTGAACACTTCTATTATAAGCAAATTCAATATATGGCAAGCAATCTTCCCAATTCTTAAGGTTCTCCTGAATTATAGCACGCAATAATTGAGACAAAGTTCTATTCACAACTTCAGTTTGACCATCTGTTTGGGGGTGAGCAGTAGTAGAAAATAAGAGTTTTGTTCCAAGTTTACCCCACAACACACGCCAAAAGTGACTTAAGAACTTAGCATCTCTATCACTAACAATGGTTCTAGGCATGCCATGTAGACGTACAACTTCCTGAAAGAACAAGTTTGCAACGTGAGATGCATCATCAACCTTTTGACAAGCTATGAAGTGTGCCATTTTCGAAAATCTGTCAACGACGACAAACACACTATCACTTCCATTTTTTGATCTAGGTACTCCCAAGACAAAGTCCATAGATATATCAATCCAAGGTGACATAGGGACAGGTAATGGGGTATACAAACCATGTTGATGTGATGTAGATTTAGCTTTCTTGCAAGTTATACAACTTCCACAAACCTTCTCTACATCAACTTTCATATGAGGCCAGAAGAAACGTTCCTTTAACATCTCTAATGTCTTAAAGATGCCAAAGTGACCCATTAAACCTCCACCATGTGCTTCTTTGACAAGTATCTCTCTGACAGAACACTTAGGTATGCACAATTTTCTTTCTTTAAACAAATATCCATCATGTAAATAATACTTACCAAATGGAGAATCGGCACATGCATCAAATATTGACTGAAAGTCAGGATCAGATGTATACAATTCCTTGATGCACTCAAATCCAAGCAAATGAAATGACAATGTAGTAATCAAAGAATATCTCCTAGATAATGCATCAGCTACAATGTTATCTTTTCCTTGCTTATATTTTATCACATAAGGAAATTGTTCAATGAATTCAACCCATTTTGCATGCCTCTTATTTAACTTTCCTTGGCTTTTAAGGAACTTAAGACTTTCGTGATCAGTATGAACCACAAACTCTTTATGTTGCAAATAATGTTGCCAAGTCTGCAATGATCTAACAAATGCATACAACTCTTTGTCATAGGTTGAATAATTCAATTGCGCTCCCTTAAGCTTTTCACTAAAATAAGCAATCGGTTGTTTAGACTGAGATAGTACAGCTCCTATACCAACACCACTAGCATCACATTCAATTTCAAATGTTTCATCAAAGGTAGGTAGTCTTAAAATAGGTGCAGAAGTTAACCTTGCTTTAAGTTCATCAAGGCTTTCTGTTGTGACTCTCTCCACTGAAATCCTACGTCTTTTTTAACAATTTCATTCAAAGGTGCAACAATAGTGGAAAAGTCCTTAACAAATCTTGCATAGAAACTAGCCAACCCATGAAAGCTTCTCACCTCTCAACAGTTGTGGGAATTGGCCATTCTAAAATTGAGTTCACTTTATCTTGGTCCATTTCAATTCCATTTGCACTAACCACAAATTTTAGAAACACAACTTTTTCCATACAAAAAGAACATTTCTTGAAATTTGCATATAATTGTTCTTTCTTCAATGCTTCAAAAACGCTTCTTAGATGGCCTATGTGTTCATGCAAAGTCTTAGAGTAAATCAAGATATCGTCAAAGTACACAACAACAAATTTTCCAATGAATGCATGTAAGACTTCATTCATTAATCTCATGAAAGTACTAGGTGCATTAGTTAAGCCAAATGGCATGACTAACCACTCATACAATCCAAACTTAGTCTTAAATGCAGTTTTCCATTCATCACCTTCTTTAATGTGTATTTGAAAGTAACCACTTTTAAGATCAATCTTGGTAAAATACTTAGCACCGTACAATTCATCAAGCATATCATCAAGTCTCGGAATGGGGCACCTGTATTTTATAGTTATCTTGTTGATGGCTCTACAATCAGTACACATCCTCCATGTACCATCTTTCTTTGGTACAACGATCACAGAAACAGCACAAGGACTCATGCTTTCCCTCACCTTTCCTTTGGTCAAGAGTTCTTCTACTTGGCATTGAATTTCCTTCGTTTCAGCAGGGTTTGCTCTGTAGGCTGGCCTATTAGGCAGGATAACACCAGGTATGAAGTCTATTTGGTGCTCAATTCCTCTTAAAGGCGGCAAACCAGAAGGTTCTTCTTCAGGAAACAACCCTGAAAACTCATCAAGCAAAGATACAACTCCACTGGGCAAAGTGGAGGGTAAGTCACTCATAGAAAACAGAGACTCCTTAAACATCAAAAGGTAGACAGTTTTCTTTGAGTTTAGGGCATGTGACACTTCACTTGGTTTGGCAAAGAAAGCAAATTTCTTTTGAGATTTGTCTTCATCAATGTTTACTATCTATTTTCCTTTAGACTCATTTTTCTTTCTTTTACTCTTAATACACTCCAGAAATTTCTTTTCTGCCTCTTTCTCCTTAGGACCATTCCTATTCTTACACATTCTCTTTTGATCTTCAAATACCTTGTGTGGGGGTAATGCATGTAGCTTAAACAACTTATTGTTAAACCTGAACGAATACCTATTCAAGTATCCATCATAAGTAACTTTCTTATCAAACTGCCATGGTCTACCTAACAGGATATGACTTGCATGAATAGGAACTACATCACATAAGATATCATCTTTATACCCACCAATAGACAATGAGATCAAAACTTGTTTGCTAACACTCACTTCTCCACAATCATTCAACCAAGATAGTTTATAAGGGTGTGGATGGTTAAGTAATGGCAAATCAAGTTTTCTAACGAGCAACACTTGCCACATTAGTACAGGATCTAGAGTCAATAATCAAAGTACAAACTTTCCCTTTAACCATGCAATGGATATGAAAAATGTTGTCTCTATGTTGATCTTGTTCATCAATCTTAACATGTGCATTAAGAGCTCTTCTAACAACCAAGAATTCTTTTGATGCAAGTTCTTCATCCTCACTCACACTTTCTTCATTTTCATCATGATTTTCCTCAACATTAACATGTTCCACTTCCTCATCATCAGAATGATATTCATTAGATTCTTCAATGAACATGATACGTTTAGGGTTGAGACATTGATTTGCAAAATGACCTTTACCTAAACATTTATAGCATTGAATGTCTCTAAATCTAGTCGTGGAATTAGAAATGTTACCTTCAACCTTGTTTTTCCCTTTATCCAAGTTTTGTTGAGGTGGTTGAGGTGGTCTTTGATTTGGTTGAGTCTTGCCTTGAAATCCACGGTCTTGAGGTGCAGTTGGCCTGAAATTTGTGCCTTGATTTATCCTAGGCGGCATTCTTGGATAGGATAAAGAATTAGCTCGAAAAGATAAACTAGATACAAAGGGTTTTACCTTGAGTTGTCTCTTAATCTTTTCAGCTTTATGAACCATGGAAGTCATATCAATATATGTGGTAAGTTCAACTCTGTTTGCAATTTTCTTGTTCAATCCAGCTAGAAATCTAGTCATGGTAGCTTCCTCTGGTTCTTCAATGTTAGCTCTTATCAATAAGATCTCTAACTCTTTGAAATACTCATCTACACTATGGCTTCCTTGAGTGAGTTTTCGCAAGTTTTGGTAGATGGTTCTTTCATAGTCTGAAGGAATGAATTTTTTTCTCATCTCAATTTTCATTTCTTCCCAAGTAGAGATTGGTGCTTGTCTGGTTCTTCTCCTTACGTTGTGTAGTTGATCCCACCAAATTAAGACATAATCTGCAAACTCTATAGCTGCATAGCGCACTTTAGTCAAATCAGTATAATTTGTACAAGAGTATATGAGATCTACCTTTTTCTCCCATTCAAAATATGCCTCAGCATCACTCTTTCCATAGAATGTGGGGATGTTCACTTTTGTTTTGATGAATTCATCTTCTTGTGGGTTATTCTTTTGATTCCCACGGTTTCGAAATTGGTTGTACTCTTCCTCAATGTTATAATCATCAAACATTTGGTGTGGTTCTTCTTCTCTTTCATCAAAGGTCCTCATAGGTATGAAATCCCTATTAAGTCCTCTTCTTCTGCCTCTTCCTCTACCGCTTCCTCTTTTCGGAGCAAAAGACCCATGGCTTTCAAGCCTATGTTCCGGTATGTGTGATGTTTGTCCTTCATGTAAAGGATTTTGTAGATGAGATTATGACTTTTTTTCTAGGCCCTCTACACGGCTACTCATCAATTTCATTTCTCACAATATCTTTTGCATTAGTTGTGCTAAATCGTCCACGTTTGTGGGCAATCTTTCTCCTTCTTTGTTAGGACCCACGATACTCTCACGTGTCTTATCCATGGTAAAATTACCTGAAATCAAACCAAAAAAATAACAAAGAAAAAAAAGGAAAACTAACACAAAGACAAAAGAAACTTGATTATGTTAGTGAAAAACAAAAAACAAGTGTTTGTCCCTCTCTCTCTCTCTTTTTGTAGATCACACAATCTTGTGTATTCTTGAAGAATCTGAGGCTAGAACAATTCAAAACAAACTTGCCAAGTGAGTATCAATTCCGATACCTTCAATCATGTAAAGTAAACCTTCTTCACAAGTCTCCCACCAATTCACTCACAATTCCAATGTTATAAACAAAAAACTTGGACTGTACTAAGATTCAAAGAGAATTATGTTGTATTAGTTTAGGCCCATCTCGGATTGTGAGTTTCTGCAGGACCTGTTTTGGTAGAATTGACGTATCTCTCCAACCACAAGGCCAAATTAAGAGTTTCAGGATGCATTAGAAATTAAGACAAAGATATACAACTTTCATGATTTGTACTTTTCCAAAATCGGTTGTCTTGGCATTCAAAAAGAGCATGCAAATGGAAGTACTGTTTCTACCAAATTCTGTGACATACCTTCAGTAATTTGGATGTATCTCCTCAATGGTTGGGCCAAATGCAAAGAACTTTATATGCTTATTTTCTAAACTCAATTGGCTACAATTCTCTAAGAAAGAGCAAGGCCTAATTCGGATTGGAAGATGTCCAAATATCAGTCACAATCCAGAAATGATTTCAAGATGAAGACAAATGCTTAAAGTCTTCCATGAATAGTACTTGAGGGACCTAATTTGAAAATCATCATTCAAGACTTGCAAGACTAGTTTTTATGGAGCCTACATGAATAGTTTTTAGAAGTGTGTAGTCTTTTCAATCATTATTTCAATTTGCAAGATAGTTTGTTGTCTTGTGATATTTTTTGTCTATAAAAGGCACATAAGAGAAGTTTTGTAATCTCACACCTTCAATGAAAATTTCTTCTTCTTCAAGAGAAATTCTTGTGTGTTTTCTTGGCTCATATTCAAAATCAAGGCTAGAATCTTTCAAGGCTTGAACATCTTTGTGAGAGTTGTCCAATTCCGGAGAGGGAAACATCCAAGAGGGAGGTATCTTGCTTGGGTTATGTAGAACTCATTGGAGGACTTATGTTCAAAAGGTTTTCTTCAACTTATTTGGAAGCAAGGTGAAGCTATCTTCATTGTTCCTAAACCATATTTGGAGGAGGAGCTTTAGAGTTAAAGAAATGTCCATTCTTGCACGTATCAAAGTGGTATGAGGTTTTTCTTTAACTCAACTTATCATTTCTTTGTGTCAATTTTTCTTTTCTTTTGTTCTTCTCTTCATCCACCATTCAACCATCTTCTTAGAAGGTTCAATTCTATTTGGTTTAGTGTCTTCTTCTTGTTTTGAATTGTACAATTCAGAAACAAAAAGAAACCAAAACCAAAACAGTTTATTCGTGTGTTTTCTAGTTTTGTCTATTAAATTCACTTCTTTTTCTGTTACATCTTGTTGCTCAACAAAAAAAAGTGTCATCTTTTTTCATCAAGTTTCTTTGTTTCTTCATGTTCAACAAGCAAAAAAACTTTTAAAAAACCGATATACAAGCTTACCGTATCAATTGGTGATATACGGTTGGATTGGACTCTGGACAATTACCGTAACACTGGACCTACATGAAATTGGTGATATAAGGTTGGATTGGACTCTGGACAATTACCGTAATGCTGGACCTACATGACATTGGTGATATAAGGTTGGATTGGACTCTGAGAACTTACCGTGATGCTGGACCTATATGAAATTGGAAAGGACTAAGGACAAACATATCATAAAACACTTAAAAATTATTTCTTTGTGATGATTTATGGTTTGTTTATTTCATTTGGTAGGATTTCAATTTCTTTATGTTTAGACATTTTCTTGGACTCTAAGTTCTTTGTTTAGAAGCTTTTCTGCATTACTTATATTTAGTCTATTGCTTATATATCTACCTTAGTCTATCCTATATTCTAGTTGTTATCGAAGCTCTTAACTTGTTTTAGACTTTGTGTTTGTTTAGTTGTATTGTGCGGTGATTTTAGTTGCATTTTCTTGTGTTCAATATCTAATTTGGCAACCTCGACAAGAAAGAAAATCAATTTGTTCATCTTGAACAACTTGACAGCCTACTACACACAAAAACATCAAGATATCCATCCAAAACAAATACACAAAGCCTTACCAATCAATTTTACCGAGATATATACACCTTGTTTAGCTTTGAACAAGGAAAAAAAAGAAAAAGAAAGAAAGAGAAGCTTATTTCAAAGAAAAGTTTGCACAAAACAATTAAAAGCACAAAGAGCAAAAGAGCTGGTCCTGTTTTCTTCATAAACCCGAAGTACCCATTTGTTTTCACTTTTGAACACTTGAGTGCTTCTAGTTCATTCATACTTGCATCTAGCTTGCATAAAGCCTAAGATTAAGTTAAGGATTGCCCAGGGCAACCCCTTAGCATTTCTTTGGCTCAGCTTATTACATCAAATTTGGGCATGAAAGATAACTCATTTTATACACACATTTGAATAAGAAAAGAATACATTTTATTCTCTTATCTTCTCCTTTATTCCATATTTTTTATATTGCGTTACTTCAATTTATAATATGTTATCAACACGATTGTTCTAAGAAACAAATACAAGAAAATTGTTAGTGACACAAGAGAAAGAAGGAGAATAATATTGAAATTTTGGAAGTGCTGGATAGTTCTGCACAGGTCCGGGAGAATCGAATTTGCCAAATTGAAATTTCGGAAGTGCTGGATAGTTTTGCACAGGTCCGGGAGAATCAAAATTGCGAAGTCTTCCATCGTTGGATCATCACCAAAGTTTGGCAGATTGTTCATAATACATAGAGATACATTTTGAACGGTGAAGATGTGTTTTTAATATCTCTAGGTTGGTCTAATCAGCGCGTTTCTAAAAAACACTTTTTCATACCAAAAATTTTTTCAGATTTGTGTTTTGTTCCCCTTTTGCATTTCTATTATTACATACTTCTATCTTACATTTGAAATACTCATAAAAGAAAATCTAGCATGAAGTCTAGATTTAGTTTGAAGCTAGAAAAGAATAATATGTGGCTTGAAGCCCTAAACATAAACAGTTGATATGTCTTAAATGGTTGACATGCCCGAAGCATGAATAGTTGACATGCCTAAAGCATGGATAGTCGAAAGGCCTGAAGCATGACATACCATAAGCATATAATATAGACTCAAACTTGTAGTTTTGAGATATATAATTTTCTGAGATATTGTTTGTGCATACTCAGATTCATGGCAAACATCACAAACCTGGAATTCGCTGCTCTTGACATTTCCGAAAGAAATTACATGGCATGTGTTCTTGATGCCGAGATCCACTTGACAACTAGGAATCTTGGGCATACTATCAAGGACGGAGCTGAGGCAAGCGAACAAGATAAGACAAATGTCATGATATTCATTCGCCATCACCTCCATGACTGACTGAAAACCGAGTATCTTGGAGGGAAAGATTCATATGCGTTATGGAAACATTTAGAGGAAAGATATGATCATCAGAAAAGTATTATCCTCCCAAAGGCTCGATATCATTAGTTGCACCTGAGGTTGCAAGATTATAAGACGATAAATGAGTATAACTTTGTGATTGTCATACCCCGTGATTTTCGAGTCCGACGAGGAAT
>AP025055.1:26338037-26471393 GCA_036186865.1 Eustoma russellianum
GCAATTTGTTTTTGCGCATTCCATATTTTTATTTGTTCCATTACTTTGTGAGGGTAAATGGATTCTGGAATATTGAATGCTGTCCACCATTTGATATAAAATTTTCTTTTTATCAAGGGTACTTTTATATTTGGAGTATATTTCTGCTCTCCATTGGAATACCCATGGCAAATAGAACTTCATATGAAATATCATCATTTATTCTTCGTCGTTATCCTTCTGGTATCAAAAAATATTAACCAGGTATGTGAACCCCTGGAGTTTTGAAAATATAGGGAATTATACCAAGCTTGTTGGTAATCCCAATAATTAAAAGAGACATTTGAAAATAAATTTGAATTATATCCTGCAGGAAAATCAATTTCCTCAGATAAAGATCCAAATTGTTTTTGCCATTGCTCCGGTGTCATTATAGACACTATTTTAAAGTTGGAGAAGGCATACTCTATATTATCTTTATTAAAATGATGTTTTATTTCAACAGAATTTGTCATTATCAACAGATGTTGATAATATTCTGTAGTTTTTGCAATATTCCATGATTTATAGAAAAAATCTTTTCCAAAATAATTTTGTAAAGAAATTAATGGATTTTTATCATAATATGATTTTTCTATAGTAGTAATATATTGATAATAAGACTTTTCCACAAACTGGGTTGTTTGCACGGCTTTTTTATATGTGGGCATTTTGCTGGTAATTTCTGTGGATTGGGGTTTGAAAACTTATTGGTTTTTGGGGTATTGAAGTATTGGCTGTTGTTTTGATATTGCTGATGAAGTCTCTGCTATTTCTGTAGATTTTGGAATATTGAATCTTTCAAGCAATGCTTGAAATTCAGAACTATTGGATAGGCTTTCAATATATATTGGTGTTTTATTTGGAGATATTTGGGATATTGGAACTGCGGCTATTGGGGTTTTTTGAAGAAGTTCTTCCTCTTCTTCAACTTTATCTGCCCACGTTTTCCGTGGGATATTGTCATTATCCGCCGGTAGCTTTCCTTTGTCTTTTGACTTCCTCGGCATTATGTCTGTTTTGGAGGAATTCTCTGGTCAGAAAGTCTGGAACAAAATTTGTATCTCCTTTTATATATTCAATATCAAAATCATAAATACTTAATAAAGCTTGCCATCTAGCAAATATTTGTTTTGAAGCTAAGTTTTTAACATCTTTTTGCAAAATTTCTTTCGCAGATTTGCAATCAATACGTAAAAGAAATTTTTTATTTAATAAATCACTTTGAAATTTATTAATACATAATACGATACTCAAAATTTCTTTTTTAATAGTAGAATATGATTTTTGGGTATCATTCCAATGACCAGAAGTATATGAACTATAGACTCTTTTCCATTTTGTAATTGTTTTAATATTCCACCATATCCTATATCAGAAGCATCTGTTTCAACTATTTTAAATAAATCTGGATCTGCTATATATAAGCAGGGTATATCAGATACTAGACTTTTTATTTTCTTAACTACTGAAGTATGTTCTTCAGTCCATATTGGTGGATTTTTCTTTAATCTATTATGTAATGGTTTTGCAATTATTAATATTTGGAATAAAATCAACAACATAATTTAAAGATCCTAGAAATCTTTGTAATTGATTTTTGTCCAATATTTTATCTGGAAATTTGGATGCAAATTCTAAAGATCTTTCTATTGGTAAAATTGTTCCTTGAGTCAGATGATGACCTAGGAATCTTATTTTAGTCTGAAATAAAGACATTTTAGATTTAGATAATACTAAACCATTTTTCTTTGCTATATAAAAGAAGGTTTTTAAATGTTTAAAATGTTCTTCTATTGATTTGGAAAATATTAATACATCATCTATATAGACAATGCAAAAATTAGAATAATCCATAAATATTTATTCATAATTCTTTGATATTCAGAAGGTGCATTTTTTAATCCAAATGGCATTACTTTCCATTCATATTGCCCAAATGGAACTGTGAATGCTGTTTTGTATCTATCTTTTTCAGATATTTGTATTTGCCAAAATCCTGATTTCATATCAAATTTTGAATATATCCATACAGAATGTAATCTTGTTAATAAATCTTTCTTATTAGGTAATGGTATCTTATCCATTTTAACGCTTTATTTAGTGGTTTATAATTTATTACCAATCGAGGTGTTCCTCTCTATTTCGCATGTTTTTATTGACATAAAAGCAGCACAACTCCAAGGATGACCTTGATTTTTTTGGAATAATCCTTTTGATTCGATATCTTGTATTCTTTTGCAATGTTTTTTTCTAATGCTCATTCATCGAATGGTCTTGCTTTGTAGGTATCTTCTCTCTGAATTCTGGAGTATATGGAAGATCAACTATATGTTGTTTCCTTGACCAGAAAGCATTTGGAAGATCTGAACAAAGTTCATTTTCAAATGATAATTTAAGATTTTGTATTTTAGTAATTATCTTTGGATCCTTTAAATATTGTTCTATTTTATTTATATTTACTGTATCTTTTAATGATTGTAATTGAAAAATTTTACTTTTAATTATTGCATTTATTTGTTCTTTATGAATAGAACAAGCTTTTATTAAATCTAAATTTTTTGTTTTAGGTTTTTCTAAAAATTCAAAATGTAATTTTTTATTTCTTATTTTAAAAGAAATAGAATTAATTCCTACTTTATATGGTGTAATTAGATTCATAAAAGGTGTTCCTAGTATAACTGCATGATGAATATCATCTACAACTAAAAACATTGTTTTAATTGATGTATTGGATTTTATAATATAAGCTTCAGTTTTACTTTTGACTTGTAATTTGGTATTATTTGCTGTAGAGAGTCTAGTAGTTGTAGATTCTCTATATGATTTTGGAACCAAATTAGTTTTAATACAATTAAGATCTGCTCCTGTATCAAATAGAGCAATTGTATCTAACTGATATTGTTCTGAGAATTTTATTGTTATTCTTATTAAATATTTTCTTGATGTTATCTCTCTTAAAACAAATAAAAAATCTTCTGGAACATTAGAAATATTTCTATGATATTGTTATCTATATTTACTGGTTCTGTTTCTGAAGATTGATCAGACTCTTCTGTAGTCTGTAATTTTGTAAGTATTAATTTCATAACTTCTGAATCTTGTTTTTGTTTATTTTTTAACTCTTTTAATTCTATTTTTATTTCTTTTATTTCTTTTTGTAAATCTGGGATTGTTGCATTTTTATTCTTTGTATCTTTGTTTTTATTTAATATACTAGTTAAATCATAATAACTAGTTGAAACATTTGGTAATATAGTTGGTTTATTTGTCTCTTTTTGTTTTGAATTTATATCTATTATTCTATCTAAATATTCTTTTTGTAATTGGGGATTCTCTATATGTTTTAACATTTCTAATATTGTTTCTTGTTCTTTTGTTAGAACATAAAGATGTTTTTCTTCATCAGAGGTTTCTGAAGAAGATGTGTAATTTCATCAACTTGAAGATCTTCAGCAGACTCGAAAGATGTTTCCTCTGTCTCCGAAGAAGATTCAACAAGTAGATTTGAAATTTTTTCTAGTATAGATTCTTCTAGATTTAATTCTTGTAATTTTGTTTTTAATCTACAATAATTTGCAGTATGACCTTTCTTATGACATTTATAGCATTCAATATTTTTGTAATCTTTTGTATTTTTATTTTTCTTGTAATTTGTCTTTCTGTAAGGTTTTTTAGTATACTTATTGTTGTATTTATTTTTATAGAATTCATTAGAGGATTTTTGAAATCTTTTATTATATTTAATGTTTTTATTATATCGATTGTTATATTTATTATTGTATTGCTTTCTAATATTTCTATTATAAGGTTTTCTAGAACATTCTCCTTGACATTCTTTATTAAGGTTTATATGGATCATTATCAAATTGTTTGCAGAAAGTTCCTAATTCAGACTTAGTCTGTCTTAATTCTTTCTTTAAACCACTTTGTAATCTTATGTCTTGGCATAATCTTAATCCTTCTTTTTGTATAAAACTTATTAATTCTCCATATGTATAGTTTGAATAAGATATTATTTGTTGTCCTGAATTTTCTCTTATTTTATTTCTAACCTTTTCCCCTAGTAAATTTGGTAATCCTGCAAGGAATTTTTCTTTCCAAAATGGCTGATTAGAATCTTCTCTAATCATGACTCTGGTTAGAAAAGTATTTTTATACCATTGAAAATCACTAAGTTTTCTACATCTTAGATTTGCTAATAATTCAGCATTTTTATCTTTAATATGTGATGGGTCTCCTATAAAATGTAAGGATATACATAATATAAGTGTAGCAACCGAATCAGATATTGTTCCTTCATCTATAATTATAGGATTATTTTCTTCATCAACTTTTATTGCATTTAATATTTCTTGTCTCTGTATGGGAGTTAAATAATGATCCCACCAACCTTTAAGTTGTCCAGAGAAACCAGAAATAAGATATTCAGCAATTGCTTTATCATCTTTATATATAGACACATGCCCGCGCGCACACACATATATATATATATATTTTTGATGAAAGACGGGCGGTACCGTCTAGGGATTTTATTGATGTAAATTTGCCCTCACTTGTGGTGGAGGAATAACGTGGTTACATTTTTGTCTTATTTACGGAGGGAGACTCTCCCAAACCAAATGAATCAAAATAAGGAAAATATACAGAAAGCGCAACATAGTAGCAAAAAAAATGATAATGTAGTGAAACATAAACTGTGACATAAAGCTAAAGACCGGAATGCTGATTTGTAAAGACTTGCTGCTGCTTCCATCCCAAACTCTGCTGATACATGAAGATAGTCCTTGCTATGTAAGGCGATATTGTGGGGACTCCGCCAAACGCCGATTAGTCCACCAAAACTATGATCAGTAAATGAAAATTGCAGCTGAATGTAGATGAAACAAAAGAGATACAATACATACCAATGTTGCCTGTATTCCAATCGAACACAGGCAATCGAAAGTATGTCCAGACAAACTCGCCATTGCAATCGCCATTTAATGGGAGAAAATATGCTCACCCCCGTTGATGGTAACTCGCAGCAATACCACAAAAGCGGAGGTTATAAGCCACATAATAATTGCCAATGAGTGAAGCAGTAAATAGCAGTAAAAGCATAAGAAGAACATACCGACGTTGCCTACGCCAATAGTTGACATAGGCATCAGCATCCTGATTGCGCCAACCCATAGAGAGACATATTTATGCGCTAAAATCTGAAGTTGGGCACCGTTGCATCCATATCGATTGCGCCCCGAACTTCACATGGCAAGGACGATAGATGTGCATAGAAAATGAGTCCAGTTGCCTTCAATCCATAACGGGATAACCATTGTTGTAGTTCACTTCTCTTGGACAATAAGACAAAGTGGAACCATTTAGTTGCAGAAACTTTATTGTTCGCCTCAAATCAGCCGCATATCCTCCTGTATAAACCTCTGGCCTAGCGATGATGTAATAAAACCTGACAATCTCTCAATAGTTAGTTGTTCATATATCTTGAATAATAAATAAGTGAATACTGAAGTGCCATTAGCTCTGCTCTCAACGGGGCAATAGCAGGTAAATAAAAGCAATAGCTGAGATGAAATGCCCATGATGATCGCGCAAGACTGCGCCTGCTGCCGCCTTTGTTTGTTGAACCGATGCATCCACATTTAATTTGAATTACCTACCGGGGCTGCAACCAACGAACAAGTTTTGCTCTCCTTGATCGAGTGATCGGTGAAAATGAAAGCGTTGCCAAGTGCGGTAGATGCTGGGTGAATTTTCGCCCCTGTAGCTGCACACCACGTGTAAACATGATCTCTTACCCTCTCAAATAGCCGTGTATACAAAAAGATGTCATCTCCAAAACGTATTTGAGAGTACTCCTTCCAAATAGCCCATACAACTAATGCAGGAACTACTGCTCTCAATTGGCCGAGCATTGTGTGCTCAGAGGATGATCTCCACCAACGAAGAATATCCTCGTATTGAAAAATGACTAGGTAGTGGTCCAGAAAGGATGGTAGCGATTTCATTCCATAATGGTTTGATTGCAGAACATTGAACAAAGATGTGGTCTATGTTTTCCAACTGAGCTCTACAAAAAACACATTGTGTAGGATAGATAACTTGCCATGATTGAAGATTATCTGCTATAGTTAATGAGCGCATCCATAATTCCATAAAAACAATCTCCTTCCTAATGGCATCGTATGCCACCAGATATATTTTGCAATGGAGAACTGCGACTGCTCCAAAAACTACACCTTGTAAACCGATTTCAATGAAAACTGACCAGTAGTTTCAGCAGTCCAGATTAGGCCATCATTTGAATTCTGAACTAAAGTGACCATGTAAGCATTAATTCTACAAATACGCTTCAATGAAGGAGAGTCATAAATGTGAGCATAGAGTGTATTCCTTTTGCCATACTTTATCCTGCAGTATTCGGCCCATAAAGTAGAGGAATAATGATAACGCCACCACAAACGACAATCATATGAATGATGTACTACAGAAAGAGATCTAATGTCTAGACCCCTATATTCTTTGGGACGGCAAATTTCATCCCATGATTGCCAATGATGTCTATTATTCCAAAAGAAAAGACATTTTCCGATTAAGAACCACGATGATGCTCTTTGGCAATCTAGAGCTAGCAATAATGTGTAGAGGCATAGAAGACATCACATGTCGTAAAAGAACAAGACGGCTAGCCGAGGAGCAATTTAGAAGACCACGAAGTTAACACAGCATCGAAATGATTAATCAAAGATGTACAATAATTAGCGCGATTTATACCTCGATATAAATATGATCACAAATACTTGATAGGCAAGGATGTCTGGCGCATGCCTAAAGCTTGAGCAACATGGGATCCTGAAACACCCTCTCCAACCACAAACTGACTTTTGGATAAATTAACCAATTGCCCCAACGCACGTTGATACGCATCCAAAAGTGGCAAAATTTTCTCAAATTCAATATTGAGCCATTCAAGAAATAACCAAATCGTCAGCAAAACCCAGATGTGAACCCGAGGTACCATTCCTGCATTAAATCCGGTTAGGACACCATCATCCATTTGTTTATTAAGTCCTCGAGAAAATCCTTCGAAAGCCAATATAAACAAGAGAGGAGAAAGAGGGTCTCCCTATTTAACTCCCCGGGAGACCGGAAAAAAAAAAACCAGCGGGTTTGCCATTGATTAAAACTGAGCATCGTGTTGCCCCCAAATTATTAAGCAAAATCCGAATCAATCTTGGATGAAACCCCATTTTTGTCAAAATCGCCGTCAAATAGTTCCAACTGACCCTATCGAACGCTTTAGCCATGTCTAGTTTAATTAATACATGTCCACCCTTTACTAGCCTATCCATAACATGCACCATTTTCTATGTTAATAATATTTGCTCCGTAATGTCACGACCTTTCATAAATCCTGCTTGTTCCGAAAAAATCAAGCGCGCTAAAATGAGTGAAAGACGTGAAGCTAGAATGCGTGTAATTACCTATGCCAGAAAATTCGTCAAGCATATCGGATGGAACTCAGAAAAGGACGAGGGGCTGGACACCTTAGGTATCAACTGATAAGAGCCGCCGCCATTTGTTTCGGAGGAAGGATCCCGATAAAAAATTCCTGCACTGCCTTATGTACATCCAATGAGATTAACTGCCAGAAATGTCGATAAAATGATCCTGGGAAACCATCAGGACCTGCTGCACTTGTAGGGCTCAACTCCCACACGGCCTGCTTTACTTCGTTATCGTCGACAAGGACATAAGTTGAACGTTATCCTCATCTGTGACCTGTTGATGTATATACTGCAAAATGTAGTCATAGCCTTCAGTATTTTCTGCCGAGAATAATGACTGGAAATAGAGGACTGCCTCAGTTTCGATCGCTTGTTGCGTTTCACATTCCTCACCATTATTATTTAGGATACGTCGAATACATTGTTTACGTCTCCTCTCTTTGACGGTTTGATGAAAGAATCTTGTTGGCATCACCTTCTTTCATCCATTTATATTCGCCTTCTGTTTCCAAAACGATAAGTCTCTAGACTGAGCTAAACGTAATGTAGCCATCGACTGGTGATAGGACATTCGAGTATCATCTCCGTAGGGTTAGAATCATATAGTTGTTCCCATCGAGAGACATCCTTTTCAGCGTTAGCTACTGCGTCAAATATATTTCCAAAGACATCCTTATTCCATGTAATCAGGCATCTTTTCAGTTGACACAGTTTAGTATAAAATCCTCTCATTCCTCCAACTGTTGGACAAGAAGGCCAATTATGCGTGACAAAATTGTCAAAATCTGGATGTGTCACCCAAGCATCTAAATATCTGAATGAAGCAGGTGATCCGGCAGACTGCGCAACACAGTCCAAAAAGATAGGAGAATGATCCGAGGTTGTCTGATTGAGGTGCTGATACTGAGCTGATGCAAATAAATCAAAAAATCCAGGAGCAAAGATAACGATCTAATCGACGACACACGCCCCCAATCCCCTTCCATCACACCAAGTGAAAGGAGCGCCTTGAAAACTAATTGATTGCAGTGAACAAGTAGATATAAAATCATTAAAATCCTGTAATGTGCGCAAAGATGGCGTGGATCTTCCTTTATGTTCATCAAGAGATAAAAAAGTATTAAAATCTCCATCAACAAGCTATGGCAAATCAATTGAATCATGAAAGGATGATAAATCCGCCCACAATGGGCGACGCGCTGCAACAGTATGAAGACTATAAACTACTGTGTTCTAGAAAATATCTCCTGTAGACAACCAGTAGAACTTGAAAGAATGATTTTGAACTCCTTGTCGTTGATCTTCTAAATGCAAAAAGGAGTGACGCCAGAATACCCAAATGCGCCCATCACAAACAGACTGCGCCTGAGGAAAACCCAGCTACAATCGATATGATACTAATGCATCCGATCGCACTTTGGGTTCAATAATAGCAACAATATGAAAATTATATCTGCGAATTAAGGATAGTAATCTAGCTATAGATGTTCGTATACCTCAAAAATTCCAAATTAGAATCTTCATTGATCTGATAAAACATCAAAGGAGTTATTGAGAGCAGCTCGTGAACGTGTAATGGGTGGGGAACCCAGCTCTAGCGGCTGATGCGTACGACGTAATAAGCATGGGGGCACCTGCATGTGAGCCTCATTTTCTGAAGTAGATGGAGTAGAAGGGTCAGTTGGTTGAGCCTGTGCATATGGGACAATAGCCAAATCATCAATATTTGTATTTAAGCTATCCATAGGAGCCTCATTATATGTAGGGTTTTCTCCAGCTTCTCCCTCCGATAGAGACCTAGGATTTTGAGCGACAGGCAAATCAAATAATATGGTATCATCAGCTCCTTTGAATCTATTGAGATCTTACGAGTCTGAAATATCTTTTTGCAACATCTGGTGACTGTAAAAATATTGGCATGGAAGCGTTGTGATCCTCAGTATTCTGCTGCGCCATCTTATCAGATGTGGATTCTTGCAGAGGTTTTTTAGGTATCCATTGCTGGATAGGCTCCTTAATACTAATCTTATTCAATGGAGGTTTAATAGGAGCTGCTGAATTAACACCAGTTTCCTTTGTTTCTTTCCCACAAGAGTTATCGTTATGGCCAAGCCTAGCACAACTCGTACAATACAGCGGCAAATCTTCATATATGACAGACTGTGAAATGCAGCGGCTGGAAGTCTGTATGAATATACGTTCAGGGAATTCCTGAGATATATCCAATTCAATACAAAATCGCGCTACCGATGGTCGTAAATTATCGGCGGTAACATACATCCAATCTGGAATAATGATTCTTGCTGATGAAAATGGACTGGTAGCCCTGTTAGAGAGACCCAAACCGGAACGATTGGAACATCAACTGCAGGATCATAATCGGGCGTCCACTTGTAACCCGCATATATCTCCCCGAAATCATCCAACTTTGTCGGGCAAAGCATCGTAAATAATCCTGTTCCTGTGAAAAATTCATCAAGATATGATTTGAATCAAGAAGGCCAACACTTACTGTACCGTTAAAGCCAATGCGATCAATGGTGGCGCAGATGGTGGCTAGTGGAGGTCGTCCGTACCAGAATGATCCAACTAAAGAAAACTTATATGGTTCCGCTAAGGATGTGATTTCTTCATCCGTAAATGATATCATTGGACTTCCTTTGTATTTATGGATTGGATTTGTGGGAATGGATAAAGAAGATGCCATCTTGAACAAAGAGGCGAAGGAACGAGATGTCTTCTGCAATGGCGGCGGGATTCGAGAATCCATAATTACGATCGCAGAAATTCAAGTAACAAACCGGTGAGGAAACAACAGAAAGGTAAGCGGATATCAACGTAATTGAGATCAAAAGAAACCAAGAATGCAGATCAAAGGAGGCGGTGGTGGCTTCGCCTCCATCCAAATATATTCTATATATATATAATATAACGGCATATACATGTACACGTGTACATAACTTCATACATCTATGCAAGCAAACATAAGCATGTATGATCCGGTTTTTCTATGAAAATAAAGCCATAAGATTTGCAAGAACATAGCAAATATAGTAAGGATACTTGACTCGATTTGTAGTATATTATACCGTACAAAGAATCGGGATGGATTGAAATAAAGTTTGGCTTTTCTCCTTCCCTATTTGCTTCAGCCGAGTTGTTTGGAATGGACAAAAAACTGCCGATTTTCCCTTGCTGGGGATTTGGAAAACAAGGTGGTTGTTTTTCTTCTTTGGCTGGGGGGCTGCCGTGGGTGGTTTTAGGTTTGCTTCCTTTTTTTTCTCTCTTGCTGAGGGAGGGCGGACACTATGGGGAATTAGGGTAAATTTGATGTTGTGTTGTGTTTATATAGAAATAGAGGAGGATAGATATGTATGGAATATTTTTAAGTATATAAAGATTTACCATTAGTTAAACTCTATTCTAGATTTTTATTTTCCTATCCTAATTAGGATTACTATTTTCTTACATAGTAGATATATACTCAATTTATATTAAGTAATTAATAACAAGGTAGCAAAAACTAGGGTCGTAAAACATGCACTTGGCATGCTTGTTATTTTCACCAATTCGAGAGCACTCTGGTATAAGGTCGGCCAGTAGTATCCTCTTAAAATACACTTTCAAGTCAGAGACATTGGTCTAGAATGATTTTCACAAATTACCATGTGAATTGTTTAGAGGATGTAATTTCATTTTTATTGTCAGACGCAATTTAGGCACGATAAGGAAAGATACTTCCTCTAAAGGTCCCTATTAAAAAGAAGGTACTTAGCCACTTTAGTGCGCAACTTTTTAGATGCTTCCTGCCTTGTAGCGGAACGCCATGCTTTGAAATTTTGACAATCTCGTCCATCTAATTGTCGTGGTGGTCAACTGGAAACACCTCAGCCTTCTCGTAAGCATGGTGTTCGATAATCTTCACCACAATCTTTTTACCTAACGCTGTTGGAGTTGACAGTGCTACACTAGAGACTACATCAGCTCTATTGTTGGCCGACCTAGAAATGTGTTCGATTTCAAATTTTTTCGAACATAGCATTGATTTGTTCAACCTTAGACAAATATTGCCTCATCTGATCCTCTTTCATTTCCTAATCGTCATTGACCTGAGCTTGTGTGATTTAACTTTTTGAGCCCCTAATTTTCATGCGAGGCTCAGGCCAGCAAGTAAAACTTCATAACCGACTTTTGTTATTGGTTGTTTCGAAGTCGAGTCCCAATGCATACTCAAAGTCTTCTTCATTTGATTAAGAGCCATGCTACATTGCCATCTCGGGAAGATGACCCACCGACATAGATGGTCTATTGACCATTTTGCGGCTGCTCATCTGCTACTGAAACCCATTTTGTGATGAACTTTTCAAACGCTTGGTCCTTAATTCAAGTCCAAGGTCAATAATAAATGTCATACTCGGCTAATTCTATAACCCATTTGGTTGTTGGACATGAGGTTTCTGGCTTTGATAAAATTTGCTTTATGGGTTGGTTTGTTATGACCACAATGGGATGGACTTGAAAGTATGGCTTGAGTTTTCTTGTAGCTATGACCAACACCATTGCAATTTTTTCGCCATTTGTATACATGTTCTCAAGCCTATGCAACGTTTGCTAACAAAGCAAATTGGCATTTGAATGATGTCTTTCTCCCTAAACAAAATAGCACTAACCGCTTCATAGCAAACAACCAAATATGTGTGTCGCACTTCACCGAGCACTGGCGAGGTTAACGTTGGCAACTCGGCTAAGTAATTTTTTCAAGTCGTCAAAGGTCTGTTGACACTTGACGTCTCACTGGAACATAGATTTTTTCCTTAACACCTAGAAGAGGGAACGATCTTTCTACCAACCTGGACAAAAATCTATCAAGGGTCACAATCTCTCAGTTAATCTTTACACCTATTTTAGCTTCGAGGTGGATGCATAGCCTTCAAGGCCTCAACTTTGCTTGAGTTAGCATGAACCCTTTCTTTAGAAATTATGTATCATGAGACTTTTTTGTTACTGTCTGAAAAAGTGTATTTCTTGGGGTTTAATCTCATCAAAGAGTCTCTCGGATGATAAATACATCCTCAAATTCTAGCGATATCAGCCTTTAGTAGGTGGCCCATGCGTTTTTCAACCCCAAGGCATGCTGATATAGGCAACATATGCCAATATCTGTATGAAGGAGGTTTTATCACGTTCTTCTTTTGCCATGACTATTTGATGGTAGCTTTTGAAAGCATCGAGAAAATCAAAGACCTTGTGCCTAATTGTTGAATCCACCAAACGTTCGATTTTAGGCAATGGATAACAATCTTTTGGACATACCTTATTCGTGTCAATATAATATACGTATTTCCAACTCTTATCAGGTTTTGGCACCACGAGTGGATTAGCTAGCCAGACCGGATAAAAGACTTCCATAATAAACTTACCGGCTAGCAGCTTGCTGACCCCTTATGCGATTAATTGTTTCTTTTAGGAGCAAAATTTCTTTTCTTGTGCTTAATTGATTTGAGTTTTGAGTCAATGTGAACACTTTGCTCTGCTAGAGTCGTTAGAATCTTGGGATGTCTTTGGCAGTCTATGCAAAGACAATCGCAAACTCTCTGAGTAGATTATGGAGTTGGTTTAGCAGCTCAACTGACACCTAAGTTTCGATCATGATTACATTGTTCGACCTCCCAAGATCTAAGATGAAATCTTGGATTGCATCATCAGACTCCAGCTTGTCTTTGGTTGGAGTCACAATATCGTTGGTGCTGGCCTACTCCATGGGAAATTTTCCTTTGACCACAACTGTGTAGCAAATTTGTGCCACTTGTAAGTCTCCATGCATGGTTGATGTCCCATCTTGGGTTGGGAATTTCAGAATGGCGTGCAGTGGAGATATCATTGCCTCAAACTCAATTAATATTGGACTATAGAGAAAAATTTTATAGATTGACCTCTCTTTAACAAAAACAAAACCTACCCACATGGTCTTGCACCTTGGGTATTTTCTAAAAGTTACTGACAGTGTAACTAGACCTGCTGGCTAAACTGCCACCTTAGAAAACCCAAACAGTGGAGTCGGTACACAAGATGCAATGAGTTTTCCTCCAGCCCAAGTGCTTGAAATATATTATGGTACATAATGTTGGACGCACTATCTGCATCAACATACTCGGTGCACTTTCACAGTATTATCTGAGGCAAGGTTGACAAGAATGTCAATTACCAACCCTTCGTTGCTATAACCCAAGGGAATCAGATCCTCAGGCCTACACGTTAACTTGTGTGTCAACTTGGCCTTCTTTTGGGATGATTAGTCCAAACCTTCTAAACCTAAGGCTTTGGCTTTGACCTCGTCAGACAAGGTCCAGCAGAAACCATGTAAATAACAACATTTAGCTGTTGCTAACCTGCAACATCAGGGTCCTCTTCTTCATCATCATGCAGGCACGGTTGGTCTTCTCAACATCTCTCCTCAGGATGAGGTCGGCAGAAGTTTCGCTGACGGTGCAACTGTGACTTAGGATCATATAATTTTTAGATGTGACCTCTTTCAACAAGGCACTTCGCTAACTACATGTAATTTTCAATATCGTGGCTAATATCCCGATGGTATTTGCAGTACAACTTGGCAATTCTTTTGAACCTCGGCCCTGCCAATATTTGTGGATCCTCCTAGAGTCCATCTTTTTGTCACGGCCAAAATTCTCTCTTTGGAGGCCAGTAAAGGTAATCCATCCTTACTTTGTCCTTCTAGACTATCAAAGACGTTGGGTTTGTCTTTTAATTCTTTGCGAGCTTTTTTCTTGTAATCATCTTGGCTAGTCTTTCGGCAATTCTGCTCAGCTTCCCCTTTCAACATGTTTTTCACCTCATCACAGGCAAACTGATGGGTTTTTTTCATACCCTTAGAGATTTGGGAATCTCATCGTCCAATTGGCAAAAGAGATGATCTGCATATTAACACATGCTGCAACCATGACTCCATTATTATGATCCCTAATTCTGAGAGACTCGTATATGAAGCATTGCATATATTGGAGTACTGATTCCTCGGGTCTTTGCCTCGAGGACATCAAATGTGAACAACTTTTTATGAAGGGTTTTGAGGACATGAACTATGCCTTAAAATTTTGGACAAGTTGCCTGAAAGAACAAATGGATAGAGATGACAATTCTTGAAACCATATAGGGGTCGTTCTCCTCTAATTGACGGGAAAAGTTTTGCACCTCAAAGGACCTAGTGCATTCTTCAGATTTATTGATATTTGGAACTGGAAATATGATCTGTCGGATCTGAGGTGCCATCATAAGTGTGAATCTATTGGCATCAGTGAATTCTGCAATATCTTTAGAAAAGTGGATTTGTTGCACATTTTGCATATAGTCTTCGTGGCTTGAAGATGACTCATCTCTAGAACTTCCATGGTAGTAGTAAGCATGTAGTGTCCGATGCATCTTAGCTTCCAATTGTCTTCTCATGGAGCCGGTAGCATTATTCTGAGGCTTTTTCCCTTGCCTCTTGCATCTGTAGTGAAATCATCTCTTATACTAGGGGAATATTCTTCGTCATTTGTCTTTCCTAATGATGGGGGGAAGGTCTTTGACGGAATGTGTTGCCTTAGGGCCTTTCTTTTGATGTGTTTGACCAAAGCTTGAAACACGCCCCTATTTTGAACAATGTATTGCGCAAATTGCATTTGTTCCTCGTGGGCGACTCATGGGTTTGCAGCATGGCGCTCCACCTATTCATTGAAGTCCTGCTCCAATGGGTGATTGAGGTCTCAATTTTTATGACGGTGGGAGGATTTCTCAACATCATGTTGGTTAGTTCTACCTATTTTTAGATAGTTCTGGGCGTTCTTGATAAGAAGGTATGAAAATACAGCCTGCGGCTCACCTGCTAGAGCCAAATGGCAAAGTTTGATTCTTCTTTTAAATTGAAAGATAATCTGAATAGAAAATATGTTGAATTTGCTTCTAGAACCTACAGGAATCAGCAATATCAAGGGTCCCAGAGTTGTTATTTTACTAACTACTAACTACACTACTACACTTACTACTCCTCTTCTACTCCGTGATCCTCTAACAATCAAGTCAGTTGTTGGTTATTTCATATTTGACATTTAATGTATGCTGAAATTTAGAGAAACTTGTCTCTTTTGGAAATATTCTGTTTGTTGAGAAGCATGACTGAAAACTTATGCTAAATGTTTTCTTTAGTCGACAAGCGAGAACCCCCTCTGTAGTCTTTGACTAGCCAATACATGTTTGTGGCCATCTGGTGCCGCTAAATGTTCCTTCATGTTCGTGCGTGTTGGCCAATTATCGATGAGTTGGTATCATGTATTGCAATGTTTAGAAAGCTGCCTGCGTGGCGAGGTTGCCTTGGCCTATTTCAATCTTGAATGTTCATAAACTAACTTTAGAAATTAAATTTTGTAGAGATGTGTCAAATTAACTTTTTTCTTGTGAGTTGAAGTTTATAAATAGAAGGTTTTGTTGTTTGAGCTTATGAATATGATAGGGTTTCGTGATGTATACTTTATTTTGCTTGGTTGATATTTGTTGGTAAAACTAACTCCATGATAAAGATGTTTATGATGAATGTTTATTATATTTGTTGAAGGAATTGATTCATGAAACATTCTATTGTTTTTTAGTTCAATGGTTTGTTAATATGAACTAAACCCAATGTTTGCAAACTTGTTTCTAGTTAGTCTTCTAATGTGATATTTTTTTAAGCCATTCATTGATGCAACAACTTGAGAAGATGGTAGCACTTGATGATTGACACTACGTTATGAATGCTCGGGGTAAATCATAGACAATATAAGGTCTGTGAGAGTGGTCCGATAAGAACAAAGTGTAAGTTAGTTCTTGTGACACCGAAAGGATGAGATTATTCCATTTGATGTGAGCTCTCTATGACGACAACCTAACCTACTATTAATAGAGATCCTACGATGAGGTTCAACATGGTAAAAAAAAACATAGAAGAGTTCTAATCAGCACTATCAAACTTGTCCCCTTATGGTGTTGATGTTTGCTGTAAGTTTATGAGGGTAAGATTTTAAGAACTTCTTAATAAAATTTATATCCATATTTATGGTGGTGTTAGAATTACGCACTTGATGAATTTCACCTACATAAGTGTTCAGGTGGTGCCGCTTCGTATGAGAGTTTGGAATAACTCGCTAAAGTGCTTATGAAAACCTAGGACTAGAGCATGGCCGATTTCGCACCAAACAACAAACTTGTATAAAGTAGAAAATGACATGTCTTTTGGTTGTTCACATAAACAGTAGTTAAGTATGATTTAAAGACGTCTATGTCATCTTATTTCATTTATAAACTTCAGTGGTACTAAGCGATGATTTAATACAGAAATCATCTTATCTATCCTTCTTTAATGCTAGAAATGTTAGTTTATGATTGTTCATGGATGTTATTGTGTTAATATGGATCATGTGGGGGGTCGTTGGAAAAACACATAAAAGTGCATTAGAAAGTGCTCCAAATTCATATAAAAACATATAAGAAGGTTGATTGGAGACTGAGTGAAACTTGGATTGGACGAGTGAGACGATACTCTGAATTCTGAGGTGACTGAACGTTCGGTGACGAATTCTGAGTTCGGTCGCTAAGTTAGGCCTAATTCTGAAGATTCTGTCCAGTGACCGAACGCTTCACTGAATGTTTGGTCCAGAGTTCAGTGACGAGTTCTGAGTTGCAACGTTCAAAAATTTCGAATGCAGCGTTTGCTAAAATTGACTAAACATTCGTTCGCTTCAGACAACAGAATTTTATGCTGGCTTTTGATTAAAAAAATGATCCAACTTCAGCAACTTGTAACACCTCCTATCAATCTTAAACGGTGATAAACTGACTTCAGAAGTTATATTCTGCACATAGGTGTCAAATTAACTTATTCTTTGTGAATTTTGAAGTCTATAAATAGTCATCGAAAGATTTTGAAGATATATTTTTATATACTTTTTGTATACTTTGAAATGCTCTTTGAAAGACATTTTCGAGGCTCTAGTGAAAACATGCATAATTTCTTCCTCATCATGTCTCTTCTTCCTTTGGTATTAAACAATTCAAATAGACAAGTTCAGTCTTCTTTTCGCAGAGCAAACGAAAGGAAAAACCATTATATCCTGCTAAGCATTTGTCGTATAGTCTACATTGCTCATTGGTAGTGGCAAAATTGTTGACATTTGGTATGTCTCTCCTATTTTCCTTCTTCTTTGTTACAATTCTTTTTGTTTGGTTATCATAGCTTTGTAACCTTTCCTACAATCTTGTGTATCCATAAAGAAAATTTAAAAAACTTGAGAGATGCTTTTCTGATTTTCTCCTCCAATTTCTATAAACTTCAACTTAGTTTTGTTAGCTTGATCGATGGTTTATCATATTCCATTTCTTACACATCGAAATTTTCTAACAGATGGTGGGGCCTGTGTTGGGGCACCGGAGAGAGGAGCTATTAGGGAGGGACGACTAGTGGTGTGGGTTGAAGAGAAGAGGGCAGCGGGTAGTGGAGGTGTAGCGCGGTGGGATTGGTGACGCCTCATGGTAGTTGTTTGGAAGAAGGATGGGAAGTTCCAGGTTTGTGCCCGCTGGTGTTAGAGAAGGTGAAGCTGGGGATCACGTTTTAATCTTTTTTCTAATCAATGGGTAAATCAGTCAACTCACTTTATAATATATTAAGAAAATCATTTTTATTATGACTGATTTTAATACTTTTATGTGTTCATATAAAGAGGGATAATAGTGTATTTCTAAAGATAGAGAAGGTTATTAGAGATTGTCATAATAAAGGTAATCAACCCAAAAATAAATAAAAGAAGTGGTGGGTTTGTATGAAATAGTGGTGACAATAGTCACATGCGTGATAAAATTGAGAATATGTGACCGTGTTAATGCTCAAATAACACATTAAATGATGTTTCTTTAATAAATTAGAATACCTAAAAGTGGAAAGAAATTAATAGATTGCCATAAATTCATTTTTTTTTTGGGTTAGAAAAGGGAGGTTAAGCATCTTCTACCACCTGCGTTATCACTAAGGTGAAGCAACTAAGAAAGCTTCTTAGTCACTGTACATTGCACTTATCAGTGTAACCGACAGCGATTTCATGATAAAAAGCAATCCACCCAATTAGTGGGAACCTCCTTAATGGAAAGGTTCGTACTCCCCACTTAACCTCAAGGATTCTGTTAGCTTTTTTTTCCCCTCTTTCTTAAGCAGACACAACAACAACATTATTTTATTACCTTACAGACTCCAGTCTATGACGAAATATAAAATGGTTAGATGTACAAAATCATATCCATATGTTAAAATACACAAAGATTGTTTCTCGATCCATCATTGGTCTCCTTAGCCTTTCAACATATTAGTGATGCCCAATCCATGTCTGGGAGTATTCAAGATTAAAGACTCCTTCAAATTGTTACTAAAACATCATAATTTATGATCTTTTACAAAACTATGATATGAAGATGGCGACTAATAACTTTTGTTTGATTATATGTACATTGCAATTTTACCGGAGTTCAATAGCAATAATTAGTTGAACATGTTCATCACAAGGAAAAAAGGTTATCCTGCAAACCAACTAATTACAAGAAGAGTGTCATGAAACAACATAAAGTAAACATATGAATGAGGTATAACTATAAAAAGAAGAGAAGTAATGTATCTAGTGGAATACTCCATTTTTTTCCTTTGTTGTACATGTATTTATCTAGTGGAATACTCCTTCTTTTCCCCTTTGTTGTCCATGTCACGTATGTTATCAAATTGATGTTACTAAATGAATGTCATTAATTATTCTAAAAGAATACGTCAATAATAAATAAATATTGTATAGAAGCATATTAATAAGTTAAAAATAACTTATCAATTACAGAATGCATCAAATGATTAATTACAGTACGAAATTGTGATATCACGAAAGAAGTATATTTGACATACATATGTGACATTTGTAAATAGTTATGATTGCCAAATTTTATTTTCTTATTATTACTTTTTTATTATTAGTATTATTACTATTACTATTACTATTACTGTTACTATTATTATAAATTGAAGTAATGCAATATAAAAAAATGGAATAAAGGAGTAGATAAGCAATAGAGAATAAAATGTATTCTTTTCTTATTCAAAGGTGCGTATAAAATGTCCAACAATGTGTCCTATTATAGGACTTTGGAGATGAGGATACATTGAATGGTTAATACCCTTTGTTGTTCTCTAGGACACATTTAGATTGATACAGCCCTTGTTGCTCTCAAGAATATATTGGACATCCGCTATTGTATAATTTTCATAAGACTCTCCATTGGATGTCCAAATTTTATAGATATGCCTCGTTAAAACCTTGCCAAGAAAAATCCAGTGGGATAAAAACTTGGACGAAGGAAAAAGAGTGCACATTCATAAAAATTGGTTCGTGTGATACACTGCCCTCGTTTAAACCTTGCCAAGAAACCCCAATGGGATACAAACTTGGACGAAGAAAAAAGAGTACAGTGTGCATGTAGCAATTACACTCCCACTGATTCTTACATGAGGTCTTTAAATCGACGCATTCCAATGTTGTAGACCATTCTTTCTAAACGTAGTCGTTGGTAGTGCTTTGGTGAACAAATCAGCAAAATTCTTGCTTGATTGTATCTGCTAGATATTAATGTCACCATTCTTCTCAAGATCATGAGTGTAAAATTTTTTTTAGTGATATATGCTTCGTCTTATCTCCTTTGATGTAGTCATTCTTAATTTGAGCAATACATGCAACATTATCCCCAAATAATATTGTCGTAGTCTTTCTTAGTGAAGATAATCTACATGACTCTTGGATATGCTGAATCATCGACCTTAACAATATGCATTCACGACTCGCTTCATGCAATGCCAAAATCTCAGAATGGTTGGAAGATGTGGTTGTTAATATCTCCTTCACTGATCTACATGATATGGCTGCACAAAAGTAAAGACATATCCACTATGTGATCTTTCCTTATGAGAAAAGAGAATCTACCTCGTTTGCAGTCAACTATGCGTTTTACCGGCTTTTTTTTCCTTTCTTTCTTCTTATTCTCCTACTCTTCTCTCTTCTTCCCTCTTCATTTCTTTCCTTCCTTCCTCCCTTCTCTGCTGCCGGCGCCACGCTCTCTCTGCTGCCTTCTTCTATCACCATTTTTTTTGTTTAACCGTTCTCTCCTACCGCCCCCTTACCCCCTTTTAATTATCAATTGCTAAAATCAAGGGGGCAAATTACTTCCCCCACTAACCATGTTACTTATCTTTTTTGTAATATGTTTATTTATTTTATTATTATTTTATTACTATTATCTAACTTCCGCCACTCAACTAATTTAATTTAATTAACCCCATTTTTTCTTCTAGCATATATTTTACCTTATATATATATAACAATCATATATATATATATATATATAGTTACAAAATCCACTAGGACATAATCGATACGATGCGGTCAACTTAATTTCGAAAGAATCGTTACACCTAACGGCTGCCTAGTTTTTAAATTAACTTGTGACAATTAGTTTAAAATTTCGGGGTGTAACAGATTCAACACGAACCTTCATCGATGATGGCCTCTTGATTAGTTTCTCTCGCGAACAAGTGACATAGACACAATCAAGAGGTAAAGGAATCTTCTGGTTTTTTTAAAGAGTGTCCATGTGAGTTTTGTACAATTATACGCATCATTATCGAACCCTGATGACCAAGTCGATCAATGCCATAACATAAATAGATTTGGATCATTGAACTTCTGGTCCATCAAAATATTAGATTCTACTGGATGTATAGTCGTATAATACAATCCAGATGAGAAAACTGGAAATTTTTCTCTAACAAGCTTCTTGCCTGAATCACTGTATGTAATACATAAAAATTTCATATTCCCCTCATTCATGGTTTTCAAGATGAAAACCATTGAGACGTATATCCTTGATACCCAATAGGTTTCTTTTCGACTTGGTAGAATATAATGTGTAGTAACCAAGATATGTGTATTATTTGGCAATATATGGTTGCTCTTCCGGAGCCCTCAATCAATGTTATAGTACTGGAAATTATACTAACATTTGCTTTTGTCAATTGTAACGTCGAAAAATATTTTTGATCACGAAGAATTGTGTGTGTCGTTCCACTGTCAACCAGACATATGTCCCCACCATTCATCTTAAATAAATTTTTAGCATAACATATACAATCTTCATTATTAAATTTAATTTAAAATAATCAAGTTAAAAATAGTGAATTGTGTTGCTTGATGAAAAACTCTTTACACGTCAATTAGAATTTCTGAATTTGTTTTTTCAAGTCATGCTGTAAATTAGAATTATACAGAAAAAATAGACAGAATAATTCTCAATAATTTTATTTAGACAAATATAGTAATGCAAATTTTTACAAAAGTACATGTTATCACATAATAAACTAAAACACAACTTATTTATAGAAATTCTTATAAAACATAAAATTCCTCGAAACAATTTTCTCAATCATTCTGATTATTGTCATTGACAAACTGGATCACATTGCCATCCATGTTTGGCTCTGTAAGAAATCTTCAATATCAAAATGAGTAAAATCCCTTGAATCCATTTGACCATCATCTGCTATGTTACCGCAGTCTACAAAATGAACTTGTTTTCCCCTTACTTTTATCCTTCTGGGATGCTTGATAAGTTCAATCAAATGCTTTGAAGTGCGACAAGTACGAGACCAATGCCCTTGGGCTCCACATCGATAACACGTCATGCGTGTCATTTAACAAAACTTTTCGTAATTCTTCTTATCATATTCTTCGCGTAGCAGAACTTTATACCCTGTGGGTGATCAGTCCACAGCAAACAGAACTTTATACCCCGTGCTGAAAGGTCCACGGCCCCATAACATATAACTTTATACCCCTGCTGATAGGTCCACGGCCCCATAACATAACTTTATTTTCCGTGCTGATAGGTCCACGGCCCCATAAAATAACTTTATTTTCCGTGCTGATAGGTCCATGGCCCCATAAAATACTTTATAAGCCTGCTGTTGATTCACAGGTCACGCTTTTATACCCTGCTTTTGCAGGCGTGACTTTTATACCATGCGATCAACCAGCAGCCATAGTTGCTTTTCGAAAACTTTAATCTTCTTTTCAAACTCGTATTCTTTTCGCAAAACAAAACTCATGTCGAAATGCAAAGTGTTCATGTCATGATGCAGAATGCTCATGTAACATCATATCAAACATGTAACATGCACACACACACTTTACATATCAAGTACAAAGTCATGAACCTCTATCACACCCTGCTCGTACCATTTCATGTCCTTTCGTATTACAAAAAAAAATCATCTCGAGTTCCCACTTAACCTAGCTCATTCATACTTCCTCAAACACACCTTATTCGTATCACTTTATGCCCTTTCATATTGCTAACTTACTTTGAATTCATCCCTAACTTTATTCATTCACACTTAATGTTTACAACTCAAGTGCACCTCATTCATACCACTTCATGCCCTTTCGTATCGTAAATTCAGTTCGAATTCATACTTAACCCTACTCATTCACACTTAATATTTACAACTCAAACACACTTCAAAAACACTTGCACTTTATGAGCAATGGAAGAGAAATAAGGTATCTCACACACATGGAGCGCTTAATAGGTCAAAAAAAACTTCCAGTATACTTGGAACGCCACATGAGGCGCCTAAAGTGGACATGAGGCGCCTATTCTAGGCGTTCGAAGTGTGGGGAATGTGCCGTATACATCGAACGCCTACATGAAGCGCCTAATGTGACATGAAGCGCCTAATGTAGGTGCTCGAAGTGTACGGGGATGCACTGAGACACATTGAACGCCTACATTAGGCGCCTAATGTGACTTGAAGCGCCTAATGTAGGTGTTCGAAGTGATCTGACGGTTCAGAACTGCAGTTTTTTCTGCAGTAACTTCTTCCCATCACCTTCCTCCTTTAAACCTTTTCATGTTTACACTTCAAGATCCATTTTAGCACCTAGATTCATCGTACTTAACACACAACTAACATGAGTTGATTCTTAAACACGTAATATAGTGTTCATCCTAAGCCTTCTATCACCCACAACCTCCAATATATCTCTTCAAACTTTCCAACACAACAAGTGTACCACAATGACATCTTTAATCTTTCAACCTTCTGCAAATATGCTCAAAACACTTAAGATGTACATAATGAACTCAAGAACTTATACCAAACAATAAACACATTACGAATAACACTTTATGGGCATATATCAACAAAGATCACAATGTAACCATTTCAGAAATTGGCCCAAAGAACATGACTCTTTACCATCAACAACAACAATAGCATATAATGAAGCATCTGACATAAACAAATCGAAGTTACTAATGTGTGATCCGGGAGTTTATAAGAAACATAGGGCCTAAGATATCAAAATTTGCATAAAGCGTATAGAAAGATTACTTGCCTTGGAATCTAGATATGCTTACGAGTGTATGGCAGAATTTTTTGTAAGGATTGAACCTAGATTGGACGCTCTTCCTTCCTTTTCTTCTTCTTCCCTTCTTCTTTCTCTTTTCTCTCCCTTTTCTTTTCTCCTTGCTCTCTAGCCGTTTTCCCCCTCTTCCTTTTTCCTTTAACCGTTGCCTCCCTCTCCTTTGGGGAGTTAGACTAAATGTGTAACTCTCCCATCATTTTAAGTGAGAGGGCATTTTGGTAATTTTGCCTAATTTTCTTAATTCCCACTTTAACCCTTTACTTTCTTTTTCTGTACTTTATTTAACTAAGCCTCATAAATCTATACAATTGCTATAGTTGTATTTTAAGTTGTTTTAAATGTAGTCCTCGTCAGACTCGAAAATCACGGGATATGACATTCCACCCCCCTTACAAGAAGTTTCGTCCTCGAAACTTATAGACCTTAGTTAAGGGGTTGAGGATACTTCTTCCTCATATGTTCCTCAAGTTCCCAAGTGGATTCACGTCCCATGCGATTGCTCCACTGGGCCTTCACATAAGGAATCACCCGCTTCCTCAACACTTGTTCCTTCCGGTCCACTATTCTCACTGATACCTCTTTATAGGTAACATCACTATTAAGTTTCAAAAGTTGTGCTTCGAGCACATGGCTCGGATCTGTCACGTACTTCCTTAATTGTGATATGTTAAAGACGTTATGGACTTCCGCCAATACCGGAGTTAATGCCAACCTATATTTCAAAGCTCCCATATTCTTAAGTATCTCGTAAGGAACCATAAAACGGGACTTGCCTTGATTCCAAATCTCATAATACCCTTCATAGGTGATATTCTTAAATAACCCTTTTCACCTACATTAAACTCCCAAGGTCGTTGCTTGGAATCCGCCCAACCTTTTGTTACGGTCCTGAGCCGTTTTGAGTCTTTCCCGTATGATTTTTACCTTTTCTAGTTTCTTCTCAAGTAACTCATGTCCGGTGATGATCCTTACGCCGACTCCATCCTAATAAATTAGGGACTTACACTACCTTCCATACAACGCTTCGAAAGGAACTATATCACTTGCACTGTGATGATTGTTATTATAAGAAAATTCCATTAACTTCACCATTCTATCCCAACTCCCTCTGAAATCTAAATGCAAGCCCTTAGCATATCTTCTAGAGTCTGAATAGTCCGCTCAGACTGTCCATCGATTTGGGGATGATATGTTGTACTCAACCTTAACTCCATCCCCATGGCTCTCCAAAATACTGTCCAGAGATTGGAAGTAAACCGTTGGTCTCGGTCAGACACTATGCTCATTGGAACACTGTGTAGGTTGACAATTCTGTCCAAACCCAAACTTACCAACTTATCGGAAGACAATTCACTCGAGATGAGTAGAAAATGTGTAGACTTGGTTAATCGATCCATGATGACCAAAATCATGTTATGTCCACTTCTTGTTCTCGGTAAACCAGCCACACAGTCCATTGTGACACGTTCACATTTCTACTCTAGAATCTCCGACGGCATCGATAATCCACCAGATCGTTGGTGTTAAGCCCCACTTGCTGACACACCAGACATCTCTCAAATCTCCACAATATGCCTCTTCATCTTACACCACCAATAGTATTGTCAGAGATCCCTGTACATTCCGGTGCTACCAGAAAGTATCGATAACCTTGAGCTGTGAGCCTCTTGCAAAATTTCTTTCCTTAGCTCATCTAAATCATGTATACACATTTTTCCTCTAAACCTAAGCTCCCGTCCTCATTGGTCTGAAATCCATCAACCTGACTATACCTCAGTTTCCAAGCAATATCACCCACAGTCTTATTCTTCTTTTGAGCTTCTTTCACCTAATCCATCAAACTTGGGATGACGGTCAATAATGCGAAAACATTAACTATAGAGTCAACCAAATCCAAGCCAAATTATTATATTTCTCTCTCGAGTGATGACTGTCGCGCATGGTTAGATTTTCTGTTTAATACATCTACCACTTTATTAACTTTTCCTGGATAGTAATTAATGGCCAAGTCATAGTCCTTTAGTTGTTCCCACCATCTTCGCTGCCTCATGTTTAGTTATCTCGAGGCATGCGCGATAACCCGTTCGTGTTGCATCAAAACACAACCTACAAGTGAAATATCAAACTAAACTCGATCTAGATGGAAAATCATAACTTACGCTATAGTTTACATACCTAGACCCTTTTTTTGACGTATCACTATATCTCACAAACCCGTCAGAACCAGAAGGTTGAGCCAACACTAGAGCTGTGGTTAACCTCCTCTTAAGCTCTGTAAAGCTATTCTCGCATTCTTTCGTTCACTCAAACTTGGACTTCTTTTGAGTAAGGCAATTAAGGCATCGCCATTATCGAGGATCCTTCGACAAACTTCTTGTAATAAGTAGCTAGACCCAAGGAACTCTGCACTTCGGTGTCATTCGTGGGTCTAGGCCACTCGGTGATAACTTCAACTTTCTTCGAATCAACAGCAATCCCCTTGGAATGTTATATCCTCCATCTCAAAATTCTTAACTGTTACTTTTTTTAATCGAGTCAATGCTGCTGTGACTTGGACAATCCGTCCAGTCCCAATACGACGTCGAATTCGTACTTCTGAATAGGAACCAGTATGGCAGATAACATTTACTCTCCGAACTCTAACACACAATCCTTGTATTGCTGGTGTGAAATCACAATTTGATCTCAGCTGCTTGGGCACGGTACAAAGTATCTAACCATTCTGGCGAACCACAAAGGCGCTTAGCGAATCCCTTTGCCACGAAAGAGTGGTTCATGCCGTTATCGAAAAGTACATTGGCCGATATCTTATTCACTAAAATTGTATCTCATACCACGTCGGTGACTTCCTAAATATCCGTGTCAGTCATGAAATTGACGCGGACATTCATCCTCGGCTTTGCCTTCGGCCGCTGAGCCGCTTCTCCCAGAGCATGCTTCCTTATCTCTGGGCAATCTCTAATAAGGTTGCCCACCTGTTCGCATCGATAACATACTCCTGCCACCTTCCCACATTCACTGTCATGGCTCTTATTACAATGCAACAAACTCCTACCGCCTGGTGTACAACTAGACTCTGTGGCGGGGTCTCTAAAAACTTCCCGACTGGGTCTATTTTCTGAATCTTAACCCAACATCCAGGCCTGTCACCAAATCCAATCTCCTCCCTTGGTCTCTTATCTTTTTCTGAGTATCTTGCATCGGCCTCTCTTGCAGCTATTCTGCAGAAATCCCTCTTAACATGAAAGTACGTGTCCAGCATGTCTTCGTAGGTTCTCATCTCCGCATTTACAATTACCGACTGAATTCTCGAATCCAAACCTCGCTCAAACTTTGTCATCTTTAAGCGATTATCAGACATAATCGCAAGAACGAGTTTACTCAAAGCATGAAATTGGTCGGCATACTCCGACCCTGTCATCCGACCCTATTTCAGCCTGTCGAACGCCTTATCTTGTATAAGATTGCTGCCTCAGGCACGTAACACTTCAGAAAGGCATCACAGAATTGTGTCCAAGAGATCAGTGGGGTCTGAAATTTAAATTATTATAAAAATTTAAATGATATACGCGCTCGCACACACCCAACCCATATCATACTTAGACTCTAGAAAATCATCACTTATACCTAAAGGTCAAACTTAAGGGAAAATCACATCTTAATTTGCTGTAAGATCATGAACCTAAGTTTCTGAGATAGATCTGAAGCCTGGGCTCTGATACCACTTGTAGTGTTCGGGCCCGATACCGACATCGGAACCAGTGCACCCACCGTAGCCTAGTACAAGAACTACGAAGCGTCAAAGCAGATCAAGCACACGTCATTCATGACGTAAGATAAATCATCGGAAACGTCGTAGAATTAAAAACTTCACTAACATCAATGTAACCAATAGAAATATAGCAGAACTAAAACGTATCAGGGAGAGTGTCTAAAGTATCCTTCAATACAAAGTTTTAACAGTAAATCCCTCAACTAAAGGATAAGGATTGCAAGCCTGTCCATTTTAGTGACTATCATCTCAATGAGCCCACTCGCCGACATCCTCTACAAAAATTATCTTGTACTTTGGCTCACCTGAAAAGAAGATAGAGTAATTGTTCTTAGCGAAAACATCGCCAGCAAGTAACCCGTCTATAAACCTTATGGGATCACACACGACGAGTCACTAGTATATAAATCAATGCCCAAAATAAGGTGCTCGGGTTGGCAAATAACATCTTTATAACGAGTCATCAAATCCATATAAGCCACATAATTGACACACAAAATGAAACCAACACTTATAGAGTCAAACATACTACATAAACAGAACATATGCTAGTAACATTTCTTGCCTGTCAAATCTTATGCTTCGTGTAACATGATGCATGTACTTCTTCAAAACCACACACAACACCCATGCATATGTCTTCTTTCGTAAACACGTCATGCGTGTCATTTAACAAAACTTTTCGTAATTCTTCTTATCATATTCTTCGTGTAGCAGAACTTTATACCCTGTGGGTGATCAGTCCACAGCAAACAGAACTTTATGCCCCATGCTGAAAGGTCCACGGCCTCATAAAATATAACTTTATACCCCTTGCTGATAGGTCCACGGCCCCATAACATATAACTTTATACCACGTGCTGATAGGTCCACGACCCTACAACATAACTTTATTTTCTGTGCTGATAGGTCCACGGCCCCATAAAATAACTTTATTTTCCGTGCTGATAGGTCCACGGCCCCATAAAATACTTTATACCCTGCTGTTGATTCACAAGTCACGCTTTTATACCCTATTTTTGCAGGCGTGACTTTTATACCCGGCGATCAACCAGCAGCCATAGTTGCTTTTCGAAAACTTTAATCTTCTTTTCAAACTCGTATTCTTTTCGCAAAACAAAACTCATGTCGAAATGCAAAGTGTTCATGTCATGATGCAGAATGCTCATGTAACATCATATCAAACATGTAAACATGCACACACACACTTTACATATCAAGTACAAAGTCCTGAACCTCTATCACACCCTGCTCGTACCATTTCATGTCCTTTCGTATTACAAAAAAAAAATCATCTCGAGTTCCCACTTAACCTAGCTCATTCATACTTCCTCAAACACACCTTATTCGTATCACTTTATGCCCTTTCATATTGCTAACTTACTTTGAATTCATCCCTAACTTTATTCATTCACACTTAATGTTTACAACTCAAGTGCACCTCATTCATACCACTTCATGCCCTTTCGTATCGTAAATTCAGTTCGAATTCATACTTAACCCTACTCATTCACACTTAATGTTTACAACTCAAACACACTTCAAAAACACTTGCACTATATGAGCAATGGAAGAGAAATAAGGTATCTCACACACATGGAGCGCTTAATGGGTCAAAAAAACTTCCAGTATACTTGGAACGTCACATGAGGCGCCTATTCTAGGCGTTTGAAGTGTTCGGGGATGTGCCGTATACATCGAACGCCTACATGAAGCGCCTAATGTGAAGCGCCTAATGTAGGTGTTCGAAGTGTACGTGGATGCACTGAGACACATTGAACGCCTACATTAGCGCCTAATGTGACTTGAAGCGCCTAATGTAGGTGATCGAAGTGTTCTGGCGGTTCAGAACTGCAGTTTTTTTTGCAGTAACTTCTTCCCATCACCTTCCTCCTTCAACTCTTTCATGTTTACACTTCAAGATCCATCTTAGCACCTAGATTCATCGTACTTAACACACAACTAACATGAGTTGATTCTTAAACACGTAATATAGTGTCCATCCTAAGCATTCTATCACCCACAACCTCCAATATATCTCTTCAAACTTTCCAACACAACAAGTGTACAACAATGACATCTTTAATCTTTCAACCTTCTGCAAATATGCTCAAAACACTTAAAATGTACATAATGAACTCAAGAACTTATACCAAACAATGAACACATTACGAATAACACTTTTATGGGCATATTTATCAACAAAGATCACAATGTAACCATTTTCAGAAATTGGCCCAAAGAACATGACTCTATACCATCAACAACAACAATAGCATATAATGAAGCATCTAACATAAACAAATCGAAGTTACTAATGTGTGATCCGAGTTTTCTCTTTATAAGAACATAGGGCCTAAGATATCAAAATTTGCATAAAGCGTATAGAAAGATTACTTGCCTTGGAATCTAGATACGCTTACGAGTGTATGGCGGAATTTTTGTAAGGATTGAACCTAGATTGGACGCTCTTCCTTCCTTTTCTTCTTATTCCCTTCTTCTTTCTCTTTTCTCTCCCTTTTCTTCTCTCCTTGCTCTCTAGCCGTTTTCCCCCTCTTCCTTTTGCCTTTAACCGTTGCCTCCCTCTCCTTTGGGGAGTTATACTAAATGTGTAACTCCCCCATCATTTAAGTGGGGAGGGCATTTTGGTAATTTTGCCTAATTTTTTTAATTCCCACTTTAACCCTTTCCTTTCTTTTTCTGTACTTTATTTAACTAAGCCTCATAAACCTATACAATTGCTATAGTTGTATTTTAAGTTGTTTTAAATTTATTCCTCGTCGGACTCGAAAATCACGGGGTATGACAATCACAAAGTTATACTCATTTATCGTCTTATAATCTTGCAACCTCAGGTGCAACTAATCATATCGAGCCTTTGGGAGGATAAGACTTTTCTGATGATCATATCTTTCCTCTAAATGTTTCTAACGCATATGAATCTTTCCCTCCAAGATACTCGGTTTTCAGCCAGTCATGGAGGTGATGGCGAATGAATATCATGACATTTGTCTTATCTTGTTCGCTTGCCTCAGCTCCGTCCTTGATAGTATGCCCAAGATTCCTAGTTGTCAAGTGGATCTCGGCATCAAAAACACATGCCATGTAATTTCTTCCGGAAATGTCAAGAGCAGCGAATTCCAGGTTTGTGATGTTTGCCATGAATCTGAGTATGCACAAACAATATCTCAGAAAATTATATATCTCAAAACTACAAGTTTGAGTCTATATTATATGCTTATGGTATGTCATGCTTCAGGCCTTTCGACTATCCATGCTTTAGGCATGTCAACTATTCATGCTTCGGGCATGTCAACCATTTATGGCATATCAACTGTTTATGTTTAGGGCTTCAAGCCACATATTATTCTTTTCTAGCTTCAAACTAAATCTAGACTTCAGGCTAGATTTTCTTTTATGAGTATTTCAAATGTAAGATAGAAGTATGTAATAATAGAAATGCAAAAGGGGAACAAAACACAAATCTGAAAAATTTTCTGGTAGGAAAAAGTGTTTTTTAGAAACGCGCTGATTAGACCAACCTAGAGATATTAAAAACACATCTTCACCGTTCAAAATGTATCTCTATGTATTATGAACAATCTGCCAAACTTTGGTGATGATCCAACGATGGAAGACTTCGCAATTTCGATTCTCCCGGACCTGTGCAAAACTATCCAGCACTTCCGAAATTTCAATTTGGCAAATTCGATTCTCCCGGACCTGTGCAGAACTATCCAGCACTTCAAAAATTTCAATATTATTCTCCTTCTTTCTCTTGTGTCACTAACAATTTTCTTGTATTTGTTTCTTAGAACAATCGTGCTGATAACATATTATAAATTGAAGTAACGCAATATAGAAAATATGGAATAAAGGAGAAGATAAGAGAATAAAATGTATTCTTTTCTAATTCAAATGTGTGTATAAAATGAGTTATCTTTCATGTCCAACAAAGTGTCTTATTTGTAAGATTTTGGGGATGAGGATACATTGAATGAGTTAATGTCTTTTGTTGTTCTCTAAGACATATTTGAATTGATATAACCCTTGTTGTTCTCAAGAATACATTGGACATCCACAATTTTTAATATTCATAACAATTATTATTATTATGATTATTATTATTATTATTATTATTTCTTTTTCGGTTTAGAAGTAGCAATCAGTTTTACCCCATCATTTCCCTCCATGTTATTTGTGACACTTTAAGACTTGAAGTAAGAGGAGATGACACGTGGAAACAGGCACGTGAGTTGCTGCCGCGTGTTTTGAGCCCCTTCGTCCTGCTTCTGTCTCTCTGCCTCGCTTTGCTGTTCCCCAACCGTTTGCTTTCTTTCTATCAAAATTTCATCTTGATCTGAGAAAGAAAGAAATTACGTAAAAGAAATGCGTAAATCAATAGTACTGTAGTGTTCTAGGAGACGAAGCTAATAATTACCGTTTGAGTTGTTTTATCAAATCAAGGGCTGATGGAGGTTCCAGTGGGATTGCTTGCCAAAGTTTGGAGTTTTATTTACTTCTTGCCTTTCTTTTTCTTGCTCTTCTTGCTGGGCTCCTTAAAAGGTTCTTTTTTTTACGTACCGTATTCTTTTACGTCATGCTTTCTTTTGCTTGATATTTCAGGTATAACATCAAATTACATTGGAAAATCTCATGGTACAAAAATAATATCTGAATTTTCAGTAAAAAAATAAAAAAGTTTGTCGTTATACAAATATTAATACCACCATGGCACCACCATTATCATGTGAGACTTAAGGTACTTATTGGGCTGCTCGAATATTTATGAGGAATATAGCCTGATGTGCCAAAAAAAAAAATAGATTGTCATAAAGTTGGGAACTTTAATGGTGAATAATCTTTAGGAGGACCATTTTCACAATCTTGGATTCGGTATTTTCTCTGTGTAAGAAGTATTGCAGGATAAGCTTGAAAACGTGTTTTTTTTTTCTCTCAAGATTTACTTTTTGGTGGAGGGTGTTGTGTTACTGAAATTGGTTTTTTGGAACAGGGATACTGATTTTGCCAGTTGTGGTTGTCATCATTGTGGTGGGCAACACTTCAGTGGTGATTGGATTGTGGCCTGCTCATGTTATTTGGACTTACTATTGCGTCACCAAGTATGTTTTCATGATTAGTCACTATGATATGTACTTGTTTTCAATAATCAAAGTAATCTTTTTTGAGTGTCATGTGCATTTTGCTTTCTGATTGAAATGCAGAACCAAAAGGCTTGGATGGGTTCTGAAGATAGTGACGATGATTGCATTACCAGTGCCTCTTATTATTTGGCCAATTATAGCAATAAGTGGAAGCCTGTTGGGTGCGCTAGGATATGGGTTCTTCGCCCCCTTGATTGCCACTTTCGACGCAGTTAGGGAAACCGTCCAAGACAAGCTTTACCACTGCTTTCTTGTGAGTCTCTGTCAAGGAATTCATGTGGATGTACCATCTCAGGATTTTACAGTGATGTTTAATGTGAAGTATGTATGCGAGTGTTCCACTTGTTTAAGCTAATATCAAAAGCAAGGAATGACCTCTGCCACTTGCATTTTTCTTAGGAATCTAAGAGAAAAATGACTAAACCTTCAGGCATGATTTTTGGTTCTTGATTCTGCATTTCTATACTGATGTCTAGAATGTCTATAACAACAGATTAACGGGGGGCTGTTTTTTTTTTTTTTTAAAAAATGGTCTTTAATGGGGACTGTTCATTATAAGTTGTTTGCTGATCAAACATAGCAACTATGAATTTTGCTTCTAAATCAGTTTTCTGCTTCTTCTTTTTCTTTTTCTTTTTCTTTTTCATCCGGTGTGTCATTGCTGAAAGTTTCCGTGATTGTCAGGATGGATGTCTTTCCACCATCAAGGGAAGCTTTACCGCAGTAAGGGACTTCACTGATTTCTGCTTTCATTCGTATTTCTCCTACATGGATGAACTGTCTGAGGAAATGCGTGAAGATGAGAAACCTATGGAAATTAAGTATAAAAACTTTCCTTCTACGATCTCGATTTATGAACATGTCAGAAAGTCTCTTTTGTGACTCTAATGTTGTACTTCTTATGTAATTCCTGCCAGGTTTTCAAAGCTCCCGTGCTCTGTCGTGGTCTGTGCTGTAGCTATTCTAGTAGATGTACCTATGATAACTGCCATTGCTTTATGGAAGAGTCCATTTATGCTTTTTAAGGGATGGAAGAGACTTTTGGAAGATCTGATTGGACGAGAAGGGCCATTTCTTGAGGCTGTGTGTGTTCCATTTGCTGCCCTTGCAATCCTGTTATGGCCTTTAGCAGTCTCGGGGTCGGTGATAGCCGCTTCTCTCTCTAGCTTCTTCCTTGCTCTTTATGGTGGTGTTATTGTTCACCAGGTACATTTCCTCCGCTGGATTGATCATCGACTCCTTCAGTCTATTTTGAAGAGGGCTGCGTATGTGCATGCATAAGTTCTTTTGGTTACCTTTTCCTTAAGGTTCAAATTTACTGGTGATGAAATACAGAGTGAGGTTTCAATTTCAATTGTAGGAAGATTCACTCAAGATGGGGTTCGCATATATCGTGGCAGTCATTTCACTGTTTGATGAGTATACAAATGATTTGCTTTACATGAGGGAAGGTTCATGCTTTCCAAGGTACCGGGAATAATCCGCTTTCCATTATTGAAGGTTATGTCGTCATCTATGGCCCAATAGGGACTTTGATGAATTTTCTTGAGTGCCTTTAATTTCCTACATAATCAAAGCTCTTAATAAATGATTCCCTATGACAGCCAGGCCTTGTTACCATAGAAACATCCATCCGTCAGGAACATGTGGGAGGACTACATCAATTGAGCAGAAGAAAGAGCAAGAAGGATCTTGTAACACCAAATTAGCTAAGGGAGGGTCGAGGACCTTGAAGGAAGCTATTCAACAGTATACGCCTATGCAGGTATTCTAACATGTATATCTTAATATGTTTCTTATGGGCAAGTGAGAGGACATGGAAACAATGATGCAGGTGTGGGATTGGCTCTTCAAATCATGTGAAGTTAATGGTAAGATTCTTCTCCATGAAGGTCTGATTGATGTTAAAGACATTGAAGATTGCATCGTTCGAGGTAAGTGCAAGACCCTGGGCATCAAATTACCCGCTTGGTCAATATTTCAGTGTCTCGTGGCATCCGCGAAGCTCAACTCTTCTGGATTGGTCATTAGTATGTCCCTAGCAAAGTTGTTAAATTTTTTCCTCAGTGATTCTGATGATGGAAGCTAACCACATTCTTCTTGACGTGTTCCTAGATGATGAAGTGGAACTAACAATGACTAATGTGCCGAGGGATAAAGTTTTCGAGTGGCTTATTGGGCCTCTGTTTGTAATCAAGGAGCAAGTAAAGGGCCTGGATTTGAACTTAGATGAGGAGATATGTCTGAGAAGGCTCATTATGAAGTGCCAAAATGAGAGACCGGAAGATTGGGATGATACAGAATTTGCATGCAGTGACGGGGTCAAGAGGGCGCAATTGCAGGCTATAATCAGGAGGTTTGTCTGAGTTGCATCTTGTATGTATATTTTGATATATTCTTGCAGGATATATCTCTACCATCTACAGTATACAAGATTTGATAAGATCAAAGTTTTTAATCTATGTTTGTTTCACTCATGAATGTTGAGCTGTTTCCTTTGAGCTTGACTTGTGCTAACTACACGAACTTGTAGTACCCCTTGTTTTGTTCAGATCTCGCCCGTATGTTACTGTCGTGTTGTTCTCTTGCTTGGATTACGCATCTGTTTACCGTGACTATATGCTTCTGCTTGTAGAGTACTGAAATTGCAAAAGATGGTTGTCGGTGGTGATATGTAATCCATCCTTTGGTGTGGCAGGTTACAAGGAATAGTGAGTTTCATGTCTCGAATGCCAACGTTCAGAAGGAGATTCCACAACTTGGTCAAAGTGTTGTATTTGGACGCTATTCAGTCTGGTATTCTACCTGACCATGCTGATGGGTCCACAAAAGCCAGACTAGGTAGGAAGCATTCTCAAGGGATCGACCAAAGAAAGATGGATGTAGAAGAGTCTGTATAACCAACACAGGATCCACACGAGGGCGTAGAGCCGTAGAGGTGTCTAACAGTCAGAGACAGTAAACAGTAATGCAAGTTGGGGATTCAGAAAGAGCTAGACTTATGTTTTCTACGATTACACTAAATATGCTTTGAGAAAGGTACTTTGGCACTTCCTTTTAACCCATGCATGTTTGCTAAACAACGACCTAATCAGCTGTTATGGTGTTATGTCCTGGTGTTATGTCCTTGGTGAGCATTGGGGTTCTTTGAGGGTATATCAAAGAGTGGAAGATGGAAAAAGAGTACTCCGGTTATATGATATTACACTGTAACAAGGGAACATGTGTTTGCCTTGGAGTGGTGCTTCTGGTGATCAACCATGAAAGTCCACCTACTATTAGTTACTTTGGGTTAATTGTTTGTATCTTGCAATGTTTAGGAATCATAGTAGGTATCCGTATTTTCACACACTGCGTAGTAGACGGACTATCAGTCAATCATACCTAGTATATCCCAACGGCAGCAAAAGCTATCGCTAGGATCTAGGGTCTTGGGAGGGTGCGGCAGACAAACAATACCTCTATCACAAGGGATAATGAGTTTGATTTCAGTGAGACCCCAGCTCTATATGTACATGCATAAATGAAACAATAATGAGGGTATGATAGGCTAGTGTGTTAATGAGGAAATTTAGTAGATACAAATAGGAAGCTTCCGATATTAAAATAGCTATAAGCGTGTATATGCCTATATAATGCAAGACAACGACAAAAACAAAAAAAAAAGTGTAAAGTCAACAGAAAGCGTAGATAGTATCCAAACCTCTGAATATCTTCTAAGGTGTTTCTATATCTTGTCTGAACCTCGTTTACTTTAATATTATGTCTCTATGAACTCCTATACTTGACCATGCCTTCAGAGGTGCAAATCTAGTAGATCATGTCTAGTCCGCTCATACTTGAAAATGGTTTTAATCAATATAGTTCTAACTATAAATGGGACCATGTTTTCAGAGAAGTGCAAATCTGGTAAGTCATGCATAATCCGTTCATAATTGAAAATGGTTTTAATCGATATAGTTCTAATTATAGACGGTGAAAGACATTTTTATCGTTTGTAGACCGTGTTTTGTGATTTTGAGGACAGGTTCGAGCCACGAAAAATAGCTTCTTGCATAAAGTGTATGATAAAGCTGCGTTCGCGAAGTGATCTGGCTCCTCCTTGGAACTGCATACTGCACAAACGCGCCAGGTTACCGGAAACGCCGTAAAAATGTGCATACAGCTTTTGAAAATTTAGAAGGTTAACATTGGCACATAATTTGAGATGGTAGAAGTAGTACATCAGATAAATGTTGTGTCACAGGTCATAACAATAAGCCGTCTGTGTTCTCTTCTGTTTCATATCCACACGAGGAATAAGCTTTCCGTTTCTTGAAAACATGTTTGAACTCTGGCCTGCAATCACCTAAATTCATAAGGAACAGAATTTTGTATATCAGACCATTATTATGCTAAATGGTCTGATACAGCGAGTCAAATGTTTATAAGTTTCGTTGCATGTCCTAATTAGTTTTTTGTATATTTTTTTGACTAGATCCTTTTTCCCTGAAAAACACTTGTCTTTTACAGTTCCTTGCCTTAGTTCTTTTCACAAACGTCTTATACAAATAATCAGAAAAATATAAAAAGAAAAAAGTACACGAAAACAAAAACAATAACACGGATAAACATTTAATAAATACATAAAACAAGTAACCATAGACAAAACACACAAAACTATGAAAACGTCTAAAAAAAACACACACGAGACGTCAATTTCGAGAGTGAAAGCAGAAGAGGAAAACCCAGACTCGAGCTCGGTGAAAAGTGACTGGTCTTTATCAGGTATGTATCTCAGGAGTGAAGGATGGCACATCTAGGGGGGCATCCTGCCAGCATCTATATGTTTATGGATCATGTCATTGAATATTACATCCAAAGTTACATACTAACATGCATAACGCTTGATGAAAAGATTTTGATGCTAAAAAGGATCTCCTACGTTGTCAATGCAAGAGAACCCTAGCTTTACTCTGGGAGGTCTACAACTTTTTGTAGACGGGATCATCATCTTCAAGATTTTCAAGAGCTAAAATGTGCTGCTTAAATGAATTCGCGGCTTCCTCCCTTTCGTCTTTCTGTCCAAGCTTGTCATATACTATTGCCATCAGGTAATATACTTCAGCTGCCAATTCGTGATACTGCACGCAATAAGTTCAACCATTAACTGTCTAACATGCTAATTTTGCAGTCCAAGCATCACGTTGAGCACCCCCAAAAAAAAAAACAAAAAAAAACAAAAAAAAAAAAACAAAAGAGACATCCCAACCTCCCCCCCCCCCCCGGGGGGGAAATTTTTTTAAAAAAAAAAAAACTAAATGAACAAACAAACAAGCTCAGGAAATTTCAATGACAGCTTATTAAACTGACCTCCAAAGGTTCAAGAGCTTCAGAAGCCTGCTTTAAGGGCTCCAGCACAGCCTCCGGATCTTCGGATACTGCAAGATAATAAGATGTAAAAAAATATGGGCATCCCATATTGCACGAGATATCATCAGAAACCAACTCCCAGAACCAGATTAAGTTTCAACCCTTGTAATTTACAAACCAGGGCCTCGTCATTTACGTAGGAGACAATCGCACAAGTCTAGCATAGTGACCATGAAAAGGATACACATTCAAGTGTAGCATGTTGTTGACATTATATTCATTTTCTTCCCACAGAAAATAGGAACGGAACATGGCAAATGAAAAGTACAGTACAGTACAGTACCGTACCTGAAAAAGTTGGGTCTAGCAGGCAGCATTTTGCTTCCATGATAAATGATCGAGCATGAAGCTCCAAACCACCATGACCAAGAATTATAGGAAAGACACTATGTAGAAGGGCTAAAGCCCTTTTCGCATGATTTGATCCGAGTGTGAGCCATAATTCAGCCAGTGTTAACATTGCAGACGCTCTAAGAAGATCCAGATTAAAGGATTGACAGAATGAAAGGCTAGCCAATGCATAGGGAATTCCCTGGACAGCGTTCCCTGATCTCTGAAAAACATAAAAGAAAATACATCCAAGATCTTATCAACCAGAGAGCATGAAGGAGTTCAACCAAAAATATATTTAAAAAAACAAATTGCAACAATTACCGAGTTCCTAAAAACTTCACATACTTCAATGCCCTTGCACACAAGTTATATCACTATTACTCTGCAATATCATCGTCAAGACACAAGAAAGATGGACTATTATATAGTATACCTGAGTATATTTTCACCATAAATGAAATGGTAGGAACGATAGTGAAAGCACTAATCGGCCAAAAGTATGTCGATTCCAGCTACAGTCCAAGTTTCAAATCCAACTGCCAAATTACAATCCTTCCAACAAAAAGTATTGCCTCCAAAAACATTTTTCCTGCCTAACAGACCTAATTTCAAATCAGAGAATGACATCTTGTTACCTGATTTTACAAAATTCTAACTGATTTGGACGCAAGACGATAAGTTAGAGATTTGAAACTACATAAATGGCTTAACCACATAGCGAAGATCCTTTCTAACTGATTTTTAAAAGACAAGCAATCTCTTCTTATTGATAGTCTTGCAATAAGAACTCCACCAAGGATTCGAGTAGGGCCTAATGATAAAGCTCATTACACTTCTTTGGTAAGAATTAAAGTTTGATACCCTACCCCTGCGTGACATAAAGTTTAAAATAAACAGAAAAAAAACACTAAAAAAGTGCTGGACAAAGTAAAAGCGACGGATGTAGCTATGTCAAAGATCCATGCGCCTGTTGTGATACCCTGCGTCCATGTGGTTTCACACAGGAAGGTACTTCATAGCTGCATCGATACATAAAGCAGACCAGCACATGTCCCATAATAATAGATAGTTTGGCTCTCAAGTAATGGGTTTCCTTCATAGTCAACCCAGTTCTTCTCATGTAATGAATATCAGCCACATCTGACAGCCTTAACATCAAAATTACAACCCTTACCCCATAAACATAATTCCAGTCAGCAATGTCAAGTTTATTGCTTTTTTTTCCCGTCATCACACCTACCATGTTGTCATGAGCCACTTCTATTCTGGTTGCTAACAAATTTAATCATGATATAATGTTAAGGTTTTTGGCATGCAATTGGAGTATCAGTTAAGTAAGCTTTTTCACTCATGCATCCTATACTGTAAATCGATGAATTGTTCCTCAAATACAAGAGACTGTTCCTGGTTTTGCATTCAAGTTTATGTTGTGATTTAAAGGAATGTTTCTTTAAAGCAAGTCTAATCACATATTGACTTAAACACAACATCAGTGTGCCAAAATTAAATGAAAAAGAAAACTCGACATAACATTATGATGTATCTCAATTGAATGTGTAAACGACACCAAAACTGAGATTCATTAAAATTCAATGTCAGCTGAACTCAGGCAATTATATTTACAAACCCACCCACCCACGCACCCACCTCAACTGCTTTTTATTTTCTCCACCTACGCACACCAAAAGACACAAAAAGAAAAGGCTCAGCAATGGTAAAGAAGTTTAGGACAGCAGACCCAAATCCAGTACCTTATGTATCTCGGCAAGCAGTAGAAGAACAGTTGCCTTCTCAACCTGAAGATTGAATTTGCAACATTGACCAAAAAGGGAATCTGCAACAGATGCAGCCTGCAATAAACTTGATCATCAAATAGAAAGTTGTCCAGACAAAAGAAAGCCCCTCGACATTATGCACATATATCCTATCTGTTTAATAGCACAATGGAGACAACTGATCTATGCAGCTGATGTCAACTAGATGGTATAAGCTTCAAATGAGAATTTTAGGTGCTTAGGCCTGAATTACAGTTGAGATGATATGATAGTTTCGAAAGATGCGCATTCTAAAGGCGCATATTATGCACTATGTACTAGAAGACACAAAAGGAGGGCAAGGTTTAGGTTACAAGTCAAAACAAACAAAAATAAAATAAAATACAAATAAAGCGCAAGAGAAATGATTGATCATATAATCGACCCCACATAGGGGTGAAAAGGCTTAAGTGGTGTTGTTGTATCACTATCTGCTTAGTACATGCATGCATGTCAAATATGAAAGCAGGACTCCTTTCCGGAAGAAAAAATCTTTCGTGAGAGGACAATTTTGAAGATGAAAATGCGTAGACAAAATCACAGAAGACATAAGTGGAAAGAGTAAATAACCATGTCTAGGTCATCAAATATTCTGCCCTAGATATCAGACAACTAAGAAAATTATCTACTCCACAAGACTTGAGAATTTGGTAGGCAACCAGAGCACACCGGGACACAGCAAACAGACTAGAAAAGTTGTATACTCCAGCTGGCTTCATGATATCATCTCAAGTTCAGTAGAAAAAGAAACAAAGACATGCATCAATTAGTAGCCCCTCACACTTCTTCATAATCTTAACCTTCAAATTTCCACAAGTGGAAAAAGGGATCAATTAGCAATTCACCAGATATACCACAAACCTGGTCAAACTGGTTGGCAACAAGCAGAGTTCGGGCATGGCGCAGAGTAGCTTCATACTTCAGCTCCATGTCCACTCCGTTTACTGAAGATGCTAAAACTCCAAGCTCATCACATAGCCGCTGAGCAAGTTTCAGATTTCCTCTGATGATATCCAGAATCAGCAAAAACCATCAAACAAATAGGTGAATCTTGGGCATTGGTCAATTTGTGTCGGGTTAAGAATCAATGCAGTTATTCATTAACTGGTCAAAAGAAAATGCCAACCCAGAACAATATCCAAAGGAAGCCTCCCATGGTTTTTAAGGTTAAGGTGGCTCAAAATTTCAATAAGACAAAAGACTGATAGTTGTAGAGCTTAAGAAGAATACGTGAACTCAAAATTCGTAGATATCGGCCAGCAAAAGGAAAGACACTCACTCTAAATTCATGTGGTACTGAATTTGAAATATAAACATAATCAGAGCATTAGAAAATGAGAAAATACATAACCAAAACATCAAGGGTCAGTTTCTTGATTTAATTTTCAGGTCGTTTCTTGTGAAGAAAAATGGTCAGTTCAGATTCTTTATTGCACCCCCCCCCCCCCCCCCAAAAAAAAAAAAAAAAAATCTCCCTTCCTATTTCTCAGGCCCACAAAGGACTTTTGAACATTGCAAGATTCTACAATAAATTTCAGAAGACGAGCCTTTGCCGACCAATTAATCTCACCTGTACAAAGCATGCTCATGGAGTAACTGCAGTTTCACCAGAAGGATTCTCGACTTTGAAACAGACAAGAACTTCTCCTCAGCCATTTCAAGAGCAGCAAGGGCATCTGATGTAAGCCATACACGTGTACTAAATATCTAAGGAAACAGGTGTTTTATGGAGTAAAATGCTGTGTGTGGGATGCATTCTTCTCTTCAAACAATAGCATGAGATACAAAAATGAGTTTTTGTTTCCTACATGGCTTCTTCAAATACTCTCAAGAACACAAAGCTGTATATATGATATCCTAAGTCATTTCACGATCAAGAATAGCAAAAATGCAACTATTTGGTCTATGCTCAGAAAGCTACATGCCCAAGTATGAAATGTTATTTGGCAAGAGTATTAAATAATGTACCAAAATAGCCAAACATCCTTCTAAAATTTCAATTCAACGATAAAAGAGAAAGCAAAAAGTCTAAAAGCCTAAACAGAATAATTTATTCCCCTCTTCATTTGTCCACACAGAGAGGAAAGCCTAAGATTCCTGCTAAAGTGAAGAGCTCAACTATAACTGGGAGAGAAATTTTCAGAAAGCTGAAGTTTATTTAATCTACTGACTTCTCCTTCCAAGTTATCAGAAGAAAATAGTAGGTTTTTGCGCATTTTAGGATAACTGCTCAAAACAATCAATCAATTACAAGATGTGATACCCAAAAGCAAAGCAAGTAGCCAAGACTAGCATTCAGACAAAGTACTAATCAAATTACTGAGGGGGTGTTTGGTTGGTGGGTTTCAGAATCAAGGAATGGGTATCAAAGGAGTGATACTCATTCCTTGTATTTGTTCGAAGGGTACGGGAATCAATCTATGGGTTTCACACGTGTATCAAACTCATAGACGGATACCCGAGTGAAGCCCATGAAAACACACAATTCCGGTGCACCACAATTGCCGCCGCCACGCCATCTTATGCTGCCACAACGCCACCACTATGTCGCCACCCCGCCACCACCCTGTTGTCATGCCATTTCACCTGCCACCACCCTGTCGCCACTCCACTGCCGCCACCGTGACATCACCCCACCACCACAATGTGTGTGCGCGCTTTAATTCTCATTCTCTATCAAATGTGTTCCAAATGGCATGTATGGTAATGATATACATTCCAACTTCTATACCAAACGTATATGGATTTACAGCTCAACCACATTCCGACTCCAGTATCTACCGTTCCAATCCAATGCCGATACCCAAGTTCAAACCAAACGCTCCCTGAAATTATGTGTTGCCTCGTCATAGCAACTAATATAAAGATAGAATACTTTAATTGATACATGTGATAACCATTATAGGGATGCTTCCCGACCAACCTATTTTGGAGGTTTTCTGTCTTCCCCATTATCAACATAATCCTCCCACTTACCACTTCCTTCTTCAAGCTCTTTCAAGTCTTCTCCACTTATATCTTCTTCATATCTTCTTCTCATCTCAAATTTGATTTCTTTTTTCCTACCACTCTCCTTCCTCCTACCCTGGGTCCTCTAATTCTATCTGAATTTTAGATTTCGTCATGATTTAGGTGTCCGGCCTTTTAAGATTATTGCAGTTAGGGAAGAACACAATTGCAACTTGTGATCTTTTTATTTTCCCTTTTTTAGTGAGAGACAAGGCAAAGGTAACCGGGAGGGAGTCAATTTTGAGGAAATTAGGCAGTTGGTTTGTCCCACAATTTGGAGGCGCAACCATTCTCAGGAACAATCCGGAGCCCGTGAAGATTTCCGTGAGACTTGCAAATTAAGGACACAACTTGCAGTTTTCCCACAGAGATTGAATTAATTCAATTGGACATTAAAGTTGCATCTTTGATGAATTCATTTTTTCCCTTTTTCCATTGAGTTAGAGGTCATGGATTTGAGTTGTAGAAATGACTTTCTTAGAATGTAAGACTATGTATAATAGGCCTACATGAATCAACCGAAGCTCACTTATGCCTAAAAGACTCAACCAGGCATCATGTTAGCAAGATGCTTTCAAGCACAAGGATGCTGTCCCTTGACTCAGAGGAACCTAAATAGCATTCTTTTCAGCAGTTACAAGATTTTTCCAAATGAGATCAATGACTAGAAATAATTTCCTTGTAGAGTGGCAGTTAATCTACAAATAACATAGAGCATCAAAGTCTTTTACGCGATCATAAAGTTCTTCAAAATTTAAAGGTTTATTTTCTATGCTAAACTCAAGGGAATTTTTAATAGGAGACTCACAAGATCAACAAAGTGAGGGTAGTAAACCATAAACACGATCAAAAATTAATGGGCTCAAATGTTGGGTTGCAAACCATAAACACAAAAGATGAGTCAGTGGAAATGAGAACGTTGAGGTATGTTGTAGACATACAAGAACAAGAGTGTAGAAAACGATGAAAAGTGAGATACATTTATGATGGTACGCGCACTTGCAGAGGTGGCTTTAGGTGCATCTGTTAAGCATTAGAAGGGCAAATAGAGAAAATGTGCTAAACAGGAAAGGAGACTAGAGAACGGCATCAGATTAGCACCAAACAAGAAATATACATCATAGAAAATTTGAGAAGAACAAATCTGACAGTAGAATGTGCCAGAACAAACATTCAAAAACCCCACCAAAACCCATCAACTAACCTTATTTGACTGCAGACAAGTGTGATTTTAGAATACAGAACGATACTGACCTCTATACCCTTTGAAAATAGCCAAATGCTGGATAAATTTGGAATATGCTAATGCAGCATCAGAAGAACTGCATGTCAATAAACCATCAATATAGTCTGCAGCTCTTTATACAGAAAAAGTCAAAGTTAAAGCAAAAGATGGAGAAGCTTTTTGCCTTTTAAGTTAGAAGATACCTTGATGTCTCACTAAAGCAAGTTGCAAAAACCAGTGCATTTATTCGGGAAAGTGAAGCACTGAAAAAGAAAAGAAAAGGCCAATTAAGGTATATGTGCCCCAATAAATAAGCCTATTGAAGTCATCAAATTCAGTGATGAGATGTCTATATCAAAACAGATAAAAGAGGAGAGACAAGCCAACTTGCTTATGACTATTAAACCATCAGAAAACAAGAAGTCTTCTGCATTTCTAACAAGTATGGCCAACATGATCCACAATAAAAACATAGGGGGGACCCAGGTGAAGTACTTATATTTAGTCTTCTTTTCCTCTTTCACTTTTTCCTTTCCTTTTCGGTTGGCTTAAGGACAGGCTAGGATGGCAATAGCAACAACATCAAGCTTAAATAGTAGTGAAATTTAACTATAATACGCCAGTGAATAAGCAGTCGATAGAAAGAACAAAATGGAACATACGGCACACAGCAACATGCATATGCAGATCACCTGCCATATATTTCCCAGGCAGTGGCACGAACCAGGTATGATGAGCCCAACACTTGCAGTACAGATCGAGGAAGAGAACTCGGTAGAGCAGCAAACTGGAAAATGCCGAACTGGCTGCTCGACTCACTTTCTGAACTAAAAATCCCTGATCCCAATGGGTTGTTCAAATTCTTTAGCCATGTAGTGCAGAAAGCACCATCGGTGGCAGGTAGAGAAGTATCATCACCGAATTCATTAATGAGATGAGAACTTCGCCTCAGCTCCTGAAAAGGATGGTACATTACATACCAATGAAATTGGAAATCAGAAGACTAAGGAAAAATAAGTATCTCAGTAAGTTACAAAAGCTTCTGCAAACAAAGGAAGAGAAACAAAACCCTGACCTTACAAACATTGATGGGACAAGTTTTAAGTTTCATGGAACCCTTCGGGCCAAAAGATAACAGGGGCCTCTGGACATGCTGTACCAAGCATAACAGCATAAGTAATCCAATTAAGAACTTAACATGACGTGTATTCATCCTGCAAACCTCAACGAGAAAGGAAAGTACTAAAATTATATATCAAAAATCTTAAACGCAAGATAGCAGGGATATTACCAGTGGTCAAGGGAAAACAACTCCTATGCTCTTTCTGATGAAGGTATGAGATTTTTATGGGCTTTCAGGCGCATGCATGTCTTCCTTCCTCTCCCACCCCCCCCCCCCCCAAAACGCACACAAAAAGAAAAAAAAGTGATATATAAGTCTATGTCGAATATAGATATGCTGACACATGGATGAGGGGAAAAACTTCTCGGGGAACTTGATGTGCAATAGAATGAAAAATCCCCCTAGTGATCGAAAAATCCACCTTTTGGCATGACATCTACCACCCATGGGAGAAATTGGACACCATATGGAAGGTATTGTGTTAGAAATGCACGGGTCGGATTATCAAGGAAGAGAAAGGGAAGGACAAAGAAAGAGAAGTGAGAAATGTTTGGAGATTACGTGGACGGAGAAAAAAATAAAGAAAGAAAGTAACAGAGACAAGCAAGGCAATATAGTGTCCGATATTCCAAAAACAGACTGAATTATAATGAGAATGGAGGCGCCAATTTCATGACATACACCAAATAACAAAAACGCTTTTTTAGGAGGATGGAGGCGCCAATTTCATGATATATGGACCACAGATAACAAAATTACTTTTTTAGGAGGACATACCAAATAACTTTGATGTGTGGAGCAATATTTATGTTTTCTTTTCCTTTGTTTTTCATTAGAGAAAAGAAAAAAAAAGAGCATACACAGGATAGCAATGCTCTCGCTTCAGAGTGACAAAGTAATCAAAACAATTCATGAGTACCCTTCAGTGCCTTCAAGCTTGTTGCACACTTTTGTCAAAACCAACTAAGAACGACGTTTAAAAGAACTTGCTAAGACATTTACAGATTCAAACAACCCATTGGCCTAATTAAATTTGCAATAAATCAGAGCTTCCCGTTTTCTTTGAAGAAACTGAGTGTTGTGTCCTGAATAAGCCACATCTTAAATGCATTAAGAATTCCTCACCGACATTTCGAATTTTGCCATCATAATATGATTAGACGCCTCCAATCGTCTTAATTTTAAATTTTCTGCCCTCGTCATTGATCGCTTCAAGAGCACAAATAATTGCTGTTTCGCGGAGAACGAAATTCCAAGATGAGCAGCAGGTGAGCACGAGGAATTCATTATCTCGGTCATGTCTGAAATGCCAATTTCGGATAAAAGGTTGCATATGGCAGCTAACGTGTAGGCAAGACAAACATCATCACTATGCTGCAGATTCATATGTAAATGTGTAAGGAGAGATCAAAAAGATGTTTGCAAGTAAACAAGGCAGCCCAGAGAAAGACTAATAATCAAATGCATTGGATGCAGAACTTCTACTTCCAAGAAAAAGACCACACTTCCTTCACCCAAAAAGTAAATAAATAAATAAATAAGACCAGAATCCAATAGAAGAAACCCATTAGAAAGATACAATATCCTTATAGTGCCGCTCACGTAAACCCCCAAAACCCAAATCATAACTCTCAAATGTAGGGCATACTGAAGTGGCTCTTGAAAGGTTATCCCCACACATTGATCATTAATTATGTGCTACATAATGGCTCCGTTTGAGACTGTCACTCTTGTAGACTAATAATCCTCCAAATGATACAGAGCTATCTGCAGATAGATATATATATATATATATATATATATATATATATATATATAGATATACACACACACATATATATATACACACATATATATATATACACACACACACACATATATATATATACACATATATATATATATGCATATATATATATACACATATATATATATACACACATATATATATATACACATATATATACATATATATATATACACATATATATACATATATATATATACATACATATATATATATATACATACATACATAGATATATATATATATATATATATATATATATATCTAAGGATCCATCCTCGATGACAGCTGTGTATTCCTAGCAAGAACTTTAGCATCTGGCTACCTGCAATAGATATTTTCTATGTTATACCCTTCTAAATGTTGTGTCATACAAGCAGTATTCCTTTTATTTTTTTTAATTGAAAATTTCATATATAAGTCAAATTTGGTGAATTTACAAAAGATGGTTGCCTTAAAAGAGCAACAGCAAAACTAGCTTGCTCAAAATATAGGTGGCTTTCAATAATTTATCCAAAATCAACTGTCAACCTTTACAAAAGATGGTTGCCTTAAAAGAGCAACAGCAAGCCTAGCTTGCTCAAAATATAGGTGGCTTCCAATAACATGCCCAAAATCTATTGTCAACCTTCATTTTCCAACTTTCACATCAAAAGATCCCTTTATCTGAGTAGGGATAAACTAAAGGTAATAAAGAAATTAGGTTTGTAGACGGAGGCTATCAAGAATGAACGATTTCCACAGGGCCTTCTGTAAGCCAGTGCTACTAGCAAAGTAAAGCCAGAGATAAAACAACTGGCTGATTAGTAGTAGGATTAGACCAATCAACTTCCATGATTATGTCCTAAATATCTTCATCAGTATACCGAGATTGATTGAAATTTTCCAGTTGTTGAGTTGAACCAGCACTGACTTCCACACGGTTTTTGAGTATGAACATTTGAAGAAAATGTGCTATTGATCCTCAAGTTCTCCGCAACAAAGTATACAATTGTTAATATTAATAATGCGCCATTGTAATAGCTTATCTTGAGTAGTCATCATCTTCCAAAATGCAAACAGCAAGCCGACGAATGCTTACAAATCTAGAAAGATGATGACTACTCCAAATAATGTTACTTCAGTCAACAGTAGGGGATATAGGGATTCTAACTAAAGTAGCACTCAACACAGTGAAGCTTGGGGCAGGTAGCCATCTCCAGTAATTTGGCCCCTGAGACAATTGGATGTTTCTGCAAGCTTTTCCTTTCCCTTACAGGTATGTCATACGATCTTCACTAAGTAGCCATTATTTACATGTCTAATCTGGAATTCCCAAACCCCTTGCTTCATTAGGCTTAAGATTGAATCCCATTTGATTTTAGCTTTTCTGGACACTCCCCAAAGGGATGAACGAAGAATCCTTTCAATTTCTCTTATAACTTTTTCTTGGTATGAAGGAAGCAGACCAACACCTGCAGATACCAATCAAAACAGAGTTTATCGATTGAAGTTCACTACCATAAGAAAGCTAAGAGGTAGACCAACTACTGATCTTGTTGCTAAGCTTATCCTACAAAGGACCCCAATCAGCATAAGAGAATTTCCTATTCAGAAGAGGAACTCCTAGGCACTTGATTGGGAGGGTGTCAATAAGCATTCCAAGGATCTCAGAATGGCTTGCTTTTTGGAGTTTGTAATCCCAGATACAAATATTTCACGATTATGCAAGTTTAGTCTTAAGCCTAATAGGTCCCAAAACACTTCTAGGCCATCTTTGATGATCTTAACTGAATATTCATCGCACTACCAAGTATGAAAGGTCATGTGCAAAAGTTAATGAGCTAAGCTTCATAATCTCACATTTGGGATGATATTTAAAAAGGGATGTCTCTATTTTTGTTTTAGGAGCTGAGTGAAATCCTCAATTACTATGATAAGGGGATAAAGGACCACCCTGTCTAGGACCCCTCGTGGCTTTGAAGTTTCCGATCAGTGAACCATTGAGGTTTATAAAGAAAGAGGATGTAGAGATGCAAAGATGAATCCATTTTCTAAACCACGCCACAAAATTTAAAATGCTTGAGGATCTCCATGAGGTAGTTTACAGTGTCAAAAACCTTCCTTATATCCATTTTGATAGAACAACTGCTTGGTCCACCAATCTTTATGTCATGGCCCAGAATTAAAAAAAAGAACGTAATAAAATAAATAAATGCCCCCCCCCCACTACTCCCCACAATTTTGCCCATAACCCCCACCATCTATTCTCCATTTTCCTCCCTATTCTCCTCCATATAAATGTCCCCTAAATTCTCCTACCTCAAATAAGTAAATTTTCCCCTACCCCATCCCACACACTCGGCACACACCCACAATCAGATTAAAAGAGAGAGAGAGAGAGAGAGAGAGAGAGAGATGAGGGAGAAGAAAGGAGGAGGAAAAGAGAAAAAAAGAAAAAAAAGGAAGAGGAAAAAGAAGGTGGGATAATCCGACACCGAACCCAATTAGCCGTAGAGATAGTATAATCGGAGTAGAGGTAAGTATCCTCATATGCTTTCTATGTATTTTCTAAAAGTTGGCCTTATTTACATATATAAATTGGATCATTTATAAGTATTTTTAATTTTATGGATGTTTTTATATAAAAATTATTGTGTGTGTATATATGTACAGTGTGTTTTCATACGTATATGCATACATGTCGTATTTATGCATGTAGGTGTATTCGATTTTTTATATACATTTATATGTGCTTGTATATATATACTGTGTTGTATATATATATATATATGTATATATATATATATATGTATATATATATATATGTATATATATATATATATGTATGTATTTATATATATATATATATTTTTTATATACATTTGTATGTGCTTGTATATATATACTGTGTTATATATATATATATATATATATATATATATATATATATGTATGCATGTATGTATGTATGTATATGCGAGTATGTTGTTGTTCGAATAAATATGTATAACTTGGTCATAAAGTAAATAAAATTGGTCATTTATTATAATTATGAATTTTGTTCAAGTAAAAAACCAAATTAAATTATATATTATATATTATATATGTATATTACACGTGTAAGTATAGAGTATATGAATGTAATTGTTAATTTTCATATAATAAACATATACATATAGGTTTATAAATTCTTTTTATAGAAAACATGAGTCTAAATACTAGTTTTTTGAATTAAATTATAATAATATAATAATAAACTGTTTTTGTATAAATTATATGGATTTATATATATATATACATTTTCATATTTAATCCTATATACATTGGAAATTGTTGTTTTTTAAAAATTATATGGATTTATATACGTAATTTTGTATTTAATTGTATATAAATATGGAAAACTGTTTTTATACCATTCATATGGATTTATAAATGTATTTTCGTATTAAATCATATATATAGATTTGAAAAACTGTTTTTGTACCAAATATGTAGATTTATATATTATTTTCGTATTGAATTATATATACATAATTACAAACTGGTTTTAAATGGAAAATATAGATTCATATATCTATTTTTCGTAATAAACTCTATATATATATATATATATATATATATATATATATATATATCAAAAATTATAAAAACTGTTTTCAAAATAATTGTACGTATATTTATGATATTTCGGATTTAAATACAACAACAACAACATTATCATATTGCCTTAGAAGCTCCCGCCTATGGCGGGGTACAGAGGATCGGATGTACGCAACCATACCCATGTGTTAGAAACACACAGAGGTTGTTTTCCAATGACCCATAATGATGCGTCAAACAGCGTTGATCAACTGCTACTTCACAATATAAGAAGCGCAGTCAATTTAGTGAGACATTTTGCTTTATTCCATCATATTCCAAAGTTAAGAAAGAGTGTGTCCTTAGCTCCATTGGAAATGGAAATATATTTCGTATTTAAATATATGTAAAATTATAAAAACTGTTTTAAACGAAATTATATATATATTTAGGTTATTCTTGTATTTAATTATGAGTATAATTATATAAACTATTTTTCAACAGAATTTTATATATTTATGTTATCTTCATATTTAAATATATACATAATTATATAAACTGTTTCAATAGAATTATATAGTTATTTATATTATTTATGCATATAAAAATATATACAATTATATAAGTTGTTTTTGGATAAAACTATATATTTACTTATATTATTTCGGATTTAAAAATATATATAATTATATAAACTTTTTTTGGATAAAACAATATATTTACTTATATTATTTTTGAATTTAAAAATATATTTAATTATATAAACTGTTTCGGATAGAAGTATATTTATTTATATTATTTTTGGAGTTGAAATATAAATAAACTATTTTGAGACGGAATTATATATTAGTATAAGTATGTCCACATTTAAGTATATTTATAGAAATATTAAACTGTTTATGGAATAACAAATGTACAAAGTGGTATTTACGTATTAAATGGATATGGAGATGGAAAATGGTTGTATTAAATAAACGTAGATTGTTGGACCGAGTTTTCATATGAAAAATTGTAATTTGATGTGTATTCAGCATATGAAGGGTTTAAATGGGTGTCATATAATAAAAAGTTGTATGCCATTGGTATATGAATGTGTGAGTGTATGTATATACGTTTATATGCACACGTATGGGCATGTGCACATATACATGCATACATACACGGCTGAGATGGAGATGTATTTGGTATTTTAGAATTTTTGGATTATTTGGTGTATTTATTTGGAATTATTTGGTATTTGGGGGTATTTTGGTGATTTTGGTACATTTGGTAATTTTGGTCCATTTTTGTAATTTGGACTAACTTTTGGGACTTGGAAATTAATTTTAAAAAGTTGCATTCATATTTTGGAAATTCACCCCTACACTTGAAATATATTGTTAAGCTGGATTGGTTCCAAACAAACGGAGCGTCCGGACATATTGGCTATTTTGGACATAAAGCGCCCGGACATATTGGCCGCTATTAGGGCGCCATAGACGTAACTACCTAGTCTGGGACAGAGTGTCTATGGCATACTGACTATTGGGGGATCAATTCGTAAGTCTTACGGTATAAGTCATTTGTAGGGAAAGTCCTATAGTCATTGCATTGATTTGGACCACTTTAGCCATATTTTGGATATTTTGGACACTTTAAACTTTGCATTTTGGACTGGCTAAACCGGATTTGGACTTTTGGACTTTGGATATTTGGAAATTTTGCGCCTTTGACTTTGGACATTTTGGCATTGCATATTTGGAAAATTGCATCATGTTTTGGTTTGGACCAACCCCTAATTGGACTTGGTTATGACTTTGTTGAGTCTATTTGCTATTTTTGATTTGGATGTTAGGGGTAGAATAGTAATTTATTTGCGAATGAGAAGCATGCTATTTTCCATATTGTTATTTACTTTTACTACACTTGCTTCTCCGTGTATGATCTCATGGTAATTATAGTGAAGTTACATGCTGGGCGACTTGTCGCTCATACTACACTCTCTATTTTTTTTTCCAGATAATCAGGACTATGAGTTAGTTTATGTTGATGACGACTTTGATCGAGAGAGTTGATTTGATCGTGGCTATTGCGGATTTTTTGAGGATGAGTTAGAGACTTTTGGATTTTCTCAGTTTAGACATTTTGGAGATTTAGTTTTTTATTCCCTTTTTATTTCAGACCTTGTAATAGTTTGACTAAGACTTGTGCACTCATTAATGAGATCTGATGATTTTGAGGATTTTACTTTGACTTTCGCTGACGTGTATTTGTTTTGTCTTTGACGCCTTGTATTTTCCTTATAATATGGCGGGTGAATCGTTTCGAGTACTAGGGCTCAAGACGGGTCGCTGCACTTTAGGTATCTCTTCATTAGCTCATGCATTAACATGATATTATCTTGGATGGATATTTCTTGTACGAAGGCAGCTTGGTTCTCATCCACCAGAAAAGGTAGAAGGGACTTTTTCTGTTTGCTAGTACTTTAGAGATGACTTTGTAGCAAATATTACAACAGGAGATAGGCATAAAGTCCTTCATTCTAATTGGTGCATCCACTTTAGGGATGAGGGAGATGGTTGTAGAGTTTATAGGATAATAGATAAAATTCCTTGTGAAGAAGTAGCTAATGACATCTAAGAAATACTAGCCTACTAACTCCTAGTAAGCCTCAAAGAACTCAACAGGAAACCTATTAGGGTCAAGTGCACTATCAGCTTTCATGGAGGACAAAGCTTCTTTGATCTCCTTTTGAGTTATTTGAACCTCCAAGGAAGAGCATTGGTCATCATTTCAGGATCTCTCGGAACAAGTGTGAAGAACTAAATTAGGCTAAGGTTCAGTAAAGGGTCATTATCTTAACTTTCTCATAATATTCAATCATGGTGTCATTGCCGTCCTAAAGCCTTAGGATCTTATTTCTGGCAATGTGTGATTTGACTGATCTGTGAAAAACCTGAGTGTTTATGTCCTTTCTTTCGTCCATTTCACTCTAGCTTTTTCTTTGAAGAAAGTTTTTTCAAAGTCAAACAATCTGATGTAAACTTCAAAGGCAATTCTATCCTATTGCTGCTTCTGTGCACTGTGACAATCTTGCATGCTTAGCTGTTCAGCAACATCTAGTTTTTTTTCTAGCATTTAGTTATCTCTCTGAGATTTCACCATAAAACTTCTTTTTAGATACTTCAATGACACTTTCAGACTTTTCAGTTTCTTTGCTAATCTAACCTGGGGATTACCTTGTTCAAACGCATTCCAGTTTTTCTCAATGATTTCTTTGAAGTTTAGATATTTCGTCCAACCTTTCATGAATTTGAAAGACTTTGGATCAAGGTGTTGTTCCAATTTAACAAAGAAAACACCTAGGGAGTGGTCAAAGAGAGCAGGTGCTTCATAATCCAATTAATTGTTTGGATATTTGTAATTCCATTCTTCATTATAGAACATACAATATATCTTAGTGTAGACCCTCTTGTCTTCATCTTTTTTGTTTGACCATGTAAATTCAAAGCCCCTTGAAGGAAATTATAGACATTCATATGTTGGATCCACTCTTTGAACTCTTTAATGGCATTTTTATCCACCCACTTATTTCCCTTTTTTCCTTACTATCCAAGATAATGTTGAAGTCACCCGCGATGATACAAGGCTGTTGCCCATAAAGGTTATTTTGATACTCATTACTTCTCTCACTATATCCATATACCATTGTGAGAATGATGTCACACTGCACAGATGACTTTATTATAATCTTACAGGTAATGCATTGTTCTGCATTGTTCTTCAAAATGTAGTACTCCTGTGAAAACATTTGGATTCAAACCAATCCAAATTCTTGTTGCAGAGTTTGGGAAAATATTGTGAACAGCCTCCCAAAAGCATTGTGCAAGACAACTGTTTGACACGAGTTGCTTACATTTGTCAAAAGAGTTCAGGTAGCATGGGTCTTTAGTTTCTTACACAAGGATTAGTAAAGAATATAAACCTTGAACAAATGAATACACACTCAGAATCAACCAAATGAAGTCTTTGTAGGACATCAGCTCATCAATCTGAGCATTCTTTAATGCACCGGAAAACAATACAATATCCAGAAAACAATACCATAGCCAAAGGAGGGAGTTCTATCTCCATGGAAAAAAGAATTCCAAAACAATACGATATCCTAAAATCCATCCCAAGTATATTCATAAACCATCAGTCCCATACTTGAAATTGGACTTTATCACCAACAATGATTAAAGAAGAGCTTCAGGCGAATAAATGTTTCTTTAGAATGAATAAAATCACTAGTAAAATGATAAAATAATCATAATACCTGCTGAGAAACCCGGACAGCTTCTGTTAAGACCTGAAATTGTCAAGCAATGTATTTCTTAGACATTAAAAGAAAAGCTTTCTTGTTAAAGAATGAGAACAATAGCTGATGAACAATATCCCCCAAACAACTCAGCAAAACAAGACAACACAGGAAACATACTTCTGATTCGCCAAGTTACAAACTCACCTTTAAGGCTTGTCTCGCATGGCCAAAGTGAAAATGTGTCACTCCTAGACATAACAAAGCAACCTCGTACCTCCCAAAACTGTCATAGCTGGATGAAGGTGGGACAACATCCAGCCCTTCCATCCCTGCACTTTTGTGGATAGCGTTTCTGAGATTATGAAATGATAAGGGTATCTATTTGCTACAAAATATTGAAACGTGAACTCCCCAGCGTCTCCAACACACCCCTCGCTTACAAGAAGGGGGGAAAATCAGACTAACTACAAGGAAGCACAGGTATGAAGCAGTCCAGTCCACTACCACGTAAATAAATATATAAATAAAAGCAGTAATCCGACAAATGCCATGTAAGATAGGCCAGTGCCCTTCCCTTTTTTTCCTTTTCCCGCCCTTTTTTTTGGTTAGTAAAGTCGGTTTCTTTTAAATAAGTATAGCATACGGATTTAAAATTATGGAGAATAAAAAAATATACCTTCTTTATACCTCTGCCAATATTAGAGGAACAAATGAAAGACGATCTACCTTAGCAGTCATGACAACAATACTCAAGCCTTTTCCCACTTCGTGGGGTCGGCTTAGCAATCATAACAAATTAAGTTTTAAAGAACAAAAAAGCCTTTTGTCTCACAAAAAGAGGTTGTTCGTATAAATTCTTTCTTGTGCCTTATCGTGTATTATATCTCAAGTTCTGCCACCTCCGCCATAATAATTATGGTTTCCCTCTAGCTATTTCAGTCTTCCATGCATCTTATTCATGACTAGTAATCAACATCAGAAAAGAAACAAGACGAAATCTTAGCATAAGTTATATGCTATTGAAAAACATTAGCAGATTCCCAAGTGAGTTGCCATTTACATATTTCATGACATCGGCGGTAGATAAGTTGCAGATCCTGGAAATTTATGTACATAAGAAAATAAACAGATGACATATACCTGTAGTCAAAATAGTGATGAAGATTTTCCAATGCCACGGGATAGTCATCATGGTGAAGGCTATTTAAAAAGCGCATATAATGTACCTGCATGTTAAGGGGCACAATAAATACGTACGTTTAAGAAAATATACCGACTGTATCTACTTCAACAGACAATAACCTGAAACTTACCCGGTGCAGTTCAGGGGCTAGGCTATGAAGCTGCTTCAGTATAGAATCAAAGGTATTTGAAGGAAATGAGCTGCCATGGCTGCCATAAGGATCAAAAGATACTATAGTAAAGGACAATTATGATTCTCAATAACAGGGGAATAATGGAAATGCAGCCTAAGGTGAAAAAAAAAAAAAGAATATACCAATGCTAACCCACCGTTCAATTTCATCAGCTTTCTGGAATAAGTACCCCTGTATTTGCCAGTTTGTACGGAGGCTAGCTGTACCTAGAGGGTCAATTCTCACTTCACAGTTCGGAGAACTAGCAAACGAACCCTCTTCCCTGAGTTTATCTATGTGTTGCACCTTTCCGTGAGGAGAAATATCAACATCTGCATTTATTTGATAATTCATAAAAGCACCAAGCTTAATGGAGCTGGAAATTTGCTTGACATAATTCAAAAGAAGCATGGACATTCTCTGTTTAAATCTGTGTGAGAAACGCAAGCTCAAATATGCAACCCAAAAAGAACATGTAAGTTTAATGAATTAGAGCATTGCAACAATCAAGATGTATTTAAAATCAAGACAATAAGATTCATAAACTTAACCAAACTCCCATGTACATAGGAAGTTAATTATGCAAGATTCACATCATCGATAGAAATAAGGCCTTCATTGTCGTATTTACCTATTTAATCAAACAAAAAATTAAAATTTCACCAAAAAGATTAAACATGTCACACACACAACACACCTCAAAAGTCCAATTGACAGTCTGGGAACTTGTCCTTCCATTCTTCAATACACAATATGTAGTCTATTTTGTTAAGGACCCTCAGGTCCTCATCCCTTTTATTACACCAAGCGAATTCACAATCTCTACATAGCAGATATACATTAGACAAATACAACATACAACATGCATATGCACATATTTACATGCTCGTACAGAAATATGTGCGTGTGTGTGTATGTATGCATAAGAGTTCTAGAATGGTTATTCCTAAATCCTAACAATTGTACCTTTAATGCAGGAAAAACAAGTGACTCTACGTGTGAACAAACATAGAAAGACCAAGTCAGCAAGCGAAGGAGTCAGATTGAAAACTATTTATCACTATGAACATCGAAGTATAAAATGGGGCTCTTGTACAAATGGTAGGGAAACAAGTGACTTTCCCTCCACCTGCCTCTCGAAAGCTTCCAAGCCTCTCTGTCCTACCCTCGCAACACAAGTTTGATATACTCCTCCCCTCCTGCGCCCAATCAATTTCGCACAATCTCCATTTCAAATTGTTTTTCTTGGAGGAGCAAATTTTTTAAACAGCACTGTTTTTGCTTCATTAAAATGGAGAAGATTATATAAATAAAAATATGACAGGTTTTACATAATTGAAAGAGTATTAGAGGCATTTTTTTTTCAACACCGTTGTTTAAAACAAAGGGGGAAGACAGTGCCCAAAAAAGTAAATTGCCCAAGTGTAACAGTTAAACGAAGAATAAATATATCAGGAACCGGTTAATCAATGAAGTCAAGAACATTCAGAGCTTTAAAGCTTCATCACTAGGTCCACTGGGCGACGATAGAGTACTTGGCAGCAACAACTAGAGAAGAATGGAAAAAGAGCGAGCAACACCAAGAGAAAGATTCAGATTGAAAACTATTTATCACTACGTATATCATAGTACAAATGGGATTTATCCCCTAAATGTTAGTGAATCAGGCCATACACGTTTCTTTTCACCATACACGTTTCCTTTTCATCATTAAAAAAAAATTCTTTTATCCGATTTATTTTAAAAAAAAGATTGCATTTTTTCTTTGACAACTTGAGCATTTAGGATCGTTGATTAGGAATTTCAATTCAGCATCACAAGTATTTGACTACATTATCCAAAAAGCCACCTAGTCATATTCAATCTTGTTGCTACTGAAGCTATTGGTTGATTTTGATTTTTATGTGGCTTGATTTCATATTGTGACTGAATTCATACATTGATCTTTGTTCAAGTATCAATTTTCAGCATTCAGCCCATTTGACCCAAAAACAAAGTCTCAGCCAACCCCCCCCAGGCGGCACCTACCCCACCCCCACCCCTACTGGCCGCACCTACCCCCAGGCCAAAATTCATCAGCATCCAAAAATCATCTAAACACCACATAAACAGCCCTAATTGACCCCTCAAACCAAAATCCCTAATTCAATTCATCAAATTCCCAAATTAGCCCAAAACCCTAATTTTGTCCGACCCTAATTTTTGTTTTTGGCCAAATTCTCACTAATCCAAGGGTGTTTCTTGAAATTGAAGGTACCACGGTGATCACGGAGTTCAATTCTACATTCTGCCCAAAAACAGAATTTTTGAGGGTAAAAGTGTAAAATTACGATTTTGCCCCCGGAGAAAAAAAAACAGAATCTGAAAACAAAAAAAAGGACAGAAAAAGGGCAGAAAAGTGAAGAAAGAAAAGCAAAAGCAAAAGGAACACCGTTGGACCTTTATTACACCATTGTGGCTATATTGCGTGTTCTTGCGAAACTCACCAAAAACAGCCCGCACACTCAGTTTTATAGCCATAATCTGACCCATATACATTGCTTCCTACTTGAATATTTGATTTTTGTATGCATCTGAGCCATTTTGTGATTTTAGGTGCATAGGATCAAGATTGACTAAAGATTGCCCACGGCAACCCCTAGTCTTTCTTTGATTCAGCCTTTTACATCATCTTTGGTTTCATTTCTTCTTTGAATCGTAGTTAAATTGTTCAAGTTGGTGTCCCAATCATTGGAGTCTATTTTGGTGTGATTTGATATCCTTTTTGGTGCAAGTTGCGAGTTTTGACACCCGGTTTGTTAGCTGTTTTTGCTGCTGATTTCTACTGTTTTGGAGCTGTTTTCCCACTGTTTTTAAGGGTATATAGGTGCTGGAGTTTGCTGATTTGGTACAGCACCAAGTTGGAAGAAAACCGGACCATTTCGGAGCGTTTTTATCGCGTTTTGGAGACTGTTTTAGCTGCAGATCAGCAGCTGTTTGGGTCTGATTTCAGCGTCTCTTTGAAGCCAAATACGCGTCAAAACAGCCGGTTTTGGTTCATTGTGGGTTGAATTCGATTTGGACAAGTTTGGGTAAAACCTGTGCATTACATTGCGGTATTGGGTATATTGTACGAGACTTGGCATTCACCTATCTTTATTGCTCTCTTTGACATTTATTAGCCTCAGATTGATCAAGAAACAAAGTGGTAAGAGAGAGAAAAGAAAGTTAGAAGAGTGCACAAAATTTCTATTTCCATTTACCCATTCGGAATCTTTGTTTTTGGTATCTTGTGTCCTTTGTTGTTTCTAAGCTTTTCAGGTTTACCATGTCCATTTCAACCATTTGGGGAGTACTCTGCCCTAGGCAAGAGTATGAAAATCTTGACAGACGTATGTACCACTTTAAACAAACTCAAGACCTATGTACCACTTTAAACAAACTCAAGACCTTTGGGTAAACTATTGGAGACAAGGAGTTCCAAGGCATCAATCTCTTCCACAGGATGATCTTTGTGTTCATGATTACTACAATGAGTTATTAGATCATTTATGTCATGCAAATGTTAAGGAAAACGAAAACCTAACAATGATTAGATTTCTTGCTGGCCTAAACAAGGAAATAATTGAACGTTTACCTAACGTTAAATATAGAAATCTTGCTCATTTATTTATGCTTGTTGATGGTTGTGAAAAACTAATGGCTTTCGAAGCAAGGCAAGCATACTTAAAAGAAAAAGAACAAAGTAAATGGGAAGAAATGAAGTTAACATTGAAATCTTGGGTACTTGCATTACAAGCTGAAGAAACTGAAAATTTGCATGAATCTAACCCTACTTCTAATGAACTGAACGTTAATGACAATAATGAAGTAGTTGAGCTTGATTTGCATGTAACCCATTCTGATTTACATGAATTAGATGTTACTACTCCTGCTTTTTGTGATGAACATGATTCTACATTGCATGAGACATCTAAATTACATTCAAATAACCTTGTGTATAACAATCATATGTTTAATCATGATTATGAAACTGCTTTCTATGACAAGGAAGAGTTTATCTCAAATGGTTCAGAACCTGATTCAAGGCTTCAAGTTATGTTTCTTAACACCCCAATTACGCCACTTTTGTCGCAAAATCACGCCACATTATATGACATTTGTGTGTTTTCTTCTCCAAGTGAGTGAAACTTTGTTTTCTTGATTTTGCACTAAAAATCAAGGCTAATATCTCTCAATCTTGAGCAAATTGAGGGTGATTGCCAAGGGTTGAAGTGACTGTCTAGGAGGGCTTTGAAGGTTTACCTACAAACGCACACTTGAATCTAATGTATTGCTTAAGCCGGCAATTTCTACACAACGGAAGCAAGGAGAAGTTTACTTCTTTGTGTCTAAACCCTTGTGGAAAGGTTGTTGGAGGTGAAAGAGTGGATCCTACGCTTGTCAGCTTGCATCAATAAATGAAAAGAAAAAATGCAGGATAGTTGGTGGAATTGAGTGACCTGAGGCTCTAATACCAATTTGATGCAAACTGACAAGCGTAGGATCCACTCTTCCACCTCCAACAACCTTTCCACAAGGATTTAGGCACAAAGAAGTAAACTTCTCCTTGCTTCCGTTGTGTAGAAATTGCCGGCTTAAGCAATACCTTAGATTCAAGTGTGCGTTTGTAGGCAAACCTTCAAGGCCCTCCTAGACGGTCACTTCAACCCTTGGCAATCACTCTCAATTTGCTCAAGATTGAGAGGTATTAGCCTTGATTTTTAGTGCAAAATCAAGAAAACAAAGTTTCAATCACTTGGAGAAGAAAACACACAAAATATTATTGATGAAAAGTTGTTCCATGAGGCCGGCCGCCTTGTACTATTTATAGGCTGAAAATTTCAGCCAAAAACAATCAAAAAGGAAAAAATAATCTCTATCTAAACCCTACCAAAAAGTTAAAAGAGATAAATTGCAGTTTTCCTAAAAGAACTATCTTGAAAATGGAATATTCCTTCTTCTTACTAATGCAGCCGATTTCTTGCCTTTTGAGGGACTTTGGAGATCAATTTTTATGGCATGATAATATTGTCTCAATCTTCAAAAGGTTGATTGCAATCTCATCTTGATTGGATTTGGAATTTACTCAAATTCTCCTTCTTTTTCTTCCTTTTTGTCCTATAGTGTGGCTGGCCCTAATGTGCTGAAATTTAGCTTCCTTTTTCGTATCACTCTCGCAAGCAGTCGCTTCTAGCCCTCTATGTCCACACCTCCATGCACAAGTTTAAGTCGCCCCTCTCACAGCTGGTCACTTTACCCTATCTCTGTTCATACTACATCCAGAATCCAGAAACGATTAATGGATCAAGTCAGGAACTGTCAAAGCTTAAACGTTTCATCACAAGGTCCGGAGGCCAGCAGTAGAACACTTGGCAGCAACATGTGGAAATGAATGAAGAGATAAAGGAAGCAGCAGCAAGCAAAAGATTCAGGTTGGAATCTATTTATCGCTATGAACATCTCAGTACAAATGGAATTTTGCCCCAACTGTTAGCAAGTCAGAGGACTTTGAAGTCCACATGCCTTTTGCAAGCTGCCGATTCCAACCCTTTCTATCCAATCCTCCAGGCAAAAGTTTAATCAACGTTGCCCCTCCCATGGCCATCGAATTTCGGCTATCTCCATTTCATATTGTTTTTCATGGTTGGACTGAATTTACACAAAAATCAGGAATTGATTAACTAATGAGATCCAGAATCCTCAAAGCTTGAATGCTTCATTACTAGAGGTAGGCAATGGTACACTTGGCAGCAACAAGTAGAGATGAATGGACAGAGAGCAACCAAAGATTCAGATTGAAAACTATTTAACACTACGAACATCATAGTACACATAAGATTTCTGCCCCAAATGTTAGTCAATCAGGTAACTTTGACATCCACATGCCTCTAGCAAGCGGCCGCTTAAAGCCCTCTCTCTCCTTCCCTCTTCGGAGAATGAATTTTAAAACCAACACTATTTCGCCAAAAAATAGCATGAACTTGATTTTCAGGTTTATTCAACAAATACAAACACATGGTAGTTTTTAGACACCTGCAATAACATAAGAGATGTTTTCTCAAACGACAGTATCTTAATGCTAAGGGAGGCGAAAATGAACCAGCTGCAGAAAAATGGATTTCTCGAGTCCAATTGCTGAACAAGTTATAAACCCGAAGATCCAGAATTGATTAATCAATGACGTTAGAAACCTTCAGAGCTTAAAAGCTTAATCACGGTGGGGTGAGAGAGAGAGATTAAAAACTGTTTATCACTATGAAAATTAAAGTATAAATGGGATTTTTGCCCCAAATGTTAGAGAATCAGGTGAGTCTGACATCCACATGCCTCTTGCACGCTTCCAGCGATCTATGGCCTCCTAACCACGCAACTTTACACTGTCGTTCCAGCTGCTGGAGAATTTTCTGCATCTCCATTTCGTATTGTTTTGCTCAGGTGAGCTGAATTATTTAACTACCATATTATCTCCAAAACATTTCATTCAATAAGATGGAGAAAATGACAAAAGTATTAAAGGTTACTCAGTAAAGGATTACAAAATATCAGCGGTTTGTTCAGGAACAACGAGATAAGAAAGTATTTAACAGAAATGCAAGAAATTCAAGTCCTTTTTCCCTTTTAAAGCTTAAACATGTGAGGAATACACACTTCACACGTATATAAATATATATACATATATATACATGCATATACATACATATATATACACAATAATGACACTCGTCATTTTTCACACACTATGTAGGATCATCTATATGGATTAATCATTTCTCTTACGCTTTATTCAATCGATTTTTTTATTTTTTATTTTTTTGAGTCATAGGATAAATTATACCCTTTTTGTGCGTCTCATAATATCAAATGCATAATATGCACCTTTAGAATACGCATCTTTCAAAAATATCATATCATCTCAACCATGATTCAAACCTAAGTACCTCAAAATTATCAGTTAAATGTTAAATCTTATGCGCTTTACATGACATCAGTTACATTAATCAACTGCCTCCACTATGTTCTACCACTGACCATATGCTCCTCAATTGTCATATAAATCATATCCTTCCTTATTGTCTCTCTCCATGTCTTCTGTATTCTCCCTCTCCTACGTTTAACATGCACCTCATGCATTGTCTCGCATCGCTTAACAGGTCAATATGACGCCTTTCCACATGTCCATATCGTCTTAACAATGACCCCATTAGATCTTCATCTATAGAAATCATCCCAACATATCTCAATATATGTCTATTTCTTATTTTATATTTATTGAATGTCCATACATCCATCTTAACATTCTTCTTTTATCATGCTCATAATTGACTACCCAAGATTCAGACCCATACAGCGGTACAGGTCTTACTGTCGTCTTGTAAAGCTTTCCTTTAAACTTTAAAGATATTTTCATATCACAAAGAAGACCTGACACACTTCTCCATTCTAACCACCCCGTCTTTATCATGTGATTCACATCCGTATCAATTCTTTCATCTTTTTGTAGCATAGATCCTGATACCTAAAACTATCGCTCAAATAAATCTATTGGTCATTCAGTTTCATAGAAGGTTCCATGGTCATTCTTTTGTTTCTAAAGTTAAATTTTATTATTGTCTTCTTTCAGCTCAATTCGAAGTCCTTTTCTTCTAGTGTCTCCCGCCAACATTCCAGGTTAGCATTGACTCTTTCAATAGTCTCATCAATCAACGTAAACCATGTGCAAATAACGTTCTCCATGAAACTCTGTCTTAAATATGTCAAATGATCTCATTTATGGATAAAGCAAATAAGTATACATTTAATGTAGATCCTTAGTGTAAACTCACAGTAATAGAGAACTCTTGACTTATTCCTCTTTGAGTCTGTACGCATGTCATCGAGTTCTCACATATATCTTTAATAATTTTTATATGTGCTACTTTATTACCTTTCTTTTCAAGCACTCTCCACAATCTCTAGTGGGAATTTATCATATGCCTCTTTCAAGTCAATAAAAACCATATGCAAATCTTGTTTCTTTTCTCGATCTCTCTCTATTAATCTTCTCAAGAACTAAATCGCCTCTATTGTTGACATTCCCGTCATAAATTCAAATTGATTTTCAGATACACTAGTATCTTTCCGACGTTTTTTCTCAATCATTCGCTTCCAGAGCTTCATTGAGTGGCTTATTAACTTAATTACTCTATAATTTACACAATCTTGAATATATCCTTTGTTCTTATAAAAAGATAATAAAGTGTTTTTCCTCCACTCATCGGCAGCTTTTCAGTCTTCACATTCTTGTTAAAAGATTAATGAGCCATATAATACTTTTATTCCCTTCGTATTTCCAAGTATCAATTGGAACACTATTAGATCTAACCGGTTTATCATTTTTTATCTTTTTTTGAAGCATCTCCCTCTGGCAATTGAATTATCCTAGTATATGTTATGTTTTTATCCTCTTCAAAGTTATGCAACTCGTGCAATCAAATTCATCTCCCACCGATTCATTAAAAAGTTTCCCAAATTACGTTCTCTATATATATTTTATTGATTTTTCATCTACTACAATCTTGTTATCTTCGTCTTTAAATTACATATTTCTTATCTTCCTCTCTTTCGCTCTAGCAATTTTATTAACATCTCTTTCACCTTCTTTCGTGTCCAACCGCTTATAAAAATCTTCAAAGTCTTTGATTTGACTTCACTTACAACATGTTTAGCTTCTTTCATAGCAAGCCTATATTTTTCCATATTCTCTTGATTCCTGTAAAGTTAGAGTGTTGTATAACTAGTTCTTTTGGTTTTTACTTTGACTTGTATTTCTTCTTTTCACCACCAAGATTCTTTATTTACATATGCTCAACCTTTTGACTCATCAAATAAATGTCGCTATTTTCATTATCTTTACCGCAACATCCTCACACACTTCATTTGCATCATCACTTGAATTTCTTTAGACTTCTTGCTCTAATAGTATTTTTCTAAATTTGCTTGCTTAGCCTTCTTCAAATTACACTATTTTATCTTGGGTTCTATAGGCTTTTGTTTTCTCAACTTTATATGTTGGATATGGACATCCAACACTACAAGGCGATGTTGCATTGATAAATTTTCTCCTAGGATCACCTTACATTCTTTACAAGCTTTTATATCTCTCAAACAAGTCATTAAATAGTTTATTTGCGACTTAATTGGTCCACCTTTGAAAATAACCAATTGTTAATCTTTTTTAAAAAAAATGCATTAGTCTCTGTAAGGTCATACGCTGTTGTCAAATCTGGAATTGATCTACCATCGTTTTCACTTTCAAAACCAAATCCACCGTTTACCCCATTCTAATCTTTATTATATTTACCTATATGTCCATTTAAATTTTCTTCTAATTTATCTTTTCACCTATTAGAATTTCTTTTTTTTTTTTGTAATTTAAATTTTATATATATAATGGCCAAAAGGCAAATTTACAACGGTGCCATAATCTGGACACCCAGAGGTAACACAGACAAAAGTTCAAAGGTGGCTTACAATATGCGCACTAGACTAGTGCCAACCTTTCCAAAAAGTGGTACAAGATAACCACATGACAAAATAACTAAGCGTATACTAGTGTAACCAATCATCAGAGAAATAACTAGTCAAAACAAGGTTACACATTAAAACAAAGACTGCAATCCTATCCAACAAGAGGCGGGGAGACCACATAATGCACTTTCTGATCCCCAGAATTCCAACATCTTTTTCCAGTTTTGCAAAAAAGTTTTTGACTTGTGATTCGCGTGTTCCAGCGTCCAGCTTCCGGTTTCCCCAATTTCCACGCAGGTTGAGACGAAACTCAACACCTTTTTCCAGATTCGATGACGGAAAAGCTTTGTAAAGGTATACATCAATGTAATCCACTGTCAATCCTGCATGATAAAAAAGAAGAGACGGCAGGAACTCACCAAATACAAGAAGGAACAATATCGCCTGGTAGATGCAAGTAGAACCAAAAAACACCGCATGCCAAAACCATAAGATCATACATATACGACTGGAAATAATCAAACCAAAATATTGTGGGGAATACCCATTTCCATAACCAGCTCCCAATTAGATTTTGACCTTTTGTAACCTTTCCATGAACAAGCAGCGTATTTGACATTTTCAAGGATTTCAGTTATCACACTGCTCTCATATCTTTTAATTTTTTGAAAAAGTCTCCTATTCCTTTCAAGCCAAAGAGAGTATACAGTGACCGAAAAAGAGAAAGTTACAAGGTGTTTTTGCAGTTCGGATTTCCAATTTTGGTTATGTCCTAGCCATGAAAGGGTGGTGTCCCAGTCCGTGCTTAAATGGGAACACAAACACTTCAAAAGAATGGAGGACCAAACTTTTTCCGAGTATGGGCAGCCGAAAAAAAGGTGGTCATGGTCTTCAAGACCTCTTTCACACAGAAGACAGAGGTTTGAGGAAAGGATACCCCAATTTAAAAGCTTATCTTGTGTATTCATCCTCTTCCAACAAGCAAGCCAGAGGACGACAGCAAACCGTGGAACATGATGAATGCACCAAACTATTCTAACCCAAGATGGAGACGGGCCATCGTTTCCAATAGCAGTGGAAGCACTCTTGATAGAGAAGGTTTTATCTGGTTTCCATATCCAAACATCATTTCCATTTCTTAAGACGATACTTCTGCATTCTTGGCTAAAAGCAAGAACTTGGCTATCCCAGCCTCTACCATACGGTATGTTCCAAGTGGAACCATTTAACACCTCAGAGACCTTTGCATTTTGGGGAAGATTGATTTTCCTTATAAGTTCAGGATGGCTGGACGCAAGAATGCCCCATGGATGCCATGGATCATGCCAGAATGACGTATTCATACCATTGCCAATGCATCTAGTAATGCAGTGAGCAAAAAGGTCCCTGACAGCCAATAATTTCTTCCAAAACCAAGAATCAGAGGGTTTAGGCTTAGCTTCGCAGATGGAAGTACCCCTTAAGATGATAGTGTGAACCCATTTAACCCATAAGCTTTCTTTGTTCTCGCAGATATTCCAGAGGCTTTTCATTAGGTAAGCATGATTGAGCGTGTTCAGGTCCTGGATACCCAGACCACCCTGCTCTTTGGGTAAACAAACATCTTTCCATTTCACCTTCGCCTTTTTAGTTCCACCTCAAAGAAAGTTTTTCAAAATCTTCTCAACTTCTCTAATGACCCCTTTTGGCAAAAGAAAGGCAGCAGTCCAAAAACGGATGATTGATTCAAGAACTGAATTTATTAATTGGAGTCTACCCCCATAAGAGAGTTGAGAAGAAGACCAACTATTGACCCTTGAATTGAGTCTGTCCAAAAGTGGTCCGCAATGCGAGATAGAAAGCTGCCCAGATATGAGGGGAACACCCAGATACCTAATAGGCAAAGTACCAAGCTTCATACCAAGGATGTCAGACAGAGTGCATTGGGTTTGAAACCCCACCCCAGAGAAAAAGACCTCACATTTGGTTAAGTTCGGTTGTAATCCAGAGAGGGTATGGAAATCATGTAATGCATCCTTTACAATCTGAAGAGATGATTCCTCTGCTTTACATAAGATGAAAAGGTCATCCGCAAAAGCCAGAGAGGATAAATCCAGATTCTTACATTTGGAGTGGAATTTAAAGTCAGAACCCACAATTTTTGATTTCAGCAGTTGGGTGAAGCTTTCCATGATTAGGATGAACAGACAGGGAGAGAGTGGGTCCCCTTGCCTAAGTCCTCTTGAGGAATTAAAATTCCCCACCAAGGAGCCATTCAGGTTTACCGAGAAAGGAGTAGAGATACAAAGCCAGATCCAGTGAGTGTATGTTTCAGGGAAACCCATTTTCCTTAATAAAGTCATCAAGAAATCCCAATTTACCATGTCAAACGCTTTCATTATATCAACCTTGATAGCACAATCTTTCGGGCCTCCTAGCCTTTTGTAGTTTTTTACAATTTCGTGCATAAGGAGAATGTTTCCTTGGATTTGCCTACCTTTGACAAAAGCAGATTGATTTTCATTTACCAAATTCGGGAGAAGAGGTTTTAATCTTGTTACAAGAATTTTCGATATAACCTTATACGTGACATTGCAACAAGAAATCGGTCTAAATTCTTTCATACAAATTGGGTTGTCAGTTTTTGGTATAAGGGAGATGGCAGTTGCATTTATGGGATAGTATATGTAATTGTGAGTAAAGAAGAATTGTATAGCATCAAGAAAATACTCACCAACAAGATCCCAATTTTCTTTGTAGAATTCAACAGTATAGCCATCTGGCCCTGGTGCACTATCAGCTTTCAAAGTAAACAGTAGCTGACAATGCAAGGCTTTGCTCATTATTTATCGAATTTCCAGTCCAGTCAAAATCAGGAGTGGGAAGGCCATTTGGTTCAGTGAAGAGTTTCCGAAAAAATTCCACAGCCATATCCTGAACCAAATTATAATCTTCAATGATATCACCAGCCTCATTTTTCAACCTCAAGATTTTATTTCTAGCAATGTGAGATTTGACAACCCTATGGAAATATTTCGTGTTTCTATCTCCTTCTTTCATCCATTTAACCCTTGATTTTTCCTTAAAAAAAGATTCTTCAAAATCCAAAAGTTTGGAGTATGAGTTCCTATGATTTGTTTCCTCATCTTGAATGAGTCGATTTGTTGGGTCTTGTATAAGCCTTTGTTGGGAATTCTCAAGATTGCTCCTGGCAATCTCAACTCTACGGGAAATTTGGCTATAATGCTCCTTGTTGAGATTTTTCAGGTGCACTTTTAGATTTTTTAGCTTCTTAGACAATCTTACCATAGGATTTCCCTGCACAGATTCCCTCCAACCACATTCTAAAGTGTGTTTGAATTTAGGGTGCGACATCCAGCCTTTCATGAACTTGAAAGGACGAGGACCAAATTTGCTTGATAATTGTATGGAGAGAATACCTGGCGAATGGTCAGAGGAGATTGGGGCTCCATAGTCCAATTGAAAATCCTTGAATTGAGTTTGCCATGCTTCATTACAAAACATGTGATCGATTTTTGTGTAAATCCTTGAATCAGCTTGCCTATTATTTGACCAAGTGAAATCAAATCCCCTCGAGGGGATGTACGCCATATCCATGTCAAAAATCCAATCAGTAAAATCCCGCACTGCATTTCTATCAATTCTTTTATTTCCCAACTTACCACTGCTATTTATAACAATATTAAAGTCACCCATTATCAGCCAAGGCTTATCCTTGTACAGTAGGTTTTGATATCGAAGCTCCCTCCAAAGTTCTCTACGGTTACTTCTTTCGTTATAACCATAGACCGCAGTGAGTATTACATCCTCATTTCCATTTGAGGATAATAGCTTGAAACTAGCAGTGATAGACTGGTCTGTGCAGTGAAGTAATTTACCCTCGAAAAGATTTGGATTCCATGCTAAAATGATCCTAGATACAGAATTAGGGAGTGAGTTGTGCAAGACTTTCCAGTTTCGGAAGAGTCTGTTCATTGTCTTCTTAAAGTTTATTTCTCTAATTTTGACTTCAAGTAGCCCAATTAGTCCAATATTTGTTTTTTGAATAAACTCTTTTACCTCCCTCTGCCTAAGTGGGGAATTCAATCCCCGAACATTCCAACATGCGATTTTAATCATTTAAGAGAAGGATTTTGACTCCTACCACCTTTTTTCCCCCCTTTCCCGCCGCCTTTTCCCCCAGGGTACCCTGACCGATTGTCCTGCCAAGCGGGAGCTACCGAATTCGGACTTTCAAGATCCTGAAAGTCTAGCTGATTGTTTGCATTTTTAAGAGTTCATTTAGTTCTTGTGTCACTCATTTGCGAGCTGCTTTGTGCCTTGTCTAGGGGGGTTGTTTTATGCAGATTCTCATTAGTGTTGTCACAAATAATAAGCATACCAGGAGTTTCACTCACATAATCTAAAGAAACGTTTGGAGTAGGAAGCGTACCTGGGGAGTGCTCTGAGGCTTGAGAGCACTCATTTACCTGTTCGTTAGCATCTGAATCATGATGAGGGAGAATACCTTCGGGTGCAGGTAGAGCATGAGTCTGCATTTTGACTGTGTGTGGCAGCAGAGTGCCCGCATTTGGTGACTCCTCCTCATCATCATCCGTTTCTTGAATAAGCTTTGCGATTTCAGCTTCGTAGAACTTTCTTTGTTTATCCTCTTCTTCCTTAATAAAATCACGTTGGACCTGCAGCAAGGAGTCCTCCTGTTGGACATTTTCATCCTCTTGTATAACAGCAAAACGGTTTTTAGTCAATGGGATGTTATTTTGTTGTTTTGCAGACTCCTTCTTGACCCATTTTTTGGAGTGTTGTACCCTCCAATCGTTGTTTTTGTCCAAAGCGGGCTGTTTTCCGGTGTCCTTGGTAAAGCTGGAGTTGTTCTTGTTTACTTTATTAAACGCAGCTTTTTGGGTGATGTTGTGCGCAGCCTCACAGTCATGGCCAAAGGCCTTGCATTTCATGCATTGTGGAGGGATCCATTCATATTGTACTTCTTGTTCCAGATCCGTCCCAAATGCATCAGTAATGGTGATCTGAGAGGGGAGTTCATCCCCTGCTTGGACGCGGATGCATATTCTTGCGTAAGAGACACGCGTCTTTGCAGCTGTAGCTTTATCCATAAAGAGTGGTTCCCCGATTAGAGTACCCAGCTTCCCCAAGGTTGTCCGATTAAAGAATTGGAATTTAAGCTTAGGGAACCTCACCCAGATTTGAAGAGAGTCTAATTTCAGTTTTTGAACCTTCTTCTCCGGGCTCCAAGGCCATAGATACAGCATCCCATAATCTGACCTATTAGAATTTCACACACCACATCTTCTAAATCTTTCAAAAATTGAACCTTTATAGCCTCCTCTAAACCCACCTGAGGGACATATACGCTAATAATATTGATTGTTTCCTTTTCTAGCACCAACTTAGGAATATAATTCTACCTCATTTTCAAATAACAATTACTACTTCGTCTCATAAAAGAGGCATACACAATAACTCTAACCCTATTTCTTGTTTTATTTTTTCCTGTATCAGAATTTAATCCTGATTTGTCCAACATCCTAACTTTCTCACATATCCACTGTCTCTTGCAAACATAAATTATTTACTTTTCTCCTTATCATCGTGTCCACTATCTCCATTGTCTTCTCCATTAGAGTTCCAATGTTCAATGTTTCTAGTCTAATACACATACTTAATCTAATATTTCCTCTCCTAGCATCCAACTTACGGGCTAAGAACTCTTGTTTATTTTTCGTTGCATCCGAATTCTCTAGGAGATACAACGGCCTTAGCTTAATTGTTGCCGCATTCGGACCATGCATCTGAGGCCCTTGCTTATTTGACAACATCCGAGACCTCCAAATGCAGCAGTCATTGCCGAGACATAGTATCCAGACCATAAGATGCGTTCTACATGAGGTACATCCTAGCATTAACGTAATTTCTTGTTTGATCTATAATCATTTTTTGTAAGTTGTTTGATCGATAACATGTTCAATGACAAGGCTTTACAATGGCTAATAACCTAACGCAACCCTCTTCTTTTATCCGAGCTTGGGACCGCAAGTTGAAAACTCGACCAGATAGAGTTATATATATACACACACACAAACACATGTGTACATATATACATACACACACACACACATACACACAATTATAGACATATATGAGCGCACCCAACAATAGTGACACCCTCTAGGGTGTCGCCATTGTTGAGTGCATATATATGTGTAAAAACATAGATATATGTAGACGCATAAATATATGTATAAACATATATGCACACATATTAGCGGAAACACACGCACATATTTGCATACACATATACATCACCAGAAGCTAGGCTTCTGGTTTATGTTGTTGCCCAACCCAGTCTAAGGTCTAATATAGGCTTTTGGTTTTTCATTGATTTTCCATTCACTTTCTTAGGTTCGAATAAGTTACGCCTTGTTCTATTACACCTTGTAGTATTAATTCTAGTATTTAGGCCTTGTTTTTTATGCAACTATGCTTGCTGTTGGGATTCTTGAATGTGGCAGTGTCAAAGATCATGGATAGGATTATGGATAGAAAACTTGAAGCCACTTATATTTTGAGCAAGCTTGTTATCTACAGTTGATAACCTTTGTATTTTGAGCAAGCAACGCTTGCTGTTGTCCACTGCTTACAACTATCCTTGTAAATTTGCCTTATTTGGCTTTTATTTGAAATTTTGAACTTACAAAAAAATACATACACATAGATATGTATAAGCATACATATGCATATACACACATACATACACACACATATATATGTATATATAGACGCACAAACACACTACACTTACACCCGTGTGTGTGTATACATATCTATATGTGTATATTATTATACACATGTATGTGAATGTGTGCGTGTGTTGAGTATATATGTGTATATATATATCTATAGATATCAATGTTCTCATTTGTGTGCGAATCCCTAAAAACTTGTGTTGTCATGAGATATGCAACCTGCAATCATTAATAATATGAAAGTCGTTAGACAGCAAAAAGAATGCCAAAATAATGGTAACAGCTCGAACAATTCAGTAAAATTTCTCTACCAGTCGAGATCATTACACCACAGTGCAGGTTACTTCGTTTAAATTAATTTACACAGAAAACTAGGGATTTTCATCCATGTGGCAACTATCACATGCAAACCTACTATTGCCAGCTCTGCAACATAGAAAGACCTCACATTCCTTCAGTATAATTCGGCTAATCCACCACCTAACATTCTTCGGTACATTTCCAAAATAATGCCATGTACGACACACTTGACAATTTCCGTATTTGACAAAGCTAACGAAAAGGAAAAAAGAATGGAACTAAAATTTCAAAGGGACGTTACATTCTGTTCTTTCAAAAACACACTACTTTAAGTATACATTGCTTGACCAATTACTAGATTTGAGACACTTTTATAGGTCAAGACACTGGCAGCACCTTACACGAGTATCCAAGTTTTATGATACTAGTAAAAATGTTCCAAAACAATGCATTCAATTTGAACAGGATTGATGGATCTTATCTGAACAAGAAAACAGGCAAAAGGGAGCAAGGGAATCATTGTCATCAACACTAACCCATGAGTTGAAGCATGGTCCAAAAGCAGTACCTCCAACTAGTCCAAAAAGTGCTTTTGATGCATGATTGTGGAAAGATCTGTTGGCTATGTTTCTCGCTTCAAGCTCTTCAGTAACTTTCTCAATCACGAAATTCTCCAATTCCATGTTCTCATATCCCATAGAAGGCCTCTCCATTTGAGCAGAGTCATCTAAACAGGAGACCTTATAATGACATCTTGAGAAGTAATCTTTACAATATGTATCTACATTTGTTAAAAGATGGCAGATACCCTACAAATGCAAAAGTAATAAAAATAAAATCAAATACATCTGACAAAACAACAGAACAGCATAGTATAAGGAAACAGTGAGCTCAATCTGCTAAGAGTAGAAGTCATCAAGTCTACGAAGGTCAAGCAAGTAATACAACTCACTTACTATTACAGCCCGGAAAATTCGTTATGTCGTAACCACTTCCAATACCGTAAATATAATTTCGTAGGTGTACGATTCATAAAACTAGACTGGTATATCAAATACATTAGCAAAAAATATTACAAACGTTTGAGTCTATACAATAAAAACCCAATTAAATTAGTTGGTAACAACTTCAACTATTAGGATAAATTAAATCAAAAAGAAATACATGACACAACAATTTTATACTACATTAAATAAAAGAAAAACAATTATATACATACAAAGTAAAAGAAAAGGAAAAAGAAAAAGAAAAGTGAAGACAACTTGTCTTACACTTAGATTAAAATAATAGCATGCTCAAGAATCTTACCTTAACCCATCCCTTCAACCCATACTTGCCAAAAGTTTGTCTCCCACCCCATTCCCCTCCATGCTTGGCCGGCCACCCCCTTTAGAAAAGTAGAATATTATTTCTTCTTTAACCCCTCACATAATTGCATCTTCAACCAACCAATTTCATACTATCTCCAAGGAAAAAGTCAAGAACACTCCAACACCCCCTTCTTCCCTATAGTGGCCGAAAGTTTTGTCTTCAACAAGGAGAAGATTTTCTTCTCCTTTCTTCACACCAACATCACTCAAATCAAGTACCATAAACACTCCATCAACTAAGAAAGATTCAAGAAGGTTGTAGCATCTAGAATCAAAGGAAACCAAGGTAAGAACTTTATAAAGTTTAAGTTTGATTCTTCCATATAATTAGTTTCATAATTTGCTCACTAACCCTCCTTTTAAACCCTATAAACCGTGTATATCAAGGAAGGAAGGAAGAAGAACTCTCTTCCAAACCAAGTGAAGGAACCATCCTCTAAGTGTAAGAAAGGTGAACCAAGGCAAGTACTCTTCCTAGATCCTTCATGGATTTCAAATTCAATACTTACGTTTATATAAAAAATGGGATCATCGTGTAGTATGTTCAAGTTTTGTCTTAAGAATAAGAAAGATCTATGATTGTAAGTGTTATAGATATACAAATACATATATATCTATAAAAGGCTATATATATAAATGAAACATGTGTATATATACGGTTAGTTATATATATATATATACATATGGAGATACATACGGTAATATACATATATATATATATATAAACTTTGAACAAATGATATGAAATGAAGAACCTTAAGAAAGATGTACAAAGAATTCAACTATTGTTGTTTTGATTATGTTTTACATTTGTGATGATCATCATGTTTGTATTTTATGTATTTTTGTATTCATATGTTTTAAGATCATGTCTTTAATATGTTTATGTATGCATCATAAGCATGAGTTATATACATGGCTTAAATGGTTGTTTGATGATCATCATCTTCACATACACACCACATATACATGGCCAAGTAGCCTATTTGAGTATTTCCTTTGAGTTTCATCATTCCATCCACAAGATGTGCATTAGATGATGAATATGGCTCAAGAAGTACAATTGTATGTTTTCCATCATGTTTAAGTTGATATATTCTCTTGTGGTTAAAATCTTAAGATTAAGAAAAATGAAAGAACGAAATATATACACACAACTTACAACATGTACATAGAAGGAAGAAAAATGAAATAATAATAAAAATAATTGTAGGCCAACTTTCGGCCATATGAAAATGAAGCAATAAAAGAAAAATTGATATGTTAAAGAATATATATACTTATATATAAACGGCACATTGGCATATGTAAGTAAATAAATTATATATATTATATGTATATACACACATATAAGTGTATTACCATGAAATATACACATATATATACTATATATATATTCGGCCTCAAGGCCATTTAAGAATTCAAAAATGTTTCTTAAAGATAAATGTTATGGACACTTATATGTAAAATGTGTGGTAATGAATAAAGTATGGTATATGTTGAAGTACTTGTAAGTAAGAAGTTGAAGAAATTAGGACTTTAAGGATGAATCCCTTAAGTGTTGGAATATGAGGTGTATTTGGAAATACAAATTAAGAAAGTAGTGTTGAATGAAAAATGAGAGAATGGGCTGTTTTGGGTTGCTATGGCCGAATGGCCACTTGATGGTCAAAGTAGGATTTTCTTTAAGTTATGATATGTAGTATGAAAATAAGTAAACGAGGATGTTATAAGATATAGACTACCATAATACTTCATATGAACAAGTCTCATGTTGCACGAAAATAAAGTTTTAAAAGTTGTCTTGTACATATCATGTTTTAAAAGTTTATATGCATGTGAATAATAAACACGAGACGATCGATTTCATTGACACACGATATGTTATGTTATGTTCATGATTATGACTATGTTATGTTCGTTGGCGTGACATCGGTACCGGGGTGGTAGATGTCAGGGGCATATGATTACGTATATGGCCGAGTGTAACACCGGGTCTGGGACACGGGATCTCCGCCATAGCGCGTCACCGTTGGTACATGTACATATGTTTATGATGTTTATGTCGTACATGTACTATATGGGGAATCGATCGGATGTCGTGTGTTAATATTCTTATGAAAAGTGCTATAGCCAATGATGAAAATGTTATGTCTTCATGTTATGAAAATGTCATGTTATGCAAGTTATGAATATGTCATTTTGCGCAAGTTATGAAAATCATGTCAAGTTATGAAATGTCATGTTTATGAAAAGTCATGTTTACGAAAAGTTATTTTATGAAAAGCCATGTTTACGAAAAGCCATTTTATGAAAAGTCACGTTTTCTGCATCATGACATGATCATGTCCCTTAGGTGGTGATTAGTATATTTGTACAATCATGATGCCTTAAGATGACTAAAGAAGATTATGCACGTAGAAGTGATGATTGTAAGCTATGATCTTAATATAAGATGGATTAGTGTTCAAGTACGGAAAGTAGGCTAAGGATATGCTGAGGAAGAATGACACGACCCATAAGGTATGATGCAAAAGCTTATGTTCTATTTTATTCTTATATATAATGCTATCATTATAAATGGAGATGTAATTATGTATATTGTTACTTTATTACTACTTGTCTCTCCATGTATGATCCACATGAAGTATCTATAAAGAATACTTGCTGAGCGATTAAAAGATGGTGGTTATCACTCATACTTGCCTCTTAACATTTCAGAGAACAGGGACCCTGATGCCGTGTTCATTGAGGAGGAACCCCAGATAGAGTATCCGTGAGCGAAGATGTAGGCTGAAGCTATGTACCTGTTGTGTGAGCTTTATTTTATTGTGATGTAATAAAAATTATCGTGAGACGTTGTATTTGTGGTTGTGTGGATTTGAATGGTTTGTAATAATATTATGCATGTCGTGAGCTTATTTTAAGATGCTTCCGCTATATCGATTACAATTCATGTTGACATGCACATGTATGGTATCGACGCCTTGTATTCTATGGAGTAGAGTATGGCGGATGCACTGAGCCGGAACTCTGGTTTCGGGCGGGGCGCTACACTTACAACCTCTACAACCATTTGAACCACAACTCCTCACACCCTCCAAACTCAAAAACTGGAAGAAGATACAACGTGGATAATTTGAATGCCCTCTCCTAAGTTTCATTTAAGAAATCCCCATGTGTTCCATGAAAGCACGCATGTACATGGAAAGCATTGTTCTTTAATGATGTCTCTCTCCACAAAAGACCATGACCCAATCAGGGCCCAAAAAAATGAACTCTGTATCCTCTAGAAAATTGAGCATGCAATAACTACATATACACTGAATTTAAAAAAAAAAGAGTATGTTATGAGCAATTAAATTACCTCGAAGGATAACAGAGAAAAATTTAATAAGCAGCGACGAACAAAAAGCCCAGTAGTACTGCTAGGATCCAATATGACAAAGTCATCGTCCACAACATTAATGCTCGGGCCACCCAAAATCCCTAACAAGAAAATCAGTGAAATAAATCCATAACCGGACCCAAGATGAATAAGCGACTATTTTGTCAAGCTCGCAAAATATCTTCAGGAAAAAGTAAAAGGAAAAAAGAAGATCCTGCATTTTAATCATAATTTCTGGACAACAACTTAATGGGGCCCTGACCTCTGATTTCATTAAAAAAGTTAAACAAATCATCAGGTGAGACCATTGATGATAGTCGATGAGTCAAGTGATCAATCAACCGATCATTCTTCAAATCACCAATTTCTCTCAATTGCTGAACTAGTTCATCCAGTCTTGGCTCCACAATACTGTCACATGTCTGAATTTAACATAGCCAACAAATTTCAGTGAACGGTTGTATTCATTTTAAGAAAATGTGACCCATCCTAACTCAGCATCATACAAACAGAAGTGCATATGTGATGATTCATGAGCTCTACTCTATAGCTCAAGCAAAACTTAAAGAGTATTTTGGTACTTAAAACTTAAAGAGTAGAAACCAAAAGACACAAAAGTTCAACAACACTAAGGGAAAGGTTCCCACTTCCAAACTTGACAAACAAAAACCAATATGACACTAAAGATACCGAGTTTATTGCACAAACTTGGTAAAATTGACCTGAAAATGATACCATCCAAAATAACAATCTTCAAATTTCCAAGTCAAAAGAAGCTTCACATTGAAAGATATATAAGATAACTCACCAAAAAGTAATTGATATGGAACCAGAGAATATAACCTCTACTACTCAAAATGTCAAACGTCTACACTGTCAATTTTGCACATCACATCACAGATCAACCAAATAAAGGAAACTTGTCATCGCTATAAATAATTCGAACTACAAAAAATTGTACCAACACTACCTTAACAAGATAGAGCCGCATCCAAAAAATATTCAAGTCTGTGAGGCTTAGCAACAAATCTAAACTAAATTCGAACAAAAGTTATAAGCTCGGAGGAAGGGCAAAGGAAGAAGAAAGTAAACAGGAAAATATAGTAATGGGATTACCTTAGTAAGAGAGAAGAGGAACAAACCGAGGCTGTTGTGATGAGAGACAGAAGAAAAAGTGATGGGGACGGGGATTTGAGTCGGTGCAGCATACACTTGAACCAAAATGCAAACGGCGACCTTGTGCGGCGTGACGGAGAATGCTCCCCTAGACTTGGCTGTCCCGGCCATTTGTTGCCGTTAAAAGTGGCGGAAACAGAATCGTTTTTGAATCCAGACCTGGGAAGGGAAGAATATGTTGAACTTGAACTTCCCAGCTCAAAATTGCAAAGAGAAATTCATAACATTTCAGAGAATATAAATATTTTAGGGTTTAGGTTCCCTCCATTTCCAGTTTGAAGGCTCTCGGCATTTTTTGAAAATCAACTTTTGACTCCTTTGCTATGGTTGTTCGATCGATTGATTCCTGGTGTTTAAAATTACATAATTAACTTTATGCTTTTAGACTGATCGGAAAATAGCATTTTTGTAAAATTTTTGACGCCAAAATTGCTGTAAAGACGTAAATGCCCCTCACATTAAATGTCCCTCTCATTAAATTATTATTATTAGTCTTCTTATTCTTCTTTTTCTTCTCCTCCTTCCCCTTCCCCCTCTCTTCCGACGATGAGTGCAATGTGTTGATGAGTCCATTAGTGAAGACAAGGTGAGGCAATGTGTTGATGCAAAACTAGGGACTGAATATCCTCCCAAGGCAGTTGCCAAGGTGATTTAGGTTGCTTTATAACATTCTTGATATCTAAATTGCATCAGCCTGCTCCTATTTGAGATCATAACAGGGGAAGAGTGTGATTCAATAATAGCCACACATTTGCCAGGGTCCTGAGATTGGGCCTGAATATGATAGAATGGCCGACGTTAAAAATGTATTCTGGTTAACCCTTTTGGGCAGTTGAACTTTGTCCTGAGCAGTTAATCTTCAAAACCCAAGTCGCTGGGCATTGTATATATGAAGCAACTGAGGGGATTGCTTTCTGGAAAAATTGGACCTATGCATTATGCAAAACTTAATCAGCTAGCCTGAACTACCCTCCAGTCTTGTGTTACTTTTGCCTCGTCTTATGATTCACAAAAGGGTTTCACCTTTTGCCCCTGTACTATGGCTATTCGGCCGATTGCCCCCTGATGTTTAAAATTACATACACAACCCCTTGTGCTTTTGGACTAATGAGAAAATGGCATTTCTGTAATTTTTTCTGCCAGGCGTACATGACACGCGCCCGTTAAGTGGCTATTTTAAAATGTAAATTAATCCTTCTTAATCTTGCACTAATATACCCCTCCCCAACATAGAGTTCATGTAAAACTAATTAACCAAATCACCTAAGTCTCAATAAATACAACCCCTTGCCCGTTCATGCTTTCTCTCTGTATTTCTTTTGCAGATTGAAGGTGTTAAACTCCATACTCATATTGAAGCTACCATGGACATATCTTCTTGTAACAGCTATGGTGGCTACGTGGGTGGTGGATGTAAGTATCCGAGGTATGTTCAAATGAGATGCAAATGTGGAATAGATGTTGATATCAGGATTATGAGGACGGAAAGACCTTCAAAAGGCAGGATGTACTTCGTGTGTGACGTAGATAATGTGATTTCTGGAAGTGGTGCAACCCAATAGGCATGGAAAGTGTTGTAGTGTTGTGCAATCAGATTTTACACGCAATGCAGACATTGAGAAGATGAACATTTCAAGAGGAACTGATTTTGAAGTAATGCTGATAAAGAAAAGCATCACGCAAATGAAGATGATGATGTGTGTGTCTGTAGGTGTAGCTATGATTTCCCTAGTTGTTTCTGTGTATTTGAGATGATTATGTAGTGTTGTTGCGTGCAAGTATGGTGCTGTTTAACAGATGTGGTTCGCGTGCTGAGTGTCAGCAAGGTGCACATTAATTTGGTGTAATGATTTGCATTATAGGAATTGAAGGTTATTTGGTGGTGTGTGCAATGAGATGCTATTTAATTGCATTTGTTTGAACTGTTACAAAATGCAATGGACTGTATCTGACGTATATCCTGATGTTAGTAATGATGGTGCATTGTTTGAGAAGAAAAGACTGTTGGTATGAAGACATGCATTCCCCTTTCTCTTAAACGGATTTTTGAGAATGCCAAAAATCTACTTGAGAGTACCAAAAGTTTTGTTCATGAATGGGTAACCTCCCTGTACTGGTTATAAATAGCTCAGCCCTTCAACTATTTATTCACATCACAATCAACCTCTCTGCTTTTCCAGCTACCTTGTACAAAAAAGAAAAAATGGATTCCAAGAACCTTCAGCCTCATCCGGTGAAGAAACAGAAAATAAATCCCGGTGAGGGTCCAAGTGCACCCAGGAGACCAAGCAAAATACCTCATCCAAAAGAGCTTGTGGAAGAATATGTTGTATCTCCCAGAAGGGGAGTTGAGAGGAATTTATACGACGAACAAGTGGAGATCGGAAAGCTCTGGGATAATTACTACTGGAATCTGAAAAGCAAGATGATGATGTTGCAAGAGTTGAAGAGGTGGAGGCCAGGCTGAGGAGACTGACGGAAAAGTACGCGAAGATGAAGTCAAAGTTGAAGGCATTGGCGGTTGTGTTTTCTTCTGATGATGAAGCTGCGTGAAGGATGATGTGTTTGGTTCTTGTCTCGGGGTGGTTGTGGGGGTGGTTTTTGGTTCTTTTCTGGTCGTTGTTTCGGTTGTTGTCTTCTACTGCTGCTTGTTGGACCGTGCACCTGCAATAAACACCACTAGAGGGGGGGTGAATAGTGGTTAGCGGAAATTACACTACAACCCTTTGCAAAAATCCCTTTTGAAAACAGAATCTGAGACCACTTCAGTTCAGAACCTGTATTTGAAAAATTCAAAAATAATTGTATACAACTCCAAAAATTATGAAACTTTCCAGAATTGAACTTCAATGTGTTAACAAGACTCTGTCCAAAAATCAGAAAAAAATAAGACCGTTATCTCTTCAAACAAATAAAAAGATTCAGATGGTCAATCTGGACAGAATTGGACAGAATGTTGCTGATTTTGAAAAACGTGTTTCTCTTTGAATACTCAACCAAAAAGGTTGATCTTTATATCAAAACATTCCTTATGATGTGTAGATGTTTCAAAAGGCCCTGACCTTAAACAATTATTTTTAAATATAGAATTTAAGTTTTCTCAAAACTGGTCAGATTGCAGCCAGATTGGAGCAGTTATCTTGCAAAGACTAAAAGACTAACTTTCCCTTGCTCAAATCAAATGATTCTTTTTGCAAATGAAAGCTAACAGTCTGAAGTATAACTCCACCAAAAATCACGAATTTTGAAAATGTTTAGCTATTTTTTCAAATTGTGAGAAGTTGTGTGAATACTGCAGTAAAAACGGGCAGAAAACAGAAATGAAGAAACAAGACAAGAACACCGAGAATTTATCCTGATTCGGTCAATGTAACCTACTCCAGCCCCAAGGAACACCTTTCCTTGGACTTTACTATCAAATGAATCACCTTACAACAAGAACCAAGCTTGATCCTTGGGTTATACACCAACCCTATTCAAGACTTGGATAATCACCTTCTAAGCAACACTAAGTTGCAACACCTCTACCACCTATTGATGTAGCCTTATAAGAATGGCTAATCAATCTTACAAATAAAGCTCAAGAGGCTTGTAGCACAACAAAAATATCAAGAACACCTTTGCTACAAAGAATGGAACAAGAATAACAACAAGAAGAAGATGATAGCTAGACAATTCAACAAATGCTTGTGAGCTTCAAGTGTGTTTCATCTTATTCACCATTGCCTCTATTTATAGTGTGATTTGAGCCTTGAAGATAAGAATGCACATGTGTCTCCATCTTCATCATCAATTCCAAATGTCTTCTCATCATTGGTTGGCCTTTGTACACTTGGCAAAATGAGACAAGATAATTGGTCCACCTTGGCACACCATGTTGGCCGAAATTTCCAACTAAAAATAGTCTTGGATTTATCTTGAAAATGTGAAGATAATAGCCATAACAACTCCATTATCTTCTCAACTTTTTGGCACAAGAATAGGCATGTGAGACTTGACAATTTCAAACTTCAAAGTTCAGCTCCAAGACACAATGTCGTCGTTGGCTACCTTTTTCTTTTTCCAAAAATAACTTTGATTTTTCTTAATAAAATAAGAAAGGATAATACCACCAAATTATCCTCAACTCCAAGCACAACAATAGGACATGTGAATGTAGTAGAATTCAAACTCAAAAATAATCTCCAAGTCTTGCTAAGTAGCCGTTTGGCTACTAAGTCAAATATCCAAGTTGGCACTTTTGCCAACTAGCTCCTTTTTGGTTGGTCCACTTGTCACCAACTCATAAAATGAATACCACCTCATATCCAACTGTATATGCAAGTTGTTGAGCATACATATATGTGTAGAAACTCAGATTTTTGAAGAAGAAATCAATAGATAATAGTTGACAAGATTATGTCAACGTGTAACACCGAAATTCCCAATATTTCTTCTTATAAGTCATGAACATTTCCACACCTTTGACACCTTTAATATCTCTGAATAATGATGATAAATGTTCTCTTATAACATATATAAGAGGTCTTCAAGAAAAAATAGAATGTGACATTTCAAATCGTCACATATCCGGCTATAGTCAACAATATCATCATGTGAGAGAATAAGATAAAGAATCACCATATTATCTTCAAGTTAATAATAAATCAGCTCCAGAATGAAGATAATAATACGCTCAAGGGATTCCTTGAGTGAAAATACCAAAAATACCCTCGGGGGTAGAATGACCAAAATACCCCTGGTATATGAAAACTCCAGAAATGACCCGGATGGTCATAAATACTCATGATATCACCTTTGTCATGAGAAATATAACGAGAATACATCCTTGAAATATTTTCACCATGTGATGTTCCTACAAAACTCAAAATACCAATTTTGCCATTTATGGTAAGTTGTAGAAACTTCCAAGGCACGTTAGTCACAATACTTTTAAAATCATCAAAATCACATAAGATTCACATAATGAACATGTATAAATCATATACAAATGAAAACAATCATTTAAACACTTTTTAGAAAAATATTTCTAAAAACCCTAGACATTGATCGATCAAAGTGCCTCAGCTTCAGAGATCGATGTCTTACAGAAAGGTTCAGGTTTTGTCTCTGACATACATCGGTCGATCGAAGTGAGGGTTCGGTGTACATCGATCGATCGATGTGTCTCAGGTTTAGAGATCGATGTCTCACAGTAAGTTTTGGTTTTTCTCAGTTCAACATAGATCGATCCACGTGAGGGGCTGATGTACATGGAATGATCCATGTGTCTCTGTCTGAGAGATCTTCTTCATTTTTCTTCACTTTTTCAATCTTTAATCACTTATAACACCATATGGGACATTTCTAAGTATTCACCACTTAAAATAATGACTTTGAAAATTATCCAAACATATTTCTCAACAGTGCTTTTGGTTCTTTTCTGCTACTGCTGATGCTGTTTTTGTTCCCGCTGCTGAATTTTTCTTCCTGCTGAATTTTTCTTTCTGCTTAGGTAATTGGAAGTATAGTGTCTGTTGGTGTATTCCCGCCCACAGCTATGTTCACCTTTCAATGTCTTAATCATAAAGGTTGACTCCTCAATCTTAGAACCATGAATCCTCCATGTACAGCCCCTAGCACATGAAGCTGTCACTCTTGTACCTTCATTTTTTTGATACTTTACTTCATACCCGCCCCTTATATTCCACTTAATAAGCGTCTCTAAACTTCTTAGCATATGCAAATTTCTGTCCAACCCTCAATTCAAACGTCATCTTACTAAATTCTTCCTCAAAATCAAAATCACAGTATCCCTTCACCACATCTTCTTCAGTCCTATGCAACAGTACCAGTTCATCTTCCACTTGTTCATTCCAGTCACCAAACTCTATCATCATGTAGTATAACTTCACAGCTTTGTACTTCAAATTCATGGAAAAACGGTAAAATACATGTACAATGCACATACTTATGCCAAACAAATAGCAGAAACTATTTAGGATCACATCACTAAATTAACAAGATCATAACCTGGATCTTCAACGGATACTCATTTCTTTGTGCTTCAGATTCAACTAAACAAGTGGGTTCTAAGATCTGTCTAGAAGCAAAATCCCAGAACATGTCATCATCTAGAATGTAATCTAAACCCTCAAAGGTACCAACTGGATCTGCATCACCTTGAACTCTCTCAGATTCTATACCAGTTTCAAAGTGGGTGCATTGAATATGTTCCCTTTGTTCTAAATCCAACAATGCTTCAGAATGTGAAGATGATTCTCTTGGGGCTGTAGCTGCAACATTTGCAGTCTTGTGACAGCTTAATTCTACTTGGGTGCACATTGACCCTTTTGTCTTTGCATAAAAGGTTTTTTTCCCTCTTCGTGGGGGTTATTTTTCTACCACCTATTACCCTGTTGTCTTTATTACCTCCATTCATCCCACATATATTTAATTCCTCCCTTGTATCCATTTCGCCATTGTCTTTAATGCTTACTGCAGACACATCCATTCAACACTTTACTCTACCATGACATCAACTTAAAGTTATTTGATTTAAACTACACGTTAACTAACAAATCCATCTACGTACACAACAACAACATCCATGCAAATCCTTTTACGTACACGTATTTCTGCTGTAACAGAATACACAACAACAACATGAATGCAATTTTCACACACGGACTTGAATCCATACACAAATGAGCTATCATCGACAAACCAGAAAAAGACACAGTGCGAAGAAAACATCATCAGATTCCCGTTTTTAACTAACCTGTTACTGATAGACACTGTTTCTTCAAGAATCAGCAGCAGTTTCTCTGTTTCTGAAAGAAACAATGGCTCTCTGTTCCTTCTACGACTGCAGCAACAACTTCCCGTGCTTACAAACACAACTAAAACGCAAGTTTCAGCTTAGTTGAATTCTTCCATCAAAGCTTCTCCTTATGCGTGTTAGATAGGTTCAAACGGAAGAGAGCTAGTTGCCTTATATTTTGTTGGTTTTTTGAAGATTGATTCCTCATTTGTAATCTTTCTCTCGTTTTTCAGAGACGTTGGTGACAGGGGCATTTTTGTTTTTACAGCACGTCCAGCAGAAAAAAATTACAGAAATGCTATTTTCTCATCAGTCTAAAAGCACAAGGGGTTATGTAAATAATTTTAAACATCAGGAGGCAATCGACCGCATAGCCATAACACATGGGGTAAAAGGTGATTTTTCCTTCACAAAATTTAGGCTGTTAACTTTTACGCGGTGGTGGCTCCATCTGTAGAAATTCACATTTACCTCAAAAGATTTTCAAATCAGAGCCCCCTAATAAGTTGAATACGCATGTGTTCATGTTTTAGAGACGACTAGCAGCTTAATCTCATCCCACGCGTCCATTTCTCTGCACTTTTTATCCATTAATTATTTCTGACAAATGTGATTTTGTAGTGGAGTGAAATTTTTTTATAAAAAAAAGAACAGAAAGGAAGCTTCTTGATTTCCCCTGTTTTCTGCATCTGGGGTTTTCTGTTTGATCTCAAGAATTGTAAAAAAGCAACAAACTTTCTGTTTTTTTAACATGTATAAAGGGTTCCTTTGGTTAACTATCACCTTGCTTGGATTTGAGATTGCTGCTTATTATAAAGGTTGGCCCTTTGGGGCTTCAGATCTTCGGTTACAATATTTGTATACGTTAGCATACCCATTAACTTTTAAGGGTTTGTTTGATTCGCTTTATTCTAGGTGGGTTATGATTAGGGTGGATTATATTGCTCCATCTTTGGAGTTCTTGACAAATGCATGTATGGTTGTTCCTTATTCAGAGTTTGGATAGTGTTACTTCTTGTGTCTCAATAGAGATGATGACGATGGAGAAAACGAAAATGAAGGTTGGAATGTGGAGATTGGAGGTAGAAGATGATGAAAACCAGAAATGACTGAAATACTCTTATTTTTAAGGCATTTCCGACGGTTTTTACCTGAAAAGTGATATTTTCCGATCAATCCAAAAGCACAGAAGGTTTAAGTATGTAATCTTAAACACTAGGGGAGCAATCGACCGAATAGCCATAGCACATGGGGCAAAAAGTGATTTTCCCTTTTTTAAAAATATGTGTTGATCAAACTGTAACAATAATTGTTTAAAAAAAAACTGTAACAATGATCTTATAATTAATAAATATGATCTTATTGTGATCTCTCATAAAATATTTTTACAAAATCTAGCTATCGAATTCTTTTTGTGGTTTCTTTATGTGTGTGTTTGTCACCTATCATATAAGTTTTATTAAAAAAAAACTATATTTTTTATCTGTTGATTGTTTAGGTTTATTAAAATTATTTCTTGATTGTGTTGCATTTTGTGCTCTCAAAATGTAAAGCAGTGAGTTTATGAGCAATTTTAGTATTTTGTGAAAGTTAAGTGAAAAAAATCGTATTTGTTAGTATTTTAACTGCTTATAAGTGAGAATAACATTATCCTCTTTTTTTTTTTAAAAAAAAAATATATAGGTATTTTACAAAATAAGCATGTTTGATCAAATAAATAATAAATTTACCATTATGTCTAGAGTTAATTGCTATAAATCCCCTCATATATGTGTGTGTCTATATATATATATATATATATATATATATATATATATATATATATATATATATATATATATATATATATATATATATAGGGAAATCGCTGAACCTTAATATTTAAAAATTTGCTAAAAATCCCTCAGATTTCCTCCACATAATAAAAATATGTTAAAGAGGATTCTTTAAACTTTTTTTCCCCTAAGAAAACATTCATGGTTTTCATTTCATTTCAAAGCTGCCTAGAGGACACGTCAAGCCATACAGGAGGATCATACAAATTAATGAAAGACTCGAACCTTTTACAGAAGGTCATGAGTTGCTGAATTAGCCTTCTTGTTTGTAACACATGATTGTTTGTGTACATCTGATCCTAATATCCTGTCTTAGACGAAAACATTTAAGTCGATAAAAGCAATGTTGTTGTTTGTCCATAAAGCCTTCCAACAAAATAACCTTCAAGTTTCCTCCAAACTGCATTCACAAGAGAGGCAAAGGTAGACCTGTCATTTTGAGGGATAAAAAATCGTTCCCGTTGCATTAGGCTTCCGTGTTTGCGCAGAGTATGTGGAGAGGTCGGATCGCTTCGCAATCTGATGTATGCAGTTTTACCCTTATAATTTGTGTAAAAGGCTGTTTCTGCGGCTTGAACTCGTGACCTCAATATCATAAAGCAGCAAACTTACCAGTTGATAGAAGACGCGCCCTCTCCTGTCATTTGAGGGATGACTAAGCAAATTTATGACCCCTAAAGAACCTCCTCCTTCAACAACAACATATTGAATGCTGAGTTCTTCAATCCAGTCAGCAGCTAAGCATCAGGCCTTAGCTTCAATCTCACTAGGCTTCCAACAGTAATTCAACTTGAGCATTCTGGCAGCTAAGAACATATCATGTGCGCTGCTCGTAATTATCCCGATACCAGCTGAACATGTTTCATGAAAAATTACAGCATCAAAGTTTATTTTCACCATGCCAACCGATGGTGGCCTCCAATTCTCCACCTTTAAAGCTAGCGAGTCTTCTCTGGCGGCCTTCCGGTTTGCTTTTTTATCATCGTTCCAGAAGTTCAGCCCAAAGACTACTAGGGACTGCGAATTTCTCTGCCACATCCGATTGTAGCGATGGAAGATACTTCAAAGCCGAAGCAGCGACCTCCTCCTCTGAATACACTTCAATATTCTAGTTAAATAACTCAGAGCCCAAACCTGTGGTTGAGAACTGAAAGAATTTGCATTCATTCAAGTTAATGATAATTTACAAGGTCGTTCCTCTTTTATAGGGAATGAATTTTAACTCTAACGGTTGTTTTTCGCCACTTGAACTATGGTTATTGTTCATCTACACTGAATTCTAACATTAATGGTAACGGTTAGTTACCAATGCAACTCTGATATGTACAGTGAACTTATTCTACGTTACAATATTTACACGCCTAAGCATGGCAGCTCGGCCTGTTGAGTGAACTTGATTGTGCTTCACCACGTCACCTGGCTCAGCTCGGCTGACTGACTTGGTCACTTCCCAACTTCGTTCAAGTCTTCGTCCAGGTCGGTCTAGTTTAGCTCGACACACCTTCGTCCAGATATACTATTGAGAAATATGTTTGGATAATTTTCAAAGTCATGATTTTAAGTGGTGAATGCATAAAAATGTCACACATGGTGTTATATGTTATTAAAAGTTGAAAAGTTGAGAAAAATGACATCGATCTCTCAAGTTGTTGCACTTCGATCCCTCACATCGATCGATCTATGTAAGGCAGACTTAAGACCTTACTGTGAGACATCGATGTCTAAACCTGAGACACATCGATCGATCGACATATACATCGAACCCTCACTTCGATCGATCAATGTAGGTCAGAGACAAACTCTGAAACTTACTGTGAGACATCGATCTCTGAAGATGAGGCACTTCGATCGATCGATGTCTAGGGTTTTTAGAAATATTTTTCTAAAATGTGATAAAGTGGTTGTTTTCATTTGTACATGTTTTATATATGTTCATTATGTGATTTTGATAAATATAAATAACTTGTGACTAACGTGGCTTGGAAGTTTCTACAACTTACCAAAAAGGACAAAATTGGTATTTTGAGTTTTGTATGAACATGATATGGTGGAAATACTTCAAGAACTTATTCTCATCTTATTTATCATGACAAAGGTGTTATTATATTTATTTATGACTTTCGGGGTCATTTCTGGAGTTTTCTCTCACCAAGGGCATTTTGGTCATTTTACCCCTGAGGGTATTTTTGATATTTTCACTCAAGGAATCTCTTGAGTATATTTTTATCTTCATTCTGGAGTTGAGTTATGATTATCTTGAAGATTATATGGTGGTTTTATATTATTTTTCTCAAATGATGATATTATCGACGGTAGCGGGATATGTGACGAGTTGTGATGTCACATTCTATTTCTTTCTTGAAGACTCTTTTCTATATGTTTTTAGAGTATATTTATCATCATATTTCAGAGAATTTAAAGGTTTTCAAGGTGTGAAAATGATCATAACATACAAGAAGATATAATGGAAATTTTGGTGTTATATGTTGACATAATCTTGTCAACTAATTTGTTGATTTCTTCTTCAAACATCTGAGTTAATATACATATATATGTGTTGAAAAACGTGTATATTCAGTTGGAGATAATGTGTTATTCATTTTATAGCTTGGTGACAAGTGGACCAACCAAAAAGAAGCTAGTTGGCAAAAATTGCCAACTAGGATTTTTCAAATGGTAGCCAATGGCCACATGGCTGGAATTGGCAGATTTGGTGAGTCAAAAGTCAGCCTCACATGCCCTATTCTTTTGCAAGGAGTTGAGGGTATCTTGGTGGTATTATCCCTTAGTATTATCTTCATTTTTCAATCAAATTCCAAGTCATTTTTTATGGTAAAACTCCGGCTATGCTGAAAGTTTAAGGTGGACCAATCATTATTCTCTATGTTGCCAAGTGTACAAGATGATTAAGTGGCCAACCAATGATGTGAAGACAACTAGGACTTGATGATGAAGATTACACATTGGACTTCTTATCTACAAAGCTCAAATCACACTATAAATAGGAGGCAAAGGTGAAGAAGAAGAACACACTTGAAGCTCACTTGAAAGCTATAGTTGATTTGTCTAGCTATCTTCTTCTTGTCATTCTTGTTCCATTCTTTGTAGCCAAGGTGTTCTTGTTGTATTTGTTGGAGATCTACAAGCCTCTTGAGCTTCATTTGTAAGATTGATTAGCCAATTCTATAAGGCTACATCAATAGGTGGTAGAGGTGTTGCAACTAGGTGTTGCATAGAAGGTGTTCATCCAAGTCTTGAATAGTGTTGGTGTTTAACCCAAAGATCAAAGCTTGGTTCTTGTTATAATTTGTTTCATACCATAGTGAAATCCAAGGAAAGATGTTCATTGGGAGTGGAGTAGGCCACATTGACCGAACCAGGATAAATTTTTGGTGTTCTTATCTTGTTTCTACATTTCTGCATTCTGCCTGTTTCTAACTGCAGTTTTCACACAATTTCTCACGTTTTAAAACAATAGCTAAACACTTTCAAAATTCGTAATTTTTGGTGGAGTTATACTTCAGGCTGTTAGATTTCATTTGCAACGAGAATCACTTGATTTGAGCAAGGAAAAGTTAGTCTTTCAGTCGTTACAAGATAACTGATCCAATCTGGCTGCAATCTGACCAGTTTTGAGAAAACTTAAATTCTGTTTTAACCAAGAATTGTTAAAGGTCAGGGCCTTTTGGAAACATAAACTAGACACGATAAGGAGTGTTGTGACATAAAATTCAACCTTTTTGGTTAAGTATTCAAAGAGAAACATGTTTTACAATTTCAGCAACATTTTGTCCAATTCTGTCCATATTGACCATCTAAATCTTTTTATTTGTTTGAAGAGGCAAACGATCTTATTCTTGTCTAATTTTTGGACAGAGTCTTGTCAACACATTGAAGTTAAGTTTTGGAAAGTTTCATAATTATTGGAGTTGTGTACAAAGATTTTTGAATTTTTCAAAAACAGCAACTTAATCTGAGGTAGTCTCAGATTCTGTTTTCAAAAGGGTTTTTAATCAAGGGTAGTAGTGTAATTTCTGCTAACCACTATTCACCCATTCTAGTGGTGTTTATTGCAGGTGTATGGTCCATCATCTACCTCATTCAGTTCAGCTCGGCACACCTTCATCCAGGTATGCCTTCCGGTTTTAGATCAATACACCTTTGTTCAGATCTGCCTTCTTCAGTTTAGCTCAGCACACCTCGGCTGAACTTATTTCTACACTGCTCCTCAAGCTTTGTTGTATATATGTATACAACCAAGTTTGGATATTAAATATTGGAAGACCTTTATTGAGACTGGTCTGGTTAAGATGTCTGCCATCTGATTTGTATGGGAATGTATTTTATTCTGACGTCATTTCCTTCATTTTTTTCACAGATAAAATGTCTGTCTATTTCTACATATTTTGACTTATCGTGCTAAACTGGATTTTCTGTCATACTTATGGCAGAAACACTATCACAAGAAATGTTTATGGGTAGTCTTGCCTGAATGTTGAGATCTTCCAGAACTCTTTTAATCCAGATGTCCTCCAAGATTCTTAGTGCCAGTGCTCTCAGCTCAGCTTCTATACTGCTTCTTCATACAACTGGTTGTTTTTTGCTCCGCCATGTAACCAGGTTGCCCCATAAGAAGGCTCCATAGCTAGTTGTTGATCTCAGATCAGTTTTGCATCCAGCCCAGTCTCCGTCATTATAAATCATGATACTTTGGTCTAAGTTCTTCCTGAAGCATAGTCATTGCCCTGGTGCATTCTTGAGCTACCTGAGGATTCTAATGCAGCTTGGAGGTGCTCATTAGTAGGATACTGCATAAACTGTGATACGAAGCTTACTACATAGCAAATATCTGACCTAGTATAAGATAAGTAGATTAATTTTTCAACTAGTTTTTGATAACTTAGTTTATTTGTTGGGGGTGTTATCCCATTGAACTTTGGGCTTATATACAGGTTCAACAGGGATGTTGGCTGGTCTGCATCCAAGCAGACCAGTTTCTTTGAGAAGATCCAGTATATATTTTCTTTGAGATATATACAGTCCATATTTGGTTCTTGTAATTTACATTCATAGGAAATAACTTAATTTTCCAAGGTCTTTCATTTCAAATTGTTTTGATGGTTTAATCTTGATATTCTCGATGCCTTGTTTGTCACTTCAAGTAATTAGAATATCATCTATATATACAATAATGACAGTCAGCTACCCTTGAGCTGAAATTCTGGTAAATAATGTGTGGTCGCTATGTTTTTGATTGAATCCTAACTCAGTCACTGTCTTAGTGAATGTTTTAAACCATGTTCGAGGTGATTGTTTTAGTCCATATAATGATTTCCTCAACGTGCAGATGTGACCTCTATTATTTTATTATTAAATCCTGGTGGTATAATCATGTAAACCTATTCAGTTAGGTCTCCGTTTAAAAAATGCATTTTTTTACATCCATTTGGTGCATCTCCCACTCAAGATTAACGGCAATAGAAAAAATTACTTTTATGGTATTTAGCTTAGCAACTAGTGCAAATGTTTCTAAGTAATCTATTTCGTATGTCTGAGTAAATCCTTTAGCTACCAATCTAGCGTTATATCTGTTTACTGTCCCGTCATTATTATATTTAATAGTGAATACCCATCTACATCCCACTGGTCTTATTATAGCAGAGTTGTGAGTAAGTTTCCAAGTGTTGTTTTTCTCTAAGGCATCCATTTATTCCTGCACAACTTGTTTTCACTCAGGTCAGCTAAGTGTTTCCTCTATGTTTTTAGGAATAATGTTATCATCAAGTGAACACACGAATGTTCTAAAGCTTGGATTCACCTTATCATAGGATATATACTATTCTATGGGATATTTAGTGCAGGTCATATTCTTGGTGCATTCCCGCTTACCTTTTCTTAGTGCAATTGGTATGTTATGAGTTTGAGTTCTATGATCATATTCAATGTTTTTTAAAGGGTTTTCCTCTTCTTCAGTTAGAGGTGTTTATTCAGATGTATCAGGTCGGCTGGTACATCCCAACCTTCATAATCATTGGAAATGATTGGAGGCTTGATTTTAGGTTGAGAATCAGTTGTGCCGACCTGATGTGCCCATAAGCCGAGCTGTAGTGTTCAGCTCGGCTGTACAGTTGTGCCAAGCAGATTTGATATTAGGAAACTTGGTTCATATTCCTTATTCCTTAATTCTTCTGTTTCTTCTATAGATCTATAATATGCTTTTTCGCCAAATGTAACATCTAATGTTATATGCATTCGCCTATTAGCTGCGAAGTAACATTTGTATCCTTTCTGTGAGTTATCGTAGCCTATAAAAAATGTAATTAACAGATCTAGGATTCAGTTTACGCTTATAGCCAAGCTGAACATGCACATATGCTGTGCATCCGAACAGTCTAGGTGCAAGTTCTGTTAGTAGATTGGTATGTGGGTAGTGATTGATAAGTATTTCTCTATGAGTTCTAAATGACAATGTCCAAGATGGCATCGTTTTTATTAGATAAGTGGTAGTAAGGATGGCCTCACCCCAGTACTGCTTGGGTACATTCATTTTTAGCATGATTGATCTAGTTATCTCAATTAAGTGTCTGTTTTTTCCTTTCAGCTACATCATTTTGCTGAGGTGTATAGGTACAAGATGTCTGGTGATATATGCCATTTTCTATCATAAAATTTTGAACTTTTTTTATCTAAATATTCAGCTCCATTATCTGACCTCAAAGTTTTAATGGTGCAGCCGAACTGATTTTTAATGAATGATATTTACCTTATAACAGTTTGCCCTAAATCACTTTTATATTTTTAATAATTAGACCTATGTTACTCTACTGTGATCATTTACAAATGTTTTGAACCATTTAGCACCATTAATGTTAGTTATTCTAGCCGTTCCTATATGTCATAATGGACTAGATTAAATGGTGTCGATGACTTAGCCTTTGCAGGATAATTATGTTTAGTATGTTTGGCTAATTGGCAAGTTTCACAAGTAAGTTTTTCAATATCAACTAAGCTAAATAAATTTGGCATTAATTGTTTAAGATACAAAAAATTGGGATGACCTAGTATGTCATGCCATAACAAAATTTCCCCTATACATAGATTTCTAGGGTGCAAAATACTAGAGTCTTGATCACTTGGTAGCTCGACTGAGTTTATTAATGCTCTGTTTTCTGACTCCACTATATATAGGCCTGCTATATTCCTAGCACTGTCAATCATCCCTCTCACTTTGTTTTCTTGAAAACAGCATTCCGTGGATGTTAAATAGGCTAAGCAGTTATTATCCCTAGTGAGTTTGCCAATAGACAACAGAATGAAACTTAGACTAGGGACATGCAAGATATCTCTAAGTGTGATCTTATTGTTAATTATAGCAGTACATATTCCGATAACTTTTAAGGTAATTCTATTTACTATTTTTACCTCCTTAGGTACTGAAAATAAAGAGTAGGATTTTAGAAGAGTACCATTATTGGTCATGTCATCAGTTGCCCTGAAGTCAATGATCAATGAGCTACTGGAGCTTGGTTGGAGGTAGCCTGCCATAGTTTCCTGGTGCAGGTCAGCTCGGCTGCCTTGTCTGTTCAGCAGATTGATAAGAGTGGCAATCTGCTCCTTTGTAATCACCTCAGCATCAGCTACAAGGGCCGGGCTAATGTGGGTTGTGCATGGCCGAGCTATTCCAGGCTAAGTTGTGCTACTTACCTGATGTGCAGCACTATGTCCAGCAGCGAATGGTTTTTGTTGTGGTCTCCAAGGTGCATTGCTAGTCTTCGGAGGTGGCTTTCCTTCTCGGACCAGCTTCGCTTGTAATCTCCAATAGTCATCGACTGTATGACCCTTCTTTTTGTAGTACATACACACTTTGCCTCAAGTAGAGGCAAAGTGTCTTTTAACAACCCAGTGGATTCTGTTGGCTGTTTAGAATGCAGTACTGAGGACTCCACAGTTTTAGGGCATCCCATCATGACCTTCTTTCGGCTTTTTTCGTGTTTTATTTCGGTGAATACAGCCTTCAAGGTTGGTATTGGTTTTGTACTCAGAATCCGACTTCGTGTAGCGTCAAACTTCAGTCCAGTCAAGAAGCAAAAAACTCGCTTCCTTTTTGTTATTTCTTTGTAGAGTGCAGCATCAATGACGTAGGAACACTGATGTGCTTCAAAAGTATCAATATGCTGCCACGCTTTTGTCAGAAGTGTATAATATTTGTGGATAGCGAGATTCCCTTGTTTCAGCTCATGAAGATGAGCTTAATTTCATATAACTTTGAGATGTTATCCTGCTTGGAATACATCTACTTGACTGTAGCCTAGATCTCTGATGCAATATTATATATCATGAAATCATCAGAAATGTCTAGCTACATAGAGCGTATCAGCCAAGACATTATCATACTTTTCTCTAACTTTCACAGTCGGAAGTTTGCATCTGTTTCAGATGGAACAAGAACTGTCCCATATAAGTATTCTTCCTTGCTTTAGAAGTTATATACATTTCTATAACTCGAGACCATGAGAGATAGTTATCTCCGTTAAGCTTATGGCTGGTAATGGCTATGGAGGAATCATCAGTAAGTAGACCACACACTGCTCCTGATGGTTGATCAGAAGTAGAAGTGGCCTCTGTGTTTTCAGCAGGGCTGAAGGGAGTTGTCACTTGGAAGAAGTTTTAAAACTTTGCAGAAATAGAGTATAAATCGCATGTTATTTTGAATCAGATTGGCTCTGATACCATGTTGAGAATTGAAAGAATTTGCATTAATTCAAGTTACGGATAATTTACAAGGTTGTTCTCCTTTTATAGAAAATGAATTCTAACGGTTGTTTTTCGCGACTTGAACTGTGGTTACTGTTCATCTACAGTGATCTACAGTGAATTCTAACGTTAATGGTAACAGCTATGTTACCAGTGCAGCTCTACTATGTAAAGTGAACTTATTATTCGTTACAATATTTACATGTCTAAGCATGTCAACTCGGCCTGTTAAGTTGCTGCCTTGATTTGTTAGTGTATGTGCCCTAGGCCATTATTTAGATATTTATGTTATACATTTATTATTAATAAAAGAGGTTTTATTACCATTACTGTTGGTTAGTATGTTACACAATTTTGATATATGTCCCTGATTCATTATTGTTATAGAGATAAAATAAGTTATAATAAGTATGAGTATTGATTTGATAATCATGAGATGATTATGTGTATGGTGATACAAATCAATCTCATAGATACTTGTTAGAGAAGAGTGTATCGGATAAACCCATCATGAGATTACCACATGGATTAGCGTCATAAGTAAATCTCATGATAATCATGTTTTAATCCTTTGACTTGAGATTGTCATAGTTTCCAACATAAGGACTATTATATTTTGACATGATCAAACGTTATCCGTAACTGGATAATAATAAAGGTCATGATTGAATGTGATAGAAATTATGTAGAGGATATTGAACAATCAAGATAGAATTTGTTCCTCTCTTTTGAGAGAGATATCTTTGGACCCCTCGATTAGTGAGACTGTGAAATGCATGGCCGTGTTCAAATGAATTGATAATGTGATCAATATCATTTGTTTTATCAGTCTACTTAGAGATCGAGTAATCATATGTTTGAACTATATAAGTATGACGCTGACCATGACTTATGTTCAAACTAGATATTGTGTGACAAAGGGATTAATGCATGTGCTATTATTAGGCTAGTTGGACTTTACTCGTATTAATTGGGTAGTAAGAAATGTCTTGCTAGATGCCAATTACGACTTGTTGGTTTAATAGAGATTTAATCAACTGCCAATTAATATGGGCCTATCGGGTCACACATAAGAATGCATATGGCTGAAATTAATAATATTAATATTGGATATTAATTATTATTATTATTATCGTTTTTAATATTAATAATATTAATATTGGATATTAATTGTTATTGTTATTATTTTCGTTATATTTATATTTATATTTATATTTATATCATCAGATAATAACAATAGAATCCATATCTGATATGGATTTTGATTGATTTTATCTAATCCTGACAGAATCCGTATTTGGTATGGATTATGATAGGCATTAACCAATCTGATCTGGAATCGGATTTTGATATATATATATATATATATATATATATGTATATAGCATGGTGTGTCTCGTACACTACACAACCTGCAGAAAAACGAAAAGACAAAAATCGTTTTTGGAGAAAAACGAGTTCTCTCAGCCGCGCCGTTCAAGAGCTAGCACTCAGAGCGGAAGCATTCGTGTGGATACCGACAGAGGGTGTTCGTGTTTTCGTACCTCCTTCATCTGCGTAATTCGACTCTAGAGAGGTAATTTTCGAGTTTCTTTCATCGAATTAAACGAACAACATGGATCCTTGGTAGGAAATCGGAGATCAAGTTTTGTTTTCCGCTGCGTGCTTTTGCAGTGATCTTGACTGATTTCCTAACATGATTGTGCTTCACCTCGGCTCAACACTTCTTCACTTTGTCTTCTTTTCTTCAGCACGTCTGTTCTTCTTCAGCTCAGTTATTCATTCACTTTCAGTCCAGTACTTCTCTTATTCTAGTCAGCTCGGCTGATTGACTTGGTCACTTTCCAACTTCATTCAGGTTTTCGTCCATGTCAGCCTAGTTCAGCTTGACACACCTTCGTCCAGATCTACCTTCTTTAGTTCAGCTCGGCACATCTTCGCCCAGGTCTGCCTTCTAGTTTCAGTTCGGCAGACCTTTGTTCAGGTCTGTCTTCTTCATTTCAGCTAGGCTCACCTTGGTTGAACTTGTTTCTACACCTGTCTAGCAATATAACATTTATTGAATAAATGATCTTAAGTATGTGGTATCATCCTTACACCATAATGTGGAAACAAGTCCGGCCGAGGTATGCCGAGCTCAGCCAAGGTACGGTACCTGATCTAAGTAATGATCGTATTTGAAAATAAAACTAAGTGAACAAAGTCAGTCAGCCGAGCCGAGCTGAACTAAGGAAAAGGACATACAAAGTATGGTCGTGCTGAACTGAAGAGGAGCTGAGTTGAAGAGAAGCACAGATCTAAGACGATATGAAGATGACAAAGAAGCTAAAGTGAAAACGTGCTGAGCTGAGGTGACAAGGTGAAGCGTAAGTCAGGAAGCAACACTAAGGCTGAACTGTCATACTTTGTAAATATTGTAACTTAGAATTTTTTACTGTACATAAGTCCGAGTAGACCGGATAACTAGCTGTTACCTTAGACGTTAGAAAAACACTGTAACTGAATAGTAATCACTGCACAAGTGAAAAAATAAAGCCGTTAGGAGTAGAATAACCCTATAAAAAGAAAGCAACCATGTAAATTTAAACTTAAATTGAATAAATGTTAAATTCTTTCTACCTCCACATAAACACAAGTTTCGTCAACGTCGATACCACGATTAATCAGATTTCCACTCGTTGGGAGAGCATGGCGACACAGGCAGCATAAAAATATTTTTAACTTTTTCATGAAACTGAAACCGCCATAAAAAAGAATTCCAGTTTGCCAGAGAAACATCAACAAAATAAAAAAGAATTCCAGGAGGTCATATGCCCACTTGACATTATAACACTCGTCTTTTTGTTTTTGTTTTGTGAAAGACCATCAAATAACATCCTCGTTGTTTATGTCACCTAGCCGGGTAACCGATATCCTTGCTGCATCATCATCAACTAAAGAAGATGTTACCAAAACTTCGTTTCACCAACATGTATCCTTACTAATACTTTGCTAAACCTTATCCTCTTTAATTTGCTAAAATAGGACGATGAGAACACATGTAAAAAAGCATTTGCATTTCTCTCCCACGGTTGAAAAATGATGTTCACTTTCTCTCCGCCTCCAATTCTCTATCCCAAATCACCTCTAGTTGCGTCTCTAGCCTCAAGGATACACTTCCAGGAAAAAGACGCGTTGCAGCCAATGTCCACTTGCATAATTGATGAATTCTAAGTCTACCTTGATACGATTCGTAGACCGGTGTGCTCTCATTCGTCAACATAGATCAATTGGTGTCTCTTTTTCGATCAATCTATTGAGACATAGTTTTTTTTTTCATTTTGTTTCAATTCCAAAGTATGAAATTGTTGGAGAAATGAAATGGGAAAAGATTGGATGACAAGTGGGTTTGTCAAAAGTTGACATCACCATACTTTGAGCTTAATTATGATTAGTGTTTGTTAATCAAAAACAGAAACTAAAAATTTCTAAATTATCTACGTAACGAGTAGATGATTTTTGGCTTTTGAATCACTCGATTCCGATACCGGGTGAATGAGAAATTAATGCTCAAAGTTGGAGTAAAATTGGTGGAAATTAGAAAAATTGGTGATGTGGCCTCTTGAGGAGTGAACACATCACCAATTTGCTTGTATACCACATTGCCCACTTGAGAGAGAAAGGCCACCATATAAAGTTCAAGTTGGAGCCGTCTAAGATGTGCTCTTGGGCATGAGAAGTTTTTGACGGAGTCAGGACGCAGCTCAGGCAAGGTTCACCACACACGCGCGCGAGCGCGCCGCCGCCTGCCCGTCCGGCTCGGCTCGGCTCATGCTTGGGCTCGTGGCTCGCCCGCCCAGTTTTTATCTTTTTGGATAAATTTTCTTTTAAATTTTTCCAGAAAAATAATTACTTGATCCTACGGTCTACGATTTATCTGCGGTGATCCAACGCTCCAGATCAAGTCTGAACCGCAGCGGTGATCCAACGCTCCAGATCAAGTCTGATCCTGGCGGTTCATCGCGGTTGCTGATCCAACGCTCCAGATTTGATCTTATCTTCGGTTTATTGATCCAATGGCCTACGTTTGTTCAGACAAGGATTACGGTCTAACGGTGGAGATCTTAACTGTTTTTAATCCAATGGTCCAGATTCGTTCTGATCATAAACCGCCTTCAACCTCCTTCAACCACCCTCCATCTATATATACTATCGCCATGCATGCATACGAAAAACACACTGATTTTTTCAGTGCTGCAATCTTTCTTCAAAGCGTTCTGCATTGCATTCCATTACGATACAATCCACACGAGAAATCAGTATACCTTTAACAGGTTCGTCGATGTTCCTACGCTGTAGTGCCACTCGTATGAACGAAAACCGTTGTATCCTGGGAGACGTTTGTTCCATTCGGTTGGGCACAGTATACCGGAGCAATTCGTCTTAAGGACAGAGTCCTTACACTCGCCTCGGTTTTGCTTGCGTTTTTGTTGTCAATTTACTCACATGCACACAGTGCACTTGTTCTGATTATAGTGCTTAGAATCTTAAGACGAAGTTTGATATATACTGTAATCTGGTTCGGTTTCTGTTTGCATATGTGGCTTCTGTTTGTATGATACTAATTGGTTTCGTGTTCTATTTTCTGTATTGCGTTTAACAGAAACTGAAATATGGAAGGCGAAAGTTCCAACTCGTTCAACGGTGTGCATCTGGGCATTTTTGAGGAACAGAACAATGCTGTTCCTGTTGCACCCGCTACTCCAGTCACTGCTCCTGTTCCTGCTGTTGGACAGGTTGAAAAGCCAGAGAAGTTTGGAGGAAGTTACTTCAAACACTGGCAGCAGAAGATGTTGTTCTTCTTGACCACGTTGGGTTTGGCTAAGATGCTGACTGAGGATCCTCCGGAGGTGTTGCCGGTGGAAGACCAGAATGTGAACATGCAAAACAATCTGATTGCTGAAGCGTGGAGTTACAGCAATTATGTTTGTTTGAGTCACATTTTAAGTTGTTTGGATAATTCATTGTATGGATTGTATTCTACTTATAAAACTGCGAAATCCTTATGGCAGGCGTTAGACAAGAAGTACCGCACTGAGGATGCCGGTACTAAGAAATTTATTATTGGAAAATTTCTTGATTTTCAGATGACAGATTCCAGGACTGTTGTTTCTCAGATTGAGGAACTTCATATGCTTGTTGCTGAGATGAAAGAGGAGGGTATGACCCTCAGTGAATCTTTTCTTGTCGCTGCTGTGATTGAGAAGCTTCCTCTTTCGTGGAGGGAATTCCGAAGCTATCTCAAGCACAAGAGAAAGGAAATGTCTTTGGAAGACTTGATTGTCCGACTCCGTATAGAGGAAGACAATCGAAGGGCAGACAAGAAGCCGTCTTCTAGTTCTGGCCATGCAAAAGCTCACGTTGTAGAGGCGTCGAAAAAGAAGAGAGGAAATTCTGTCGGAGTGAACGCGAAGGGCAAGAAGGTTGCCAAAAAGTTCACTGGAAAATGTTACAATTGTGGAATTCAGGGGCATCGTAGTGTTGACTGTAGGAAGCCCAAGAAAAGGCAAGAGAAAGCCAAAGCCAACCTTCTAAGTGCAATGGATGATTTGGACTTGTGTGCTGTTGTTTCTGAATGTAATGTTGTAGGTAATCCTAGCCAGTGGTGGGTGGACACTGGCGCCACTAGACACGTTTGTGCAAACAGGGGAATGTTCAAGGAATATACTCCTGCGAAAGACAATGAAAGGCTGTACATGGGAAACAAAGATAGCTCGAAGATTGAAGGTTCGGGCAAAGTGATTCTGAAGATGACCTCCGGAAAAGAATTGACATTGCAGGATGTGCTGCATGTTCCCGACATTCGCAAGAACTTAGTCTCTGGTGCTTTACTAGTCAGGCATGGATTTAGGCTAGTATTTGATTGTAACAAATGTATTCTGACTAAGAATGGTATATTTCTAGGGAAGGGGTACCTGATGGACAATATGTTTCAACTTAGTGTTATAACTATTGTACCAACGAAGACTACGCCCGATGAGGCTAATAAGACTGCTTCTACTTCCGCTTACATGCTTGAGTCTTCATGTTTATGGCATTTACGTTTGGGTCATGTTAATTATAAGTCATTACAAAGAATGATTAATCTCGACTTATTACCCAAACTAAGTTTGAATAATGAAAAGTGCCAAGTCTATGTTGAAGCAAAAATGGCTAAGTTACCATTTCCTTCAATAAAAAGAAACACTGAAGTGTTAGATTTAATTCATACAGATGTTTGTGATTTAAAGTTTGTGCAAACAAGAAGCGGTAAAAAGTACTTTGTGACTTTTATTGACGATTGCACTCGATACTGTTACGTTTATTTGCTAAGTAGCAAAGATGAGGCCTTAGATGCTTTTAAAGATTATAAAAAGGAAGTTGAGAATCAACTTAGCAAACAAATTAATTCAATTCGTAGTGATAGAGGTGGCGAATATGATGCGCCGTTTAATGAATTCTGTTCAGAACATGGCATTATTCATCAAACGACTGCACCATATTCACCTCAATCGAATGGTATTGCTGAACGCAAAACCCGTACTCTGAAAGAGATGATGAATGCTATGTTGATAAGTTCGGGCTTACCGCAAAACTTGTGGGGGGAAGCAATTCTCTCCGCCAACGTCATTTTAAATAGAATACCACCAAAGAAGATGGATGAGACCCCATACGAGCTTTGGAAAGGCCATAAGCCTAGTTACAAATACTTGAAAGTGTGGGGGTGTCTGGCGAAGGTTGCAGTACCCAAACCAAGACAAGTTAGAATTGGGCCTAAAACAATTGATTGCATATTCATAGGATATGCAACTAACAGTAGTGCATATCGATTCTTGGTGCACAAGTCCGACATTCCTGACATACATGAGAATGTTGTCATGGAATCAAGAAATGCAGTGTTCTTTGAAGATGTCTTTCCAAAGAAAGACGAAAATAACGAAGAAGCAAGCACTAGTAAGCGAGTGCGTGAGACAACTCCTCAAGAAAGTGAGGAACTGCGTCAAAGCAAATGAACTAGAATACCAACATCTTTTGGACCAGATTTTCTAACATACTTGGTAGAAAACGATCCAAAAACTTTTTCAGAGGCGATGTCAACTCCAGAAGCTCCCTTCTGGAAGGAGGCAGTAAACAGTGAGATAGAATCAATTCTTCAAAATCACACGTGGGAGCTGGTAGATCTTCGTCAAGGGAGTAAACCACTTGGATGCAAGTGGATTTTTAAGAAAAAACTCAAAGAGGATGGATCCATTGATAAGTACAAGGCCCGGTTGGTAGCTAAGGGCTATCGACAAAAGGAAGGTTTTGACTTTTTTGATACTTATTCACCAGTAACTAGGATTACTTCCATAAGAATGCTAGTTGCTACTGCTGCAGTCTACGACCTAGAAATCCATCAAATGGATGTGAAGACTGTCTTTCTGAACGGTGAGTTAGAAGAAGAGATTTATATGGAACAACCTGAAGGGTTTACTATTCCAGGACAAGAAAGAAAAGTTTGTAGACTTGTTAAGTCATTGTACGGATTTACAAGCACCCAAGCAATGGCATTTGAAGTTTGATCAAGCCATGATGTCAAACGGTTTCAGGATCAATGAATGTGACAAGTGTGTTTACATCAAAAACACACCAAACGCCTATGTGATAGTATGTCTCTATGTAGATGATATGCTAATCATGGGTAATACACACGACATCATCTTGAATACCAAGAAGATGTTAACAAGAAATTTTGCCATGAAAGACATGGGGGTTGCCAATGTTATTCTAGGAATTAAACTTTCTAGGGTAGCTGAAGGATTGGTCATGTCTCAAAGTCACTACATTGAGTCTGTTCTTAAACGATTCAATATGCTTGATGTAAAACCAGTAAAGACCCCTCTGGACTTAAGTATACACTTGAGGAAGAACCGAGGTGAACCTGTAGCTCAATTAAAGTATTCACAAGTCATTGGGAGTCTGATGTACATAACAAACTGTACAAGACCTGACTTGGCTTGTTCAGTAAACAAATTGAGTAGGTTCACCAGTAATCCAAGTGATGAACATTGGAAAGCTCTAAATAGAGTGATGAGATATCTGAAATACACAATGAACCTTGGATTACAGTACACCAGATATCCAGCAGTATTGGGAGGATATTGTGACGCAAACTGGATATCAGATTGTAAGGATTCTAAATCCACCAGTGGATACTTATTCACTGTAGGTGGTGGTGCTGTGTCATGGAAGTCTACAAAGCAGACGTGCATAGCTCGGTCAACTATGGAAGCTGAGTTTATAGCACTCGATAAAGCTGGGGAAGAAGCTGAATGGCTTCGGAATTTCCTAGAAGACATTCCATGCTGGCCTAAGCCAATCGCTCCTATCAGCATACACTGTGACAGTCAGTCAGCTATAGGACGAGCTCAAAGCAGCATCTATAATGGTAAGTCACGACACATACGTCGGAGACATAATACCATTAAGCAGTTGATCTATAATGGCGTGATTTCCATTGATTACATAAAATCAAAGGAGAATCTTGCGGATTCGCTTACAAAAGCTTTGCCTAGAGATCAAATGTCAAAGTTGACAAACGGAATGGGACTTAAGCCTACGAAGCATGAATCTTTGTAACGGTAACCCAACCTTGTTGACTGGAGATCCCAGAATCTTGGTTCAATGGGAAAACTAAGTTATAAGGGTTCAGTGAGCACTTATTCATTCCGTTAAACAATAGTGCTATCTGCAGAGAACCGTTAGGTTAAGCTAATGCTTTTAATGATGTCCTATATCTTGATAAATCAAGTGGGGTATGGCAGAATACTCTTGATAGGAATCACATATGTAAGTGTGAAGTGGGGCCGCTTCTATGAGAATTCTGATAGGCAAGAATTCTCTAAAAACACTTTCTGAAACCAGGGTTGTTCATAGCCATAATGAACACAACCATGAGAACCAAAAGGGGTGCTAAAGGAAATGTTGTGTGAGTATCATTATCTAGGTTCATAGTAAAGGCTGATAGTTCAAGACATCAGGTCACTACCCAGCTGAGTGGATCCGATGGTACATCACTAAGAAAGGTTCAAGGCCAGAAGCTACCTCTTCTGATGCAACATTTCTTTGTCTGATTTCTCGATAGAGTTTGCATTCACATTTTCATTAATTTTCATTCATGTGGGGGATTGTTGGAGAAATGAAATGGGAAAAGATTGGATGGCAAGTGGTTTTGTCAAAAGTTGACAACCACCATATTTTGAGCTTAATTATGATTAGTGTTCGTAAATCAAAAACGGAAACTAAAAATTTCTAAATTATCTACGTAACGAGTAGATGATTTTAGGCTTTTGAATCACTCGATTCCGATACCGGGTGAATGAGAAATTAATGCTCAAAGTTGGAGTAAAATTGGTGGAAATTAGAAAAATTAGTGATGTGGCCTCTTGAGGAGTGAACACATCACCAATTTGCTTGTATACCACATTGCCCACTTGAGAGAGAAAGGTCACCATATAAAGTTCAAGTTGGAGCCGTCTAAGATGTGCCCTTGGGCATGAGAAGTTTTTGACGGAGTCAGGACGCAGCTCAGGCAAGGTTCACCACACACACGCGCGCACGCCGCCGCCGTCGCCCGCCCGACCGGCCGGCTCGGCTCGGGCTCATGGCTCGTGGCTCGCCCGCCCGGTTCTTATCTTTTTGGATAAATCTTCTTTTAAATTTTTCCAGAAAAATAATTACTTGATCCTACGGTCTACGATTTATCTGCGGTGATCCAACGCTCCAGATCAAGTCTGAACCGCAGCGGTGATCCAACGCTCCAGATCAAGTCTGATCCTGGCGGTTCATCGCGGTTGCTGATCCAACGCTCCAGATTTGATCTTATCTTCGGTTTATTGATCCAATGGCCTACGTCTGTTCAGACAAGGATTACGATCTAACGGTGGAGATCTTAACTGTTTTTAATCCAATGGTCCAGATTCGTTCTGACCATAAACCGCCTTCAACCTCTTTCAACCACCCTCCATCTATATATACTATCGCCATGCATGCATACGAAAAACACACTGATTTTTCCAGTACTGCAATCTTTCTTCAAAGCGTTCTGCATTGCATTCCATTACGATACAATCCACACGAGAAATCAGTATACCTTTAACAAGTTCGTCGATGTTCCTACGTTGTAGTGCCACTCGTATGAACGAAAACCGTTGTATCCTGGGAGACATTTGTTCTATTCGGTTGGGCACAGTATACCGGAGCAATTCGTCTTAAGGACAGAGTCCTTACGCTCGCCTCGGTTTTGCTTGCGTTTTTGTTGTCAATTGACTCACATGCACACAGTGCACTTGTTCTGATTACAGTGCTTACAGAAATATCTTTTAACTCTTTTTAAAAAATCTTTTAACTTCATACAAACAATTCGTATTTCAATATCTACTACCCACATTATACTTAAACATAAAAAGTATTTTTCTCACTTGAGGGTCACAAGTGTTAATAATATAAGTGATAGTGCAAAATTGATTAAAGGCTCTAGAAGAGCCACATTATTTCTTCCTGGAGGAGCTAAAATTGTTATAAATAATACACTACTGCCCTTCCATGTCTTGGAAAAAGTTATTGAGCTTTAAAGTTGTCTGCAGAAATGGGTATTATATCAAGACTTTAAATGAGAAAATATTGAATGCTTATTGATTATAAAACTCATTTCTAGAAGAAAATGTGTATTAGAAAAGCTACATTCATTATCATTTGGTTTATATCATACAAAAATAAATGCAGTTGAAATTCATGACCTATACTAATTCCAATGATTTCATGGTTTGACATGATTGCCTTGGACATCCTGGTCCTTTAATGATGAGGTGAATACTTGAAAATATGTATGACCGTTCTTTGGAACATAAGAAAGTGCTGAAATCTAATAAATTCTTATGTGTTGCTTGCTAAGACAAGAAAAATTAATCATGAAACCTTTACCAAGCAAAAGTAGGGACTGAATCCCCTGCATTTCCAGAACATATTCATGGTAATACACGTGGGCCGTAGACCCATCATATGGATTATTTTGACATTTTGTTATGCTAATTGATTCATCAACAAGATGATCACATACATGTTTATTATCTTCTCGCAACCTAACATTTGCAAGACTTATTGTTCAGATAGTTAAACCAAAAGCACAATTTTCAGATTATCAGAATAAAAGAATTCGTTTAGATAATGCTGATGAATATTCATCACATGCTTTTGATGATTATTGCACGTCTATTGGGATAGCTGTTGAACACCATGTAGCTTATGTTCACACACAAATTGGTCTAGCCGAATCATTTATCAAACGACTATAACTAATAGCTAGTCCATTTGCTAATGAAGTCTAAACTTTCTCATTTGGTTTGGGAACATCCTACATTATAAGCAGCAATATGATAAGACCGATCAATTATCATACCTGTTTCCTCCTGCAACTAACATTTGGTTATGGGCCTGATATAATGGGCCTGATATTTCTCGCTTAAGAATTTTCTGGTGTGCGGTTTATGTTCCATTAGCACTGCCATGCCATACTAAAATGGGTCCCCAACGAAGATTATGAATATATGTTTGGTATGTATCACCTTCTATGATTAAATATATCAAACGACTTACATGTGATTTATTTGCTACAAGATTCGCATATTGTCATTTTGACGAGTCACATTTCTCGACGTCAGGGGAAGACAAGATCAACCAAAAAACCAATTGAAAAATAACATTATATTTCTTTGTTCCTCGTACGGAACTGGAAATTCCAAGGATTTATACATTTGTAAAAAAGTTACAAATCAATTAATGGATGCATTTAGTGACCCAGAATAGTTACTAATCACATATTCTTGATAAAAATATTTTGCTTAAGATTGATTTCTCTGAATGACAAATATTAAGTGCAAATGAATTTAAAAACACGCATGAAGCATTGCAGACTATTGGTATAAAGATGAAAATCCTCAAAAGGAAAGATGATCGAATCATAAAAGTAAGGATTGCCATTTTCAATCTCTTGAAGAGGTTGTTTCTAAAGAGAACACTCCTGAAGAGCAAACTCCTAAAGAGCATGAGATTATAGAAATTTCAATTATGTTAGTCACTACTGAAAAAGTTAGAACTAAAGAGAACGAGTTATTGATAATGATTTTGCATATAACATAACACTTGAGATTATGGAAGATAACGAGGATCATGAGACTAGATTGATTGATGATTGTCAATGTAGAAATGATCAACCAGAATGGAAAGATGCAATCCAATATGAATTGGATTCACTAGCAAAATGAAAAGTTTTTGGACTTGAAATCCAAACATCAAATGGTGTAAAATCATTTGGATATAAATGGGTATTAATGTAAAAAAAGGAAATTTGGATATAAATGGATATTCATATGAAAAAGAAACGAGAAAAATAAAATCAAGAGATACATAGAGCAACTTGTAACCCCATGTTTTTAACAAGACCTAGATTTGATTATGATGAGACGTATTCCTCTATAGTGGATGCGATCACATTTACATATCTTGTAATTTTTGTTGTGCATGAAAAAACTTGAGATGCGTCTAATGGATGTTGTCATTGCTTAATTATTTTGGGATCTTGATAATGATATTTATATGAAAATCTCTGAAGGATTTAGCATGTTTGAAACATGTAAAACAGATATAAGAGAAATTTATTCTATTAAGTTACAAAGGTTTTTGTATTACTTAAACAATCTGGACGTATGTGATATAACTATCTATCTGAATGTTTAGTCAAAGAAGACCGTATTAGTGACTCAATATGTCCATGTTTTTATAAAGAGAAATGTGTCCAATTTTGGGATTATAGTAGTGTACGTTGATGATTTGAATTTGATTGGGACTCTTCTAGAGCTCCAACAGATGGTTGAATATTTAAAGAAAGAATACGAGATTAAAGATTTTAGAAACACAAAATTTTGTCTTGATTTACAAGTCAAACATTTGGATGGTGGAATCTTTATCCACTAAACTATTTATACCCAGAAGGTATTAAAGAGGTTTTATATGAAAAAGGTACATCCTTTAAGTACCCTAATGGTTGTTAGATCACATGATCTTAACAAAGATCCTTTTAGACCACAAGAGGAAGATGAAGCAATACTTGGTCTGAGGTACCATATCTTAGTGCAATTCGTACACTAATATATCTTGATAATTGTACAAGACCAGGTGTATCATTTTCAGTAAATTTATTAGCAAGATTCAGTTTCTCTATTGCACGACGAATTTGGAATGATATTAAACACATTATGTGATATCTCCAATGGACTGTTGATCTTGACTTATTTTATTCAAATAAGTCTTAGTCTGAATTTTTTGGTTATGGTGATGCTGGTTACTTATCTAACTCACATAAGTAAGATAGCAAACATCATATGTATTTACATGTGGCACAACCATTTTATGACGACCTACAAAACAGTCACTGGCTATCACTTCTTCAAATCATGTTGAAATAATAGCAATTCATGAGCCTAATTGAGAATGTATTTGGCTAAGATCGCTGAACCATTACTTCTGGAATAATGTGGGTTATCATATGAAAATGAGATGGAGATAGGTCCAAGCTATTTCACCGAAGTTCTTTACTCACGAGTTATAAAAGAAAAGTGAAATCGATGTGCAACAAATCCGATCATGTGACAATTGGACAGATTTATTTACTAAGGTATTATCGATTGTAACATTTGATAAATTGATGAAGAATATCAGAATGCGTTGGTTGAAAGGTCTCAAATGATGTTTGAATCACGAATTAATACACAAAGTAACATGTACTCTTTTCCTTCACTGGATTTTTATCCCTTAGGGTTTTTCTCTAATAAGGTTTTTAATCAGTTATATTCTTTGTGTAATAATGGACGTCTAAGAGAGTGTTATGAAATAATAAATCAATGGATGGCCGCAATTCTCCAAGAGTTTACATGAACTTAGCCATCTTTCAAGAAGATACATGAACACGTTCTACAAAATGTACAAGAAACATTTATTTTCTATAACTTTGTAATTCATGTATGTGTATTAAATTAGTTCATATATCCTCGTATAGGGTTTTTCTGTAAATAGGTGGTATGCCACAGCCATTTGTATCCTTGGAGAATACTTTAGTACAAGTTGATTACAAAAAATAGTTCTCTAGAACTTTTTATCTATTTTCTATATTATATTTCTATTAATTTTAAAGCATTAATCAAGTTATTGCTTATTTTGTCTGATATATCACGTTTATTAATTATCAATGTTATTTTTGTCTGATATGTCACGTTTATTAATTAGGAAATAGTTGCTCTAATAGTAGTTGCTTCTAGAAAATCTTAAAATTTGTTTTATACAAGCAAAAGATTTAATTACTTTAGTGATAAATGAAAATAATTTGATCCAGATGTGGACAAATTTCAATAATGGCTAAATTCTAAATGTGTCATCGGGCTTATGCAAGAAATTTCAAAATATATTATAGTTTTAACAAGAAAACCCAAAATATGGTACAAATTAGAAAAATTCCTAAAACAATTAGGCCACACTTGTTATGGCCATCCAAGAGGACCCTGGATGACATTATCAATCACGTAGGTTTAAGAGAGTAAGAAAGGCGTAAGAAAATCTACTTCATCAACTTAAATCAAATGAGCTAGATGAGAAAGGAGCAAGTGAAATTTGAGGGTAAAGAGCTCGCTTGTTATACGGGATCCAAATCATCCTGTTGGATTGTAACATCTGCAATAAACGCCACTAGAAGGGGGTGAATAGTGGTTAGCGGAAATTACACTCCTCTTGAAAAAAAATTCCCTTTGAAAACAGAATCTGAGAGTTATTCAGATTCAGTACTCGTTTAAAATTATGAAACTTTCTAGAAATCAACTTCAATTTCTTGAGACGCTATCAGAAAATGAGATAAAAATAAGATCGTTTGGCCCTTCAAACAAATAAAAAGATTCAGATGGTTAATCTGGACAGAATTGGACAGAATGATGCTGAATTTTGCAGATGTGTATCTCTTCAATTACTCAACCAAAAAGGTTGATCTTTGTGTCAAAACACTCCTTAGGATGTCTAGTTTAAGTTTCCAAAAGGCCCTGACATGAAAACATGCTTGATAAAAACATAATGCAAGTTTCCTTGAAACTGGTCAGATTGAAGCCAGAATGGAGCAAATATCTTTCAAAGACTGAAAGACTAACTTTCCTTTGCTCAAATAAAGTGATTCTTGTTGCAAATAAAAGCTAACAGTCTGAAGTATAACTCCACCAAGAATCATGAATTTTGAAAATGTTTTGCTATTTGTTCAAGACGTATGAAATTAGGTAAAAAGTACAGTGAAAATGGACAGAAAACGATAAAGAAAGGAAGAAGACAAGAACACGGGGATTTATCCTGGTTCAGTCAATGTGACCTACTCCAGTCTCAATGAACATATTTCCTTGGATTTTACCTATGGAAGGAACACCAATACAATAAGAACCAAGCTTGATCCTTGGGTTATACATCAACCCTATTCAAGACTTGGATGATCACTTCTATGCAACTTTGATTGCAATACCTCTACCACATATTGATATATCCTTATCAATTTGGCTAATCAATCTTACAAAATATAAACAAGAGGCTTGTATAATGTAGCTAGACAACAATTAAAAATGGAACACCTTAGCTACACAAAGAATGAATCAAGAACAAGAGAAGAGAATAGCAAGAATGATCTTCAAGGTTGTGTATATTTTCTTCTTCACCTTGCCTCCTATTTAGAGTGTGTAATGCCCCTTGGAGATAAGAATGCCCATGTGTCAACATCTTCATCATCAACTCTTAAGTGTTTTTACCTCATTGGTTGGCCACATAATCACATTGTACACTTGGAAACTTCAAGAAGAATAATTGGTCCACCTTGTCATCTTTATCTTGGCTGAAATTTCTACCTTTAATTGCCTTGAAAATTGTGAAGATAATAAGAAGGCATACTCCACAAGAATTTCTCAACTCCTTCGCACAAGAATAGGACATGTGATGGATGCCATTTTGACTCAAAAATCAACTCTAACAAACAATATAGCCGTTGGTTTTTCAAATGAATTTTCCAAGTTGGCAATTTTGTCAACTAGCTTGTATTTGATTGGTCCACTTGTCCACAAGTTATAAAATGATTAAAACACCTTGGACACCTGTATATACATGTTTTTGAGGCTATATGTATATATGTACAAACTCAGATTTGTTGTAGAGAAAACAATAAATATAAGCTGATAAGATTATGTCAACATATAATCCAAAATTCCCACACTTTTTCTCCTTGTATGTGGTGGTGAATTTTGCACTAATAACACCTTCAAATTCTCTGCCAAAATATAAATGAGAGTCTCCAATAACGCATATATAAAAATTTTCAAAAAAAAAATAGAATGTGACATCGAATATCGTCACATACCCTACCACCGTCGATAATATCACCAAGTAAGAACATAGAATAGAAAACCATGATATAATCTTCAAGAACACCATAAATAAGATCCATAATACAGATGATAAGATACTCAAGAGATGTCCTTGAGTAAAATGACGAAATTAATGCCTCTGGTGATAGGAAACTTCGAAAATGACCCTGATGGTCAAAAATAGATACGAAAACACCTTCATATTGATGAATAAGAAATAATAAAGTCCTTGTATCATTTTCACCATGTCAAGTACCTACAAGAACTCAGATTACCACTTTTGCCCTTTTTTGGTAAGTTGTAGAAACTTCCAAGACATATTCGTCACAAGACATTATTATATTCATCAAAAACATATGTAATGACAACATGATAAACATATATGAAGCATGTGAAAATAAAAACAACCATTTTATCACATTTTAGAAAAAATGTTCTAAACACTGTAGACATGGATCGATCGGAGTGTCTCTGCTTGAGAGATCGATGCCTCACAATAAGATCCAGATTTTATCTCTCTCTTACATCGATCGATCGATGTGTCTCAGATTTAGAGATCGATGTCTCACAGTAAGGTCTTGGTTTTTCTCTGCCTTACATGGATCGATCGATGTGAGGGATCGATGTACATAGATCGATCGAAGTTCATTAACCTGAGAGATCGATGTCATTTTTCTTCACTTATTCAACTTTTGATCATTTATAACACCATGCATAACATTATTTAAGTATTCAATACTTAAAATCATGACTTTGAAAATTATCTAAACATATTTCTCAACGCATCTAACCGAGCGAAACAATGTCTCCACTTGCTCCTTTCTCATATAGCTCACGATTGAATAAGATAAAGTTTGGGAGTCACATTTTGACGGCACTCGTAGTTGTGTCCAAGGGAATAAGCTATTTTCAGATGAAGAAAGACTATTTTGGAAACACAAAATTACCCAAGCTTAGGACGACACTGGCAGGCGTGTCCCTGGTGCTTGGACGGCACTGTCAAGTCCATCCCAGACGTAGGAAGTCAAAATAGATAAATAATTGAATAAAGATTGAAGTGAGTGTAATGAATAGGTGTGATAATTTGACTATTCGTCATTCAATAACTTTTGATGCATGACAGACTCTTTATCATTCACTAGGTCATCTCAAAATGTTTTCCAAACTTTGTGTGGTATGTGTTATGGATATGTTGGAATCTCAAGGATAAACATGTTGTTGATATACATTGTAGAGATAGACATTATATTAGATGTGGATATCCAAAGTATTATATCTTTTGTATTATTCAAATGGTTTGTCCAGGTTTATCTTCACTCCATTGAGTCCTATAAATAGGACCACATATCATATATGAAAGACACACCTTTGAGATACAAATTTCTCTTGTTTCTCTTTATTATTCTTGATTGAGTTTATAACACGTTATCAGCACGAGCCAACCTTCGGAACAAGACGCAGCGTCAATCCGTCAAAGCTTCAGAGTCTCAATCGTTAGGTAAAATCATTACCTCAACTTTCGTATCTTTTCCTATGCCCAAGTTGCAGGTTTCGTTTTCATATACACATATGAACAAGCTTCTACCAATATATTATTGACATAATATGTCAAATCATACTATACTATATTATATCGTAGTATAATGAGAAGTATGGTTATTTGGTTTATATATATACCTGGAGTATATCATTACCGTTATTTACGTACAAATATTTGATATACTTGAAGTATATCAATGTCACTATTTATATTTGACATACCTGAAGTATGAATAATTATCATGGCTGAAGCATGACATGACTAAATAATCGACATGCCCGCAGCATGAATAGTCGTTATGCCCGAAGCATAAATCGTTGTTATAAGTAATTATCGTCCCTGAAGCATGACATGACTAAATAATTAACATGCCTGAAGCATTAATTATTATCATGCCCGAAGCATGACATGACTAAATAATGATCATGCCTGAAGTATGACAAGACTAAATAATTAACGTGTCTGAAGCAATAATTGTTATCATGCCTGAATGATGAATCACTTTATCATGCCCAAAACATGAATTGTTAGCATGTCTAAACCATTAATTGTTATCATGCCTGAAGCATGAATCGTTTTATCATGCCCGAAACATGAATTGTTAAAATGCCTGAAGCATTAATTGTTATCATGGCGTAAGATAAACTATATTCAAACCAAGGCTTTAACAAAGCGGATATCTCTGAATGGCAGCATTATCTTCGTAAGTGCGAGAAATATTTTTCGTATTTGATTATATGAATTTACTTTTGGCAATTTTTGATGTGTTAAATTTGGTTTCTCTTCTTCGTTAAATTTTGTTGTTATGCTGGATGCAACAATAGTTTGATAACCTCTTTGATATATTATGTTAGCTGAATTTGAAGAATCAGAAGTTAAAGAAATTCATAAGCTTGTGTCAACAATAAACTAATATAAAAAGGTCCAATTTATGAGACGGATAACTAAGTGATCTTAGATTATTGAAACTAAGGTATTTCGTTAGCTGCTGTTTAAAATTTGTGTAGTAACGTGAAATTAATCTAATCAAAGTAGGGTTTCCAAGGAAAGCCTAATTCGTTATATGCAGTGATTACCCAAAAAAAATGGGGGAATTTTTGATGCACAAAAGTGCAGATGCACACTAGAAATATATATGCAACTACATAGATTTCTGCATATTGTCGAACAATAATATTTTTCAATTTCAGTGAACAGTTTGAGAACGATTAAAGTCGATATCATATCATCAAGAGACGAAAATCGTAGTGTATTTCTGGCTAACTTATGTCACCGAACCCAATAAATAGATATGGCTACATAATTGAGCATTTTCTGATCCAATCAATTAAGAACATGGAAGGCAGCTTTTGGAAGGACTGAAAAGGAAGCAACGAGTGGACATAACACACTAGAAATAAATAATTTATATATATACATGTACTCATATGCCTACTGTGAAATATCACTGTATGTTAATACATTTTTACAATTTTGTTATATTTTGGTTACGCATATATGCATTGTTTTATCAGGCAACTACTACGTATATACTATTAGACAGTAACAATTTTAAGTGCTTTACTTATTATTTATAGCATGCCGAACATCAACTTCAATGTAACTGTGAAATATTTGTTGAGAAATATAAAGTGTATATGATATATTTGTATGTATCTTTTATGCTTCTTTTGTTTCCAAAAAGATATATGGGAAAAATGATTCTGGTGTATTTAGCATGGATGATTCTGGAGTATTTAGTATGGTATATGTTCCGTTCAAATTTTCCTATTTGGCATTGGACGATGAATGTTAAAAGTTATTATTCATGTTATTGGTGAATGGTTCATCTGCTTGGACATTAATGGACAGTTGTTCCCTAAGGTAACCTTTGCTAATTAAATTCATAGTAAAATAGTAATAATAATAATCCTATTTAAGCTAAAGTATGCTGTGAGCCCTTGAAAGCAAGAGGACGTGTGAATGGTTATCACTGTTATGTTTTCCTGTGAATTTGGTGCGTGAACTGTTTTTAATGGGAATCGTTTTTTTAACAACTAGTTATACAACTAACCGATATATCATTTACTCCTTCATTTTCTGTTTGTTTATTATTATATTTGATATGTCTAAAGTATATCAATATTGTTATTCATGTGTAAATTGTTGATGACATATAAGGAGTTTTATCATATTATATAATTTGTTAGTCATTACACGATTGTACAGTAGCCATGCCGGAAGCATGAATTGTCGACATGCCGGAAGCATGAATTGTCGACATGCCGGAAGCATGAATCGTCGACATGCCGGAAGAATGAGTAGTCGACATATTTGAAGCATGAGGTATGGACATGCCTGAAGCATGAATAATCGACATTCCTAAAGTATGTGTACCTTTAATTTGACTATCCTTAACTCGACTACGGATTGTTCTATTGAGAATTCTGATTCACGAGATGATAGCATTGGCTCTGTCATTCCTTTTTTGAAAATTACCCCGTCTATCTTACGAATTAATGTGAAGTCATTATATGATTTATTGTATCTAGAATGCCATTTAGATTATGCATTATTTGAAGCATTTTGAATGCTATACTAATCTGTTTTGGATATCAAGTTTATTTGAATCTAAATTTTGTTATTCATGGTATTGATTGAACTCAAAACTTGAAGTGGTAAAATAAGGAAAAGACTCAAGAAAATGCCAAGGCTATAAAAGATGATGCACCGACTAAACAGACTTGTTATTCATATTGAGCCCAAGACCAAAGGTCCATACTTGACACCAAAGAATTTTCTTGATCTTTATTGTTGAGAAATATGTTTGGATAATTTTCAAAGTCATGATTTTAAGTGATGAATACTTAAAAATGTCACATATAGTGTTATAAATGAAAGAGTTGAATAAGTGAAGAAAAATGACACGATGTCTAGGGTGGTTAGAAATATTTTTCTAAAATGTGATAAAATAGTTGTTTTTATTTTTACATGATTTATATATGTTTATCATGTTGTGATTATGTGATTTTAATGATGATAATATCTTGTGACTAATATGCCCTCGAAGTTTCTACAACTTACCAAAAAGGGCAAAAGTGGTATTTTGAGTTTTGTAGGTACTCGATATGGTGAATATGATTCAAAGAAGATATTATCATCTTATTTATTATCAAGAAGGTGTTATTATATTTAATTCTGACCATCGGGGTCATTTCTGGAGTTTTATCTCACTAGGGGCATTTTGGTCATTTTACCTCCGAAGACAGTCTCGGTATTTTTACTCAAGGAATCTCTTGAGTATCTTATTATATTCATTCTGGAGTTCATTTAATATATTCTTGAAGATTATTTGGTGGTTTTCTATTTTATTCTCTCATTTGATGATTTTATCGACGGTGGCGGGATATGTGACGGTATTCGATGTCACGTTCTATTTTCTCTTGAAGACTCTTATATATATGTTATTGGAGGTTCTTAATCATCATCTTTAAGAGATTACAAGGTGTCCTTGGTGCAAGATTCATCACAATATGTCAAGGAAAAATGAGAATTTTGATATTATATGTTGACATAACCTTGTCAACTATTATTTGTTGATTTCTCCTCAAAAATCTGAGTTGGTATACATATACACAGCCTCCAAAACGTGATTATACAGGTGGAGATGATGTTTTTCTCATTTTATGAGTTGGAGACAAGAAGACAAACCAAAAGCAAGCTAATTGGCAAAAGTTGTCAACTTGAAATTTCAAATTTGAAGTTAATGGAGACAAGGTTGTTGGAGATGATTATGGAGGTGCTTTATTTCAAAATTCTCAGCCATCACATGTTCTAAAAGTTGGAGAGAATATGCCATCCATTCACACTATAAATAGGAGGCAAGGTGAAGAAGAGAAGACACACACTTGAAAGCAAAAATTGAAGATTGTTGTCTTGCTATTCTCTTCTCATATTTTCGTTCATACTTTGTGTAGCTAAGGTGTTCCATTTCTAGTTGTTGTCCAGCTACACTATACACACCTTCTTGTGTCTTATTTGTAAGATTGATTAGCCAAATCTATAAGGCTACATCAATAGGTGATAGAGGTGTTGCAACCAAGAGTTGCATAAAGGTGTTCATCCAAGTCTTGAATAGGGTTGGTGTTTAACCCAAGGATCAAGCTTGGTTCTTGCTGTAATTTGGTTCATACCATAGTGAAATCCAAGGAAAGGTGTTCCTTGGGACTGGAGTAGGTCACATTGACCGAACCAGGATAAATTCTTGGTGTTCTTCTCTTGTTTCTTTATTTCTATTTTCTGCCCGTTTTTGACTGCAGTTTTCACACCACTTCTCACAATTTGAAAAAATAGCTAAACATTTTCAAAATTCGTGATTTTTGGTGGAGTTATACTTCAGACTGTTAGCTTTCATTTGCAACAAGAATCACTTGATTTGAGCAAGGGAAAGTTAGTCTTTCAGTCTTTGCAAGATAACTGCTCCAATCTGGCTGCAATCTGACCAGTTTTGAGAAAACTTAAATTCTGTATTTTTCGAAGAGTTGGTTAAGGTCAGGGCCTTTTTGAAACTTCATCTACACATCCTAAGGAGTGTTTTGATATAAAGATCAACCTTTTTGATTGAGTATTCAAAGAGAAACACGTTTTGCAAAATCAGCAACATTCTGTCCAATTCTGTCCAGATTGACCATCTGAATCTTTTTATTTATTTGAAGGGTCAAACGATCTTATTTTTGTCTGATTTTTGGATAGAGTCTTTTTAACTCATTGAAGTTACATTCTGGAAAGTTTCATAATTTTTGGAGTTGTGTACAATTATTTGTGAATTTTTGAAAAACGGGTTCTGAATCTGAGGTGGTTTCAGATTTTGTTTTCAAAGGGGATTTTAACAAAGGGTTGTAGTGTAATTTCCGCTAACCACTATTCACCCCCCCCCCTCTAGTGGTGTTTATTGCAGGTGCACGGTCCAACAATTGGTATCAGAGACAGACCAACACCACTCAAAAGAAGCAAGATTCAACACCATACAAACAATACAAGGCCAAGAAACAACAATTCATTATATACTGCTTGTCTCAAATCCAAGGTACATACTATGGCTATTGTTTCTCACAAAGGTGAGTTGGAAGGTATGTCTACACAACGTCCTCCTCTTTTTGATGGCAATAATTTTGTTCATTGGAAACTAAGAATGAGGCTATTCTTAATGGCTATAGACATCGATTTATGGTCTATAGTTGAAGATGGGCCGTACATTCCAATGAAATCTATACAAGTTAGTGGAGTCACTCAAGAAGTCGAAAAATATAAAAGTGAATGGTCATCGGATGATAAAAAGAAAATGTCCATGAATGCTAAAGCTATGCAATTACTTTTGAATGGACTTACAACTTCTGAAGCAGGATATGTGTCAAATTGCACAAGCGCACATGACATGTGGAAATCACTTGTATTAAAGCATGAAGGTACTAGTGGTGTTAAAGAGTCAAAAATAAACATGCTTATGACTGAATTAGAGACTTTCAAAATGTTGCCTAACGAATCCATAACATCTATGGATTTGAGAATTACTAACATTTTCAATGCACTTGAAGCTTTAGGTAAATCTTTTACCAACAATGAGAAAGTTCAAAAGGTGCTGCGAAGCCTTCCCGCTGAATGGGATCCAAAGGTTACGGCAATTGAAGAAACGAAGTCAATTACTAAGATGGACGAATTAATAGGCTCACTCAAAGTATATGAGGTAAAATTGAATCAACGAAAATCTGAATTATCAAAGCCGTCAAGTAAGTCGATTGCTTTTAAATCATCTGAGCCATCTCATAGAAACAATGATGAAAGTAATAGCGATATTGAATTAGATGATGATTTAATATTAATAGCTAGAAAACTTAGAAAGTTTTTCAAAAGGCCTAATCAAAATAGACAACAGTCTTCTTCGTCTTCTTCTCAAACAAAGAAAAATAATTTTAATAATAACAAGTGGAATAATAGAGAATTAAAATGCTATGAATGTGGTAAAAAAGGACATATTTCTTACGATTGTCTGGAAAAGAAAAATAATAATAACAAAAATAAGCAAGTCAAAGACAAGGAGCCTCAACGGTCCAAGACAAAGGAGCCAAATGCAAGAAAAGGCAAACGAGTAATGAAGGCGAGCACATGGAGCGACTCGTCTGACTCAGAATCAGAAAATGAAGAAGCTCAAGTCTGCTTCGTATCCAGCGAGGTAATATCTTCTTCTGATATAGATTCTGATAATGAAATGTCATTTGATGAAATGTATGAAGAATTCTTAAAGATGCATGCTCACTGTAAAAGGCTATCTAAAGAGAAAAAGAAACTAACTGAAGAAAATGATAAGTTGAAGACGTCCAACTTGGAATTTTCTGATCAGTTAGAATCTTTTCAACAAGAGTCTTCTAATACTCTTGATTCTTTAGAGAATAAAATTGAATCATATAAGAAAGATGAACAAAAGTTAAAAATGGAAAATAATATGTTAAAGTCTAAGTTAGAAAATTATGAAAAAGAATTAGCACAACTTACTACATCTAAAATAGATTTAGAAAAAATGTTGGAACAGTTTAAGTCTGGAACTAATATGTTAGATACTTTAATTTCATCACAAAAATATGGAAATGATAAAAAGGGGTTGGGCTATATAGAAGAAAATGACAAGTTAGACAAAAAGACTAATTTTATATCATCTAAGTCTAAATTGCCATATAGTACAACTAAGTCAAATGTACACATTTTGCCTACTCCTTCCTCTACTCATTCTAAGGTAAAAATACAGCATGCACCTCCAAAATCAACAAGGCAAAACTTTCCATCTAGATCACATAAAAATTATGCATTTATGTATAAAAATGTATCTAGGCAAAATCAAATGCATCCAACGTATTATAATGCATATAAACCTAAATATAGGCAACATACATATCCTCCTTATAAGACTTATAGGAATGTAAATACATTATATGAGTATACATACATGGCTCCATTCAAGAAACAAAATCATATGCCTCACACTCATTATCAAAGTTGTCCAAAATATAATGCATATAAACCAAGATATAACATGTATGACAATGTATCGTCTTTTAAATGGAATCGTCAAATAAATGTTAATCCTCTTTATTCAACTTATGAAAATGCCAAATATGTGCCCAAAAGGTACATCCAAGTTTGGATACCCAAAGGGTATATAAACAAAGATGGAACCTCTAACATTCAAGGACCCAAGTAAAGGGTACCTAAAACTTTGTCTCCATTGTAGAAAAAACGCAAAGAATGCAAGAAGGAGGCAAAGTCAAAGAATCTGAAAACCAAATGGTTTTTAGATAGTGGATGTTCGAGGCACATGACGGGCAACCCCAAACTATTCACCGAACTGGAACAAATTGAGAATGGAGGAAAGGTGACATTCGGTGATAACAACCAAGGCAAGGTCGTTGGAAAAGGAACAATTGGGGACCCTAACACATTTCAAATACGAAATGTGTTGTTAGTAAGCAATCTTTCTTACAATTTATTAAGTATTTCGCAACTTATAGATTCTGGTTATCATGTCTCTTTTCTTCCTAATTGTTGTGATATAATAAATGAAAAGGGAGAAATTGTTCTAAAGGAAAATAGGGATGGTAACATTTACACACTATCACTAAATAATATATTGAATGCTAGGATTAAGTGTTTAGTATCACATGACTTAGATGTGAACTTATGGCATAGACGGCTAGGCCATATAGGAGTTTCAACCATAGAAAAATTATATAAGAAGAATCTAATTAGAGGAATGCCTAAGTTAGACTTAGATAATTTTCAATTATGTGAAACATGTATTAAAGGAAAACATATAAAAGAAACAATGAAACCAAAACATGAAGTGAGTACTAGTCATATACTAGAATTGCTTCACTTAGACTTATTTGGTCCAAGTAGGACAAGAAGTCTAGGTGGACACTACTATGTGTGTGTCATAGTAGATGATTACCCACGCTACACATGGACATTATTCTTAACACACAAAGACGATGCTCCATTAGCAATCGAAACCCTTATCAAGCAACTTGAAAACATTTATGAAAAAAATGTCAAAAGAATTAGAAGTGATAGAGGTGGAGAATTTAAAAATAAAGACGTAATCAAATTTTGTGAACTACATGGAATAAAGCATGAATTCTCACCACCAAGAACACCACAACTCAATGGAGTTGTTGAACGTAAAAATAGAACACTACAAGAAATAGCTAGAACTATGTTGTGTGAAAACAAAGTACCTAGATATTTGTGGGCTGAAGCTGTTAGTTGTGCATGTTATATAATAAATAGGCTTTCTATTAGAAAGAAATTAAATAGAACACCATATGAGTTATTGAATAATAGACAACCTAAGGTAGATTATCTTAGAGTATTTGGGTGTAAATGTTTTGTACTTAATACCAAAGATAATTTAGATAAATTTGAACAAAAGTCTATTGAATGCATATTTGTTGGATATTCAACTAACTCAAGAGCATATAGGTGTTATAATCCTGCATCTAGAAAAATAATTGAATCCATACATGTGAAATTCAATGAAAATGCATGCTTTGAAGTTAGTGATAAACATCAACATAAACAAGAAAATAATGTTGAAAATATGTTTGATGATGATGATATATTACTTGAGCCTGTTCATGATCATCTAGAACCAACTTCCCCTGAACAAGATGTGCATGAACCTTTAGGTGAAATAAATCAAGAAATTTTACAATTGGAAGATAATCTATCTAACTTACAGGATGTTCCAATTGTATATGAAAATGTTCACGCGAATGAAACATTTGAACTAGAAGAAGGTGAACCTAGTCAACTTAGGAATTGGTGGCTTATAGAAGATAAACATAAACACCCCAAAGAGCTAATCATTGGTGATCCAAGTGTTGGGGTTAGAACACGTAGAAATATAAGTCAACTTGAAGGACATAGCTTAATCTCACAATTAGAACCTAAGAACGTAAAGGAAGCCTTAGGTGACATATCATGGATAGATGTTATGCATGAGGAATTAAATCAATTCACAAGAAACAACGTGTGGGACTTAGTACCTAAACCTGAAGACAAGTCTATCATAGGAACTAAATGGGTTTTTATGAATAAAATGGATGAACAAGGAAATATTACAAGGAATAAGGCTAGACTAGTCGCACAAGGTTATAATCAACAAGAAGGAATAGATTATGAAGAAACATTTGCACCCGTTGCACGACTAGAAGCAATTAGATTATTACTTGCGATTGCAAGTATAAGCAAAATTAAGCTCTTCCAAATGGATGTCAAGAGTGCGTTCTTGAATGGATACATCCAAGAAGAAGTGTTTGTAAAACAACCTCCTGGATTCGAAGATCCGAAGAATCCGAACCATGTTTATAAGCTTAAGAAAGCTCTATATGGTTTAAAACAAGCTCCAAGAGCTTGGTATGATAGATTTGCAAACTTTCTTATTGCAAATAATTATCAAAGTGGGACCATCGACAACACATTATTCCTAAGAAGAAAAGGTAATGATTTGTTAATAGTTCAAATATACGTAGATGATATAATCTTTGGTTCAACCAACTCTACTTTAGTAAAAGACTTCGAAGAATGTATGAAGTCAGAGTTTGAAATGTCAATGGTAGGAGAGTTGAATTATTTCTTAGGACTTCAAATCAAACAAACCCCTCAAGGAATTCACATTAGCCAACTTAAGTATGTCAATGATATGATTAAGAAGTTTGGCTTTGAAGAGTTGAAACCTACAACTACCCCTATGAGTGTTAGTACCAAACTTGATAAGGATGAAAACGGTAAACCTTTTGATGACACACTTTATAGGTCTATGATTGGCTCATTGTTATACTTAACTGCATCAAGACCTGATATTATGTTTAGTGTGTGTATGTGTGCTAGGTTTCAATCTTGTCCTAAGGTATCACATTACAATGCAGTGAAAAAGATCTTTAGATATCTTAAGCATACACCTCACTTAGGATTGTGGTATGATAGAAACGCTAAGTTGGAATTACACGCATATAGTGATGCTGATTATGGTGGTTGCAGGTTAGATAGAAAATCCACTAGCGGTACATGTCAATTTATAGGAACCAATTTGATCTCTTGGTTTTCTAAAAAGCAAGCTAGTGTAGCTCTTTCTACCACTGAAGCCAAGTATATTGCTTTGAGTTTGTGTACTACCCAAATACTTTGGCTTAAACAGCAACTTAGTGATTTTGGCATTAAAATGAATAAGATTCCAATTTTCTGCGATAGCACAAGTGCAATCAATCTTTCCCGGAATCCGGTACTTCATTCTAAGGCCAAACACATTGAGGTGCGATACCACTTTCTTCGCGATCATGTTCAAAATGAGGATATAGTGATAAACCACATAAGAACTGATCATCAAATCGCTGACATCTTCACCAAACCCCTTAATCAAGCCACTTTTGAAAACTTACGAGCCAAATTAGGAATGATGACTTACGATACCATTGTATAGTTCTATCTTTTGCATGATTTGCAAAATAAAGGGGGAGATAGAATAAGAACATGGAACATGATTTTAGTTGATAAGTCATGTTTTAGTTGGTAAGTCATGATGAATCTATGCTAAGTTTTTTTTTATTGGTATAAATTTTGGAGCATAGGTTAAGGGGGAGAGTATGAGTTGAGGGGGAGCAGCATACTATTTAAACGTTGAAAACATAGTTGAAAACATTTGGTTAAACTTTTGGTTAGACTTTTGGTTATAAGTTGTGACATTAAAATCATGTTAGGTTATTTTGAAAATCATCCAAAAGGGGGAGAATGTTGAGAAATATGTTTGGATAATTTTCAAAGTCATGATTTTAAGTGATGAATACTTAAAAATGTCACATATAGTGTTATAAATGAAAGAGTTGAATAAGTGAAGAAAAATGACACGATGTCTAGGGTGGTTAGAAATATTTTTCTAAAATGTGATAAAATAGTTGTTTTTATTTTTACATGATTTATATATGTTTATCATGTTGTGATTATGTGATTTTAATGATGATAATATCTTGTGACTAATATGCCCTCGAAGTTTCTACAACTTACCAAAAAGGGCAAAAGTGGTATTTTGAGTTTTGTAGGTACTCGATATGGTGAATATGATTCAAAGAAGATATTATCATCTTATTTATTATCAAGAAGGTGTTATTATATTTAATTCTGACCATCGGGGTCATTTCTGGAGTTTTATCTCACTAGGGGCATTTTGGTCATTTTACCTCCGAAGACAGTCTCGGTATTTTTACTCAAGGAATCTCTTGAGTATCTTATTATATTCATTCTGGAGTTCATTTAATATATTCTTGAAGATAATTTGGTGGTTTTCTATTTTATTCTCTCATTTGATGATTTTATCGACGGTGGCGGGATATGTGACGGTATTCGATGTCACGTTCTATTTTCTCTTGAAGACTCTTATATATATGTTATTGGAGGTTCTTAATCATCATCTTTAAGAGATTACAAGGTGTCCTTGGTGCAAGATTCATCACAATATGTCAAGGAAAAATGAGAATTTTGATATTATATGTTGACATAACCTTGTCAACTATTATTTGTTGATTTCTCCTCAAAAATCTGAGTTGGTATACATATACACAGCCTCCAAAACGTGATTATACAGGTGGAGATGATGTTTTTCTCATTTTATGAGTTGGAGACAAGAAGACAAACCAAAAGCAAGCTAATTGGCAAAAGTTGTCAACTTGAAATTTCAAATTTGAAGTTAATGGAGACAAGGTTGTTGGAGATGATTATGGAGGTGCTTTATTTCAAAATTCTCAGCCATCACATGGTCTAAAAGTTGGAGAGAATATGCCATCCATTCACACTATAAATAGGAGGCAAGGTGAAGAAGAGAAGACACACACTTGAAAGCAAAAATTGAAGATTGTTGTCTTGCTATTCTCTTCTCATATTTTCGTTCATACTTTGTGTAGCTAAGGTGTTCCATTTCTAGTTGTTGTCCAGCTACACTATACACACCTTCTTGTGTCTTATTTGTAAGATTGATTAGCCAAATCTATAAGGCTACATCAATAGGTGATAGAGGTGTTGCAACCAAGAGTTGCATAAAGGTGTTCATCCAAGTCTTGAATAGGGTTGGTGTTTAACCCAAGGATCAAGCTTGGTTCTTGCTGTAATTTGGTTCATACCATAGTGAAATCCAAGGAAAGGTGTTCCTTGGGACTGGAGTAGGTCACATTGACCGAACCAGGATAAATTCTTGGTGTTCTTCTCTTGTTTCTTTATTTCTATTTTCTGCCCGTTTTTGACTGCAGTTTTCACACCACTTCTCACAATTTGAAAAAATAGCTAAACATTTTCAAAATTCGTGATTTTTGGTGGAGTTATACTTCAGACTGTTAGCTTTCATTTGCAACAAGAATCACTTGATTTGAGCAAGGGAAAGTTAGTCTTTCAGTCTTTGCAAGATAACTGCTCCAATCTGGCTGCAATCTGACCAGTTTTGAGAAAACTTAAATTCTGTATTTTTCGAAGAGTTGGTTAAGGTCAGGGCCTTTTTGAAACTTCATCTACACATCCTAAGGAGTGTTTTGATATAAAGATCAACCTTTTTGATTGAGTATTCAAAGAGAAACACGTTTCGCAAAATCAGCAACATTCTGTCCAATTCTGTCCAGATTGACCATCTGAATCTTTTTATTTATTTGAAGGGTCAAACGATCTTATTTTTGTCTGATTTTTGGATAGAGTCTTTTTAACTCATTGAAGTTACATTCTGGAAAGTTTCATAATTTTTGGAGTTGTGTACAATTATTTGTGAATTTTTGAAAAACGGGTTCTGAATCTGAGGTGGTTTCAGATTCTGTTTTCAAAGGGGATTTTAACAAAGGGTTGTAGTGTAATTTCCGCTAACCACTATTCACCCCCCCCTCTAGTGGTGTTTATTGCAGGTGCACGGTCCAACATTTATCTATACATCCCAGCAGGATGAAGGCATGAGACAACTAGTGCATTTTGCCTAGGTTGGTAACATTACATTAATTAATTATGAATTGTGTTTCCTGAAGAAACACCATTGACTATTTCTGAATTGATATTCCAAAATTAATTTTGATATTAACATATCATCCAAAGTGAATGATATGAGCATATGTCCAGTTGACCATAGAATGACACACACAACGGGCTCTAGAAGAGTTTTAATTGGCAAAAGCAAATGTTAGTACCAATTCGAGTACTACAACATTGATCAAGACTCCAGAAGAGCAACCATTTTATTAACGGGTGATACATGTATTGGTTAATATGGCATCATTTCCCACCAAGTCGAAAGGAAACTATTGAGTTTAAAAGATATACGTCTTAATGGCGTTCATATTGAACCATGAATAAGGGGAATATGATATTTTTATAGATAATAATTCAAGCCAGAAGCTTGTTAAAGAAAAACTCCTAATTTTCTCATCTGGATTGTATTATGCGACTATACATCCATTCGAATGTGATATTGTGATGAACCAGAAGTTCGATAATAAATGTTATTTATGACATAATCGACTTGGTCACCCAGATAGAATAATGATACGTACAATTGTACAACACTCATATGTGTACTCTTTAAAGAACCCGAAGATTCTAGAAACTCTTTCGTGAACGAAAAGATTACATTATCTCGTGATTTTGTGTGTGTTGCTTGTTCATTTGAGTTTGCTTTCGAAAAGACTAGTAGCTTCTGCCAAGCTTCTTGCTCAGAATATATGATTATCCGATTAAATTTATTAAGTATTGATAATACATATGAATTTATACCCCGAGCTTTCAATGATTATTGTATGTCTTGAGATTGGCGTTGAGCATTCAGTTGCAAGTGTGCACACTTAAAATGGCCCAGCAGTGTCATTTATTAAACGTTTACAACTGATTGCCAAACGTTTGATTTTAAGGACCAATTTACCCACATGAGCTTGGGGAAATGCAACTATACATGCATCAGCATTGATTTGGTAAGTTAGTTCTCCCGCCGTTAGGGGGAGAGAAAATGTCGGTTCCTGAAGAACGGCGTAAAATTACATGGAACGTCCCTTCACTATCTCACCTTTAACACACGAACAAATCAATGCGAGCAAGAAGTAAAATGATAACAAAATCCCACGTTTTGGCGATGAACACGCCGATTCGACTTGATGTCTCTGAAGGACATGATAATGGTATACCAAAAAGCAAGTCTAAAATGTGGACGCCCAGTTGGTGCAAAAGATAAAAGCACTCGAAAGAGAGGGGTACAAATAATACTCCAGAAGAGAATACTCAACAAGAGATTAGATGTTCACAACTTGAAAGCGCTACAGAAATAAGAAATGATCAGTCTAAAAATCAATAAACAAGTTGCTCCTGAAGAAGCAAGTGAACACAATTTTGAAAAGATCTTTTTTAAATTATAAGAGAAAATTGGGATAGTTGATCATTATCGATCATGTTTTGATTGAAGGATTGCATGTGAAGTTATGAATCAGGATCCTGAACCAATGTTAACTGAAAAGTGTCGACACATAAATCATTGGCCAAAATTATGCAATCAAAACCCCTGAAGGGAAAGTCGCAAAGCATTTGGACCCGTAGTCCAAAAACCCTTGAAGGGAAAGTCGCATTTTCAAATTATTTGACCTGCAGTCAAACCCCTGAAGGGATCAAACATATTGGATATAAATGGGTTTTTCACAAAGAACTAGGCTTGACTATGATGAAACATATTCCCCGATAATTGATGCCATAACATTACAATATTCAGTCAGCCTAGCAGTCACTTAAACCTCGATATGCGGTTAATGAATGTAGTTACTGCTTACTCATGAATTATAAGATGATGATATAAAATCCCAGAAGGATTTAAATTGCTCGAAGCATATAATCAAAGGACGCATGAGTTACACTCAATCAAATTACAAAGATCCTTGTATGGATTGAAACAATCTGGCAGAATGTGGTATAACCGCCTTATATATGGTGGTGATCTAAATCTTGTTGGAACTCCTGAAGAGCTTACTAAAACCTCTAGTTGTATCATATAAGAGTTTGAGATGAAAAACTTTGAGAAGATCAAATATTCTCTCGACCTGCAGATCGAGCCTTGAGTAGTCATAGCATGGTACGATCGAAAGACTCATTTCGACCACCAGAAGATAACAAAGAATTATTAGGTCCTGAAGTACCATATCTTAGTGTTATTGGTGTTTTAAAGTATCTTGCGAATTTCGATACTATATATAACATTTTCAGTGAATTTATTGAGAATGTATTGTTCAACACCAATACGAAGACATTGAAATAATGTCAAACACATTTTTATCTTCTTGGAACACCATAGGGGTGTTTATACTACTCAAGAAAGGTATCACCACAATTAGTGGGTTATGCTGATGCTGGCTATCTATCTGACTCGCATAAAGGAATACCACAGAATGGATATGTGTTAGTGCGGTCATATTATGGAGATGAGTGAAACAGACATTTACAACCATGTCTTCATCATTATAAGATTTTGGCATTGCATGAAGCAAGCTGTGAATACATTTGCTTGAGGTCGACGATTCAGCATATTGAAGACACCGACAACAATGTTTGAGGATCATGGCAGATGTATTGTTCAAGTTGAAAATGGCTACATCAAAGAAGAATGAAGCATATATCACAAAAGTTCTTGTACACTTATGACCTTGAGAAGATGGTGATATTAATATCAAGCGGATACAATTAAGCCAGAATTTTGCTGACTTGTTCACGAAAGCACTACATTTAAAGAGATGGTCTACAACATTGGAATGCATCGACTCAAAGATTTAAAGAGATGGTCTACAACATTGGAATGCATCGACTCAAAGATCTCTTGCCAGCATCAGGGGAGTGTGATTACTATATGCACACTGTACTCTTTTTCCTTCGTCCAAGTTTTTTATCCCACAGGGTTTCTCTTGGCAAGGTTTTAACGAGACAGTGTATCACACTTACCAATTATTATGAATATGTACTCTTTTTCCTTCAACCAAGTTTTTATCCCACTGGGTTTTTCTTGGCAAGGTTTTATTGAGGCATATTCTATAAAGTTTGGATATCCAAGGGGGAGTGTTATGGATATGTTGGAATCTCAAGGATAAACATGTTGTTGATATACATTGTAGAGATAGACATTATATTAGATGTGGATATCCAAAGTATTATATCTTTTGTATTATTCAAATGGTTTGTCCAGGTTTATCTTCACTCCATTGAGTCCTATAAATAGGACCACATATCATATATGAAAGACACACCTTTGAGATACAAATTTCTCTTGTTTCTCTTTATTATACTTGATTGAGTTTATAACAGTATGAATATATTCATTGATTTATAATCAATGAAGAAGGTAATATTTCAAAATGCATTTTTGTTATAGACTTTAGTGGATTGTTGGTGATTTTATTATACTTTTTATTATGCAAAATTTCATGAAATAATTATATTAGTTTTAAAAAAGTTATATTAAAGAGTTTGACGATATTTTACATTTATGATCTATGTTAATTTTATTATACTTTTTATATTTTTTGATACACTTTTTATGATGATATATTTTATTATACTTTTATGATGATGTTTATATTAATATGATGATATATTTATCTTATTATACTTTTTATGATGATATGTTGTATTCAATATGATGATATATTTTATTCTTTAATTTATCTTCTAAACTAATATCATCATAAAAAGTATAATAATTGCACAATATCATCATATTTAATATAAAATGTCATCATACTCTTTAATATACTTTTTTCAAAGCTAAAATAATTATTCATAAAAATTAAATATAATAAAATTACCAAACATCCAACTGAAAGCTATATCAGGAAAATGTATTTAAAATATTACTGTATTCCTAAATTGTAATCAATAACTGGATTCATAACCATACAAAGTTACACGACTTGGAAAACATTTCGAGATAACCTAATAAATGAGAAACAAAGTTACACGACTTAGAAAACATTTCGAGATGACCTAATAACTAAGAAAGAGTATCTTATGCAACATAAGTTATTGAATGATGAATAGTCAAATTATCCCACCTATTCATTATACCCACTACAATTTTTATCTAATTTGACTACCTACATATGGGACGGACTTAACAGTACGACATATAAGACGTGTTTGTAAGTATCGTTTTAGGCTCGGATGGTTTTGCATTTTGCAAAAAACCTTTCTACATCCAAAAACGATTTACGCCTTTGACACAATTGACATTATCATCTAAAAACACTCTCTAACACAACTGAAAGTACACTACAGGGTCGGCGCTAACAAGTGAATGCTTATTATTTCCCATTTTACATTTTTCCTTTTAGAAATATAATATATTTTGAAATTTCTGGAAGTTATGCTAAGGGAAAGAATCATTCGAAGCCGGCTCTCACAGTAGGCCGCCGCAGCCGTCACGGGAGTAATCGCGCTAACAGAGCATGCCAATTGTTCTCAGAAGAAGCTTTTCATGGATGTCTTCAACTCAATTGACGTCCGCGATCTTCTCTCCTCGCCGGAAGTTGATGATCCTTCAACTCCGCTGTCAGCGCCCGATCTCCGCCTCCTCATTGACCGTCTTCAAGTCCGTTCTCTCCACATCAAATCAAGAGTCCGCGATTACGTCCGTTCTCACCATTCTGAATTTTCCGCGCTCTTCTCCCAGTGCTCCGAAGTCGTTTCTCGGTCGGACAAGCTATCCGCTGAGCTAGTTGCTTTACTCGGCTTGATCTCGGATAATTCTGTTGATGGCGAGATTAAAACCGCTGTAGAAGAGATTGTTTCGAAGAGGAAAGAGGGAGGGAGAAGAGGGAATTGTTGGAGTTCATAGGGATTGTTTTGGAGTATTGTGAGAGGTTTAGTGTTGTAGAGCAGGATATTCGCACCGGGAAAGTCGTAGAGGCTGCGGAGTCGTTGAGAGAGCTGAAGGTGGCTTTGAGGCTTCGTGATGACGATGGGGCTGTTGCGAAGGATGAAGAGAAGGAATTGGGGGTTTATCGACTGTTGAGAAATGAGTGGTCTGAGTGCTTCGAAAAGGTGGAATTTCTGTCAGTTTTCATTTTTTTCCTTTTCTGCTTTACCGTTGAAGGCGATGTTTCTAACTTGGCTACTGGACCATTCAAATGCTGTCTTCTTTGTTGCATTTTTTGCATTTTTTAGTGAAGTACCTTCCATATGCTAATTGTGTATGCTGTTTGAACATTTCCGGGCATTCATTTACACATACGCGACGGGTTTCTGGTCCTCAGTTGCAGGAGTTTCTTTTGAAGTTTCTGAAGAAAGCGGTCCATTTTGAGCCGGAAAGCAATAAATTGCGTGTCAAGTACAAGTTGAGCATGAATGACATTGTAATGGTTGAGCTTCAAAAAGTTATGAAAGCCATGGATGTAAGTTTTCCTTTGTAATTATTTATCTTTCAAGT
>AP025055.1:26481908-26703829 GCA_036186865.1 Eustoma russellianum
TACCTTGATTGGAAAGCCTTTATTCACGGACAGAGTCACCTTGGCTCTAACAAGAGTAGCCTATGCAAGGATATGTATAGAGATTAAAGCTGGGGATGAACTACCTAAGAAACTAAAGTTTATCGATAACAACAGAAAAGAGATTTGACAAGAAGTTAGCTATGAATGGATGCCCATACAATGACCCAAGTGTAAGACATTTGGTCATAATTGTGAGGCTGAAGAAGAATTGGACAAGAATGCCAGAGTCATGGAGATAACCCAAAGATGGAAAACAAAGGACAAAAAGGTTGAACAAAGACCATCACAGGCAAGCTCTAGAGTAAATGCAAGAACATCCTAAAAGAAGGTTTCCCTTCTCAAAGGAACAAAGCTCAAATGAAGCAGAGAGATCACATGGAAAAGGATCTTAAATGTCAAAGAGTATCACACAAGTTGTTGGCACCTTACCAAGCAGAATGCTCTCCTATTAGGGGTAAGGATGTCTCAAACAAATTCACTACATCGGCAGATATGGAAGCTGAGGTTAATGAAGAGTCTTTATACAATGGGGTTGGTCTATACAAGGTAAAGGATTCTAAAAAGAAAGCTTATGAAACATAACAGGACGAAGACACTGAGAAGAATGACCCTGAGGATAAGGATGAAAACATTGATGAAGATCAAAAAAGGAAGATACATATAAACTAGACAGCTCAAAGCAGGTAAAAGACAGAGGAAGTGTATCCTTTAAATTTTTCCTCAGTGAGGATAATGAGGGCTCAGACGCTGAGAAGCCTGGGGACCAGAAGGATCACTTAGCTGAAACCCAATCCAGTAAAGGTAAAGAGACGCTAGTAACCAAAGTAGGGAAGCCTCTTAAGTTAAGACAACCCTCACCCTAGAAAACCTTTCCCTCAAAGGTAGATTGGGAAGATAAAGAACTAGATCAAGGTTTTGATGTTATTATTAGGAAAACAGGGATTAGGGTGAAGAAAAAAAGTTCTACTTCTAAAAGTGAAGCTGGCCCTAGTTTGATTGAAGATCAAGGTGAGGATCACATAGGTCATTCCATTAGTGTAGACCTTGTCAAGTTCCAAAGAGCCTCCTATTAGACAGTATAGTAGGGGGCGGCAGTAGAGGCAAGCTTAGAGGTGCTAAAACCTTTAGATGATTAAACTATCCTGTTAGAATGTAAGGGGTCTAAACTCTCTTTTAAGGCAAAGTAAAATTAAAGACTTCATTAAAGAAAAGAACATAAGACTAATGGGATGGGACTTGTAGAAGTAAAGATAAGAGAAAAAAAATTTGGTAACATAATTAAGGAATGTGTTAAGGGGTCGGAAAGTGGTGCATAATGCCCTTTCAAATTCTGTATCCAAAATTTGGATAGCTTGTAACCTAGACCTTTTTGAGGGAAAACTGTTGCATAATAATATGCAATCCATTACTTGCAAATTAAAACTAATCTCTTCAAAGGATGAAGAGATCATCTTTACTGTAATATATGGGTTCACCGAGAGAAGCAATAGGAGGGCGTTATGGAGAGAATTTATGTATCAATATCAACTGTACAAGAACTAGCTATGGTTAGTTATGAGAGACGTCAATATTATATTAGATGGTATTGATAGGAATGTTATAATGGAGTTCCTAGATCGGATTAAAGATATATATATATATATATATATATGATAAACATTCTTTCAAGAATCTTTGTGTACACTTGGCCAAATAAGAGAGAGGATGTCCAAAGAGTGTATTCCAAAATAGGTTATGTACTGTAGGGAACATTGGAAAACACTTATTCCTCATTTCCAACTAGAGTATGATGCTCCTATCTCGTCTGACCACTTTCCTTGTGTCCTTTCCTTATAGTTGAAAAATAAATTTTGCCTCAAACCCTTTGAGTTCATAAAGGATTGGATGAAGCACCGTAGCTTCAAGGATCTACTAAAGGATAGTTGGGAGGCTATAGAAATAAAGAACCCAATGGTCAGGTTCACAAGAAAATTCAAGAGGCTGAAAGACCCACTTATGAAATTAAATAAAAAGAAGTTTGGTCAAATCACATGCGAGACTAAGACGAGGAAGGAGTGATGTTAGAAGATTATGAACAAGTTGAGGACATGACCACTGGTTTCTTTAAGAAACTTTTTACCGAGTCTCCATCTAGGAGTTAACTTTTCCAAACTTAGACCGGTAAGTCTTTGTCTAACACCCAGAGCTTGTCCCTGGCCTCACCCATTTCCAGGAAAGAGATCAGAAAAGCTCTTTTCTCCTTCAAATCAGAAAGTGCTCCTGGACCGGATGGATATACAACTGAATTTTACAAGTCTAGTTAGAACCTCATAGGTGAAGAATTTCTGGATACAATAGATTTCTTCTTCAGCAGAACTTTATGCATTGCCTTGTATGCGCTACGGCTATATCCCTCGTTCATAAGGTTGATAACCCGATTAGAATGAAGCAATTTAGATCCATCTCATGTTGTAATGCCACCTAAGATAATATCAGAGGTTTTGGTAACTAGACTAAAACTTTTACTCCCCTGTTTAGTAGATGAGAATCACTCTGTCTTTGTCAAAGGCAGACGGATTCAAAATAATATCCTTCTTATGCACGAGTTAGTGCTAATTATTGTGCAATTAAGATATACATCATAAAGGCGTTTGACATAGTACGTTGAGAATAATTAATGGTATTACTGAAGAAGATGAACTTTCCTGACTGTTACCTAAGGTGGATTTAATTGTGCATCTCTACTAGCTCATTCTCTATTAACCTGAATGTCTATTTGGCAGGTAACTTCAAAGCCTCAAGAGGTATTATGTAAGGGGATCCTATATCCTCTCATCTCTTCATTCTCATCGTAGAGGGGTTCACTCCACTTTTTGAAAGAGAAGATACTTCTCTACCTTCAACTTTCACTCTAAATGTAAATAGTTAACCTTATCCTCTCTAGCCTTTGCTGACGACCTCTTCATCATTTCAAATGCAGATATAGACACTGTAAAGGTGATCAAAGGTACCCTCTTGGAATTCCAAGGCCTTTCTGCCCTCCAACCAAACCTCCAAAAATTGAAATCTTCACTTCTGGAATTCCAAGCTCTTTCTGTACAGGTCTGAATGTTTAGACAGTCAATTATGAGCATGAATAAAGGATGCAATTGGTGGAAGTGAGAATGTCAAGATGGATGTACAGACATACAAAGAAGGATAAAATAAGAAATGAACATATAAGGAGAGAGGTTGGGGTGAATCCTATAGAAGAGAAGATGATGAAGTCAATGTTAAAATGGTACGAACATATGCAAAGGCGTCGTGATGATTTACCTATTATGTGGTGCGAGACAATGAATGAGGTGCATGTTAAACGTGGAAAAGGAAGATCAAAGAAGTCACGGAGAGAGACAATAAGGAACGATATGACTTATATGTCAATTGAGGAGCATATAAGTAGTGTAGAGAACAGTGAAGACAGTTGATTCATATAGCTGATGTCATGTAGAGGGTATAAAATTTATGTGAGAATTTTAGGTACTTAAGTCGGTATCACTGTTGAGATGATATGATGTTTTTTGAAAAAGGCGTATTCTAAAAGGTATATTATACATTAGGCATTAGGAGAAATACAAGAAGGGTAGAATTTAGGTTATGACTCAAAATAAATAAATAAGTAAATAAAGTACAAGAGAAGTGATTTCTCTATATAGTCGATCCTATATATTAAGAAAAAGCCTTGAGTATTGTTGTTAAATTGAACTATAGTATCTGGTTACTTGAAAGTGCTTTGAAGTCTCGCCTCTTTTAATTTCATCTTTTCTGAAGCTTGTAAAATTGGAGTGGTCTGTGCAGGATGTGTGCTTGTCATCTCCAAGAGTGGCTTTGGAATTCTATCATGCTACAAGAGATGCTATACTTCTGTATGAAGCAGTTGTACCTGCCAAGGTTAGTAGAGCTTTTAGTTCTTGATGAAATAGCTTGGAAAGTCGACTGTATTTTTATTGTACGTGTTCTTTTGAGTCTAGCTTATGATAATGTTCTTGATACTTTCTATCTTTCTATGAGGATCATAAAATCTTTGACTTCCACTTCAAAATTTTATTTTGATTTTTATTGAGACAACAGTAATATCTTTCTTCTAATTTTTGAAGCTAGAAAGGCAGCTGGACACCATCAATCAGGCTGCTGTTCTGATCCACAATGACTGCCATTATTTGTTACAGGAGATCTTGGGTCTTGCCTTTCAGGTGTGTGTAGATTTCTTTCTATGGTTGCTTGGAAGATTGAATTCGCTACATGATCATTCTTTTAGTGCTTCTCTCCGATTCCTCTATTTTCCTATTGTTGAAATAAGTAGCTTTAGTATATAGGCTTTATGGCCATTGGAGCCTACTGTACCTGTTTTACTTTTTATGTACTTAGCCGTTAGTGTTTTGTGTTAGTGTTTGGTGTATATATATGTTAGACCTAGTATATTCTGGGCATAAGAAAGCACTTTAAATGAATGAAGATTTACTGTGTTTTGTTTCAATTATTCTTTAGGTATCAGAGCTTGGTGTAAAGCTCATCATCTGAAAAGAGATAACGAGGATCATTCTTCCTCACAAGAAGAGGATTCTTCTTTCCAAAGAACTCGTCTTTCTTATTTCTTGTCACACTTGAAAAGGGCCGGATTAGGTTTTTTGAGATAGATTCTCTTAAATATTGTTGTTCTATAGGAAAAGAAACTAAGTTTCAGAGAACATTGTATCAACAACGAGAAAAGAAAAAACTCACAAAAGAAGGAAGAGAAGAACAAAGAAGAAGGTGGAGAAAACGGAAGAAAGTGGGAAGAAGAAAGTGGTGAGAAAATTGTTTAAGACGTGCAAATTGCAACTTGTAATTTTTTATTTTTTTAGAAAGGTTCGAGAAGGACCTAAGTCCCTCTTGTGTTCTTCCCCAAAAACCCCGTCTTTCTTTTTGAAAACTTTAATTGTCTTGATGCATGCAAGACACGTGTGTCCCACTAAATATACAAGACTTCTTCGATACACTTGCTCAAAATATTTGAGACTACTTGTTGTACTTCATGCACTTCATCTCTTATTCTTTCACTCTCTGTTCTCTGACTTCATTTCGTCTCCTTCAACTATTCAATCTCAGAAATTCATCCTTAATATTTCTACTGAATTTTATTTCTGAAAGTACAAGGAAAAATCATGTCTTATACATCAACCCTACTTCTGCGACTCGCAGGGCTGAGGGATCTGAAATCACTACTGGATTGCCGTTAGTACCTGTTCCTGCGTCAAACATCTTTGATGGTAATTCTGTGATGGTGACTAACCTCAACTCACAAGTCATAACTATCCAGCATGGAGTAAGGCGGTAGAAATGTTTATTATGGGTCGTGACAAAGATGATTATCTGTATGGTAACATGCAGATACCATCCTCAACAGATCCACAATTTAATCAGTGGAAAACAGAAAATGCAATGATAATGTCCTGGCTAATTAGCTCCATGACACTAGAAATTGGTAATAATTTAATTCTCTACACTACAGCTACGGATATTTGGAAGGCAGCAAAGAAAACTGTACTCTCAGACAGATAATGTAGCTGAGATTTATGAGTTAGAAACCCAGGTAACTGAGATTAAGCAAGGTGACCCAACCTGTGAGTACCTATTACTCTCAATTTACTCTGCTATGACAGCAAATCGATACTTATAAAACCCATAACTGGGGGTTACCTGCGGATGCCCTTGCATTTAAGAAATTCATTGAAACAAAAAGAGTCTTTAGGTTCTTTCAAGGTCTTAATAAAGACTTTGATGCTGTACGTAGTAGAGTATTAGGCACAAAACCTTTTCCCACTTTAAATTCTGCATTTTGTGAAGTTAGATTGGAGGAATCAAGATCAAAGTCATGATGGGTGGCTCAACTATTACTACTGATGGTTATGGGTCTGCTTTGGCCGTTCAAAAGGCCACTCTTGAAAATACCACTGCATTGCCCATTTACCGAGGTCCTGCTCAGGGTGGAAGGTTTCAAGGAGGAAGACCTTACTGTAAGTTCTGCAATCGTCCAGACCACTCGTTTGAAAATTGCTACAGCATGCCAAATTCAAAGGTCCAACGACCACTTTAAGTTTTTTGGGAGCAACTAGAAAAATAATCAGAACTGGCGAAATAGTAACCCCTCAAACTAGAATCCACCCACTAATGACAATTGGAGGGGTAATAAATCCCAGGGGCCAATGGCTCACATGGTGAATCACATGAACAATGAGCTGCATGTCCAGCAAAGTGATCAGTTTGGACATGGGACTCCTCCCATCCAACAACTTGTTACTATATTCAAAATGCTTAGACAACAACAAATTGAGAAGGCATCCACTCAATCCGAGGGCTCCACCTTTTACTATATTTGTTGATACTATGGCTCAAGCAGGTAATGCTGACTCATGTGGTCATACAATTTGGATAGTTTGACTCAGGTGCGTCTGATCATATGACTTACAAGAAACAAATACTTACTAATTATAAATGTTTCTCCACACCTAAATATGTTCAAGTGACTACTGGTTTAAAAATTCAAATTCTGGGAAGAGGGAATGTTCTTCTTAGCAATAATATCATACTACTTGATGTTCTTTATATTCCTAATCTAAGTTTTAACTTGATATCTGTTCGAAGATTTACTATGGATACAATGTGCATGTCTCCTCACCCTCTGAAGTTCTATTTCAGGGGACATCTTTAGGGGAGAGGATTGGCAATGCTAGAGTACACAATGGACTCTATGTTTTGGAAACCGAATTAGAACCAAGAAATAGGTGCTGTGTGGCTAAATCTCCGGAAGGTGCTCCTAGTAATCACTTTAAGGAGTACATGGCATAATAGACTAGGACACTCTAGTTTTTTGTATCTAAGGACAATTATGCCTGAACTTTTTTGAATATTAATCCTGCATGTATTAGCTGTGAGTTTTGTGAATTAGCCAAACAAGCTAGGGCTGTTTATCCTTCAAAAACTGTATGTTCCCTCTCATGCTTTTAATTTAATACATTCTGATATCTGAGGTCCTTCCAGAGTAAGTAATATCATGGTGCAAGGTGGTTTATTTCCTTTGTTGATGACCACACTAGAATTACATGGGTATTTCTTATGAAGCATAAATCTGAGGCAGGGAAAATAATACAGAACTTCATAACATTTGTTCAAAACCAGTTTAATACCACTATAAAAACACTAAGATCTGACAATGTCCTTGAGTATCTTGATAAAAGTGTTCAAAACTTCCTTACTAGTCTCGGTTTTCACCATCAGACTGCATGTACTTACACACCCCAGCAGAATGGGGTGACTGAGAGGAAGAATAGGCATTTGCTTGAGGTCACTAGGGCCATTTTGTTTACTAAACATGTTCCTAAGTTTTATTGGGGAGAAGCAGTGTTAACTGCTACATGTCTTATTCATAGGTTAGCTTCCATAGTTTTGTCACTTCAAACAGCTATTGATATACTCAAACAGTGCTTTCCTCTTTCTCACTTAGTATCTATGTTACCTGTTAAAGTGTTTGGAAGCACGACATTTGTTCATCTACCTTCTCATATGCGGGGGAAATTAGAAAATAGGCTGTTAAATGCATCTTCATTGGCTATTCAAATTCTCAAAGGGTTACAAGTGTTATGACCTTACTAAAGGTCTACACTACTTTGAATGTAAAAATTGATTAGAATAATGCATTTTATAGTAAGTTACCCAACTCTATATTAGATTCTAATCATCATGACTTCTGGAGCATTGTTGACATTTCTTCTACTAACACTTCAACTGAGTGTCCAACTGTTAGGAGACCTATATCGATGGATAACATCACAAGTACTGAAGAACAGGTTCAAGAACATAGGGGGAGTCAAACTGGCAGAAGACCTATTACCAAGGTATATCAGAGACGAGGACAACAAGAACAAAAACACACTGGGTCACCACCAATTACTCAACAACCTGGCACATTATCACAAGAAGTACATGATCTGGACCACCAGAACATGCAATCAGGCCCTGAGGCTGAGGATTCATATCAAGTCTCTGCACCTGAACCTCACCACCTAGATTCTGTCTTTGATGATAGACCAATTGCAATTCGTAAAGGTGTAAGGGATTGTACTAAACTTCTCTTGAATAAGTTTGTCTATCCCCTTCATTCTGTACTTTCACATCATCACTTGATTCCCATAAATTTCCAGACAATGTTCAAGATGCCTTAAGTAATTCTTTATGGTGTTTGCTGTCCAGGATGAAATGGAGGCTCTTATTAAGAATAAAACCTGGACCTTAGTTAATAGACAACAATCTATGGAAACTGTTGGGTGTAAATGTGTTTTTTCCATCAAATATAATTCTGATGGGTATGTAAGTAGCTATAAAGGCCGGTTGGTTGCAAAAAGGGTTTACCCAAACTCATGGTACTGATTTTATGGAAACCTTTGCTCCGGTTGCTAAAATCAATACTATTGAATCATTTTTACTATTGCTGTGAATTTAGACTGGAAAATGATTCAACTATATATAAAGAATGCCTTTTAAATGGTGATCTTCATGAGGAAGTGTTTATGGACATGGTTCTGGATTCATTAATTCTGCTAATTGTAACAAGGTATGTAAACTGAGGAAATCCCTATATGGTCTTAAACAGTCCTCTAAAGAGTGGTTTAGGAAGTTTACTAATGTGGTTGTTAATTATGATTTTGTTTAAACTCATAGTGATCATACTCTAATGTTGAAATAATTAGTTTTTTCATATATGATTTACTGTATATATTAGTAGGTATATGAATATACCATCGTATAGGCATAAGACGTTAAGTCTATTTCCTCTGCACTGTTACAACGGTAACATTTATTATCGTTCTTTCTTTCTAGGATGTATATATACTAGAGTCTGTAAAGTGAAGGGTAAGGCTTCTGCCTTTTAACAAAGATTTTGAATATTCTCTTCTCTGGATGATCTCTTTCAGCTATTTGTCAATTATCTTATTCATTTGTTAAATTCTACATGGTATCAGAGCGATTTGATTCCTGTTCAACTTTATCCTTCACACTCTGATCAAATATGTTCTCTGTGGAGAATCATAAACCATTGTTGTTTATTATTGGTTGAATATATAATCTCTCAGAAGAGTTCATGCTACTCTTCAATCGTTCTCTGATTCAGCCAGAATAAGGACAGCTGAGTGAAGCTGAAAGTTCATGCATCTGAGAGTTCATGCATGAAAATCTCATCTGATTGACCGAAAGTATACAAGTAGATTGGTCCTTCTTCTTATCTGGACTTACCTCATCATTTAAAACAGAGATCTTGATCAAAGATTATTGCTTCCTACTTTCATGTCCAGAGATCATTCCTTCTATGATTATTGATCAAAGATTATTGAATTAGAAGTTGTTTCTTCTTCTCTCTTTCTAGTTCCAGAAACGAGATCTATAAAAATCTACCATCATTTTTTTTCTCTGAGCTCGTGTACACATATGCATGTGACACGTCAATTATCACATGCATGTCAAGTTTTTCCCTTTTATTTATTTATTTCTCCTAGGAGACTGGGCTTCTTCCAATTGTCTGTTGTGTTAAACTTAAAGGGGACACGTATATCCCACTAATAATTCTTTCCTATTTTCTATTACCCACTTGCAGTTCTCTCCTATTTTTTATTTATTTTTTTCCCACTAGTGTTTTACTTTTCTAATTGTTTATTACGTCCTAAGCTACTTTATCTATTCCCGTCAAATCTTCTTTACCAACTTCCCACTTTATCTACACGTCTTTACTTTTTTCACTCACATCACTTTTGCAACACTTCAAATCGTGGAGTACAAGTTTTTTTTTCTTTTTCTCCTAACACATCATATCAGTTCTACTCAAGGCCTCAGATCACCTCAAATCTTCTCCATTACGCTAAATATCTCTTTCATTACATCTTACTTCTATAAGCCAGGTCTTCTGCACAATTCAATCGTGCAGATTCAACAAAAATTATTCATCTCTACTTCTCTAGACAACCATGACTGAGCCTATCTATGCAACTGGGAGCCATCCTAGCTCTAGCTCTCGTTTTTCTCCCCACTGGGAACCATCAAAGGGAACTGTGGCTAATACAACAAACCTTTCAGTCTCTACTGAAAGGTTTGTCTCTACTGAAGCAAATCTTCCCACCCAGGATCAGATTGAGGCACTGTTGCAGTTCTTATCAAAGAAGTCCCTGACAGAGGGTACGCAGTCCTTTGGACCTGAGTTTACTTCTTCAGAACCTCTGCAGGCTACAATGGCTTCAACAGGTATTTGGTCAAGTGATCACCGAAGTTCCTGGATAATAGATTCAGGAGCCTCTGATCACATGACCTTTACTCTTTCTGTATTATGTTCATATCGTAGTTTCACTACACCTAAAACTGTTAAGGTAGCAAATGGTATTAATCTTCCAGTTTTAGGATTTGGGACTGTGCATCTTACACCAAACATAGTACTACACGGGGTATTATATGTTCCACAGCTAAATTTTCATCTAATCTCAATCGGTAAGTTAACACTTGATAATAACTGCCTTGCATTGTTCTCATCCTCTACGTGTTGTCTTCTGCAAAGAACTACGTGGAGGATGATTGGCAATGCTAACAAATTAAATGGGTTATACATCATCAAATCTCAAGGAAGTGAACAAGTTTTTTCTGCTATTAAGTATTATAGGGAGATGTTTCCTAGGAGAATTGAACAAGAAACTGGATGTAATGTTTCATTTTCTAGTTTCAGGTCTAATTCTTATACTCGGACAAAACAGTTGGATCAAATTTTGTTATGGCACAACAGGTTGGGCCACCCAAATTTCTTGTATCTTCGCAGATTAATGCCAGATTTGTTTTTAAATGTTGACATGGGACATTTGAAGTGTGAAACTTGTATTCTAGCCAAGCAACCGAAGGTAAGTTATTTACCAAAGGGGTATGAACCAAGTAGCCCATTCAATCTGGTGCATTTCGATATATGGGGACCTTCAAGGATTGCATCCTTGAATGGGGCAAAATGGTTTATTACTTTTGTTGATGATCATACTAGAATTACATGGGTTTACTTGATGAAACATAAAACCGAAGTATGTGAAGTGTTCAAAAAGTTTGTCACACTTGTAAGGAATCAGTTTAATACCACCATTAAAGTTCTTAGGAGTGATAATGGTATTGAGTATCTTGATAAGGAAATGAAAGATTATATGGTCACTAACGGAATACATCACCAAACTTCCTGTGTTTATACACCTCAACAAAATGGGGTTGCAGAAAGAAAGAATAGGCATTTACTTGAGGTTACACGCTCTCTTATGTTTGCTATGTTTGTACCAAAATTCTTGTGGGGAGATGCATTACTCACTGCCGCATATTTAATTAATCGTATGCCATCACGAATTCTCTCATTCAAAACACCTAAACAAATTTTAACGCAATGGTACCCGAATACAAAAGTCTTATCTATGCTTCCTTGTAAAATATTTGGATGTGTTGTCTATGTGTTTATACCTTCGCATCTTAGGACGAAGCTAGATAGAAAGACTATTCGTTGTATTTTCTTGGGATATTCTAATACTCAGAAGGGGTATAAATGCTATTGTCCCATTACCAGAAAAATGTTTGTATCTCTAAATGTTATATTTGATGAGAAAAGTGCATACTATGCATCTAATTCTACTGAATCTAAACTTGATGATGATCTTACTAGCTATTGGAGCATCTTGGATATTACAACTCCTGGTTTGTCTAATCAGTTTCGTGAGTCTCAGGAAAATAGTACTTATTCAAATGATGGAGGAACTGCTGAGGGTGCAACTGATTATCCTACTGCTAACCTGGATGTTCATCCTGCGGCTGGCCAAAACAGTGTTCATTCTACTGCTAACCTGGACGATCATCCTGCGGCTGGCCAAAACAGTGTTCATCCGCCTATCACTCGCGTATATACCCGACGTAACAATATAATAGAAGGGCTACAGGTTCTTCCTAGTGATGACAAAGTTCTTCCTAGTGATGATAACACTGGTAATATCCTTCCTGCTAATAATAATAACTTGCCAATTGCATTGCGAAAAGGGGTACGTGAATGCACTAAACACCCGTTATATACATTTCTTGCATATGATCGATTGGGAAGAAACTACCGTACATTTACATGTAACTTAGATAAAGAATTCATTCCATCTAGGATAAATGAAGCGTTGAATGATCCACTCTGGACTGCTGCAGTAAAAGAGGAGTTACAAGCCTTGCTTAAAAACAAAACTTGGGAGTTAGTACCACGAAAACAGGGAGTAAAGACAGTTGGGTGTAAGTGGGTATTCTCCATAAAGTATAATACTAATGGGACTATTAATAGTACAAGGCTAGGTTAGTAGCTAAGGGGTTTACTCAAACATATGGAATTGACTATGTGGATACATTTGCTCCAGTAGCTAAACTTAATACCATTCGTATTATTTTTTCTCTAGCTGTGAATCTAGATTGGCCTTTAATACAATTAGATGTTAAGAATGCCTTCTTGAATGGAGACTTATTAGAAGAGGTCTACATGGATATTCCTCCTGGACTTCAAACTACTGAAAATCAACATATGGTATGTAAACTTAAGAAATCTTTGTATGGGTTAAAACAATCACCTAGGGCATGGTTTAAAAGATTTACTAAGGCTGTTATCAAGTATGGTTTTACACAAACTCAAAGTGATCATACTCTGTTTGTTCGTTTTTCTAATTCGGCTGCCTTTACTATCTTGGTTGTGTATGTAGATGATATTATTCTTACTGGTAATGATCATGCAGGGATTGCGCAAATTAAATGTCAGTTGTCACTAGAATTTGAGGTTAAGGATCTTGGTAGTATCAGATATTTTTTAGGTATGGAGGTGACTAGAACTAGTAATGGTATATGTATTTCTCAAAGAAAGTATATTCTGGATTTGTTAAATGAAACAGGGATGCTTGGATGTAGACCTGTGGCTACGCCTATGGAATCCGGAAACAAGCCGAAGAAAGAGTGGGATAATACTCCCACGGATAAACTTAGATATCAACAATTAGTAGGCAAACTTATTTACCTTTCACACACAAGACCCGATATATGTTTTGCTGTTAGCTTTGTGTGCATAATCCCACTAATGAACATCTTAAAGCTGCTTTGCGTATTCTTAGGTACTTGAAGGCTGCTCCTGGCTAGGGATTATCATTCACTAAAAACTCCAGCAGACAGCTACTTATATACACTGATGCAGATTGGGCTGGATCTAAGGTAGACATGCGATCTACAACAGGTTATGGCACATTCTTATGGGGGAATTTAATCACATGGAGGAGTAAAAAGCAAAATGTGGTATCACGGAGTAGTGCGGAAGCTGAACTAAGAGCCCTTGCACACGGCCTATGTGAAGGATTATGGATTCATAGAGTTCTTAAAGAACTACATCAAGAGATCAGCATGCCAATTCGTCTTTACTGTGATAATATCTCCGCGATCAATATGGCTGAAAATCCTATTCAACACGACAAGTCCAAACATGTGGAAATTGATCGTCACTTTATTCGAGAAAAGATAGAATGCAACACCATTAAACTCGAATATATCCCAACTAACCAACAAGTAGCAGATATCTTCACTAAGTCAGTAACTACTAGTGTTTTTCTCACACATGTAATCAAGCTTGGTTGTATCAATATATACACCAAGCTTGAGGGGGAGTGTTGAAATAATTAGTTTTTTCATATATGATTTACTGTATATATTAGTAGGTATGTGTATATACCATCGTATAGGCATAAGACGTTAAGTCTATTTCCTCTAGGATGTATATATACTAGAGTCTGTAAAGTGAAGGGTAAGGCTTCTGCCTTTTAACAAAGATTTTGAATATTCTCTTCTCTGGATGATCTCTTTCAGCTATTTGTCAATTATCTTATTCATTTGTTAAATTCTACATCTAATTGTAAAAGGCCTAGGCACAGGTAAGCTTACTATTTTAATTATGTATGTTGATGATATAATCCTAACAGGTAATGATGACTATGTTATTAATGATGTTAAGATGATGTTAGCTTCTGTCTTTGAAGTAAAATATCTGGGACCCCTTAGATATTTTCTGGGTATGGAAGTGGGTAGAACTGTGAATGGCATTAGTATATCTCAAAGAAAATACGTGATTGATTTACTCTCTGAAACTGGAATGCTTGGATGTAAACCTGCTATTACTCCTGTTGATGCATGTTCTAAATCCAATATAGCTAAGACTGTTGAGAATGAAGCAAGTGATAAATTATGTTATCAAAAACGTGTGGGAAAGCTAATTTACTTATCACACACTAGACCAGATATTTGCTATGCTGTTAGTTATGTTAGTCAATTCATGCACAATCCCACTGTTATCATCTTAGAGCTGCTATGAGGATGCTTAGGTACCTAAAAAATGCTCCTGGACGAGGTCTTTATTTCAGAAAAACAGAAGATAGGGGACTGAATATCTTTACTGATGCTGATTGGGGCTCTTCTGTTGACATGCGGTCCACAACTGGGTATGGAACTTTTCTGTGGAGAAATCTTGTTACGTGGCATAGTAAAAAACAGCCAGTGGTATCTCAAAGTAGTGCAAAAGCTGGACTGAGGGCTTTAGCATTAGAGCTTTGTGAAGGTCTCTGGATTAACCGAGTTATGAAGGACTTGTGGCTAAGTTTGATAAATCCTATCCAAATATATTGTGATAACATTTCTGCTATTTACATGATTGAAAATCCTATACACCATGACAAGTCCAAACATATTGATTGACAGACATTTTATTCGTGAGAAGATTGAGGATCACATCATAAACATTCAACATATCGCTTCAACATTGCAAGTTGCTGATATCTGGACCAAGCCAGTTTCAATTAAGATTGTTTATAATCTCCTTAGCAAGCTTGGTTGTATTAATGTATATACCGAGCTTGAGAGGGAGTGTTGAAATAAGTAGCTTTAGTATATAGGCTTTATAGCCGTTAGAGCCTACTGTACATGTTTTACTTTTTCTGTACTTAGCCGTTAGTGTTTTGTGTTAGTGCTTGGTGTATATATATGTTAGACCCAGTATATTCTGGGCATAAGAAAGCACTTTGAATGAATGAAGATTTACGGTGTTTTGTTTCAATTATTCTTTACCTATCTTTCTTAGCTGTCTCTCCCTAGTCTTTCTGTTCTCCAGATATGCTTTGTTCTACTGTATGTGCAATATTTCCTCGGTTCATTTGGCAATTTTCGGTTGTGGGACCTCTAAGAAAGTTGCATTGTCTTAATCTACTTACGTATATACATGCAATTTTACAATGGTAGGTTGCCAGTAGCATTAGCAAGTAGCAAGATGCACTTGCGCAAAATACATAGGTAACTAGGAGACCGTAGCTTTAGAAAGATAGAATCTAGGCTAATACTAATGACTATCATAGCAATGAAAGGAAATGTATAGCTGCTGTTCAACGATGATTGAGTTACAGAACGACAGCAGTAAGCCAAAATAGCAAAATATCCTATGTATTTCTAGGATAATAGAAAACCCTGAAGTCTATGCAAAGGCTAACAGCTAGCTCCCAATTAGTCTGGTTTCTTCTGACACCATGCCATGTGCTAACAAATATTCTAATGGTTTGGAGTATGTCATTTGCTACATTCTTCCAGTCTGTCTTCAAATGTTGGTATAGTCTTTGATTTCTTTCCCACCATAAAGCATGGACAATAGTAGATAAACCAAAAAATGCTGTCTTTTTGAAACTTTGAAACTCAGTGTTTTGAATTGAGCCAGCTCAACACACCTTCCTGGTTATAATTCCTGTCTTTGCATTGCATCTTTCCCAGGACCAGATTCCAAACGTCCATAGTAGGATAAGGGCATTGAAAAAACAGATGGCCATGGTCCTCTTGAAACCTGTCACACAACACGTGTTAGTTTGTAGCTCCAATTTAAAAGTTTGTGTTGTGTATTCATTCTCTTCCAATATGCTAGCCAAAAAATGATAGCATAACGTGGAAGGTGATGTTTACATGGAACAATTTTAGCCCAATCCACAATCGGGGGATTAGTCCCAAGTAGGTCAGTACCACTTTTGACTGAAAAGTCAGTCCCAATTTCCCATTTTCAGAAATCATCATGCTGTTTAATAGGGATATTCATGCGCATTTGATTGAAAGAAATGATATGCTCATCCTATCTTCTCACATAAAGGATATTCCATTGTCCATTTGATATCACTGGAGTAACCTTTACATTAGGCCCCACATCGATTTTCCTTTTCATTTTCGGGTACTTAGCCCCGAGGATACTCTAGGGATGCCAAGTTTCATTCTAGAATGAGGTTTTTCCATCATTGCCAATTATCTTCCTCATGTATGGGGTAAACAGATCCTTAGTAGCTAAAAGCTTCTTTCAAACTCAAGAATCCAGCTGCTTTGACTGGATTTTCAATGAAGATTTTCCCTCTAAAATGACTGTGTACCCATTTTACTCAAAGATCCTATTTGTTGGCACAAATATTCCAGACAAGCTTCATTATATAGGCATTGTTTACTTGAGCTAAATCAGGAATTCCTGAACCTCCTCTTTCCCTTGATTGACATACATAAGTCTACTTTGGATTTTGTAGTCCCACCCGCAAAAAAAAAGACTTAAGAATCTTTTCAACTTCTTTTGTGATTCTTCTAGGAAGAAACAAAAGAGCTTGTCCAGTATCTACATGTAGCCAAAAGAACTGAGTCCATGAGTCAAAGCCTTCAGGAAAGCTTAGAGACTGCACAGTAACCCACTCTGCTTTTCAATCTATCCATTAGTATATTGCAATATGTGTATGACAATTTTGTTGAGAATAAGGGTACACCTACGTACCTAATAGGTAAGGTCCGTAAATGCATACCCAAGATACCAGCAAGTTCTTGTTTCTTTGCATCGTTCACACCTGAAGCAAACACTTGTGTGGCATATGTCATTAATCATTTATTCACGGTGATGTATGGGCATTAATCTTCTAACACGTGTGATACCTGTCAAGTTTGGGACTGGAGATCATCTCAGCATTTAACTAAGAGGCTATTGAAGATGAATTTTAAGGAAAAGATGCTTAATTTCCTATTCCTGATGGTTAAGGCTCTCTCAACTTTGTGTAATTTCTCCTGCGGACAATTAAGTGTAAGACAAGTTTTCACTTATCGGGTAGGTTAAAATCATTTATACTCCAAAAGTAGTCAAAATGGTCCATGCTGGGAGCTAATTGTCACTGGTACAAATTAATGCATCACGGAAACATTTACGTTGTGTGCATATGATCTATTTACAGCTTGTGAATGATTTGGAGATGGAAAGGACTTTAGTATTGATGATCATTTAATATTCAATTTCTTCTAATTATCATGATCCCCCGGGGAAACTGCCTCTCTAAACTAACAGCTCTGAATTTCACTAATGTGCTGATCCATGGTCGTAATCTTTTTAGTGTCGGTGTAAGTACAAGCATTGAAAGTGGCTTCAATAAACTGTTTTTGCATCTCTACTAAAATCAACAGCTTTCTCTGAGCATACCCACATGCCTAGATAATTGGAATTTGAAGAATTAATATATTTGAAATTCTTTTTTTTATTGCAACACGAGAGTCATGAATTATCTGCATTAAGTCTATACTTATTTACTTTAGTCATATATGAGCTCACTTGACATATTCAAGATAAGTTCTATAGGTCATATTATTCGTAGGTGATATTGTGTTGGTGGATAAGACTAGCAAAGGAGTAAATGCAAAGCTAGAATGTTAGAGAGAGACACTAGAGGAAAAGAGCTTCAAATTTAGCCGAAAAAAGATGGTGTATATGAAATTTAATTTTATCAATAAAAAAAGGACATCTGAACCTTGTGTGAAACTGGGAGGCCAAGAGATTCATCTGAGTGAGAGTTTTAGGTATTTAAGATCTATACTACAGAAAGATCACAGTACATGCGGGGTGGTTAAATTGGAGAAGTGCGTCAGGCCTTCTTTGTGATAAAAAAGTACCTTTAAAGTTTAAAGGAAAGTTCTTAGAGGACGACAGTAAGATCCACACTGCTGTATGAGTCTGAATGTTGGCAGTCAATTATGATCATGAACAAAGGATGCGGGTGGCGGAAATGAGAGTGTTAAGATGGATGTATAGACATAAAAAGAATGATAAAAGAAGAAATGAATATATAAGGAGAAATGTTGGGGGACTCTTATAGATGAGAATCTTAGGGAGTCAATGTTAAGATGGTATTGATATGTGTAAAGGCGTTTTGTAAATGTACCTGTTAGGCAGTGCGAGACAGTGAATGAGGTGAAAGCTCAAAGAAATACTCTATTTGCTGGCGTGATCATTATGCCATGAATAATCAAAGAAAACTCTGCTGAATGCTTAGGGTAGATTGCCAAATTTATGTTTGTCCTGGATCAACTATTAATCATCGCAGTAGGTTTTCTCTTAGTATAAGTAAGACAAATGGATGGATGATATAACCGGGCCCTTATTTAAATAATAATCACATATTATTTGGCTCTGGACCCAGTGTTTTGCACTTAATGTCGTCACTGTTGTCACATACTTAATGTGTTTTTTTTTTCTAATTTATATAAAGCTCTGGTTTTTTTGTCCCTTGGAAAAAGACTGAATTTGTGGGGGCATGATTATAGATTTCTTTCATGAAAGTTCATTCTTGTGATTTTGATGTCAGTATCGTCCAGACTTTCCAAGCACAGTCAAGGAACTTGCAGTGTTTGTGGATTTGGCTCCTAGATTTCAGATGATGGCTGAAGAAATATTAGAGAGACAAGTTAAATTGGTCATTGTGAACCTAAATCAGGTATATTTCTCAAGTGGTAACTTTTACCATCTAATATTTCAAATGAATTATGACGGTAGAAAATTGGGTCGTTTTTTTTTTCTGGGTGTGAATCTGCTGCCCGCTGTGTAAATTTCATCCTGTAACATCTGTATGATTTGTTTGAAAGGCTATTGATGGTGCTGATGGATTTCAGAACACCCATCTCACAAAGCAGTATGAATCTGCAAGATTTAGTATTGACCAGGTATTGGTTGGCATAGATTCGGATTTCAAAGTCTTTCTGGTATTTCAATTTTCGCACTGAATAGAACATGTCAATAAGTATGGCAGGTTGCTTTTATCCTGGAGAAAGTGCATATAATATGGGAGCCTTTACTTATGCCTTCAATTTATAAGAGGAGTATGAGCATGGTTTTGGAAGTGGTTTTTTCAAGAATTGTGAAAGACATCCTTCTTTTGGATGACATGGCGGCAGAAGAAACCCTACAGGTAATCTAAGTCTAGCTTTTGGGTGTAAATATACTGATGTTATTCTAACCAGCTTTCTTTTGTCTCTTCCTATTGAAGCTTCAAAGGCTGATTCATTTGCTATTTGAGAATCTGGCATCTATCTTAGAATCTCTAGTAGCTTCTTCCCAATCAGGGAAAACAGAAGGCCTTGAGCGGACTGTGAATGATCTCATTCCATCGCTTAAAAAATTACGCAAATTGGAAGGTACGGTGCATGTTATTTTTCTGATTTAGAACCGTAACATCAAATCTGTCTGTACTTCTGAACGTCACTCCTTATTATGTTATTTGGCTTGGTTGTGTCTCAGATCTTCTAGACATGCCTTTGAAGTCCATTACCTCTGCCTGGGAAAGTGGTGAGCTAATCAGTTGTGGGTTTACGTTAACAGAGGTGAGATGAGAATCGTGTGTAGCTCTTAGTTTAAGCTTGTACATAGTCATCTTCTTCGAAAAGGGATGACAAGGCTCGTCTGACCTTTGTATTTATTATGATGAGGCTTTTCATGATCATATTGATCAATGCAGCGTGTTCTCTCTTTTCAATGTGTACATTGGCTACATAGCTACTAATAGTCTACGCTCCAGACACTTCATTGCACTATTCCGTGGGCATGTCGAGATTGACATGCATGAGGAGAATGACAAGTCGGTTAAATGTTTCAACATACGTTTACAATCTCATTCGACTGATGCACTGGAATGTCTTTTGACATTTACTTCCCCCCCAAAGAATTTGCTTGTAGTTAGTAGTTGTCTTGTGCATTTTGGTCAGTAGGAGGAAATCCTATGGCTTTGGTAGCAGCTCCGATCACAACTTATGAATCCTTGTCGGTTTTGCAGTTGGAAGACTTCATTATGGCCATATTCACAGATTCACCGCTGAGAAAAGAATGCTTACTGAGGATTCGTAGTTGCGAGTTGTAATCCTCCACACTAGTTATTCCTGGTGTTCTCTTGCCGGTTGCAGTTGATAACCCTGATTGTTTAGGTGCATTTTGTCTAGGACTTTTTGCTGTTGAGAATATTAGTACGATGATACTCTTGTAAAATAGCGGCAGATAATTAAATTACTTTTGTCTGTGTAAACAAAAACGGAATGACAAGCTATTGGGTGCAGAACTTCTGCTTTTATTTGACGTTCATTATTTTCTTTGGTTCTGTTATACATCAACCCAAGTAGGAAAGTTTAAATTCTTAAAATCATGCGAATCAAAACATAGATCAAAAACAAAAAAGCACACGCATTATTTTTGTAACATATACAATTATTGCTTTAGAGATTACAAATTTTTCCACAAAGGGTTTCTAAAATTCAGCTAATATTAAAGTTCAATCATTCTTACTTCGTAACATTTTATGTACTTAATGCACTGCCATTTGCCGTTAACAATCTGTTGCTATTTGTCTAATATTTATGACTAATAAGTTTTCCCTGCCGCTAGTCATCTTTTTTCTCTCACCTAAAGAGGTGGTTGTGCATTTGATCTAAGAGAATTAAGGAGAATGGTTCTAAAGCTTATGTTCTTCTCTGGATAATAGCAGCACCATTCCCTATTGAGAAATAGGGTAAATCCTATTTTGTGGCTAAACTTTTGTTGGAAATTCCATTGTTGCATATGTTTTATTTGTATCTCACTAGGCATACTAAAATTGTGTGTGTTTTGTTTTTCATGAATTCATGCCAGTCATTGGCTCCGGCTGGTTAATTATCGAGAAAATAGCGCGTGTTTTGCACTTGCCTACTTTAAACTTAAAAAAGAAAACCATATTCTTTTTTTTTTCAAGCATTCACGACCGCCACACAGCTCCGCCGCCTCCCTCGGTCCCATCTTCCCCCACTACCACTGTTGCTTAGGCCCCTTACCTCCTGCTACCCCTTTACCCAGCAAACTCTTCTAGCCTACGGACCCCATCATCACCTTACCCTTGCCTCTCTCTGTAGCCTCCTTTCCTGTGCATTCATGATGGCACCCCTGTTCTGGTGGCTAGGGTTGACTTAATTGATGGTCGGAGATCGACTTGGAAAAAAGAAGAAGGGCTTTCAGTGGTAAGGAAGGAGCTGTTTGATGTGCAAAGCTGCTGATGCGTTGAGGATAAATTTGGTTCTGGAGGCGGTGATGAAGTCCGCCGCCACTATTACTGGATTTAAAAAGAAGGGGGCCGATTTTGGGTTTCTAGAAAAGAAAAATCGATCGGAGCCATGCGGGGGCTGAGGATGGTGGTCTGAGGAGGAGCGAAGGAAATTTTCCCTTTTTCCCTTTTTACATTTAAAGTGGGCATGTACAAAAGACGCGCTATTGTTCTGGTAATTAAACCACCAGAGGCGTCGACTGACATGAATTTGTGAAACAAAAATTCAATTTTAGGAGGATATATGAGGCGATAGAGAGACAACTAGGGGTGCGAGGAAATGAATTTTAGAGAATGATTTAAAAATTAAAGTTTGATTCAAACATATTTAATGAGCTTCGAATTTGAGATCAAGTTCGTGAGGAATTTTAAAATTAAATTTGTAATCAAATTCGATAAATTTTAGAAAAAGTTTGGTTTGGTTCGAAAGCTCAATTACGATTCGCGAGCATTATTTGATTTGTAAACTTAGATTAGTTAGTGAGTTTGAGTTTGGTTTGTTGGCTCAAAATCGTTTTCTATCATGTAAATTATGGCCTACAAATTGATTCTACGAATCGAGTCAAATAACATTACGTTTGAATTCAACTCGTAAAATATTTCAGACTAAAATTATGATTTGAATTCGAATTAGAACCAAGTTTTTAATGAATTAAACTCAAATAACTTGTTAAAAACTCGAATCTTCTGCACCTGGGTTGTACATGCAGTATGTGTTGGAAAATATGGGTCGATATGGCTATCAAACATGGAATATAACAGTTTGACAAATTCGTCCAAGAACACCGTTATTATGCTAGGGAACACAAAATGAATCTGTAACAAAGGGTTCTAGGAAATGATGAATTTCATGAGAATTTGATATAGAATCGATTGGAAAAACAACAAGAACAACAAACCAAAACAGCCGAGACGTGACTAGATTGTCACTGTCCTTAAAGCAATTTTGCCTCTACCGGTGAGCAAGGTAGTCTTCAGACAAATGCTTCCCAGGATATAACGGCTTACTTCCTTTCTATTGCTCTTAGAGAGAAAGTATTGAATTTGTTTAGTAGAAGAGAATGATAGTGAAAGGTAGAAGAAGAATGCTGCAGAATTTTTCACAAGAATTCAAGAGTTTTTCATGTATATTTTGAAGATAGCAAAGCCTGCTATTTATAGGCTTTGAGTTCACAAATTACAAGTTCAAAAGACCTTTTTTCTGCAGATTTTTCCTCCATGGATCGGTTATGGACGTTCAATATGAAAGGAGATGTCATTTGGAGGAGAAGATGCATCTTTTATGAACAGTCGGGGCACATTAGGCGCCTCATGTCACTTCGAACGACTGTACAAAATAACATCGAACGACTGTACAAAATGACATAGGAGCTTCATGTGACATCGAACGACTGTACAAAATGACATTAGGCGCTTCATGTCACATTGAACGACTGTACAAGGCGTTCGAAGTGTTCTGGAAGTTTTACAGAACACTTCGAACGCCTACATTAGGCGCTTAAAGTGTTTGGAACGCTCCCATATCATTCCATTGTTCATAAAACACTCCAAACTTTATCCAATCTCCTATCAATAGGTCACATAACACTATACAAGGTTGGATCACAAGATTTAAAGTACTATTAAGTACTTTTCCAACAATCTCCCACATGATCCAAGCTTGTATAGTTTCAAACGAACGAACATAAACCAATCTTTTCACTATCAAACGAAGATAATGACACATAACGGAGCAGTGACAAACGTCTTGAACTGGTCGGTAGTACAATTTGTAGTTATATAAACGAAAATAGGGTGACAACCGTCTTGAACCACATATTTCACTACTGTTTATATGAACACACAAATGACATGCCATTATCTAACTTCTTACAAGTTCGCGGTGTGGTGCATTAAAGGTCCTGCACCCAATCCCAGGATTCATAAGTGCTCTAGAGAGTTTTCCAGGCTCTCATAGGAAGCGGCCCCACTTCCACACTTATATAGGTGATATTCATCAAGTGTGTACTGCAACACACCCCCATCTCTGATGGCTATGAATTGTCCATTAAGAGATTTACATCTCACCCTCAAACATGCAGTGAGTACTATCCTCGAACATCAACATAGGAAGGGACATGTTTGATAGTACTTAACAGAACTCTTCTATGACGTGTTTTTACTACATTGAACTCCGTTCATAGTATCTCTACTAATAGTGAGTTGGGTTCCTGTCATAGAGAGTTCACATCAGATGGAGTTAGTCCCATTCCTCTCGATGTTACATTGGGTCTCTCTCATATACCTTGCATTGGCTATGTTTTACCCAAGGAAGCTCATGATAGTGCACAATCTCATTAGAATTCCGTTCAGCGATTTTCTTTAACAAATCACTCAACATAATAGGATGATTTTTCAACAAGCAAATCACCAAACTTAAGATGATTTTCAACAAGTAAATCATTAAACTTAAGATAATTTTTCCGTCAAATGAATCATCAAACTTAGATGACTCACCACCAAGCAAATTATCAAACTTATGATGATTTTTATCAAGCAAATCATCAAACTTGTTTCTACAAACTGAATCTTACAAGCATGATCAATTGTATCAAGAACAACTTTATCCAAGAGTCAGTTATATCAACAACAAATAGCCAAGCATGATGAACTCATCAAAACATCACACCAGTTAACTACGTTCATATGCTTGCAACTATTATTCAATCATCACAATTCATTATCATCATCAAGCAAGCTCAACAGGCTTACAAACATTCAAACCTTTTAATTACTAATCCTTATGAACATTATCATGGTGTGTCATAAAGAGCAAGCAAGTCTATCACCCTTATAGACTTGGAACATTAATCATCAAATGACTAGAACAACATAGTGGCCATTACTTTGGTGATTAAACAACACAAGTTATTTACATGTTCATCATTCACATGTTATAACAACTTTGTTCTTAAATGAAAGTATTGAAGAGCTAGACCCCCACATTTCACCTTAATCTATATTAATCACATACCACATTTTTATTCATGAAGGATGAAAGCAATCTATCTAATCTTTCCCTCTTAGATTTATTATTCTTTACTATAGAATACTTTTATTATACACAAATAGCATTCCTCACATTTCAACTTCTAGGTCGATTTCTCTTTTCATGAAACTCTAAGTTGAAATGCAAAAGAAATTACACACATTAAAACATATATTTAACACCATATTCAAATGGGATTAAATACATGCGTCTATTTCTTCACAATCATACAAAACATATTTTTTTTATGTCTTAGTATTTTCCTTCATTTTCTCAACAGATCAGCAAGACTCATGTCCTTGTCTCTCACCATGCATAATACATGAAACGATTTCACATAAACTAGATGTAAATCTATTAAGACTCATAAATCACATATGCAGCACAAAACACACATTAAAACCCTTGTTTGATAGAAACTCGGAAATCATTCTTATATGTGTAAGAATATCACACATATTGCCAACACCAGTTTTTGTAGACAAAGTTAACTTTAACTGTACCTTCTACTATCCAAAGTTTTGGATTTATAGTGCATCATTAAAGAAACTAAGCTACCTCTCTACTGGTTGCAATAAACTTGATAGACATAATCTATCATTCTTTCTGAGGAACTATCAACAATATTACCTCATAGAAGACCGTTGTGATCTCCTTATCATCCATCATGTTGATACTCCAAGAAACTTATCCTCTTAATCTGCCACCAACAATCATGTTGGTAAATCTCTTGTTTCTTTGTATCCTTGAACTTTCTTGGGTTGACACCAAATAAACTCTATTCTTGTAATTCTTGTTTCCGTGTTTATCAGCTATCTCTACCTTGTTAGCCTTCATCTTCCATCATATGTAGTGATTGCATGTTCATATTCTCCTATGGAGTTTCTTCAGTTGACGTTGAACATGAAGACAACATTGAATAGCATCCACCCCCACAGGCCGAAGGAAATTTAAATGATATCACATTCATCCCATTATGGAAATAATAATTTTCTAAGATATTTTCATCAATGATTCAACCCCACACTTTGCTGGAAATGAGATTGAAGATTAACAAAGGAAGAACGCTTCTTTGTAAAATTTATTTCTTTGTGTGGATCAAACTTGATCATACTGGAATCCAAGAACCGTTTGGGAACCATATCAACCAAAATTTGCTTTAAGATTGTTGGAAAATATGGGTCGATATGGCTATCAAACATGGAATATAACAGTTTCACAAATTCGTCCAAGAACACCGTTATTATGCTAGGGAACACAAAATGAATCTGTAACAAAGGGTTCTAGGAAATGATAAATTTCATGAGAATTTGATATATAATCGATTGGAAAAACAACAAGAATAACAAACCAAAACAGCCGAGACGTGACTACATTGTCACTGTCCTTAAAGCAATTTTGCCTCTACCGGTGAGCAAGGTAGTCTTCAGACAAATGCTTCCCAGTATATAACGGCTTACTTCCTTTCTATTGCTCTTAGAGAGAAAGTATTGAACTTGTTTAGTAGAAGAGAATGATAGTGAAAGGTAGAAGAAGAATGCTGCAGAATTTTTCACAAGAATTCAAGAGTTTTTCATGTATATTTTGAAGATAGCAAAGCCTGCTATTTATAGGCTTTGAGTTCACAAATTACAAGTTCAAAAGACCTTTTTTCTGCAGATTTTTCCTCCATGGATCGGTTATGGACGTTCAATATGAAAGAAGATGTCATTTGGAGGAGAAGATGCATCTTTTATGAACAGTCGGGGCACATTAGGCGCCTCATGTCACTTCGAACGACTGTACAAAATGACATCGAACGACTGTACAAAATGACATAGGAGCTTCATGTGACATCGAACGACTGTACAAAATGACATAGGAGCTTCATGTGACATCGAACGACTGTACAAAATGACATTAGGCGCTTCATGTCACATTGAACGACTGTACAAAATGACATTAGGCGCTTCATGTGACATTGAACGCCTATACAAGGCGTTCGAAGTGTTCTGGAAGTTTTCCAGAACTCTTCGAACGCCTACATTAGGCGCTTCAAGTGTTCTGGAGTATTCCAGAACACTTCGAATGCCTACATTAGGCGCTTAAAGTGTTTGGAACGCCCCCATATCATTCCATTGTTCATAAAACACTCCAAACTTCATCCAATCTCCTATCAATAGGTCACATAACACTATACAAGGTTGGATCATAAGATTTAAAGTACTATTAAGTACTTTTCCAACAGTATGCTCCAAACCGTTGAAGAGAGCGAGTATTAATTTAAACAAATAACACATTTTTGTGTACTTCTAATTACGACGGTCAATCGGGCTGGGTCCGTTCGACAAATAAAAGGCTAAGAAGTATTGTGAGCCGAGTCAATATTGGGCCTTAATTTTAGGCATAATTTGGATGTGAGCCAAGTCTGGGCTTTCCTAAGCTCACCCATTTTAAGCTCGGGTTCACACACAGATATATATATTTATATGTCAATCGTAGTTAAAATAAAACAATCTAAACATGAAATAAATTTATTGTCTCAAGTCTAGGAATTAATATGCTCAATCATGTTGAGAATATTAATGGCACTAAATACATGTAATATTGTCAATAACGAGTTAGTTCAATGAACTCACTTAACTTTGAGCTTCCATGTAAATTATCATTTCATAACATGAAAAAAATTAAGATTCTCATTGATTATAAAATCTTGAGAGCACATATGTTATAAAATTCTCATTGATTATAAAATCTTGATTACCATTTCATAACGTGATAAAATAATTCTATAAAGACTATTATTCTGTCAATGCAAGCAAAACAGTAAGAAACCAAACAATATTGACATCAGATAAATAAATTGTCACAAATAAACAAGTGTCCGGGCACATTGTGCATACAGTTTCAATATCCTAATTACACTATTGCAAAGCACTATGGACACGTAGGCGCATTTTCTCACATGCTTCTCATGTTTTTGATAAGCTAAAGTCTTAGTAAGCAGATCTAAAATATTTATACTGACCAACACATCATCTCTCTGAATAATCTCTCTAAGCAGAGGACACTTTCCAATTATATGTTTGGATCGATGATAAAACCTTGTTTCCTTTCCTTGTTTCCTTTTCTATGATAAAACTTTGGTTTCTTTGCTGGTTTCCAGTCAATGACATACTCTTCATTGACTTTGGAATATGATGGAATGATGTAAATTGACTCACTAAATTAGCTGCGCTTTTTATATTATGAAGTAGCAGTTGATCGACACAACTTGACGCAATTTTCATTATGGATCATCGGGAAAAAACCTCTGTGTGTTTCTAATACATGAGTATGGTTGCGTACATCCGACCCTCCTACCTTGCTATAGACGAAAGTCTCTAAGACAATAAGATAATGTTGTTGTTGTTAACTAGTGGCCGTGGAGTCTGTTTCATATCTTCTTGCATCAATCTATTTCTCTGAGTCAGATAAAGCAATAGCTTTCTCATACGTCTTAGGCACATTATCTTTGATTAGTTACACTTCCCTTGGTTGGGATATTTGTAAGGTATATTGAGACGGTGTAAGATGCACCCCTTGAGACCTACTTGGTTCTTGTGTATCACGAGTCTCTTCTTGTGGTGATGATTCCACTAAAACTTGTAGTCCTTCAGGAATTCGCCCCTGTTTTATTGTTATAACTCAGCTACGCTGGCCGATCTGACCTGAACTGCTGGTCGACTTGAACTCACTGACGAGCTCATCTCGGTGAAATGCTTTTTACGGCTGATTAGATATAATTGTTGATATTCAATATAATCAGATATATTCTAATCACTGAATTTATCTTGTACATAAATTTAGGGATATGATAGGATTTGTATGGATCTTGTATTAATCTATATAACTGTAGATTAGCACAAATTACTCCTTTATATTTCCTATAAATTGACGAACAAGTGAATATAAAACTCATATATTTGAGTTGACAAAAGCTTTTGTGTTTATCCGTTTTTACATGGTATCAGAGAAATTCTAAATTTTTGATCTTCTCCCTTCAGAAATTCTCTTTTCACCCATGGCCGCCGAGTCCTCTACCTCTTTTTCACAAACCATGGAAACTGAATCTTCTCACAACATTATTATATTTCCTTATGATTTGCACTCGGGTGATCACCCTGGGCTGCTCATCACCCCTATTCAACTTACATGATCGAACTATGAAGAATGGGCAAAGGTTTGTGGGTCCTTGCTCACCCGACGGAAATATAGTTTCCTTGATGGAACCATAACTCAGCCTGATGATAGGTCTACCGATATGCCAGATTGGGAGCTTGTAAATTCCATGATTGTTGCATGGATTTTGAATACGATCGAACCTAGCCTGCGTTCTACTATTTCCTACTCAGAGACTGCTAAGAAGTTGTGGGACGATATCAAACAGCGTTTTGCTGTTATGAATGCTCCGCGAGTGTAACAACTAAAGAAGGCACTCGCAAATTGCAAGCAAAATAGAGATTCTGTTATGGCGTATTATTGCAGATTGAAGAAAATCTGGGATGAGATGAAGGACTATGATGACATCCCGTTGTGTTCTTGCAACGGTTGTAAGTGTGACCTGCGTAACACAGTCACCGCAAAGAAGCTGATCGAGTTCATCAGTTTCTTATGGGACTCGATGAACACACGTTTAGAACAGTGCGCTTGGTCTATTCTTAGTCAGGAACCTCTTCCTACTCTAAATAGGGTGTACCACATGGTGATTCAAAAAGAAAGTAAGGGGTTTATTGCCTTGGTGGAAGAAAAGCGTGAATATCCTGCTTTTGCCCTGACGGCGACAGGGAAAACAGGTGCTGACAGGAGGAATTCCAAAGCTGCGGTGGTGTGCACACATTGTCACAGAAAGGGGCATGAGGCCAACGGATGTTTCAAGTCATAGGCTATCCTGACTGGTGGGGAGACCGTCCAAAAAGTCAGATGAAGTACAAAGGTCCTGCGCAATTTACACCTTCATGGTCCAAGCCAATAGGCAACGCTGCACATACGACAACGACTCAATCAAAAGCACCTCCCACCTTGGATAATGCGCACGGGGGTGAGAAACTTCTGGCCGACCTTTCTGTAGCAGAGCTGAGCTCTCTTCTTCGAGCTCTTAGTACACATAAGCAAACAACTCCAGAACGCCTCAATGGTAAGCCTACTGACTCTTTTTGGATTATCGATTCAGGAGCTTCACATCATATGACGGGTAACCTAGATCTTTTGCATAAATGCGCCTTAATTTCACCGTGTCATATCCAACTCCCTAATGGGGCTGTAACTCAAGCTCAGCACCAAGGGTCAGCTTGCTGAATGAAAAGCTGATGCTTGACCAAGTGTTTTTTTTTCCAAACTTGACTTGCAACTTGCTGTTAGTTTCACAGCTGTTGCATGATTAAGATTATATTGTTGAGTTTACTAACGAAGATTGTGTGATACAGGACCAGATTGCCAGGACTCAAATTGGAGGTGGGTGATGTGATCGAAGGATTATACATTTTGGGCAGAGCAGACCCTATGCGAATGCATGCAGTAGAGAAGGAGTCTCACGTCTCCCTATGACATAATCGGTTAGGACATCCTTCTAATCGTGTCTTATGTTTGTTACACAATATTGTGCCTTCTGTTAGTGACACTAATGTAACTTGTTGAGGTCTTACGCCTTCGAGCAAAACAGACCAGAAAACCGTTTGATTTGAGAGATACTATTGCTAAACATTGTTTTGATCTTGTTCATTTGTGATGTATGGGGTCCTTATAGACACAAAACTTCTTGTGGTGCATCTTATTTCTTGACTTTTGTGGACGATCACTCTCGGGCTATGTGGATCTATTTGCTAAAAACCAAAGCCCGAGTCCCAATGTTGATGAAGCAGTTCTTCGCCATGGTTCAGGCTCAGTTCGGCCGACAAATTAAAACTTTTCGAACTGATAATGGAACAGAATTCTTACCATTAATACCTTTCTTTCTTGATGAAGGTGTGATACATCAAACCTCTATTCGATATACCCCACAGCAAAATAGGAAAGTTGAACGAAAACATCAGCATATATTGAATGTGGCTCGAGCTCTTCGCTTCCAAGCCAACCTTCCTTTAACCTTCTGGGGGGAGTGTGTCCTTACCGCAGTTCACCTCATCAACCGTACTCCATCTACCTTACTTGAAGGCAAGAAACCCTATGAAATTATCTTTGGCCGACCTCCAATTTACACACATCTTCGAGTTTTTGGAAGCATGTGTTACGTCCACAATGATCAAACCTACGGTGATAAATTTCAATCCCGCAGTCGCAAATGTTTCTGGTCGGCTACCTCTCTGGAAAGAAAGGTTGGACGGTCTATAATCTTGAAACTTGTGAATTCTTTATTTCTCGAAACATCAGCTTCGCCGAGACCACCTTTCCATTTGCTGACACATCTTTCCATACTCCATCACCAGCCTCCCCTGAACCAGTGCTACTAAACAACTCTCCCATTGATCCCCCTTTTGATCCACCACCGGCACTGCCAGACACATATTCTCCTTAGCTAACCTCAACTGACCCGAGCTCAGCTCCCCAGCTCAACTCGGCCGAACAGATTCCAACACCCAACTTTAGCACAACAGATGCATCATTACAACCTGAACTGACGTCACCAGCTCCTCTCTCACCATCTTCACCTCAGCTCGGTCGAGGACAGCACATCAAGAAGCTTCCCGAAAGATTGGCGGATTATGACATGAATGTAGTACAATCCAGTCCTTTGCTCACATCACCTGCATCGACTGTTTCCTCAGGTATTCCCTACTCTATCTCCAATTCTCCTGCACATCGCATGTTTCTTGTGGCTATCTCCTCCACCTCAGACCAACTTCCTACTCGGACGCGGCAAGAGACCCTCACTGGCGTGCTGCTATACTCAAAGAACTGGATGCCCTTGAGGAAAATCGAACGTGGACTCTAGAAGAGCTTCCTCCTGGAAAACGTGCTATCGGGTGTAAATGGGTATACAAGATCAAACATCATTCGGATGGAAGCATTGAACAGTATAAAGCCAGGTTGGTTGTTCATGGCAATCGTCGGATCGAGGGACTTGACTACACTGAAACCTTTGCCCCCATCGCCAAGATGGTCACAGTTCGAGTATTATTGACTCTAGCCGCAGCTCGGCAATTTTTCACTTGCCAAATGGACGTCCGTAATGCCTTTCTTCATGGTGACCTTGATGAAGAAGTCTATATGAAACTATCTCTTGGTTTCACAGCGACCTCACCACGGACTGTTTGTCAGTTGCGTAAGTCATTGTACGGTCTTAAGCAAGCACCCCGGTGTTGGTTTGCCAAGCTTTCCTCGGCTTTGTGCTCTTATGGTTTTGTTCAATCCTACTCGGATTATTCTCTTTTCTGCTACACAAGTGCTAATATTTGCCTTTACATTTTGATCTATGTTGATGATCTCATCCTTGTCGGAAATGATTCTCAGGAAATGGAGGCTGTTAAAACTTATTTGTGTACCTGTTTTCATATGAAAGATCTTGGTCTTTTAAAATATTTCCTTGGCCTTGAGGTCGTTCCAAGTGCTGCACGTATTTTTGTCTCCCAGGGGAAGTGTGCTCTCAATATTATTGCCGACTATGGTTTGCTTGCCTCCAAGACTACGTTCATACCTTTAGAACAACAACATCAGTTGGCTCAGTCCACCAGCTCTTTCCTGAAAGATCTGTTGTCTTATCATCGTCTTGTTGGACGTTTGATTTATCTATCTATCACAAGACCTGAACTCTCATATGTTGTCCACACGCTAGCGCAGTTTATGCAATCACATTGGCTTGACTATTGGCATGCTGCTCTGCGGGTTGTTCGGTACCTCAAAGGCAGCCCTGGCCAAAGTCTACTTTTCCCGACCAGCAATGACCACCAACTGTCTGCCTAATGTGACTCGGATTGGGCAAGCTGCCCCCTTACTCCACGATCTCTTTCCTCTTATTTTATTCAACTTGGCACAACATCCGTTTTGTGGAAGACTAAAAAGCAACACACAACCTCTTGTTCTTCTGCTGAAGCTGAATATCGAGCTATAGCATACACAACCTGCGAGCTGAAGTGGTTGCTCGGCCTTCTTACTTTTCTTGGCATTGCTCACTCAGCTCCCGTTACTTTATTCACTGATAGCCAGTCGGCCTTGTATCTCGCTCACAATCCTGTTGCTCACGAACGCACTAAACATATTGAGGTTGACTGCCATTTTCTCAGGGATGACATTTTGGATGGACTAATCTGGCCTCTTCATGTCTCCACGACACATCAGCTTGCAGATATTCTTACTAAATCACTTGGACTTGTGAGTTTCGCTTTTTATTGTCCAACTTGGGCGTTATTCATCTTTACGTGCCAACTTGAGGTGGGGTGTTAGAACTTAGCTACGCTGGCCGACCTGAACTCACTGACGAGCTCAACTCGGAATCTGAAGCGCTTTCTACGGCTGATTAGATATGATTGTAGATATCCAATCTAATTAGATATATTTTAATCACTGAATTTATCTTATACATAAATTTAGGGATATGATAGGATTTGTATGGATCTTGTATTAATCTCTATAGATGTAGATTAACACAAATTACTCCTTTGTATTTTCTATAATTGACAAACAAATTAATAGAAAACTCAGAGAATTGAGTTGCCAAAAACCTTTATGTTTATCCGTTTTTACATTTATAGTTACTGGGACTTCTTCAAAATCTATTTTTCTTCTGCTACTTTTCAAAGCAAATTGTACTCCTAAGGATATATCATAACGAGCAATAGTGATCTTATCTTCAGCTGGATGATAAAAATAGCATCATATAGTTTCTTTAAGATAACATGCAAAAATGCATCTGGAGGCTCTTGCTGCAAGTTTATCCGTCTCATTTGATTTGACATAAATTTCCCAACCCCAAATTTTTTAGATAAGACAACTAAGTCTCTTCGCAAACCATATTCCATGTTGTGTCTTGCCTATTGTTTTGGTCGGAACACGGTTAAGTGCATACCTAGTTGTTTCTAATGCGTATCCCTAAAAGGATAATGGTGAGTTGTGTAGCACATCATTCATCTAACCATATGAATCAGAGTACGGTTCTTTGAGTCCATTAAAAATGAAAATTGTCCCACCTTCTTGAAATTAATGAACTATTGACTAAGATAATCACCTCCTCCACCAGACCAAAGAGTATTTATCCTTTTGCCAAGTCTATTTTTTAACTTCACTTTGAACTCTTTCAATTTCTCCCACGATTCTGCTAGTTTAGAAACTAAGGAGAAGGACCGGGGTCGCTAGGTCAGAAAAGCGAGGTCTTTGATTTTTGACTCATTAAGTATACCTATCCGCATCTAGGGTCTCTATGCTTAATATTAGGAATCTAGAAATTCCCATATAACGTCCTTTAGAAGGGTTCCAGGAGGTTTATTAGGAATATATATTGAAGTTGATACATGATCTTAGGATTAGCTCATTTCTTCATAAAATATATGATCACATCCACTTTATCTATCATATATCATATCTAATTTTATCTATCATCAAACCTAATCATATATCCATCTACTTTGTCTATCATAAACTATAAAACAGTTTTGATGCCTATTAAAAACTTATGAAGACTAGTTTATGATAGATAAAGTAGATGTGATATATGATCTAGTTTGATGATAGATAAAACTAGATGTGATATATGATAGATAAAGTAGATGTGATCATAAATGGTATAGAAACTCTCCTGGAGCTTGAATTGATATAAGCCTTGGAATTCACTTGCTCACTCTCCTCTATTAGGAAATGGTACCTTGACCATCTCATTGAAAGCAGGCTTCGCAAATTTCGGTGTGTTTATTATTGAAAAAGTACGTTAAAGTATTTTACTATGTGCTCCAAATTTATATAAAACTTGTATGATGTTGGTTGAGAGTTTGAAATGATGTTATGAGCACTTTGAACTTGAAATAGGTCACTTGGATCGATCCATGAGTAGGCTGGATAGAACCAAGTGAAAGCTGGAATAAAGTTAAGTGTTCTGGTGGCGATTGATGTAGTGTTGAAGCAATGGTAGAAACTTTTTATCCAACATAGATTGATCACATCGATCGATCGATGTGACATCGATCGATCGATCAATCTATGTTGGCAGGATGCAAAGTTGAAAGTTTCTGTCCGACATCGATCGATCACATCGATCGATCGATATGCCAACAGACAGGACCTTTCATTTTGTATTGCATCTTTTGATCCAAGATTCATCTCCCTTCACCTATGAACGGCATGCAACTGACTAAGAGGAGTTTTAAACTGCTTAAATAAGTTTTGTTAATTTTTTTCAACACAGCCCAAGGCCTACATATAGTAGGTCTTGGTATCTTGAACTATATACAACACTTTTACAAAATTTGAGAATTTTTGGTATCTTGAACTATATACAACACTTTTACAAAATCTGAGAAGTTTTCAGTACTTTGTCTCCTCCAATTCTACTCCTCCATCAATCTCTTCTACGTCAAATTCAAACTCTCTCTAGTAAAGCAAACTAAAGAGAGCAAGCCATTATATCTTGGGAAGCATTAGTCTTGTTGTCTACCTTGCTCATTGGTAGAGACTAAATTGCTTTAAGGACAGTGTTATCTTGAAACTCGTCTCGGCTTTATCTTTGTTGTTTTCTTGTTTGGTTTGCACATATTCTTTTATATTTCTTACAATCTTAAAGCAAATTAACTATGGCTACCAAACAAGCTCTTCCAGATATGTCAAAGATGGAGCCATTTGATGGCAAGTTCAACAAAAGATGGGCAGCAAAAGTGTTGTTCTTCTTGGAAATGCTCTGTGTTTCTTACGTGCTCAAAATAGACAAATCAATCGACGAAACAGAGGCACGCAAGTATGAATCAGATAATACTACTTGTAGAGGCCATATCCTGCACTTCTTGGCCAACTCCTTGTTTGACATCTATGTCAAATTCACTTCAGCAAAGGAGATTTGGTCAGCACTAGAAAATAAACACGGCGCTAAGGATGTTGGCAAACGCAAGGACGTGGTGAGTGAGTTTCTGAAGTTCCAGATGGTTGATCATGATCCAATCAACAATCAAATCTATCAATTTCAACAACTGGTAGATAATCTGGAACAAGACGGAATTAGGATCGATGAGACCTTCTAGGCAGCGGCACTTCTGGAGAAGCTTCCTCCTTCTTGGAGCAAGTACAAGAAGAGAGGAAAGCACGATGATGCCAAGTTGTCTCTAGATACGGTGATCAAACACATACGCATTGAAGAGAACAACAGAATAGAGGAAGAGTCTCACAATCAAGAAGGCGTTAAGGCCAACGTTGTTGAGCATGCTATGAAGAAACAGAAGTTTCAAAACAACAACGGTGGCAACTAAAATGGTGGAACCAAAGGTAAGAAAATTGTTGTGCAGGTCCAAAAGAAGATCAAAGGAGTCTGCTGGGTGTATAGGAAGCCAGGACACCGAGCAGTCAACTGCAGGGAAAGGAAAGGTCAAGCCAGCAACCAAGCTAACCTTATGGAGGATACAGGCGCAGCAGATGATGTCATTGCAGCAGTCATCCTAACGCAGTAGTGCGACTGAATGGGTGGTAGACACAGGGGCTACCAGACATATTGCTACCAGTAAGAACCTATTTTTTTTATTATCAAGAAATAGGTAGTGGTGAACAAGTCTTCTTAGGAGATGCACATGGTAACCAAAATCTAGGAAAGGGTAGGGTGCTTCTCAAGTTGACATCTGCGAAAAAACTGGAGTTAAGCAATGTGTTACATATTTCTGCTATGCGTAGGAACTTGATATCCGGCATACTACTGAACAAGGCCAACGTTAAACGTGTTCTTGACTGTTGTTTTATCTAGAAATGAGGAGTTTGTTGGTAAGTGATTTTATAATGGTGGGCTGATTGTTCTTAACGCTATCTGTTTATCTAATAATAAAGGAGCATCTAGTTCGGTTTATTTTGTTGAATCTCTTGATATGTGGCATGCTAGATTAGGACATGCAAACATATGAGTCATAAAGAAACTCAAAAACATGAATATGATTTTATATGATGATGATAATTTTGACAAATGTGAGCATTGTGTTGAGGCTAAACATCATAAGAAACCACGTAAGAAAGTTGATAGAGTTTCGCAAAAACTTGGTCTAATTCATAGTGACTTAGGTGATTTTAAGAATCACGTGAGTAAATATGGTAAAAGGTATTATGTTACTTTTATTGACTACAAGAATGAAGTTGAAAACCATTTAAAGATCAAGAGGCTTAGGACTGATAGAGGTGGTGAATATAGTACAGATTCTTTACAAAGATTTTGTGAAGAAAATGGAGTTATTCATGAAGTCACACCCCCGTATACACCTCAATCAAACGGAGTAGCCGAAAGAAAGAATAGAACGCTTAAGAATATGATGAATACAATGTTGGTTAGTTCAGGATTTCCAGACAATATATGGAGTGAGGCAATCTTGACAGCATGTCATATTTTGAATAAAATTCCTCATAAGAAAATAGATAAACTGCCTTATGAGTTGTAGAAAGGCTACGCACCCCAACCTGAATTATTTGAAAGTGTGAGGGTGTTTAGCCAAAGTTGGTATTCCTGATTTTAAACGGAGTAGAATTGGATCAAGGACAAGAGATTGTGTGTTCATCAGATATGCAAAATAGTGCAGCATATAGATTCATGGCTATAGATAATAGTTATATAATGGAATCTAAGGATGCTGAATTCTTTGAGCATGTCTTCCCTATGAAGAGACAATCAGAAGTTGTGTCTAAATTTGAGCTAGGTGAATCAAGTAAAACCGTAGTTAATAAAGAAGTTGATTTACCTTGGAGAAGTAAGAGGCAATGAGTTGAGAAATCATTTGGGAATGATTTCACAATGGCGTTCATTTTAGAAGATGACCCTAAAACTTATGGAGATGCTATTAAATCAATTGATTTTAAGTTTTGGAAAGAAGCCATTAATAGTGAGCTTGAGTCAATTCTGAGTAATAACACTTGGGAATTGGTATATTTGCCTAGAGGTTGTAAACCTATCAGTTGTAAGTGGATCTTTGGAAAGAAGTTAAAGTCGGATGAAACATTTGATAAGTTTAAAGCTAGGTTTGTCGCTAAAGGATTCACGCAACAAGAGGGTATAGACTTTTTTGATACTTACTCTCCGGTTGCTAGAATCACTACGATTAGAGTGTTAATAGAACTTGCCTCCATTTACAAACTTGTTATCCATGAAATGGATGTAAAAACAACGTTTTTAAATAGAGATTTAGAAAAAGAGATATGTATGCAACAACCAGAAGATACGATAGTTAAAGGCCAAGAACAAAAAGTGTGTAGACCTAAGAAATCTTTGTATGGTCTTAAGCAATCACCTAAACAATGGCACGAAAAATTTGATAACGCAATGGTCTCAAATGGTTATGTTGTAAATGAAAGCGACTGTTGTGTGTATAACAAATTTGTTGACTGTCATGGTGTTATTATTTGTCTTTATGTTGATGGTATATTAATTTTTGGCACCAACATAAATGTTGTGAATAACACAAAATCGTTTGTCTTCTGTTTTGACATGAAAGATATGGGGAAAACGGATTTGATTCTTGGTCTTAAGCTAGTGGAGAAATATGGAGGTTACCTACTTTCTCAAGAACACTATGTTGAGAAGATATTGAAAAGGTTTAATCATTTTGATGTAAAACTAGTTAGTTCTCTGTATGATTCACATGTGATGTTGACAAAGAATAAATTTGAAAGTGTGTCTCAATGTGAATATACTAGGATAATTGGTAGTGTAATGCACTTGATGAATTGCACTAGACCCGACATTGCATATGCTGTAAATAGACTTGCATGATATACTCATAATCCTAATAAAGAGCATTGGTGTGCATTAAGACAATTATTGAGATATCTTAAAGGTACAATAAATGTAGGACTCATGTTTAGTGGTTCATCCGCTGTTTTAGAAGGCTATTGTGATGCTAACTGGGTGACTGATAATGATGAGATTAACTTCACTAGTGCATATGTGTTTACTTTGAATGGTGGAGCTATCTCTTGGAAGTTATGTAAACAAACTTGTAGTGCAAAATCTACAATAGAATCTGAATTTATTGCGTTAGAACTTACTAGTACAGAAGCTGAGTGGTTAAGGATTTTACTTGTTGATATTCCTTTGTGGTCTAAACCTATGCCTTCTGTATCTATTCATTGTGATTCTCAGGCTGCGATCACACGAGCAAAGAACAAGATTTATAAGGGGAAGAGCCGGCACATACGTCTAAGGCACAGTATTGTGCGTGACATGATAAGTTCAGGGGTGGTAAACTTGGATTATGTAAGAACCAAGTTTAACCTTGCTGACCTCTTAACTAAAGGACTAAATAAGAGGTTAGTCTATGAAACATCGAGGGAGATGTGACTTATTCCATCTGTAGAGAATTCGTAATGGAAACCCAAACCTCTATTGGTAGAGATCCTACAAACGGGTTCAAAGTGGTAAAAACAAGTCATGAAAGAGTTCTATGTTGCACTATCAAAATGTTCCTCCATAAGGTGTTGTTGTCGATAATGCTCACTGTAAAGAATCGAGGGTGAGATTTTGAGAATCTCTTAATGAAAATTCATAGCCATGTTGTATGGTGGTGTGAGCAGGCACACTTGATGAATTTCACCTATATAAGCTTGGAAGTGGTGTCGTTTCCTGTGAGAGTCTGGAAAACTCTCTAGAGAGCTTATGAATCCCGAGATAGGTGCATGGCCGATATCGCACGAAACTGCAAACTTGAAGAAGTAGATAATGATATGTCTTCTTGTTATTCATATAAACAATATTGGAGTAAGATTCAAGACGAAGTTCATCTTACTTCCGTTTATATAACTCAAGTTGTACTACCAGCGATTCAAGACCACAAGTCATTGTATCCGTTATATGTCATTATCTTCGATTGATAATGGAGAGGTCAATTGATTAACATTCTGAAATGTTTGTATATAATTTGGATCATGTGGGGGATTGTTGAAAAAGTACGTTAAAGTACTTTACTATATGCTCCAAACTTATATAAAACTTGTATGATGTTGTTTGGGAGTTTGAAATGATATTATGAACACTTTGAACTTGAAATAGGTCACTTGGATCGATCCATGTGTAGGATGGATAGAACCAAGTGAAAGCTGGAATAAAGTGAAGTGTTCTGGCAGACATAGATCGATGTGGTGTGGATGCAATGCTGAAAACTTTCTGTCCAACATAGATTGATACATCGATCGATCTATGTTGGCAGGATGCAAAGTTGAAAGTTTATGTCCGACGTCGATCGATGACATCGAACGATCGAAGTGACATCGATCGATTGATGTGCCAATAGACAGAACCTTTCACTTTGAATTGCATCTTTTGATCAAAGGTTCATCTCCATTCACCTATGAACGGCATGCAACTGACTAGGAGGAGTTTTAAACTGCTGAAATAAGTTTTGTTATTTTTTTTAACACAACCCTAAGGCCTATATAGTTGGTCTTGGTATCTTGAACTATATACAACACTTTTAAAAAAATCTGAGAATTTTTGAGCACTTTGTCTCCTCCAAGTCTTCTCCTCCATCAATATCTTCTACGTCAAGTTCAAACTCTCTCTAGTAGAGCAAACTAAAGAGAGCAAGCCGTTATATCTTGGAAAGCATTAGTCTTGTTGTCTACCTTGCTCATTGGTAGAGACTAAATTGCTTTAAAGACAGAATTATCTTAAAACTCATCTCGACTTTATCTTTGTTGTTTTCTTGTTTGGTCTGCACATATCCTTCTATACTTCTTACATTTATAATTAAATTAATTCGATAGCACCTCATCTCGAAGCTTAACTATGCATTTGTTGTTTTCACGACCTAATTGACAATGCCATAAAATAGTCATGTTTGAGTCGTTTGTCTTTTGCATTTTTTTACTTGGAATACTGGCTTTTTTTATATAAAATATAACGACCATTATTAAAATGTGTGAAGAATATTGTCCCATATTAGTCAGTTTGATAAAAACAATATATGAGTTATATGAGAATGATGTACAATCATCCATTACCTTAAGATTTTGAATTTTGAATGTATATAAGGCTCATCTCATAAGCATAAGTTTCAACAAAATGACCACTCTTATAAAACGTATCAGTAAAATAAGAGAAAAAATACTTATTCTTAAATTGAAATGAAAAACCTTTCGCGTCCAAACAAGACACATTAATAATTTTTGTGGAAAAACTAGCCACAAAATAACAATTTTATAAATCTAGAATCATTCCACATGGCCAGTGTATTGAATACCTTCTTATGGCTACTGTAGATTACTTCTTGCCATTAGCTACTCATAGGACTGTTAATTGATTGCTAGAATCTCGTGATTTATTTGTAAATCACTAATGTGGATCACATGTATAACGTACCTGTACGTTATATTGGCTAGATACATTGCAATTATTGACTGCATTAATTGTCAGATTTGATTATGATTGATTGTCAATTATTAAGTTTCCTTGATGGAAGGAATTGATTGTCAATCAAATAAGGAAAGGGGTCCCTGGTCTAGCCTATAAATAGAGGGCATGTGATATTCCATCAATCATAGCTATACAGCATTCAGATAGGCATAGGCTGGAAGGCACCATTGTAGCGCTCCGCTCCCGAACCCTAGTATCGGAAACGGTGCACCCGCCGTAGTCTACTACGAGAACTACAAAGCGTCGTTAAATTCTCTTACACGTCAGCAGTGACGTAGAAAATTTCGCAGCGGAAACGAAATAAATAAAATAAACATTCTTTTTATTTCAACATTTCAAATTCAACATCAGATAAATACCATGTCTAAGTTTATTATTACATGCCAACATAGAGAAAATAAAACCGCCAAATATATTATTTTCTAGCTCTAACTATCCCACTGTCTGCACTCAGCTTCTTCTTCTATGTATATGTAGTCGTACCCCTGCTCACCTGGGAAAAAATAAAGGGGTGAGTGATATAGGAATATCACCCAGTAGGTTCCCACCTCTTTCCGAACAATTTCATATATGGCAACAAATAGCATGTAATTCACACACACACATGAATGACTGAATAAGTAAATAAAAGCACATCACAACAGTTATGCGATGTCATGATGCATGCTTGTGACACACGCAACGATATCCCAACATCCGAATGCCTGTCTCTCTATCGTGCAATGCATGAACCTCGAGGTAATCCTACCACACGCCTCGTCAGGCCACACGCCCCGTCGGGCCACACGCCTCATAGGGCAACACGCCTCGTAGGGCAACACGCCTCGTAGGGCAACACGGCTCATAGGCCAACACGCCTCGTAGGGCCACACGCAACACGCCTCGTAGGGCCACACGCCTCATAGGGCCACACGCCTCGTAGGGCAACACGCCTCATAGGGCCACACGCCTCGTAGGGCAACACGGCTCATAGGCCAATGAAATGCTCGTGCCATGAATGCAAATGCATAATCATGCGGAATCCGGTGCATCCATACTCATATATAAGCCCGCGCCCATACACGTGCATATATATGTGCATGCATACTCCCACACACTTTTCTTTTTCCTCTTTTCTTCACCTATTTCCATATTTCCACAATTCCCTTATATCCTCTTAAATCATTACTCTCTTATATACAAATATAAATTCATTTACCTATTAATAAAATTATTTATCCTTACCTTTGTTTTCCCTAAGTATCCCCTAAATATATTTACGAATTTATATATAAATAGAATATATATTTTTTTTAAAAAAAAAACTGAATTCTGTTTTTTTTTTCCTTATTTAACATTTCCGTAAATAATTTAAATATTCATTCTTTTCATTTTAATCATATACAACTCTTCTATATATTTTCTGTTTTCTTTTTAATTGAAACTAAACTTAAAACCCAACCAAAAGAGAAAAACCCAAACCAAATCAAATACCCAAACCCCAGCCCCCAGCAGCCCAACCCACGCCAGCCCCTCCCAGCGCCCCTGCCCAGCCCGCCAGCCCCCCAGCGCCCCTGCCAGCCCGCCAGCCCCCCAGCGCCCCTGCCAGCCCGCCCCAGCCCCCTTCCCCCTTTTCCTTTATTTTCGGCCCTTTTTCCTGCCAACAACCAGGATAGCCCAAAATCCCCTTTTGTTATTTTTCTTCTGCTTGGGCTAAAACTCTCCCAGCCCATTACCGAAAATCAGGCCCTTTCTTTCCCTATTATTTCCTTCTTCAACTTTTAAGCCCAATTTACTTACAACTTTCCCAAACAATATATATATAATTTCAATTCTTCATTTCAATTCTTCTTCCAACTACAATATAAACATATCTCTAATCAACACTATTTTTTTTTCTTTACTACCGTACATCCGAAACAACAACAACATATACATAACATCTTTATGCAACAAAGGAAAACAACTAGAACATATAACATATCAACTTGAATTATAACATAAACAACAATTTAAACACATAACAAATAATTCATATATGAAATAAATTCAAAAGAGAGAGCCACCTACCTCTTAATTGTAGTCTAAGATTAGTGGTGATGATGTGGTGGTATTGGTGGTGGTAGAGGTGGTGTAGGCTTCCTTCTCCACCTTCTTTTCCCCTTTTCCTTTCTCTTCCCCTTTTTTTCTCTTTTTCTTTTGCTCATTCTTATCAACCCACGGTAACTTCATTTTTTTTTCCCTTTATACTTGGCCATTTGGCCTTTTACATTTAATAGAAAAGGAAGGTTCATCCCCCTAGTTTAATTGGGATAAGGGGTCATTTATGGTGGGTTATTTGAAAGGGGTTTCTTTTTATTAATTTAAAAATATTATGTCCTTTCATTTTTCTTTTATTATTCCTATTATCTTTTTTTTATTTTTCATTTTAGTGTTATTTGTTTTTTTTTGCGGGTTATAACAGTCTACCCCCCTTACAATAAGTTTCGACCCCGAAACTTGCGTATGGTGTAACCAATGACTTAGTATGGTCTACTTAATTTAGCCACCTAGATAATGATCACACTATACATCCGTTACATACGTTGATATGTTCACATTACACTTCCCTGACATAGGACTCAATCTTCAAAATAATTTTTCTAATCCATTTCTCTTTGCTTATTTAAGGTCGTAACTTAATCTACCTATGATAATTAGATCAACTTAAGGTTATTATCATCATACCGAGGTTTTATGACCCAATCGTCGATGCATAATGTCCTTGTATCTGCGGCCATCAGCAGCTCTCTGAAATCAATTCTTAGATGTACTATAATCTTTAACTTAATTCTCTATAATGACACCTTATAAACCTTTATTTATACCAATTGACGCGTCTCATTCAACTTATTATAGTCTACAATCTCAAATTTTTAACTCGTCATTTATGCTTCATCTTCTAGTTACATGTTCAAAATAAATACATGTCTAAAATATCCAACAACTCCTCCGAGTTATTACTCATCACACTTAATAGATATAGAGTCAAGTCTTAAAATCAATTCTTGTGTACTTACGAGCTAGTTCTATAATCATGTCCTTATTTTTTTTCAGATATATCATCAACACCTAGTATACGAAGTATGTGCATGGACATATTTACTTTGCTTTAAAGTAGTTTACGAAGCTATAGCTCTAACTATTTGAAATAATATACATTCTAATTTTTTTTCTAAACACAAGACATACGGTATCATATGTTTGTTTTCGTAAAGCAGTGTCTCAAATGACCATTTGTAACATAATGGTACAACTTACTTCGCAAAAATATTTCGATGAAATTGCTTTAAAACAGTTGAAACACAATAATCACAAAGTGATTTTTTTTTTAACAAAATGATTTCAGTACGGTTCTTTGTCTTTATAAAAAAAACACAAATTCTGAAAACTATGTTTTGTTTCGCAAAATGAAACAATTTGAAAACTCAACAACTATAAAGCTTCATAAAGTAATACGGGTAAGATACTTCTCGTTTTTTTTAAACACTATATATATGTTGAAACTATCTCCGCCTCACGAAATTAAATACGTTCATCGTAAGCAGATGAATACGTTCAAAAGCATTAAATGATGTAATACTTGCAATGTCGATGGTTGATAAATAAATTTATTTAAGCAAAATCAATATGCCTAAATGAGAATTTGAGAAGTATAAGAAATATGTAAACACATGGTTCTTTGAAAACATTGATGTTTAAAAAAAAACATCTATCTTCCAGAGTTGTCAAAGAAGTTGAAATTTCATTATGTTGATATACCAACTTGGAGAGGAATATAGTCTTGTAAAGTAATATACCAACAATTGGAACTAGTTGAAATGTTTAGTAGCAAAAATCGTTGAAATACTTTTGGAGTATACAATATGTCTTGGTGTACGTGCGTATACGAAAACGTTTAAAAAAATAATAGTCTAATACTTCGTATATTTGTTTTTTTAAGTCATCCCTTAATGTTAGTGAAAACTCCACCTATGTACCATTTCTTAAAAATCTTCCATTTAAATTGTCCAACCCTAGTATGACATACTAACTATTGATTGACTTAGGGAATTCTAATTCACCATGTTTCCGCGCGCCAAACTAATCCACTGCACCTCGTTACTTGGTTATTTGAACCACTACTTGTTCATGTCTGCTCTATTTTAATGCAAGCCTATTAAGTTCAAGTCAAGTAACTCAACGTTCTATAAATCAACAGTTCATGAAAGGCTGTATAGATTCATTATTCCCATGAACATCGTTATAGCCGATTCACGCCTTCTACTACCGATCAATATCTCTAGTAAACCTAATACCTTCGTCCTACTTAATAACTCTAAATTTCAACATCTTAACTCTATACTATAAATTCCTTTATACCATGTCCCTCACTAAACTCTACTGATTATATTGCTTGTGAGTCGTTACTTAGTTTCTATCCTTTTACTATAAATCATGTCTTAATATCCATTATACTGTTATAATTCATTTCTTAGTAGCTATGGTCTCAATTCAGATACCACTGCCAGAGTAGAGGCATGACCCGCTTCGAGTACCCCGATGGTACTGGTCTCACGCTACTGCTTTGATAAGGCAGCCTGAATAATTTCCTATTCCATTAATATGTCAACTAACATTCGTAGTAAGGTGTTTTGATTAACACTGTAACCCATACAACTTAATTATGTAGTATTCAACTAGGGTCTCTAGGATCACAGCTTAGGGAATGTGCAGGAGTTATGATCAAAACTTAAACAAGGCAAACAAGTAAAGTCACATGGTACACCCTAGGTATACGTGTCCCTTAACCGATCATATCCTTAAATTTGAGGTCATAACTTATTTCTTAGGATCGCGCTTAGTATCATGATTTCTTACGTCTATTATCACGTCCTATTTCTAAATCATAAATAGTATATAATCGACACTTATGGCTAAATCAATACTTATGTTCAGGATCATCGCTTATGTTCAAATCATCACTTATGTCTAAGATTGTGACTTAGGAGCAACACCGTAACTTAATTTTCTAAAATCATGGCATAAATCTACGTTTCCGCCGTGGATCCAGAGCCATGCTCAGAAGATCACACTGTCAATACATAGTACCTCTTGAACTCATCCTGAAATTAAGTCCAAGGGATCAGGATGTCTGGTAATTCAGTAGCTGTTGCCGTTGTGCTAGGATTTTGGTCATGGTGACCATGGCACCCGTAAGTGTTTAGGGAATAACCCCTGATTCGGGTGGTTAATATTGGCTTGTTCACGACTTATCGGCATTTATGGTAGTGAGAACAGACGAAATTATTTATTTACTTAATTCATGCTAAGTTGAGAGGTATTGTAGGAAATTTTTTAATCACTTATAGGGTGCATGCAAAAGTTTAAGGGCAAAATGGTAAACAAATAGAGAAATACGATCTCACGATCTCACACCCCTTAACCCGATCATGACTTAACTCTAAGATTGTCTCTTAAGTCTACTCTGTTCATTAGAAGTAAAATCGTCTCTTTAAGGAAAAGATCAGAGCTTACGTCTAAGTGATCTAGTTAATCCTGCGTTTCCGAGGCGGATCTGGAGCCTCGGCTCTGATACCACCTGTAGCGCTCCGCTCCCGAACCCTAGTATCGGAAACGGTGCACCCGCCGTAGTCTACTACGAGAACTACAAAGCGTCGTTAAATTCTCTTACACGTCAGCAGTGACGTAGAAAATTTCGCAGCGGAAACGAAATAAATAAAATAAACATTCTTTTTATTTCAACATTTCAAATTCAACATCAGATAAATACCATGTCTAAGTTTATTATTACATGCCAACATAGAGAAAATAAAACCGCCAAATATATTATTTTCTAGCTCTAACTATCCCACTGTCTGCACTCAGCTTCTTCTTCTATGTATATGTAGTCGTACCCCTGCTCACCTGGGAAAAAATAAAGGGGTGAGTGATATAGGAATATCACCCAGTAGGTTCCCACCTCTTTCCGAACAATTTCATATATGGCAACAAATAGCATGTAATTCACACACACACATGAATGACTGAATAAGTAAATAAAAGCACATCACAACAGTTATGCGATGTCATGATGCATGCTTGTGACACACGCAACGATATCCCAACATCCGAATGCCTGTCTCTCTATCGTGCAATGCATGAACCTCGAGGTAATCCTACCACACGCCTCGTCAGGCCACACGTCCCGTCGGGCCACACGCCTCATAGGGCAACACGCCTCGTAGGGCAACACGGCTCATAGGCCAACACGCCTCGTAGGGCCACACACAACACGCCTCGTAGGGCCACACGCCTCATAGGGCCACGCGCCTCGTAGGGCAACACGCCTCATAGGGCCACACGCCTCGTAGGGCAACACGGCTCATAGGCCAATGAAATGCTCGTGCCATGAATGCAAATGCATAATCATGCGGAATCCGGTGCATCCATACTCATATATAAGCCCGCGCCCATACACGTGCATATATATGTGCATGCATACTCCCACACACTTTTCTTTTTCCTCTTTTCTTCACCTATTTCCATATTTCCACAATTCCCTTATATCCTCTTAAATCATTACTCTCTTATATACAAATATAAATTCATTTACCTATTAATAAAATTATTTATCCTTACCTTTGTTTTCCCTAAGTATCCCCTAAATATATTTACGAATTTATATATAAATAGAATATATATTTTTTTTAAAAAAAAACTGAATTCTGTTTTTTTTTCCTTATTTAACATTTCCGTAAATAATTTAAATATTCATTCTTTTCATTTTAATCATATACAACTCTTCTATATATTTTCTGTTTTCTTTTTAATTGAAACTAAACTTAAAACCCAACCAAAAGAGAAAAACCCAAACCAAATCAAATACCCAAACCCCAGCCCCCAGCAGCCCAACCCACGCCAGCCCCTCCCAGCGCCCCTGCCCAGCCCGCCAGCCCCCCAGCGCCCCTGCCAGCCCGCCAGCCCCCCAGCGCCCCTGCCAGCCCGCCCCAGCCCCCTTCCCCCTTTTCCTTTATTTTCGGCCCTTTTTCCTGCCAACAACCAGGATAGCCCAAAATCCCCTTTTGTTATTTTTCTTCTGCTTGGGCTAAAACTCTCCCAGCCCATTACCGAAAATCAGGCCCTTTCTTTCCCTATTATTTCCTTCTTCAACTTTTAAGCCCAATTTACTTACAACTTTCCCAAACAATATATATATAATTTCAATTCTTCATTTCAATTCTTCTTCCAACTACAATATAAACATATCTCTAATCAACACTATTTTTTTTTCTTTACTACCGTACATCCGAAACAACAACAACATATACATAACATCTTTATGCAACAAAGAAAAACAACTAGAACATATAACATATCAACTTGAATTATAACATAAACAACAATTTAAACACATAACAAATAATTCATATATGAAATAAATTCAAAAGAGAGAGCCACCTACCTCTTAATTGTAGTCTAAGATTAGTGGTGATGATGTGGTGGTATTGGTGGTGGCAGAGGTGGTGTAGGCTTCCTTCTCCACCTTCTTTTCCCCTTTTCCTTTCTCTTCCCCTTTTTTTCTCTTTTTCTTTTGCTCATTCTTATCAACCCACGGTAACTTCATTTTTTTTTCCTTTATACTTGGCCATTTGGCCTTTTACATTTAATAAAAAAGGAAGGTTCATCCCCCTAGTTTAATTGGGATAAGGGGTCATTTATGGTGGGTTATTTGAAAGGGGTTTCTTTTTATTAATTTAAAAATATTATGTCCTTTCATTTTTCTTTTATTATTCCTATTATCTTTTTTTTTATTTTTCATTTTAGTGTTATTTGTTTTTTTTTTGCGGGTTATAACAACCATTTCCGTAAGAATTCTTCTCTGCAGCAGGCTTCCGATTCGAAGGCGACGACTAAGCGATAATGGCCGGATGTAACTTTTATGCTTCCGTTAATTGTTTTGGCCTAACATTTGGTATCAGAGACACCTCTGGCCATATCGTTTGCATTTAGAAAACTTTCTTCCGTACCCTTTAACGCAATTTAATCGTTCAAAGGTTACGGAATTATAGTTTTCGAGGCCTTCAGTATTCAATTATGCGTATGGTTAAAGTTTACGAAATTATGGTTCTATGCCAATATGCATAATATACGTTGATATTTGTGATTACCTGTTAATATGTTGATGTGCATGAATAAAGGAGCATGTATGCAGGCATGCGTATGTACTAACATGTCAGTGCATAAACAAACAATATACCAAAGGTGGAAATTCTAAAACCAATACGGCAGCAACAAAATGCAAGGATAGAATATGCTTAACAACCAACCCAACTTATTACATGGCTAGCGCTAGATTAATTGCCTTTTCTGTTGCCGAATTCATTGATTTAGAAAACGGAGATAGAATCTTTTCTACCCTTCGAAACCTTGAAATTGTTTTGATTTGAGTTGGTGAGTGGTTCTATATGGCAGTTGTCATAAAGAATTTGTAAAACAATTGGCATCAGTTTTCGGACATGCATGATCCCGGATTCAATTCTTGAAATTCATTCTTCATATTGTTTTGGACTTGTTCTTTTGGATTCTTTCTATTACAATGTCACTATTTTAGGGTTGTTGGAGTTCACTTGCTTTTGATTAAGAGAAAACAACAGTTGGGTTTTGCAATTTCTCCAGCTATTCAGTAATTGTTGCTATGGTATTTTAAGTAGCCTCAGTTATTAGTTAAAAAATTTTTTTTGTGGCAAATACATAAGGTGAACTATTGAAAGTGTGATAAATACATCGTGCATGTAATCTCTGTCTAGAAAGTCGGTACTTAAGCGGGACCGTTGTGACCCCACCGCACGGCCTGGGATTTTACGTGGAATGGTAATTCCTGTCTAGGAAATTGATTCATGATCTTTCCTGGGGTATTGCCGAATCGGTTCATTTCACATTTTCATTATGATTTCATCTTTTGTTGATGTCATATAAAGGATTTTTTAAAGTTGATGACATATAAAGAATTATTTTCTTAATTTTAAGATTAGTCGCAGCATCTTAAAATTATACGGTATAAAGAAAATAAAATGTCATCATAACTATTGTTTTGATTAATAAGGTAATCACTCTGCCCCACAGAGAAGTGGTTGCTTTATTGATCAAGAAAATTAAACATAAACATTTCCTATGCCCACAGGTACGGAAATATTTTGGTTGTTTAATTTTCATATCGTTTTAAAGAATAACTATATAAATATATTGATGGCATATTAAAGATTATTTTCTTAATTTTAAGATTAGCCACATCATCTTAAAATTATATGGTATACATAAAATAAAACGTCATCATACATATGATTTTGATTAATAGAGTAATCAATCTGCCCCGCGGGGAATCGGTTATTTTATTGATCAAGAAAATTAAACATAAACATTTCCTATGCCCACAGGTACGGAAATATTTTGGTTGTTTAATTTTCATACCGTTTTAAGTATATTCTATGCATGAGTGCAATCTCTACCCACAGGAAGGTTTAGAATATACTATTTGAATTAACTTGATTAATTCATTCTGGTTATATATGTTCATAGCATGATATGTGTTTCTTTGGTTATGCAGTTATTCCCACTACTGCTTTATTTGATTCTGCTAAAACTCCAATGTTGACTGGTGACAATTTTACTGAATGGAAGGATAATATCCTTTTGACGTTAGGGTGTATGGACTTAGACCTAGCAATCCGTGAGGAAAAACCACCAAATCCTACGGAATCAAGTACACCATCTGAAAGGTCTAGTTACGAACGCTGGGAGTGATCTAATCACCTCAGCATGATGCTTATCAAGTCTCGTATAAGTCCAAGCATTAGGGGTTCTATCCCGAATCTTGATAATGTCAAAGCTTACATGAAAGCCATTGATGAACAATTCGTAAGCTCTGACAAGGCGGTTGCCAGCACCCTTATGAAGAGGGTTTCAAACATGACCCATGACAGAAGCCGTGGTGTGCGCGAGCACATCATGGAGATGAGGGACATTGTTGCTAAATTAAGCTCCCTAAATGTTAAAATCTCGGAGTCATTCCTGGTGTATTCCATACTCAACTCTCTCCCTTCGGAGTATACTCCATTCAAGATCTCATACAACATACATAAAGAGAACTGGTCAATTAATGAACTTCTGACCTTGTGTGTTCAAGAGGAGCAAAGGTTGAAGAATGAGTCCATTGAGTCTGTACATCTTGCGACTCATTTTATGAGAAATGCAAAGAAGGGCAAAGGTGTTCCAATGAAGAAAACCGGCAATAAAGACACGTGTCGATTTTGCAAGAAAAGGGGACACTGGAAGAAAGATTGTCTGAAAGTATAAGGGATGACTGGAGAAGAAAGGTAATTTGTCCTTTGTGTGTCATGAATCTAATTTTACTAAGGTTTCTGATAATACATGGTGGATTGATTGTGGTTCTAAAATTCACATTGCGAAAACCATGCATGGCTTTCTAAACCTGAGGAAGCCAAATGAAAGTGAGCAATGCATCTATTCTGGAAACCGAATGCGCTCTACTGTTGAAGGAGTGGGATCTTATATGCTCATTTTGAAAACTGATTTTCAACTTGATTTAGAAAACACTTTTTATGTACCTTCTTTTTCCAGAAATTCAGTTTCTCTTTCAAGACTTTCGATTATTGGATATGATTTCTATTCACATCCTTTTGTAATGAATGTTTTGAAAGAGAATAAAGTTATTGGTTCTGCGAAATTGAATGGTTTTCTATTTCATCTTGAGTTAGATCCCATTTACGAGCATACTCTTTTAACAGAAACTGGTACAAAGCGTTGTATTATCAATGAGAACTCATAAAGTCTTTGGCACAAAAGATTGAGACATATCTCAATAGAAAGAATGAAAAGATTGGTGAATGAAAGAGTTTTGCAAACTCTAGATTTCACTGATTTAGGTACTTGTGTGGGATGCATAAAGGGCAAGCAAACCAACAAGACCATTAAGGGTGCCAAAAGAAGTTCTCAACTTCTTGAAATCATACACACGGATATCTGTGGACCTTTTCATACACCTTGCTTGAATGGTCAGAAATACTTTATTTCATTTATCGACGACTATTCAAGGTTCATGTATCTCTATCTTCTATTTGAAAAAAAAAATCTGAAGTACTTGATGCGTTCAAAATCTTCAAATTAGAAGTAGAGAAACAAAATGAGAAGACAATTAAAATTGTCCGATCCGATAGAGGTGGTAAATATTATGGACGTTACACAGAAAAGGCACAAATGATTGGTCCATTTGCCGAATTCCTTCAAAAGGAGGGTATTGTTGCTCAATACACCATGCCTGGAACACCACAACAAAATGGTGTTGCTGAAAGAAGGAATCGGACTCTTATGGACATGGTCAGGAGCATGATTAGCACAACGAGTTTGCCTATATCTTTTTGGAGTGAAGCCCTTAAAACCGCTGTGTATGTTTTAAATAGGGTTCCATCTAAGGCCGTTCCTAAAACACCTTTCGAGTTGTGGAATGGTTGGAAACCAAGTTTAAAACATTTACACATATGGGGTTGTCCAGTTGAAGTTAGGGTATACAACCCTGTTAGTTTATAAAATGTTTTGATGATACAAAAAGATGTTTTAAAAAGAATAAGACAATTTCATATCTTAAGCAAAATTGAAGTAAACATGTGCGAGATAAAAAAAATCTCTCATGAATCGGATGAAGGTTACATCAGCTCCTCAAGAGATCCATGTGAAGGTTGGTAAAAATTTAAGCACTCAGAATAACGTCATACTCTCAGCTAAGAGACGTAGATCGATTGACGTATATCTGAGAGACGTTGATCTCTCAGTTAAACATACGTCGATCGATCGACGTATAACTGAGAGACGTCGATCTCTCAGCTTCAGGTATGTCGATCGATCGACATACATCTGAGAGACGTCGATCTTTCAGCCTAATGACGTCGATCGATCGACGTCATTCTGAGAGACGTCGATCTCTCAGCCAGGCTGACGTCAATCGATCGACGTCTGACTGAGAGACGTCGATCTCTTAGCTCTGGCACGTAGATCGATCGACGTCTCCAGAGTTCAAAAATTTTCAAACGTTGGAACAAAATCCAAGGGAGATTTATGATATTTTCTCTCTCCAATCTTGCTCAAATTTCTTGTGGACTTTAACCCAACATACTACATGCTTCCTTGTCTATTTTAAACATGTCTAAGATTCTCTAGGGTGGCTATCCAAGATCAAATCACTCCATAGGGTGGCTAAAGACTATTTGGGCACTATCTTGACATTTTTGAAGATGAAGACTTGGTGGAGAGCCTCAAAAACGTGGTCAACTTTATTTATAAATAGAAGAGGCTTGGATGAAGCAATTACACACTTTTTCAACATCATCTAGCTTCATTTACCATTGTTGTATATTTCTCTCATACTTGTAAATTTGTTTAAAGCTTGTCTAGCTTTTCTTTGATCTTCATTATTGTATATTGAGAGAAAAAGAGTCAAGCACAAGAGGAACCATAAATATTTGATCTTTTGCTTGTGCTTAGACTTGTGAGAAAGTGTGATCTTTACCATATTTCTTCAACCCACTGTGAGAAGTTCTTGAGGGAACTTTTGTTGAAGTTGTGAGGAAGCAAGAAGTTGTTCTTGCTAATAGTTGTAGTTGCTGTGGTTGCACAAGTGTGTTGTGCAAGAAGTTGCTGTTGTTGTGGCTTACACTAAAGTGTTAGTGTAAGTGTTGCTGTGGTTGTTCTTATTGTTCATAATAAGAAGAGTAGTTGTTGAAAATCCACTTTGGAAACAAAGTGGTAGTGGAGTAGAATCATTTACGATTCGAACCACTCTATATCCGGTGTACTCATTCACTACTTCTCATCTCCATTCTTGCTCTGATTTTGAATATCCTTTTTGAGTTGAGACAAACGAGAAAATTCCGCAAAAAGAGCCAAACACTCTATTCACCCCCCCTCTAGAGTGTATTTCGGACCTAACAAACCCAAGCATAAAGAAACTGGATGAACGAACGAAAAGCGGTTATTTTATTGGATATGTAGTTAACTCCAAAGGATATAGATTTTATTGTCCCTCACATACTCCTAAAGTGGTTGAAGCTAGAAATGCTAAGTTTCTAGAGGACTATGAAGTCAGTGGGAGTGATTCGAATCGAGAATTCAATTTTGAGAAAATAAGGGATACACATGTTGTACCTTTATATGTAGACAATTCGGTTGCTATTCATCATAATGAAGAGCCACCAATTGTGCAACCTCAAATTGAAGAATCACATCAAGAACAAACTGAACCCACTAATCCCACATCTACTGAACAAGTGGGAGTACGAAGATCCTCAAGAACTAAAAGGCCAGCAATTTCTAGCGATTATGTTGTATATCTTCAAGAGTCCGATTATAACATTCGACTAAATCATGACCCCATCTCATTTTCACAAGCCATGAATTGTGACAAATCGTCACTATGGTACGATGCCATGAAAGAAGAGATGGAATCAATGGCTAAAAACAACGTCTGGAAACTTGTTCCGTTACCAAACAGAGCCTCTGTGGTGGGATGCAAATGGGTCTTTAAGACCAAAAGAGACTCGTTTGGTAACATTGAACGATATAAAGCCAGACTTGTAGCCAAAGGTTTCACTCAGAAAGAATGCATTGATTACCATGAAACCTTCTCTCCAGTCTCAAAGAAGGATTCATTTCGGATAATCATGGCATTAGTAGCTCATTTTGATCTCGAGCTACATCAAGTGGATGTGAAAACTGTGTTTTTGAATGGGGTTCTTGATGAAGAGGTATACATGCGTCAACCTGAAGGCTTTGTCAATTCTGATAATGATTAACTGGTTTGCAAATTGAATAAATCCATATATGGGCTTAAACAGGCTTCACGTCAATGGAACATCAGGTTTCATGAGGTAATCTCTTCATTCGGTTTCGTAGAGAACATTGTTGATCAATGTATATACCTCAAGACGAGTGGGAGCAAATACATTTTCTTAGTCCTATATGTGGATGATATTCTACTGGCAAGCAGTGATCTTGGGTTATTGCATGAGACTAAGCGATTTCTCGCTTTGAACTTTGATATGAAGGATATGGGTGAAGCCTCTTATGTCTTTGGCATAGAGATTCACAGAGATAGAACAAGTAAAATACTTTGTCTTTCTCAGAAGGCCTACATCATCAAGGTACTTGAGAAATTTGCTATGCAGAATTGTGCGTCCGTTGCGTCACCTATTGTCGAGGGAGAAATAAAGATTGAACATTATTGCTTCATTCACGATGGAGGCTGAGTTCATTGCAGTTTATTGCATGCTATGAAACTACGTCACAGGCCTTATGGATGAGAAATTTCATCAATGGTCTTAAGGTTGTCGATATTGTTGATAGACCCATAAAGATTTTCTGCGACAATTCAGCTGATGTGTTCTTTGCGAAAAATAATAAAAGTGGGAGTCGCAGTAAACATATCGACATAAAGTATTTGAAGGTCAAAGATCATGTTAGACAAGGACAAGTAAAGATTGAACACATTAGTACGGAGTCAATGGTTGCTGATCCTATGACTAAAGAATTACCGGTTAAAGTTTTCAGGGATCATGCTACTGATATGGGACTTCTTAGTTCTCCTTGATTTGTTATACTTTGATCTTATTTGTCTAGACATTTGTTGACTTTGAATATGCGCATTTAAAGTTGTAGGATCTATTTGATCCATGGACGTGGACCCATTTTGAGATGATTTATAGTAAATCATTCATTTTGTTCGATTGAGTGTATGATGCATTGTAATTCTTGGAAGGGAGTGCTTGACATCAAAGCATGACCGTCTTGATTCGTGTGTTGTATTTTCAATCTAAGTTTGATAGTCAATAGATCCAAGTGACAATAAAATTATGGCCATATTGTTTTGTCACTTATGCCGTGTTATCCAGCATTCGACATGTGATCCAAGTGGGAGAATGTTAGAATCAATTATAATTATTATAATTGATTGCTAGAATCTCGTGATTTATTTGTAAATCACTAATGTGGATCACATGTGTAACGTACCTGTACGTTATATTGGCTAGATACATTGCAATTATTGACTGCATTAATTGTCAGATTTGATTATGATTGATTGACAATTATTAAGTTTCCTTGATGGAGGGAATTGATTGTCAATCAAATAAGGAAAGGGGTCCCTGGCCTAGCCTATAAATAGAGGGCCTGTGATATTCCGTCAATCATAGCTATACAGCATTCAGATAGGCATAGGCTGGAAGGCTCCATTTCCGCAAGAATTCTTCTCTGCAGCAGGCTTCCGATTCGAAGGCGACGACTAAGCGATAATGGCCGGAGGTAACTTTTATGCTTCCGTTAATTGTTTTGGCCTAACAAGGACAACTTCTAACACGTAACTATGTTTGCGTATATCCAACTCTATATTTTATCATAGGCAGAAGTCTCTAAGACAATGTGGTAATATTGTTGTTATAAGTTCACACAAATATGAGAACTACAATAAACGTCAATAATCTAAGAAGAAATTAGGCATACTATACTCGATCATAAAGATAGCTGAGGGCCATGTATCACCCTTTTTGTTCTTTTAGGATGAAAAGTTTATCTTCTAATGCCTTTTCTTGTCTAATTGGAAACAGTTTGGTTCTCTCATAGTCACTAAATTAAGTGTCCTTCTTATCTTGTGCAGTAACAGTTGATAGACACAATTTTTATTATAAGTCATCGATAAACAACTTCTATGTGTTTCTAACACATTTATATAGTTGCGTATATCCGATCCTTCTATATCTTGCTATAGACGAGAGCCTCTAAAGCAATGGAGTAATATTGTTGTTGTAGTATATCAGCCAATGATTCCTGATAGCGCTTATTCACTTTTTCTTTTTCTTTTTCACTTTCTTGGATTTAAGATTAGACTTCTTCGAGTTGTGTTTTCTTTGTCACCTCGTACCATGTCTATTTGTGATGTATACTCCTTTCTTTTAGAATTAGATGAGATATCTTTCTCAGAAGTCGAAAGCAAGTCAAACATGTATAAAAGAGATTTCTAAAAATGGTTCATGTTATAGTTCATGACGATCTGCAAATAACTCTTTGGTACAACAACAACATTATCTCATTGTTTTAGAGGCTCTCGTTTATAGGTGTTGATAAACCATAATTAAATCGTCTGTTAGTCAACAGTCAACGGTTTAGCCCCAGTAGCTCAGCACTCAAAAATATTGCAGTTCAGCAAGTACCGCAGTTCAGCAGGTCAGCGCCTAAGCATAGCTGTTCAGCCTCGGCTGCACCTAAGCGGGGCATCATGACGCCCTTATAACATCAAAGAATATGCAAGGTTTGCACCTCGGCACCAACTTCCGTTTATGTTCAAATGCCACACTTCAGACCACTTCAGCGGGATAAGAGCTAGTCATGCACTTCGGCAGAGTTCAGCTGTGTACCACATCAAATGAACCAAGTACGATACTACCTTGTGGAAACCTCAAGCAGAGGTGCAATTCGAATAAAGCAATTACAGCTGGTTATTATTCCTGAACACGCCAAGGTCACAACAGCCGGCCTACTAGTTATATCAGTCAGGCCGGCCTATTAGTCACATCAGTCAGACTACTGATCATATCAGCAGACCTACGGCGCTATAGACTTTCTGCTCCAAGCAAGCGTCCTCTCCACAATCCACTATCTACTATCAGAAGCCAAAGGTGGGAAAAGTCTGTAAAAGCAAGCCAACCAAGACAAAGAAATGGGGAGATCCAGAGCCGGATTTCAAACATCCATACTCTAAAGCAAGTTCATACACTCTGCTCCTCGGCATTCACTGTGAGAAACTCCTAACTCACCCCTTAAATTACAAATCTCAGTGAAATATGGCCCAAACTGACTTGAGCGTCGGAGGGTTTTTCCCGGGGCCAACCCCCCGGGACCTCTGATATGTGCTTCTTTGTGGAGGATATTTGGCGCTATTCCAGCTATACATTCTCAATCCCGGTTAACAACTATTCAAGTTAACTGACGGAACAAAGTTGAGGTCGTCTAGACCCTTGGTGAAGATCCGGCTTCATCATTTGGCGCTAGAAGGAAGGCCCCCTTAGTCCCTTAACCCAGAAAACAGCTACTCAATGCTTTGCTAGCAATTACTCAGAGCTTTTCTAATTGTCCTTGGAAGCTATTGAGAGAAAGATGAGTAAAAAAGATAGTCAAGGGTACAAGCAACCTATGACGTCCAGGAGGAGTCAAAGGTCTTCTCAGCAACAAACCGGTCAATGCTCTACGGAGCCGGGAGAATCTTCAACTCCCATTGCCTTCACATATGAAGAGCACATGCGAGCCATTCGCTATGTGGCTCAAAACCCAGAGGTCTTCCAAGCTGTAGTGAGGGAAATGAAGGGGAAGGCCTCTGCAGCAAAGTCCAGTGGGTCTCATTCCGGTAACTCTCACCCACTGGAACACATAGAGTATTCTCCCACTCGGCCTGGTTATTGACCCAGGCGTCAGGCCGAATTTATGGCCGAGGCAAGACGGCCAGAACCAAAGTCTAACCACCAGAGTTTAAGACGTACTCAGAAAACCTCCTTGCCATTTAAGCATGGCAGAAAAATTGACAATAAAGGCAAAGCACCGTTGCAGGAAAGGTGCTCTGTCAAGATTCAGTTAGGAGGCCGAGGAAAAGAAAGGAACCCTCTGCTGGCTTCAAAAGCCCATATTCTGTCCTACATGAGGAGAAAATCTCTGGCGAAAGAACCCCAGCCCCTGGCTGGACCTGTCCGCAAAAGAAACCATCGACTGTACTGCCTTTATCATCATGATATTGGTCATGATACAGAAGATTGTAGGCAGCTCGGGCAAGAGATTGGGCGTCTTATTGAGCTGGGTCAGCTGCAACGTTTTTATAATCCGAGGTCTAGGCACCACAACAGGCTAGATTTTGGCGGACCCCCTCCAGATGAAAGTTGTAAACCCAGGCCTCATCAAGGTTTTCTAAGTGATGAGGATTCAGATCCCGATAAAAGGGGGTTACGGGTTTCTAAGCATATAAGGCTGCTATAACGGCAACAGTCTCTGATTCAATCGGATCATGGTCTCTCTCTTCTTGTGCTCATCCAGTATCTTTTGGCTCAGCCTTATGTGATCGAGGGATCAATTTCTTATATTCTTATTTGGCATTCAGCCAGGAAAAGTTAAGTCACCTTATTGTGCATGGAGCAATAATTTATGCCTATCTATCACCCACAACGAAAGTGGGGGCATATACATCTTTACCCCAGCAGGTCTGGGAGGTTGAGCAGGTCTCAATAGGATGGGACAGGTTTTCCGATATTCTTACCCCAGTAGGTCTAGGAGGTTGAGCAGGTCTCAACATTATCTTTACCCCAGCAGGTCTGGGAGGTTGAGCAGGTCTCAACATTATCTTTACCCAAGCAGGTCTGGGAGGTTGAGCAGGTCTCAACATTATCTTTACCCCAGCAGGTCTGGGAGGTTGAGCAGGTCTCAATAGGATGGGACATGCTTCCCGATATTCTTACCCCAGCAGGTCTGGGAGGTTGAGCAGGTCTCAACATTATCTTTACCCCAGCAGGTCTGGGAGGTTGAGCAGGTCTCAACATTATCTTTACCCAAGCAGGTCTGGGAGGTTGAGCAGGTCTCAACATTATCTTTACCCCAGCAGGTCTGGGAGGTTGAGCAGGTCTCAACAGCGGGATAAGTTCCCTATATCTTCACCTCAGCAGGTCTGAGAGGTTGAGCAGGTCTCAACATTATCTTTACCCCAGCATGTCTGGGAGGTGGAGCAGGCCTCAACATATATCTTCACCTCAGCAGGTCTGAGAGGTTGAGCAGGTCTCAACAGCGGGATAAGTTCCCTATATCTTCACCTCAGCAGGACTGAGAGGTTGAGCAGGCCTCAACAGCGGGATAAGTTTCCTATATTTTCACCTCAGCAAGATTGAGAGGTGATGCAAATCTCATCAACGGGATAAGTTTGTCTATATTCTAGCTCAGCAAAGCTAAAAGGGTTGATGAAAAGGGGACAAAGTTTTTCCCGCATCTTAAAATTCATCAAGACCCAGCAGAGCTGAAGAGCCAAGTACAAAAGCTCAAGCTTATTACTTCGGCGAAGAGCCAGCATGCAAAAGATACTCTTTTGGCAGAGCTGAAACCAAATACTTGCGAACTATCAAAATAGAGCAAGTGAAGTTTCTTAAGCTGAAGCCAAATACTTGCAAACTATCAGCATAGAGCAAGTTGAAGACAAATATTTGCATAAAGCAAATAAAACTTCGCAGTGCTGAAGACAAACACTTGCAACTATGGAAAGAAGAGCAAGTAAGGCTTTGCAGAGCCGAGGACAAATATTTGCATTCACTATTGAGACGAAGAAAATACAACTTCACGTGCTGAAGACAAAGACAGTTAAAGGAGCTGAAAGAAGCCGAAGAGCAAAAGTTGAGAAAAATGGATTTTCATTTAAGTACAAAATCTATTACAACTACAACTATCTACGGAAAAAATCCTATTCTACATTACAACTTCTTCATCTTCTCTGAGGTCAATGCCTTCTTGGAATTATTCAAGGTGCTTCTCAAACACAGCTTCGGCCTCAGAGTTAAGGAGATCAGTAAGCTCAGGATACCCCTTATCCAGTCTACAAGTGGCAATACCATCTTCAAGACATGGTAGCAGTGAAATAAACTCCGGCAAAGTTGGTCAACCACTTAAAAAAGCAAGGCTTGGCATAAATAAAGCTCAGTAAAGTTTTGTTCTGCCATGTAACCATAGATCGGGATGATTGTTTTGCAGAAAGGACTGATTTATTTGACCTATCCATATTAGAAATGCAGCAAAATGAATCCTTTGCTGAAAAGGGATGTGTTGAAGGAGAATCCCTATCAAGAAATGGCAGGGTTGCTAAGGCGGATGATATGACAGTAACCGAAGAAGGTCCGCCAGTAAAGAGTAACCTCCTTGAAGGACGATAGTCCCCATTAGAATCAAATTTTTCGTGAAAGGACTGGACCTCATGGTCATTCTCCAGATCCTCTAGGTAAGAGAGAGTATACATATTTTGGAATGTTTACATAAAAATGAAGGTCTGGATTGAAAGGAAGAGCACTATGGAAGACAAGGATAGGCTTCAAAGACGAGGAAGATAAATAGAGAATGCAGAATGAATGGAAGGAATCGTCTCTATTTATAAGTGAGAGAAAGAGAAAAGTTGCTCCTTTTCGTTAGAAATTCAAAAAGGCAGAGGTTCACGCACTTCCCTCCCTCGAGGAATGGAATCGCCAAAAAAGTAATGATAAGGCATCGGAATTAGCGCTTACATTAAAAGCGGGAATTACTGCACAAGTAAAAGGATAATCGCGCAATTAATAAAGGATTGCCACGTCACAGGAACAAGATTTGTCCGCCTTCGTAGTTCAGCTCAGCCACACAAAATCTGGGGGCAAATGATAAACCATAATTAAATCGTCTGTTAGTCAACAGTCAACGGTTGAGCCCCAGTAGCTCAGCACTCAAAAATATTGCAGTTCAGCAAGTACCGCAGTTCAGCAGTTCAGCGCCTAAGCATGGCTGTTCAGCCTCGGCCGCACCTCAGCGGGGCATCATGACGCCCTTATAACATCAAAGAATATGCCAAGGTTTGCACCTCGGCACCAACTTCCGTTTATGTTCAAATGCCACACTTCAGACAACTTCAGCGGGATAAGGCCTAGTCATGCACTTCGGCAGAGTTCAGCTGTGTACCACATCAAATGAACCAAGTACGATACTACCTTGTGGGACCCTCAAGCAGAGGTGCAATTCGAATAAAGCAATTACAGCTGGTTATTTTTCTTGAACACGCCAAGGTCACAACAGCCGGCCTATTAGTTATATCAGTCAGGCCGGCCTATTAGTCACATCAGTCAGACTACTGATCATATCAGCAGACCTATGGCGCTATAGACTTTCTGCTCCAAGCAAGCGTCCTCTCCACAATCCACTATCTACTATCAGAAGCCAAAGGCGGGAAAAGTCTATAAAAGCAAGCCAACCAAGACAAAGAAATGGGGAGATCCAGAGCCGGATTTCAAAGATTCATACTCTAAAGCAAGTTGATACACTCTGCTCCTCGGCATGCACTGTGAGAAACTCCTAACTCACCCCTTAAATTACAAATCTCAGTGAGATATGACCCAAACTGACTTGAGCATCGGAGGGTTTTTTCCGGGGCCAACCCCCCGGGGCCTCTGATCTGTGCTTCCTTGTGCAGGATATTTGGCGCTATTCCAGCTACACATTCTCAATCCCGGTTAACAACTCTTCAAGTTAACTGACGGAACAAATTTGAGGTCGTCTAGACCCTTGGTGAAGATCCGGCTTCATCAGGTGTGATATAAGGGTCGGATGTACGCAACCATAACCATCAAAGGTTGTTTCCCGATGACCCATAATAAAAATTGCGCCAATGTGTGTCGATCAACTGTTACTTCACAATATAAGAATCGCAACTAATTTAGTGAGTCATTTTGCTTTATTCCATCATATTCCGATTTAGATAACATTAGACCTAATATGATGCCCTAAACATCTATCGAATCTTTTAGATACTTTTCATATTTAGCATTTTGCTCTTATGCGATGTCATCAGTTGGGGGTGAGATCTGAGGAGGTTGGAAAGGAGGCAAAATATGAGGCCTCCAATCACGTCCCGCCACGTGTAAAAAACATTGTCAGTGGTCCCACCACATTCAATTTTTTTTTTTAAAAAAAAGAATTTTTTACACGTGGCGGGACGTGATTGGAGGCCTCATATTTTGCCTACTTTCCAACCTCCTCTGATCTCACCCGCATCAGTTGAAGCTTGAGACTCGTATTCATATTCTAGCAGACTAGCACATACAACTTTATCTGGGCTCGCAATACAATTTTTAACTTTTTGCACAACTCGAGCTAGTTGGGCCTAGTGAGTTTGTTCTCGTTTCAGAAAATCTACTTTATTTTAATCAAAATATAATAAGCTAGATAAGAAAAGAATAAATGAAAAATCTACTGAATTAACATCACGATATATAGATAGAACAATGTGAACATCCTAAAGACAGATAGACCGGAAGAAGTGACTTTCGTTTTTTTACCCATTTCTTTCGTAAAGTCTCCCAACTATATTTTAAAAAAAATTGGTTATCCATAAAGATAACTTCCTTTTTAATATCTTAAACCTATGTATGCTCCCAATTTTAGGATATCGTTTTGAATTGTCATAGTATATATAGCGTAATAATAGAAGAAAAAAAGAACGAAATGCAAAAAAATGTAAATTTATTTGATGGACTTAAATTAACTATCACCATTTTTTAAAATTTTTTATAGCCCTCACTATTAAATTTAGTGAACTGCGTTGGGCAATTTTCCAAGGGATACCAAAATCCTATAAATTTAAATTGAATACAACTGAGTTATAACTCGGATGAGATATGAGGAGGTAAAATATGAGGTTAAACATAAGGCCTCTAATCATGCGACGCTACGTGTATAAAAGGGCCTGCTGTTTACTTTTTTTCTTTTTTTAAAAAAAAAGACTCTTTTATACACGTGGCGTCGCGTGATTGGAGGCCTCATATTTAACCTCATATTTTACCTCCTCAGATCTCATCCGGTTATAACTGCAAATTAAATTCATTAGGTAGGCCCTTTTTTCTACCAACTTTAAATCCATACAATTTTCATATATTTACTGTGGGTTTTCATCAAGATTTAAATATTATAAATCTTGTCAACTACTTCCCCTTAGAATAGTTAACCTTACATGAGCCAAAATATTTAAATAAACCAATGTAATAAAGCCAATTTATTTCTTCAAAAAATATGATTGTTATACAAGTAGCACATAATTGAGCTACATTGACCATTTAAATAACTCACAACTACGTTTGAGTTAATTAATGGAGAACATATTACATAAATTAATCTATTTTAGGGATCCAGACCCTACACAAATGTCGGAACCTAGTACACCGGGAACATCTTTTTAAGGATTTTAAATCATTGCCACATAGCATACATAATAATTAGAAGATTCATAATAATTAAAACACATAAAAATATGCATACGGTGATCATGAGCCACCCTAAACTTAGACCACGTCAAGCCAATGACCTAGTCTTAGGGTCAATTGAAGGGTTATTCAGATACTTGTATTAACAATTCCCTTTGGTTCATCATAGATTGGTTCGCCTTTGATTGCTCATTGCTCTATCCTGGTTTTCATCATAGTCTCTTTATTTCTGTTCTACAACTAAAGTCTTATTTACTAATTTATCGCACGATTGAAAACCTCGTTTTAACATATGAGAAGAACTTAATAGGAGAGTTTTATAATTCCAAAAAAAAAAAAATAAAGGGTCAGACACATATGTCCTTATTGAATTCAAAAACAGGCAGGCTTTCTACACAATAATACAATAAATCAACCATACCAGAATACCTTTGTAGGGCCTATGCTCATGATGGTTATGATGTGATTGATAATTAGTTAGAATTTCCAACCAATCAGCCACTACGTTAAATTTTTGATCCAATACAGTTGTGTAATTTAGAGTTGTTTGTAACTTGGACATTAATTGGTCCCACTTGTGGCTGCAAAATTTGGTTGATAGACCATTTTATAGTATTATCCATGTAATACGTGAAATTATTCCTCACTAAAGAAAAAACAACAATACATACCCAGTATATCACAACGATAACAAAATTTATTGCTAGAGTCTGAGGAGGGTCATAGGCAGACAAACAATACCCACATCCTAAAGCATAGAGAGTTTGCTTCCACCGAGACCTCCGGCTTTAAATGTACCTACGTAAACAAATAATGAAAGACAAATAATAAAAGGCAAAGTCAAACACAAAAAAGTGTAAAGTTACCTAAAGTGTAGAGATTATCTAAGCCCCTAAATATAATTTAAGGTGCTCTTATATCCTGGCTAAAACTCGTTAACCTTAATCATTTGTCTCCATGAACTCTTATCTTGTACCATGTTCTCAGAGAGGTACAAATCTAGTAGGTCCTGCCTAATTTGTTCATTCCAAATAAGTTAGGACATGCATTTGCTCCTCTTCCCTCTACAATGAGGCTTTCAACTGATCTGACAGAATCCATGTACTCCCTCCTCTTGACATGCCCAAAACATCTCAATATACACTCCCTTATCTTATCTGCTATATTATCCACTCCTAACATTTCCCTAAGTAACTCATTTTTGATCCAGTCCAGCCTTGTATGCCCACACATCTACCGCAGCATCATTATCTCTATCACTTTCATCTTCTGCGACTGTGTCCTCTTGATTACCCAGCACTCTGTTCCATATACACTGCCGACCACACTTCCACCATATAAAAATTTTCATTTAATTTAATTGGAAAATTCTTGTCACATAGCATCCCCGAGACCTCCTTTCACCTACACTAGCCTGCCTGAGCTCGGTGTGCTACATCACTATATATGTCCCCATCCTGATGTATCAATGATCCTAGATAGTTGAACTTACTCACATGTGGTACCACTTGACTTTCGATTGTAAGTAGGCTATTCTCATCGTCCACTACACCACTGAAGTTGCAACGCAGATAGTTGGTCATAGAATGACTAATCCTTAGACCTTTGCTCTCTAAAGCACATCTCCACTGCTCTAGTCTCATATTCAGGGTATATCTACTCTCTGCGACTAATACAATATCGTCAGCAAAAAGCATACACTACGGAACTGCCTTCTGGATCGTCTTTGACAACTCGTCGAGGGCAACTGCAAAAAGAAATGGACTCAAAACTGACCCTTGATAGAGACTTATATCTCCATCGGGAAGAAGTCTGTATTCTCTATAAGTGTACAGACGATTGTTTTCGTCATAATATACATATCTCTAATTATGTATATATATCTCATATGAACCCTTCTTGCATACTAAAAGTTATCATGTTGTCATAGGCTTTCCCAAAAATTGAATCTCGGGCGTTCTTTTTATCAATTTCTACATGTTAGGAATTTATTATAATTTAATGTTATAATATTTTTGTTAACGGATCAATAATAACTTAATAATGATCACACAAAAATAACATTAGACACTTAAAAAGCTGTAACTTTTATGATTTTTGTAAATATGATTAAGTCAATTGAGATATAAGAGTTAACTCGGAGATTATTACATGATTAGGGTTAAAAATACTACACGATTTACATATTTTCATTGTTAGCTAATGATCAACTATCAACTAGTAACGTGATTTGGTTATTGATCAAATCATAAATTATATAAATAATAATTAATGTGATATTATGAAATTTAAGACATTATAACTAAAAAACTATGAGCCGAAAATGTATTTACACTAAATACAAGGACGGGAGAGGCAATTCCACCAGCACTTCCCTACGCTGTTTGCTTTCCCTCCTGGAACAGTGTACGAGAGTCCTCACAGGCCTACCGCCTCCAACTGAAAATACAAGAGAAAATTCTTCGAAGTTCTTCCTGCGTAGCTTTTTTCTCATTTTTCTCCATTTATTCGTGCTTCATTTTGTTCCATGGGCTCCTAGGTTGTATGACTTCGAATTTGATTGAATTTGGAAGATGGATGAAGATGCCAGCTCAAAGGACGAGCCTTCAAATCCGTGTTGTTTGGATGTAATTAATTCTCTATTCTTCTATGGTTGTTTTAGTCTCTGAGTAAGAATTTTAGTTTTATTCTTAGATTCTTGACAAGGTGCTTCTTCTTTTTCTTGTAGTTGAAAGAGAAGTATACCAAATTGAAAGAAGGGCGCAATGCTCTTCGACAAGGGATCCGTCTTTTGGAGCAGCAACTTGCTAAGGTTCATGCCGAGAATGCGAGCCTCAAGAAAGGTGAGTTCTTTTTTCTAAAGCACTTACATTAGTTTTTTTTTTTTAAAATGAGGAGGGGTTTAAGGATTTTAGGGCTTTTGAGTTTGTAAAAGGGTTTAAATAGGTTACTGGCAATAGGGGTGGGAATGCAAGTACGTCGCAATGATAAAAATTTGACCTCTATTAAATTTTCAAATTCGGTGCCAAGTTTTCTGACTACTTTTTCTCTTGAAGATTTTGGAGTTGCCCGTTAAAGGTATAAACTTCATGATGAGTAGATGAAGTGGCTTATGGTTTTAGATAAAACCTTATTGGGGGTGATTGTAGGCATATTGAGTCTCCGTTTAAAGAATATTTTCAATGATGGTAATAACAAATCAGTTTTGATTTTTCCTAGTCTTCTGTTTGGGAGTTCTAAGACTTAAAATTGTTCTTTGAAATGTTGGCATTAGAGAAAGCAGTCTTACAGCCTAAGGTGTCTTGCCGTAATGCGTAGTTTTCTGTATGATTTTGGTTTCAAAATCACCCAGTTTTGAGTTGCAGGTTGGTCTTCTCTCTTTCTTTCTTTCTGTTTTTTTTTACTTTATTTATTTGCTGTGATGTGGAAATTAGCATGCTAGTTTAAATGTTGTTACAATTGTGGTTTTGACCATGTGATGTGTGAAACATTAAGAGTTGCTGTGAGATCATGTTGATCTTCTGTATTCAGCATACGAGGATGAGAGAACAAAGGCTGATCGTGAGAAAGAGAATAAAGATAAAGAATTTACAAGACGTGCTTCCTTAGAGGCAGAGATTTCTACTTTAAAGTCTGAGATCCTTTCATTGAATCAATGTGGAGGTCAGTTGGCAAAAGCTGCAAATCAGGAACTGGAGTGCTTCCGAGGTCGTGTTTCTGAATATGAAACAGAGATAAACCGGCTTAAAGAAATCGTGGAGAAAGAAAGAGCTCGAGCAGATATTGAAAAAACAAAAGCTCAAGCGGAGAAGAAGAAGGCTGATGAGTCAGCTAAGAAACTACAAGCTGAAAGGAGTAAAGTTAATGACCATAAAAGTGTTGCTGATATGGAAAGGAAAAGAGCTGAAGAACTTAAATCTCAAGTGAAGGTGTTGCAGTCTGCCGTAGAGGAAGCCAAATCTAAGTTAGCTTTGGAAAAAGAAAAACTGAAAGATGCAGAAAACATGCTTACTGCTGAGAAAGAAAGAATTGCCACGGAACGAAAAAGCTCCGTGGTAGCCGTGGCTAAAGTTGAAGAGCAGAGGAAGGTTGCGATGAAGCAAGCCATGGATGAAAAAAATCGTGCAATTCATATGTCTGAGCAGCTGGATAAAACCACTCAGAGGCTCAAAGAGATAGAGAAACAGATAGAGCAAGGGTCATCTGGAAGGCTTAAGCAGGCCTCGGCTGGAAATGAACTAATTGGTCAAATTGCTTCCGGGGCTTTGAAGAGAGACATTCATGAAAACGACGCATGCAGAAGGCTAGAGAAAGTAAGAAAAAAGATGTTCAGGGAAAAAAAGAAGGCAAAATCTGAGAGGAAGAAAGTAAAAGAGCAGAAACAGGTTGCTAAAAAATATAAGAAGGCAGCAATGGAGGAAAAGCTTCGTGCTGATCATTTGGCTTATGAACTACAACGGAATAAAAAAAGGATGGAAGACATCGGGAAGGAGATTCAGAAGCTTCTTTTGCCTCAAGTGGTGCTAAAATCTTTTCCTCATGTATCTAGCCAGGCCTTAATGGAAGAAACTCCAGAATTGAAGCTTTTGAGCAAGCGGTTGAAGTTGGAAAAGTTACAACTTAAGCATGCCAAACAAATAGCTGAAATGGAAATAGGCCATAGTCAGTTGCTGAGGAAGGAAACGTTTCAATTGAAGCAAGAACTACTTAAATTTTCGCAGAGATTGGAAACTCTTGATGATCATCTCCGGTTCAGTTACGGGGATGTCGATGACGTGGAAAAGGTTAGTTACATTACTGCTTGCTTTTATTTTTGCATCTTCCTATGCAAAACTGAAATTTGGTTTTGGCTTGTTTTCTTTTGATGAATAGGATGAAGGGGTATGAATGATATTGCAATTGGATATCTTATTCTTGCCTCAGGCCTTAAGCCTGCTTGTTTCCCTTTCTGCTATCTAAAAGAATGGTATGTCTTTCAGGATGTTAATCTTGTATTGTAGTATTAGATACGTTTTGTTTACAATGTGGAATTTTATTTTTCTTCGACTTGCAATGCAATAGTATGTGAAAAAGTTGTACATTTAGCTTATTTTATGCCAGGCATGGGTGCAGATTTTATAATTAGAGTGTGGTGTAGTAGTTTACATGCTCTGTTTCTCTAAAGGTTAAGTTAGGCAGTGGGAGGGAAAGACCTTGTAGTATGTTTTGACGTTGTAGTTGCTAGAAAACATACATGTATGAGAAAAACATTTTAGGATATTGAGAAATTTCACCATTAGTAAAATTTGTTTTTAGGGATTTTAGACTATTTTGTAGAGTTACCTCTTCTTGGATTATGAGTTGGTACAGCATTTTGGACTTTCTTTTTACCTGGTTTGTTGTGAGAAAGGCTTGTTTAATTGCATTTCTCACTCCTATGTTGTTGTGCAGCTGAGAAACTTAAAGTTGGAAATGGAACACTTCGGTGTTGAAGCATGTGGAAGGAGGCTTGGTGTCAATGGATTTGCAAAAACTAGCTGTGCTACAAGCTCCGGTACGTTTGCATCTGCTTTGGTAGATGTAGAACCTACTGTATCTAGGTTGTCGGGTGGTACAAGAAAAGGCAGCAATGAAAAGCTTGCATCAAAGGCTGAAAAAAATGACAAAAGTCATATTAAACAAACTGCTAGTAAAAGGAGGAAGAGGCTTCGTGATGCACTTGAGCCCGTTGAAACTTTGGATTGTGTGACCCGCAACTTTCAGCCGCTGGGTTCTGGGGATTCACCATTTCTTCAGAGCATGTCAAATCATCAAGTAGACAAACATCTAGACGAGATTAAGCTTTTAGCAACTAATGAAGAAAGTGACTTGTGGATGAAGCAGGCTCAGTATAACAAAAAGATGAAATCATCCAGTAGAAACTCTCCAGATTTAAGTAATTCATGTGCTGCTGATGAGTTGAAGACCAACCCTGAGACTGTAGGAGTAGGAAGGCCTCATGTCGTCGTACATGCTTCATCAGCAGTGGGAAATCTGACTGCATTGACCCATGTTGGAAATGATGTCTTGGATCAAGATATTTCTCAAAACAAACATTTGCCTAAAAATTTTGATAATATTTTTGATGGCTACATGCTGAAGATGCTTGATCTTGATAATGATGGCGATGAAGAACGTTACAGAAAGGCAATTCAGAGGCCTCTCTCTCCAATCCTTCCTCTGGTTGAGTTTCAGAGCACTGTGGCACATGAAATGGTTGTCTCGGAAGACTTATCTTTGAGTTCTTACGAGGAAATTATGAACGTGAAGGAAGATTTAGCACCATATTCCAGTTTTGATGTGATCGGTCTGGAGATTGACGCTAATAGTAGAAACTCGTTATTGCCGGTTACACGCTTCTGTAATGTTAGATCTGAAAACTTACACAAGAATGATAATAATGACCAAAATATTGTCCATTGCAAAAGCAATCATCCCAGGATCCTTAATGCTGGCACATCGTCCAGTGTTCCTGGAGAGCAGGGTTTAATTGATCACAGTGAAACACCAACTTGCGGAGCTTTTCTGAAGTATTGTGTTGTTTCCTCAGAGAATTCTGACAATTGCAGCATTTCTAGGATATACCATACTGCAAGTTGTTGTTTGACAGAGTTTGTTGATTCAGCATCAACTAATCTCCAGAATAATCTGCCCTTACTTGGGGAAGCTGATGAACTCTCATCTAAGTAAGTGCAGTATCCACAATTTTTCTTACTTTATCATTGGTGGTTAGACTTATCGTTGTCATGTGTGAGTGTCATTGAACTTTACTAGCTGATCCCTGTGTGAATGTTAGACGAAATGCCAACATAATTAACTAAATTTCAAGTAACTTTTAGGTTTAGGGGAGTCTAACTGTTTATTGCTGGTACTTTCACGCGGTAAAAATTCATTCCTCCTGGATTTGTGGGTATTGCTAAGATGTGACAGAACCTTAAGCAACAACGTTAAACGTTCTCTTGTTCTTTCTGTGCTTGTTCGATTCTTTCTCAAATGGATTCTTTACAATTTATTTCAAGTTTCAATGATTTGCTTCATCTTTTTCGTGTGGTTCTTGTTCTGGTCCTGGCATTGAATATTTGTATGGTTGTTTGAGAGATTGTTGCAATCACTCTACCAGGCTATATCAGTAAACTACTTCTACCATTTAGTGTTCTTTCCTTCATTGATTTATGTGACGGTTTGACATGATTAGTTACTTGATTGGGGTTGACATATTTCTCTGGTTTGCTTTGGGGTGCTTAGTGAATCAGGAAATTTTTATCTGAGACGGTTTATTTTCCATATTCTGTAGTGTATTGTTGGTTCTCTATAAATTTTCAACTTCAGAAGCTGTGTGGCTTCTGCAAACGAGTTGGATAAAGTAAAGGTGTTGATTTAAACGTTTAAAAGGTAACTACATTCCATCAGTTATCTCTATCAACCTTTTTCCTACCTATTTTTTCTTAAGTAAAAACAGTGGAAAACTATGTAATTTGAAATTTGAAGAATGACTTGAATCTTAATATAGTTTTTTCTGGCACTCAGTTGTCAAGTATATTCCTTTGTGGTGGCTAACGGCTGATCTGAAGATGAACTGAAATGAATCAATTGCTTCGAGAACTCTTCACAATTTTCTTACGACGTGTTCCTAAAATTAGTTATAAGATCTAAATTATGTAAAAGGTGAAGTGTGAAATCATAAGGCATGCTCATGTGTGGCACCTACTATGTTGTTCAGTTTCACATCCAACTTTGTTTGTCTGTGGCTCCTACAGTTTGTAATTGCTACAGTGCTAATGGAGATAGTTTATGCCAACAATTGTGGTGGGGGACTTTTTTTTTCTTTTTTTTTCTTTTTTTTTTTGGGGGGGGGGGGGGGAAGTCGAGCAATTCAAAGGAACTGGTTTTTTTTTTTTTTGCTGAACTAATATTAAATGATATTTGTGTTTAACATTTATTTGTTCACTTTGTTAAAAGCATATTATTGATCATCAGCAGTGAAGATCGTAGAAATGAGATGCGTTCGATTATCTTCATCAGCTTACTAGCCTTGCGAATCGAATAATACATAGCAGATCAAATAACGCCAGAACCAAACAAGATCTAAATGATCATCTACAGGATAAAATATTGAAAATCTTGCCTGTGTGCGCTGGTCTCTTAGACTTTCCGCCAAGTATTTACATATTTGGTATTTTCAACGTTTCTCCAAGAACTTAAATGTTCCTTTTTGGTCTGCCATAGAACAGCCACTGTCACTGCATCTATCCATTTGAGAGCATCAAGTGTTTAAGATTACTTTTTTTTTTTGTAAGTGTGTTTAAGATTAATTAAGTGACTTAAAAGGGATGTTCTGTTTAAGGGATTTTTGAGTTGAATAAATGATCCTATCAGGGGTTTAAAAAATGACAAAAACAAATAGATTATACTTAAGTTTAATTTTCAATGCTCACTGTGTTTTTATTTTTATTTATTTTTGGTTATGGTATTTTATTGATGGTTAATAATTTAGCTTAAGGTAATACATTATGTTTTCTGAGGCATTCTTCTAGGTGGATGTATGTGGATAATAAGCTGATGCTGACCTGGTGTTTCATCTTTGCTGTTTCCCAGGGAGAGAGCTAGCGTCTTCTTTTCTGTATTGTTGCATTACATCTCTGATATAGCCAAAGCGGATTTGGGAGAAAAATTTAACTTGGACTTGGTTCAGTTCCTTGATTTTTCTGTGCAGAAAATATGGACAGGTTTGACAAGACTGACTTACTTTCTGTAGCTTTTCCAATTTTGTATCATAGGTTCATGTTTTATTTTCTAGTTGATGTTGTAAATGTATGGTTTTGCAGCGCTTTCTGATGCAAGTAGTAGAAGAATGCTATTGCAAATGTGTCATCTGCATGATCTTTTTTTCCTCATAGATGACTTTCTCTTAAATGGAAGAGTAGTGATGAATGGCTACATGCCTAAACAAACGAATGTTGGATGTCCTTCAGTGCCCAAAGGTGCAACTGACAGCTGTTTAAGCTTGTCAGTTGAACAGGCTTCAATACACTTGCTGATAGCTGGTGGGGTGGTCTTGGCATCACTATCTGCGGCAACTGACAATATTGGTTTTCTTGTTGAGGTTTCAGTAAACTTATTTAGAACACGGCTAAACTCATGGGTTATAAAGCTCCTCCACATTTTCGGATACATATGTGGTTCAAGATATTTTAAACTTGAAGACCATATTTTAGAAATACGTGTCCTTAAATGTCTGGTGGTTCTTCTTGAGGAGGGGAAATCTCTGAACCATTCTGCTGCCTGTGACCCTTGTATATTCAGACACTCGTCAAATAATTCATCATGTGGCAACTGCCCATTTGCGGATGGTGTAGCTTCAGTCGATGACATTGCAATAGCGCTACTTGAAAAGCTGCGGGAGTATGCAACTGCCATTATTGAAAATTCACATCCTAGGAGCACATCCAACTTATCAAACGATGGATGGCTGTTGAGTGGAATGGGAAATAACGCTAGTCCGAATGTTGTAGATGCTCATTCATCATATATTTTCTGTGATGATTATATGCTCCGTTGTGTGGACATCCTTTCTCTTCTGGAGCTTGTGGCATGTCTCATGGTAAGACTTAAAACTCCTTGAACATTATTGAAACATGTTTTTCTCTTTACATTTTAATTGCTTAGCTAAATAAGTAGAGTGCTAACTTTATCATGCCACTAGACATCATACTTAGGGCAGAGTTAGAACACTCTTTTGAGTATAATTTCTTGGTTGAAATGGACGGAAAACTGCTGTTTTATATCTGAAACTATGTGCATGTCAAAGGACAGCTGCTTAGAATAGATATGCCTAGAGGAAGAAAAGATGATTGACGAGTTCATTGTGTTCTTGCTCATTTTTTATTAGGTTGGAGCTAGGAAAGTGTTTAATTGTGTCTGCTTATCCAGAAATACATTTTGCCTCACATTCACCTGACATATCGAACACTGATGTTTTGGCCCAGGATACCATTAGCTTGCATGTTTAGTTGAGCAGTGATAAATTATTAATCATGTTGCAGTTAGCTTGATCAAAGAGCAGGGCATGCATGCCACAATGGGTGAGAGAATCTTTAATTTCTATTATTTGATCCAAATAAACAGTATTCCTTTAGCATGCAACCAAGGAGGCATGCGTTTATCTTGTTTCTACTCTAGGCTTTAGGTCCTTGTTTTAAGTACTTCTTTTGTTCTGTTTCTCCATCTAGTGCTTCTCTTGGTGCTAACTCTACCAGTCGTGTAGGGCTGATTTATAGTTCTCTACTTTTAACCTTAAAGGTTATGGAGTTTTGCTTTGTCGGAAGCTCTAAAATCTATGACCTAATTGTAATTTCAGAGTTGGGACTAAATTGTGTGTATCATTTTTGAGGTGGCATTAAACTGTGTTTATTATTTGTAGAGCTGGGACTGGACACACCATAATATCGTCACGCCTGTTCTGCAAATGCTGGAGTCATCTGTTCCAGAAGACTTGTCAGTCTCTCTTGTCATACTTGTGGGTCAACTTGGCAGGTATATTAATCAAAGGATTCTTATTTGTGGGTACGAGTGCGCTGTCCCTTCCAAAGACTAAACTTGTTTAAGGGTGTGTTAGCATGCGTGCTTTTATATGTAGCCATAACCCTGATAACTCTTGAACTCTTTACGATTCATATGGTCTAACTAATTGTTCTTATGTCTTGTATTAATATATGGTTAAAATTTTTATATTAGGAAGTTTTAAATCTGCATTTTACTGTTGCACCTAATTTTCTCGAGTATCAAGGATGTAAAGATTTCCTTCCTATTTCTTGTATGCATGCATCCAAGATAATTTTAATTTCAAGGATGCAAAATCCAACTAACTTTTTGATATTGTGATGGAATTGAATGGGAAACCTATGTATCTCTAATCCAGCTGAATTACTGTCCTTGCGTGCATAACCAATTGAATGTACATTATTATCTGTTTGTGTTCCGGTTTTTATCATAGGTGGCCTTCACCTGGGTCTGTAATTTTTTCTGTAATGCCACATTCTAGAAGTGTAAACTGGGACCAGGATGCTCAATATTGTTGAATTGGCATTTTGTCATTCTCATTGCCCTTAAATTGACTAGTTCAGTCTGCCCCATCAGTTGGTTATATTTTTCAGTCTGACGATGTGGATAATGGTATTTGCAGACTTGGGGTTGATGCTAAAGGAAGTGAAGATTCTGGAATTGAGGCCTTAAGGGACTGGTTGTGTGCGCGTATTTTGTGTGGCCATTCTGGCGACTTCGGACTACATGTTCAATTTGCTGCAGTGACCTCTTTAGTTGGGCTCGTTGCCATGCCGTTTGAAGAAATTGTTGGTAGTGATTCTGATCCTCCTGGAACAACCAGCCAGCCAGCAGCCAGCAAGTGCATTAGGAAGTGGTTTTCTTCATTAGACCCTGAGCAAAAGTCATTATTTAGGATTGTAGAAGGTTCCACCAAAAAGAGGTGAAAATTTTGATCTTGATCCAGCTTTTTGTAAGGACAAGTTGGAAAAGCATGCGTTTGTAGATTAGATAGACTAGTGGAAGAGACTAGACGGGCTTTCTTTTTCTTGATTCTGCAAGCTTCAGTTCTTGAAATTAAAGTTGTGTGGGTGTTGTAAATTTATCCTGCCAACTTTGATAAAGACCACAACTTTTGGAGTTGAGATTGTTTGAGAAGTTTAGATGGTGAATCCATCTTGGAATTGGCATATGTTCAATCAAAGCCAGGGGAATTTTCTTATAGTACGTTGTAATCTGAAGACTGATTTCAAGAATGAATCTTAAACGTGCCTTTTTGTACAATATATAATCTTTGTCAGAAGATAGATGGTATACAATGCATAATAAATACATAAAATAAACTATGGATCGTGGTATATGATACATACTAAATGTATGGAATAAACCGTCATATAATCTTTATCGGAAGATAGATGGTATATAATGCATAATAGATACATAAAATAAATTATGTATCGTGGTATATGATGCATAGTAAATGTACGGAATAAACCATCATCATATAATAGAAAGACAAACTATAATAATAGAAAAACCTTGCAGTTGTAAATGTTTGAATCTAAAACCTTTGTTTTAGGACATCAGCTCTAATTATTTGCACCAAATGCTTCAGATCTTGGACAGGAATGTCTGAGTTATGATTCATAAAATAGTTAATTTACAAAATTTTAAGTGAAAGAGATACAGATTTGTAGCAAGGATCAAACAAAAACAATGCTTGTATAAGACCATAACTTTGACAAGAATTGAATTGACAGTGATGGCATGTCTCCTAGTAGACGGTAAGTAATGGTGGTGCACAACAATGTTACCCCATTGTCTTAAAGGTTCTCGTCTATGACGAGGTATAGAGAGGTCGGATGTAGGCAATCATACCCATGTGTTAGAAACACATAGAGGTTATTTCCCGATGACCTATAATAAAAATTGCGTCAAGCTGTGTCGATCAACTGCTACTTCACAATATAAGAAACACAACTAATTTAGTGAGTCAGTTTGCTTTATTCCATCATATTCCAAAGTCAAAGAAGAGTGTGTCATTAACCCATTGGAAATATAAACTAATGGTGATGCACAAACAACCAATTACTAAGGCCCCTGCACAATGTAAATTGGGTTATTCATTGAAATATTGTAACACCCACATTTGATATTAGTCATCTAAGTACACATCCAAATACATACAGTACTATTTCATAAATCATTTAGAGAATTCCTCAGACTTATAGCTAATCACTTAGCCCTACAATCTTGAATGAAATTCAGCACCAAAAGGACCATCTCCTCTACTCCAAGACTTGTAGTAGTGTCTACAAACAATCTTGGTACTTGACCAACATCATAATCCCAACACCCTCCATACCCATCTAACAATGTCTCAATCTCTTCCCAACTGTTAGGCTTGTGCCAAGACGAGCCACTGGTTGCTCCTCTTTGCTCGATTCGCCTACGCCATTCGGTCTCATCCGACGGCCTACATTCAACAACAACAATCCGAGCACTATCACGAGCCGCCAACTCAAGTAACCGATCAAGGTGGGCTTTCCGGGAGAGTGGAGAATCTATGACTACATTGAACCCCAAAGATATCTGAGTCGAAGCCATTCTCCACGTAACTTCATAGGACAAATCATTGAGAAGCTTGGATGATGTTGAATTATTAGAGGTGAGATTAAGGGATTCTTGGAGTGATTTTGTACAATCTTTGAAATGGTCTTTATCTATAAGGGGACATTTGAGAGCCTTGGCTAAAGAGTAGGCTAATGTGCTTTTACCAGTGCCTGGATGACCTTTCATTGCTATGATCATTGGTCTTTCATCCTCTGGGGGTCTCTCCATCTGTAAATTTTGTAGCTTTTTTTAAGGTTGAAAGATGGAATTCATTAGGTGAAAATGATGAACGAAACATAATTAAAGGGATCCTTGTCATTATTGAGTGGTATCTGATGCAAAACATGGGATGTGATAATACTTATCCATTTAACGTTGTGTGTTTGTTCCTATCTGCTTGCGACAAATATCTATTGCGAAAGATTTACTTTTAAATTTTTTTTTTTGCCCGCAGACAAAGAGCTGATGTATTTGGATAATTCATAAGCGCCTCAAGAGCAAATTGGTAATTTTACGTAAATAGTGGAATTTGATTTATATACAATCAAGCAAGAATATAGTAGAGAAGAGAAATTAGAGAACTTTGTATCTCAAGATGTGTCTTTCATATATGACATAAGGTTCTATTTATAGGACTCATGGAGTGAAGATAAACCTGGACAAACCATTTGGATAATACAAAAGATATAATACTTTGGATATCCACATCTAATGTAATGTCTATCTCTACAATGTATATCAACATCATGTTTATCCTTGAGATTCCAATATATCCATAACACTCTCCCTTGGATATCCAAACTTTATTGAACATGCCTCATTAAAACCTTGCTAAGAAAAACCCAGTGGGATAAAAACTTGGTCGAAGGAAAAAGAGTATACATTCATAAAAATCGGTAAGTGTGATACACTGACTCGTTAAAACCTTGCCAAGAAAAACCCTGTGGGATAAAAAACTTGGAGGAAGAAAAAAGAGTACATTGTGCATGTAGTAATCACACTCCTCCTGATGCTGGCAAGAGATCTTTGAGTCGACGCATTCCAATGTTGTAGAACATCTCTTTAAATGTAGTCGTTGGTAGTGCTTTCGTGAGCAAGTCGGCAAAATTCTGACTTGATTATATCTGCTAGATATTAATATTGCCATTCTTCTCGAGGTCATGAGTGTAGAAGAACTTTGGTGATATATGCTTCGTTCTATCTCCTTTGATGTAGCCATTCTTAATTTGAGTAATACATGATGCATTATCCTCGAACAATGTTGTTGGAGATTTTCTTAGCGAAGGTAACCCACATGACTCTTGGATATACTGAATCATTGATCTCAACCATATGCACTCACGACTTGCTTCATGCAATGCCAAAATCTCAGAGTGATTCGAAGATGTAGCAGTTAAGGTTTGCTTCACTGATCTCCATGATATAGCTGCACCTCCGCAAGTGAATACGTATCCAGTCTGTGATCTTGCCTTATGAGGGTCCGAAAGATAGCCAGCATCAGCGTAACCTATTAATTGCGATTCTGAATTCTTTGAGTACTATAAACCCATGTCTTGTGTTCCACGAAGATAACACAAAATGTGCTTTACACCACTCCAATGTCTTTTGGTTGGAGTTGAACTATATCTTGCTAATAAGTTTACTAAGAATGCAATATCTGGCCTCGAGCAATTTGCAAGATACATTAAAGCACCAACAACACTAATATATGGTCCTTCTAGACCTGATAATTCTTCATTATCTTCTGGGGGTCGAAATGGATCTTTATTCACATCTAACGACCGTACAACCATGGGCCTACTCAATGGATGAGCCTTATCCATATAGAATCGTTTTAAAATTTTCTCCGTATATGATGATTGATGGAGAAAGATTCCGTCGGGTAAATGTTCGATCTGCAGGCCGAGACAAAACTTTGTTTTCCCAAGATTTTTCATCTCAAATTCTTTCATGAGATAATCAGCTGTTTTCGTAAGCTCTTCAGGAGTTCCAACAAGATTTAAATCATCAATGTATACAGCAATTATAGAGAACCCACTATGAGATCTCTTGATAAATACACATGGATAAATTGGATTATTTATATATCCTTCTCTTACGAGGTACTCACTAAGGCGATTATACCACATCCTGTCAGATTGTTTTAGTCCGTACAATGATCTTTGTAATTTGATTGAGTACAATCCATTCGTCCTTTGATTACATGCTTCAGACAATCTAAGTCCTTCTGGGATTTTTATATAAATATCATTGTCTAACAATCCGTATAAGTATGCAGTAACCACATCCATCAACCGCACATCAAGGTTTTCAGTGACTGCTAGGCTGATTAGATATCGTAATGTTATGACATCAATTACCGGGGAATATGTCTCATCATAATCAAGCCCAGGTCTTTGTGAAAAACTTTGTGCAACCAGACGTGCCTTGTATCGCACAACCTCATTGTTCTCGTTGCGTTTTCGTACAAAAACCCATTTATATCCAATAAGTTTGGTCCTTTCAGGGGTTTGGACTACAGGTCCAAATACTTTGCGACTTTTAACGATTTTAGTTCTGCTTGGATTGCATCTTTCCATTTTGGCCAATTTTTTCTGTGTCGACACTCTTCAATAGATTTTGGTTCAAGATCCTCATTCAGTATTTCACATGCAATTCCATAAGCAAAAACATGATTAATAATAACCTTTTGTCTATCCCAATTTTCTCCTGTACTTACATAATTCAAAGATATCTCTTCAAAATTTTGTTCACTTGCTACTTCGGGAGCAACTTGTTTAACAATTTTAGACTGATCAGTTCTTAATTCTATAGCGCTTTCAAGTTGTGAACATCTTTTCACTTCTGGAGTATTAACTTGTACCCTTTTCTTTCGAGGGTTCTTATCTTTTGCACCAGCTGGGCGTCCACGTTTTAGACTTGTTTTTGATATACCATCATCATGCCTTTCAGAGTCATCAAGTCGAACATGCGTATTCATCGCAAGGACGTGGGATTTTGTTACCTTTTTACTATCAATAAATGCATCATGCAACTGATATGCAATATTCTGTAAATGGATTATCCTTCTTACTTCTTGCTCGCATTGATTTGTTCGTGGGTCAAGATGAGAAGGTGAATGAACGTTACATGTAATTTCACGCCATTCTTCAGGAAACGGTACTTTCTCTCCCCCTAATGGCGGGAAAACTTTCTCATCAAAATGACAATCATCATTTTTGGTCTTAAATAAATCACCCGTCAGGGGCTCAATATATCTGACAATAGAGGGAGAATCAAAACCCACATATAACCCTAGACGTCTTTGAGGATCTAGTTTTGTCTGTTGTGGTGGGGCAAGCGGAAGATAAATCGCACAACCAAAGATCTTTAAATGTGAAATATCGGGTTGCTGGCCAGATACCATTTGTAATGGTGAGTATGGTTGAAATGAACTAGGTCTTAGCCGGATCAATGCAGATGCATGCATGCTTGCATGTCCCCAAGCCGATGTAGGTAAATTAGACCTTAGGATCATAGGTCGAGCAATCAGTTGGAAACGTTGATGAATGACTCTGCCAGATCAATCCCAATCTACATGCAATAATCGTTAAAAGCTTGTGAAGTAAATTCACCAGCATTATCAAGACAGATAGATTTAATCGGATAATCCAGAAATCATGCTCTTAAGCGAACGATTTGAGCAAGAAGCTTGGCAAAAGCTACTGTTCTTGTCGAGAGCAAACTCACATGAGACCATCTCGAGGAGGCATCCAACAAGACCATAAAATAACAAAATGGTCCACACGGTGGATCAATAGGTCCACAAATATCCCCTTGTATTCGTTGTAAAAATATGGGAGATTCGACATGAACCTTCATCGGGGATGACCTCGTGATCAATTTTCCTTGTGAACAAGCGACACACACACAATCACGAGGTAACAGAATCACCTGGTTCTTCAAAAGGTGTCCATGTGAGTTTTGTACAATTCTACGTATCATTACTGATCCCGGATGACCAAGTCGATTATGCCATAACATAAATAGCCATGGATCGTTGAACTTCTGGTTCATCATAATATTAGATTCTACTGGATGTATAGTTGCATAATACAATCCAGATGAGAAAATTGGAAAGTGTTCTTTAACAAGCTTTTGGCCTGTATCACTCAATGTTATACATAAAAATTCTATATTCCCCTTATTCATGGTTTCAATGTGAAAACCATTAAGACGTATGTCTTTAAAACTCAATAGATTTCTCTTTGACTTGGTAGAAAATAATGCCATATTAACCAATATATTTGTACCACCCGGTAATATAATTGTTGTTCTTCCGAAGCCTTCAATCAGTGTTGTAGTACCCGAAATTGTACTAACATTTGCTTTTGCCAATTTTAATGTTGAAAAATATTGTCGATCACGGAGAATTGTGTGCGTCGTCCCACAATCAATTAGACATATGTCTTCACCATTCATCTTGGATAAATGTCTAGCATAACATATACGACTGTTTTTATTTGATTCGAAGTATCAGAAAAAGAATAGTAAAAAGAAACGATCTAATTTATTGGAATCATTTAAGGAAAATAATAACAATCATGCAAAACAAATTTATTCAGAATAACATTAGTGTAAATTCTAACCTAGTTGCATTCTAAAAAAAAACGAAACTTATTCATAACCATTCTAAAAAAAGGGAATTTATCTAGACAATCATTCTTGGTCTTCTGGTTTGCGAAATCATCCACAAACTGGATCCCTTCACCATCCATATTGGTCCCCATAAGATAATCCTCAATATCCAAATCATTGAAATTACCGGATTTCATATTATTGTCTGCAGTATCATAGTCAGTGAAATTAACTTGCTTTCCTTTATCCTTCTTGGATGCTTGGTAGAGGCCAACCAGATGTCTTGGGGTACGGCAAGTACGTGACCAATGCCCTTTTGCACCACAGCGATAAAAAACCTCATCATGGTTTTTAATCTGTGTATTTTTCTTTGTATTTTCATCTGGTTTTTTCTTATTTTTCCACTTGAGGTGGTATGGTGCAGAATTTTTAGTTGATCTAACCATCCTAGATTCATTTCCCTTCTGCTTTCATTCTCTTCAGTATCTCGAATGCTGTGTTGAATATGCCGTTAGTATACTGGTTGCAGACGAAGCACTTCTTATTTTTCGCATGATGCTGTAAACCAAAGAAGGCAAAGCAAACATCAGATGTCGCCATACCCACCTTATTTTCATAACAAGGAATAATTAACTAACTTAAAACAAGGAGGCTAAGCATAAACTTGAATGGTATCGTAAAATGCACCAATATGAAAGCAGACGTTGCAAGCGATAACATAATTTCAGTTAATAGCAAAATCAACCTAAGCAAGAGTAATGTCATAAATTCAAAAAACCAACCAAGCTTATTAACCAAAGGACTAGCCAAACTTTGAACGGAATCAAGAACAATATTATAGCTTCAACAGACACTTCCCATCGATTCTTAACAGCCACACCTTTTATTACCAGTAGCAGGACTCCTTTTGAGAATAAAACCCTTTATCCCTATCCTTGTGAATTTGACAGTACCATCATATTTCCTCCACTTGTATTAGGCTTATTTATTTTGTTTGCTAGTTCTATAGGAATTCCACTGAAAGAAGGGGAGTGGATACTGATATATCATCTAAATGGCCACACACAGACACACAAATCGGGTGCTAGACCATATAAAAGATATAACTAGCCTCATGGATCACATTCTGGAACATTTGGATACAAACAATATTCGTACAACATTAACCATTTAAACAAGGACAGATAACTCAACTTCAGGGTAAAGCTACTTCATTGAGTTAACCCCTTTTCTTGAGGAAACATCTATAGACAAAACCCAAGTAGTTTCAGAATGAGATTTGGAACACTATAAATAATTGCAAACGGGGCTGGAACATAAGACCCTCAACCTATCCCATAGGTCATAAATGACTAAGATAAAAAAATTTCCAGCTGTCAAAGTTTAATTTCACGCAAACAAATTAATTTAAAAAAATTAAATTTGTAAAGCCAGGAGAAACAGAAAGTTAAGATAAGCTAAGATAAAAAGTAAAAAATAAAAAGGTGATCAGCAGAAAAGGATATGCTTTTACCTTCAATGCACAATGTTCACAGAAATAATGCTTGCACTTGGTCATAACAGGATCCACGAAAGGTTGACGGCATATGAAGCAAGCGAAAGGCAATGAATCATCCTCATCTTCTTCATCCCTCTCAGGAGTCTCTCCATCCTCATCGTCAGCCTTCAAAGCCAAATTCCTCTTTCTCAGCTTTTCTGCTTCTTCCCAATCCTTTTCGATTTGCCATCCCGATTTGTAATCTCCACGATCATGCATGAATTTGCAGGAATCTCCATAGCCACAATAACCAGTCTCCTTATAATCTTTACAAATATCTGGCTGATAATCAAATCTTGCTGACACTCTAATGTGTGCAGAAGCCCGCAGAGGCCCATGAGATCCTCCAGCCTTTTCACTAGCAACAGTTTGCTCTCTTCGGAATCCTGCCTTGTAATCTGTATAGCCATGTATCCCTCTGTATAGCTTTTCGTCACCAGCACTTGTATTTTTTCCTTTCAGGGCTTCTTCTGCTTGCTGGAGAACTCTCTCCCTGATTGCCCTCGCATCTTTCGAGAACTCAGTCTCAGTTTCTAATGTAGCAGTTGCTTTATTGTCATTCTGAACCTGGATTTCTTTGGAAGACTCAAACTGAAAGATGGGATTTGAGTCTAGAGATTGCTTAGAGGATCCAGTGGAGAAAGAAAGTTTGTTATCAGCCGGAGTTGCCTTCTTCTTATTCCGTACCATGGAGCTTCCCTGTGAGCCCTCATCGTCATTTTCCTCGTGTTCCACGGAGGGTCGTTTTCTAATGTTTTTTCCTTTGGATGACATTTTGAAGAAATTGCATACTGTTTCAGAAGCGACGAACAAGAGAAAATACTCATTTTAGATGAAGCAATATAAACAAGTGACATGAGGTAGAAAACTTTGCAAAAACAATCAGAAAGTTTTTGCATATAGATGAATATGCCTCAGAAAAAATGCTTATAGAAAAAGCGTAAAGGCCTCCCACGAGTAGTACGCTTATGGAATAGCCCAGAAGTTAATTATGTATCCCGTCTCCGCTAGACAAGTTAATTCTCTGGCAAATCCATAAGGTAGTTTGCAATCCTTTCAAGACTAAACCTTGATAATTAAACTACAAGACAGCAGGAACTTCAGACATCATTCACAATATTCGAACAATGACAATTATCAAATTGATGAAAAATTGAACATAACAACCATCTGTTTTGCTTCTGAAAATAAGAACCGCAAAACCCCAAGAAAAATAACACAAAAGCAACGTATTATCCTAGTTTTGTACATTTCTTCCCTGAATCCTTACTAGGAAGGTAACCAAAATTATGTATATGTCCTTGTGGCATCTGATTCAATTGAAATACGCTTATCAAACCCCTACGATCTATTAACATGTAGCATAAGATACTATAATTGAAGAAAGCTAACAATTAATTCGATATAAGTTCACAAAAACAAATGAAGAGTAGAATAACCAAAACCTTCTCTTTGTGGTTGCTCTGGCGGCTCGCTAGAATCTCCCATTGACGTATGCTAAACAAAATGAGAACCAGAATTATTGACCTAACAATCCGCCGTTGGTGGCTGCAGGTGGCGTATTTAGAAAGCTGGTCCTTTTACCACTGCACAAGGACATCAATCAGGTATATGTCACTGCTGAGATAGGGGGAAAAAACAAAAACCAAACAACAACACTCAATCCTTTTCTCACTATGTGTGGTCGTCTATATGGATCAATCATTTCTCTTACACTTTATGTATTTATTTATCTATTTTTTGTTTTGTTTTGTTTTTTTGTTTGTTTTTGAGCCGTAGCCTAAATACTACCATTCTTGTGTCTCTTAATACCTAATGCATGATATGTGCCTTTAGAATACGCATTTTTCAAATCTATCATATCGCATCGACCGTAATTCAGGCCTAAATATCTAAACTTCCCATTTAAATCTTATAGCATCTACATGGCATCGACTGCATGAATTAACTACCTCCACTGTGTTCTATCACTGACCACTTGCTCTCCAATTGCCATATAAATCATACCGAAGAGTAAGGGTTAAGAAATAACACTTGGGCGAATTGCTTTTTTTCATTTTGTTTCCGTTTCCAATGGAGTCAAAGACACACTCTTCCTTGACTTTGTTATATGATAGAATAAAATAAAATAACTCACTAAATTAGCTACGCTTCTTATATTGTGAAGTAGCAGTTGATCGACAAAGCTTGACGCAATTTTCATTATGGGTCATCGGAAAACAACCTCTGTGCGTTTCTAACACATGAGCTTCTTATATTGTTGTTATTGTTGTTGCTTTTTTTATTTTTCATTTCATTTGTTTGACTCTACACGAATTTATCGACATTTTCCATTCAATCTCTTTGTTCCTACAATTTATGTATATAGATATAGAAGGAATAAAATATAGCATAGTAGTAAAGTAGGAATAAATTGTGTTCTTAAAAAGAGAAAGGTTTCTTCCAAGTCACAACATAAGAGCCCTGCTACTAGATATAAAAAAAATGTATGCTATAACTATTTTCATTTGGATCTTTATTAATTTCTCCTCTCTTAATGGCTCACTTCCTTTAATTATTTTTGCTTTCTAATAGAGGCCTAGAAAGCCCGGATCATTTCATGCTAACACTACCATAATCCTTCCTCTTCCTAGTGTGAAGTCGTACCCTCCATGTCTTCTTTGGTCTCTCTTTCCTACGTTTAACATGCACCATATGTTAGGTTATCAACGAGATCACTGCTATCAAAAACATGCCGCGGAAAAACTCGATCTCTGATTTCCTACCAATGATCCATGTTGTTCGTTTAATTCGATGAAACCGTAGATTCGAAATCAGCAGACAAAGGAGGTGCGATGATACGATCACCCTTTGTCGGTATCCACACAAACGCTTCCGCTGGAATGCTAGCTCTCTAGAACGGCACGTCTGAAACTCGTTTTTCTCCAAAACCGAGATAGGGATTTCTGTTTTTTCCTCTTGTAATCTCTGTACGAGAGAGAGCTCTATATACATATATATAGACCTTAAATCCGATTTTGAAATCGGATTGGTTAAGGCCAATCAAAATCCATATCAGATATGGGTTCTGTCAGGATTGGATAAGACCATTCAGAATCCATATCAGATATGGATTCTCTGTTGTTATTATCCAATAATATAGAGATATATACAAGTATATTGTAAAAACCAATAATAATAATAATAATAATACTTAATACCTAATATTAATATTATTAATATCAACCCGTATGCATTCTTGTGTGTGACCCGATGGACCCATATTAATTGGCAATCGTTAAATCACTATTAAACCAACAGGTTGTAATTGGTCTCTAGCAAGGCATTACGACTGTCCAATTAATATGAGTACAATCTAACTAGGCTAATAATAATACATGCATTAATCTCTTTGTCACACGATATCTAGTTTGAACATAAGCCATGGTTAGCGTCATACTTATATTGTTCAAACGTATGATTACTCGATCTCCAAGTAGACTGATAAAACAACTGATATTGATCACACTATCAATTCATTTGAGCACGGCCATGCATTTCACAGTCTCACTTATCGAGGGGCCCAAAAGATCTTTCTCTCAAAAGAGAGACAAATTCTATCTTGATTGTTCAATATCCTCTACATAATTTCGATCACATTCCATCATGACCTTTATTATTATCCAGTTACAGCTAATGTTTGATCATGTCAAAATATAATAGTTCTTATGTCGGAAACTATGACAATCTCAAGTCTAAGAATTAAAACATAACTACCATGTGATTTATTTATGACGCTAATCCATGTAATAATCTCATGATGAGTCTATTCAATACATTGTTCTTTAACAACTATCTATGAAATTGATTTGTATCATCATACACATAATCATCTCATGATTATCAAATCAATACTCATACTGGTTATAAATTATTTTATCTCTATAACAATAATGAACCAGGGATATATATCATAATTATGTAACATACTAACCAACAATAATGATAATAAAACCTCTTTATTGATAATAAATGTATAACATAAATATCCAAATCGTGGTCTAGGGCACATACACTAACACCATATTCATTGTCTCCCACCACATAACATGTGCATCTACAGGCCGTCTTTGCACATATACGCATCATCTTAACCTTGACTCTCTCGTTTTCTTATCTATAGGAGCCACCTTAATCTTTCTTCTTACATGTTCATTTCTTATTTTATCATTTTTTGTATTTCCACACATCCATCTTAACATTCTCATTTCCGCCATTCGCATTCTTTATTTATGCTCATAATTGACCACACAATACTCATAGCCGTATAACAATGCGGGTCTTACTGTTGTCTTGTAAAACTTTCCTTTAAGCTTTAAGGTACTTTTCTTCACAAAGAAGACGTGACGCACTTCTCCATTTTAACCATCCGGCTTGTGCCATGTGATCTACATCCTTGTCAATTCTTCCGTCTTTCTATAATATAGATCCTAAATACTTAAAACTCTTCACTCAGGTGGATCTCTTGGTCTCCCAGTTTCACACAAGGTTTTAAGATCTTTTTTTGTTGCTAAAATTAAATTTCATATACTCTGTCTTTTTTCGACTTAATTTGAAGCCATTTTCTTCTAGCATCTCCTACAAATGTTACAGCTTGTAATTGACTCCTTAACTAGACTCATATACCAACACAATGTCATATGCAAATAACATGTTCCATGGAACTCTGTTTTGAATGTGTCAAGTGAGCTCATCTATAACTAAAACAAATAAGTACGAGCTTAATGTGTCGAGTACAATTGCTTTACCATTTTTTATCATTTTCAATGCATCTTCTACTTTTGGTAATCGAATTCTCCTACTAAATGTTACATTTCTATCCTCTTCAGAGTTACATAACTAACCCAATACAAGTTTATATCATACCAATAAAAGTTTCTCAAAGTATCTTCTCCATATATATTGTATTGTCGTTTTCTCTACTAGAATCTTGCTATCTTCGTCTTTAATGCATTTAACTTGAGTCAAATCTCTTGTTTTCTTTACTCTTGCCCTAGCAACTTTATACACATCTCTTTCACCTTCTTTCTTGTGCAACCGCTTATAAAAATATTCAAACGCATTTGATTTGGCTTCAGATGTTGAAAATTTGCATAGCCATTATAATAGGTGGTACCACAAACAATTGCTCAATGTGCATTCAAACCATCAATTGGCAGAGCCTACTTCTAGGAAGCAATTCAAAATTCTATCAAAAGGGAGACCATAACTATTGTTTTGGTCTCCGTCTTCTACTCTTACCTCTACTAAATTGCTTAACAGCCTTGGCACCAGTGCCCTCCGTCAAGTTGACCACTGTCTCAGGCTGTTGAATTTGTTCATTTACCTCAGACCCCCCCCCCAACATGAGACATAAGAGGATGGAAACCTTGTTTTTCAGTTTCCAATAATGAGAGTGTTTTTTCACGTTACCTCTTTGGTTATTCTTCTTTGTCTTGACTTCAACAACTTCAAAACCTTGTTTTCTTCCATTTCATCTCCACCTTTGTGTTCACTAAATTACCTTTATGGTTCTTCTTTGCTGGCTTACCTCTAAAGGTAATAGCTACATTTGATAACACTTTCAATTGTTGGCTGTGATTTTCTTCCAGTCGTGTGTTCTGTGCTTTTCACTTTTTCTCAGTCATCTTTTATTATGCGTTTTTCTTACCTTCTTTCCCAACCTTATGTTCTTTAGCTTCAACATTAGAGAGAGCGTGTTCTTTCTTTGAGTTACCATCTGGAGTATAACCATCAAAATTGTTCTTCACATCATTAACCACTTGAAGGCTAGCGCCTTTGTCCTCAGAACAAGAATTTGTGAAGTCATCCTATTCCTTTTGTTTCTCAAAAATAGCTTCCCTCACTCACTAGAGAGTCAAATTTATTCTTTGAAATCACTTCTTGACCATGTTTATTTGCTATTTTCTTAGAAGGAAGAACATTTTCTTTTGGTAAATTGTATTCTTTATGGTATGGGCAACCTCCCAATTCTGCTTCTTGCTAACCCTCTTTAATGCATTTAGTTGCTGTTTGTCTGTGAAGTCCATTCTGTGTTGATCTTCTTCTTCAATCATCAGCTAGCCATGACGATGAGTATATTTGACATCCTTGTGCCTTTTAGCTTTAGAGTCGATATGAAAGAGAATCTCATTAACCTGCCCTTTCTCGTTATCCTCTTTTTTGGATTGTTCTGTTTTTTGCATCTGGTTCGAACTTTGTATCATCATGTGGTTGGCTGCGCTTTGCTGAAATTATTTTCTCATTTATTTCCTCAACTTCAAAAGAATGTCTAAATGTTTTACAGTTGGACCATTGAATTGTCATCCACTCGTAAATAATCTCTGGAATAACATATTCTCTGTATTCATTAGTGAACTTCACCTCGTAAGGAAGTTTTTTCCAGCTTTAATTTTGACGTAAATTCTTACAGATGCAACTCGGGTCTGAGCCCTGATGACTCTGTCCATGAAAAGTGGTTTTCCACTGAGACCTCCAATCCTACCAGTGCTTGTTGAAATATTGGAGCCTCAGAGAAGGCAACCTCTCCCAAACAAGTACCACATTAAGTCTTAGCTTTTCAATTTTCTTATCCGGTGTCTAAGGCCACAAGAACAAGACCCTGCTGTCAAAGGACATTGGAGAAAGTTTCAGAATTTCATTCCTACAATCGTCAAATTGGAATATGAAGATAAAGAGATCTTCTAACATTTTTTGAGTTTCCAATCGCCCCTTACTATTTCATTTGACATGCAAATTTTTTGAGGCTTAAAAAGGCCTTGTTGCGCATTACTTGGCCAATGATCGAGGTCTCATTTTTGCTTTCTACCGCTAACTTCATTAGGAGGCAATGCAAAAGATTTTTCCTTTTCCAACATCGTAATTGAAAAGACGTAGAGTGGTTGTCTCTTTGACTTTGAAATCGGCTTTAAACAGGCTAGGCCAAGCCGATTTTGCATGTACTAAGCCTCGCATACTCAGATCGACTTTAAATTAAGAGAAAATATACATTTTCAGAAGAGATGAGAGTATATTTTTGTTCGGCAGACACTTGTGGCGGCGCCAGAATGGTCGAATAGGGCTGAGGAAGCACCTCCGTGCCTAGATCGACTTGAGATCAAGTAAACCTACGCATTTCAGAAGAGTAGAGGGTAGCTTTGTTCGCTGATCGCACGTGGCGGCAGCCAAAGGGCTGGTGTGGGCTGAGGAAGCTCCGCCGACAGTGGTTTTCTTTCTGAGTGGTGGAGGGTGGATATGGAGGAGTGGGGTGGTGAAGTTACGGAATTTTTTTTAGAGAGAAAGGAGGGAAAGAAATTTAGAAAGAAAAGATGTTGACTACAAGCTGACTTTTCCTGTTTAGCTCATTTCTTAGCAAGCATATATTTCTCTCAATTTTCTTGATTCCTACAAAGTTGAAGTGTCTTATAACTAGTTCTCTTGGCTTTTACTTTGTCATGCATTTCTTCTTTCCACTGCCAAAATTCTTTATTTACACGTGATCGACCTTTTGACTCGCCAAGTAAATTTCTAGCTATTCTCTTTATCTTTACCACTACATCTTCTCACACTTGAATTTCTTAACACTTCGTGCTCTAATAATATTTTTCTAAAAATTTTTTGTTTAGCTTATTTCAAATTCCACCATTTTATCTTATGTTTTATAGGCCTTTGTTTTCTCAATCTTTGATTTCAGATACGGACAGCCAATACTACAAGACGGTGTTGCATCGTTAAACTTTCTCCTGACATCATCTTACAGCTCTTACAAACTCTTCTATCTCTCCTATGAGTCATGAAATAGTCTATCTGCTCCACTTTCGAACGTAATCAAATATGACTCTTTTTTGGAAAAATATGTATCATTATACGGCCATACGCTATTGAGAAATCTAAAATTTATCTTCCTTCAACGTTTCTGTTTCTAAAACCAAATCCATCATGTACCCCCATTGTCATCCTTATTCTCTTTACTTACATGTCCATTTAAATCTCCTCCTATAAAGATCTTTTCACCCATTGGAATTTCACGCACGTCTTCTAAATCTTCCAAAATTAAACCTTTATACCTTCTTCTAAACCCATTTGAAGGGTCTATACGCTAATAATATTGATTGTTTCTTTTCCAAGCACCAATTTATGGGTTATAATTCTCTCCTTTCCTAATAACACCTACTATTTTGTCTCTTAACGAGGCATCTGTAATAACCTCAGTCCATTTCTTGTCTTATTCTATCATGTGTATTAGAGTTTAAATCCTGATTTGTCCAACATCCTACCTTTCTTACCTATCGACTTTGTCTGTTCCAAACATAAAATATTTACTTCTCTCCTTACCAAAGTGTCCACTATCTTCTTTGTCTTTTCCGTTAGAGTTTCAATGTTCCGTGTTCCTAGTTTAATACTCCTATCTAACATAGTATTTCTTCTCTTCATATCTAACTTACGGACTAAGGACTCTTACATATTGTTCACTGCATCAGAGTTCTCTAGGAGATATAGCGGCTCTAACTCAATCTATGTCGCATTTGGACTATATGACGGGGATCCTTGCATATTTAACACTACATCCAAGCCCCCCTGATGCAGCAGTCCTTAGCGAGACACCGCATTCAGAGCATATAGTTCATTTCATATGGGAACATCCTAGCATTAGCGTAATTTCTTGTTAATCCATAATTATGTTTAGTGACAAAGTTTTACGCTGACTGTAAACCTAACGCAACCATTCTCCTTTATTGGGCTTGTGACCGGCAAGTCGAAAATGAAGCAAAATTACAAAACAAGAAAAAAAACTACGAAACAAATATGAAAAAAAACCCTAAAGTCCTAGATACAATGAGTTCTATGAAAAAACAGGATCCCAGCAAACAGATTATGACATGGATTCGGAGTAGACTCAAATAAGAAATTCCTAAAAAAAACAAAAACAGAGCGATCAGACTGGAAAATCAAAACTAAATTCTACTAAGTGAAAAATAAATAATCAAACCCAGCTATCCTCATCCCAACAAGAAAAACCATGTAATAAAAACTCCAAGGTAACTAATTTACCTAATTTAACAGTGATCAAACCAAGAAATACAGAACCACCCTTCAGCACCCTATCCAGTCTGCTCCCCGACCACCCCAAACATATCTTAGAGACCCCAAGTGAAAAAGAAAACCAACAAATTGGCAAAGAACACATACCTGGTCAGGGAGAGGACGATTGGAGGGGCTCGGCCGACGTGTTAGTTCAATTGTCCTGCTGATAGTTTCTGTTAGGTTTACCCACGACGGGCAAAGGAGAGAAGTTCGGATTTCGGCAAATTTTGGGTCTTATTGGCTTGGGTTATCCAAAGTTTAATATAAGAAAAAGAATATAATATTATAAGAAGAAATAATTTAAGAAAAATAACAAAACCTCAAGAACGTGATATCCCCTTTAAGAAGAAAAACATGACAAACGTGATGTCACCTGACGAACATGGTGAAGTGTGCAGACAAACGAGAAAAGAAGAAAAAATGGAACACTTTTTTGTTGTGTTTTTTTGGTTGGTGTCATACCAACAAATGCAAAGTAGTCACTATATGTATAGTAAAATATGTGTTTATTCATCTTCGCTTGTTTATAAATAGGCATGTTTTAGTAGATTGAAGACACACCAAAAACCAAAGCAATAAGCATTTCAAGAGTTTCTTGAGAGAGAAGTGAGTGAAATAAAATAGAGATAGTAAAATATGTGTTTATTCGTCTTAGCTTGCCTATAAATAGGCATGTTTTAGTAAATGGAAGACACATCAAAAACCAAAGAAATAAGTATTTCAAGAGTTTCTTGAGAGAGAAGTGAGTGAAACAAAATAGAGAGAGGAAAAGAGAGTTAATTGTGAGATTATACCAATCCGATATAAGCAAATATTGAGTGTTTCAATTCCTTTGTATTTCTCAAGTTTAAGTCTAAACTTGAGTTGTCTCTTGTATTCACATTATTTCGAATAATGTAAGTTGTTCTCACTGCCTATGGTTTTTTCGTCCACAGAGAGAGGGTTTCCACGTAAATCTTGGTGTCATTATTTTATCTGGAATTTGTAGAATTGTGATAAATACACCGTGTACGTAATTTCTGTCTTATGAAGTCGGATTTTAAGAGGGATCGTGTGTGCCATCTTTGACTAAACCTGAAATTTTATGTGGAATGAGGTCATTGTGATCTTTCCTGATTATTACCGAATCAGTTCACTTCACTTTTACTGCTATTTATCTCGCTGTCATACTCGACGATTCTAGTGGGTATGGCTGGTCAACGTCGCCGGTCTGCCGCCGTCGGCTGATTAAATTTTTCTGGCCATTTTCCGACTGCCCACATTCGATACCCATTTCAATCTCGATACGTTCAAAACACCATCAATGTCTATCATAATTCCCACTTCAATACTAAACAACTATCACTTTTAGGTCTAAACCCATATACTCCAAACTCATGCCCTATCATACCCATTTCGATTCTGATTCCGATACTCAAGTACCAACCAAACGCCATCTTAATCCATATCGTGGAATAAAAAAATTTCACTTACGTGCCATAACGTATGAAAAGAAAATTCTGTGTAGAGTTTTAGCTATTTAAGGCGTGTTGTGAACCATTCAAATGTTTGTCTTTTCCATGGATTGGAATCGCATACCTTATTAATTAACGATCTCATAGATCGAATCGGTCGGTTAATTCGGAAAACATCTGCTACTCTATGGGAAAAGCCAACATATCAGAGCTTGATTCTTCTGATTTTGAGTACACATTACATCTTCTTTTAAGGTGTCTATGTTCACTTGTAAGGGGATTTTAAGTTTTGCAGGGTGCTCTTTTTGGTACGAGTTTGGTCATTTTCCATGTCTCGATTCTGAATCTTATTTTTGATAGTTGAAACGTCGTCTTAGACTAAGTGTGCGTATCTGCGTGTCTATCTCTCTTCTCTACTTTTATAACATCATATTTACCAATACCTGACTCATAAAACCTGATTCACAGACCTACATGTTGAAAACGAGGCTAGAATTGGTTTGACCCAACAACATCCGAAGGTGCCTAATTCAGGAAAGTCCAACAACCAAGGAACAAGCTCAACCAACTTTAAGTTTGACAACCAAGTGTATGCTGTTTTGTATGCTTGACAACCAATTGGTCTAGGAATGTGCTTCATCATAGTATGACAACTTCGAGCCGATCTGAACTTGGTTTTTTTTTTTTTTTTACATACAACACGAGCATGATACAAGTTCGTTTTGTGTTTGTACGAAAAGAGAAAGGATTTTGTAAATTATTATTCTTGATTGAGTGCATATGCAAACCAAAGCGAACTAAACTGAACCTAAATATCTTGCTTTGGTTCAATTTGAGCAACATAAAATTTGTTTCGGTTGAGTCACAAATAACTATATAGCGGACCCTAGCTATTTATTAAAAAGAAAGGTTTTATTAATGCTACTGTGAGCTTAAGAAAAACTATTTCAAACAAAACCATATGAACAAGTATTCTAAAAGTATCCTAGAAAGCCAAACTTAACTAATGAATGTCCTATATGGAAGAATACATTATAGGACGAATACAATCTACCGACCATCTTTCTAATCTTCAACTTCTTTTTCTAAATACACATTACGTGCTGCAAAGACCGTATAGCCATTGTGTTATGTACGATTTTTTTAAAGGAAAAGAAAATTGAAATTACAAAATAAAAATTGATAACTATCATAAGCGATTAATAGTTGGACTAGGAAATACCAACTTAGGATAGACATTATCCTAGGCAATTGGATGGAAACCAAAGTTCAAGTAGAGTAGTCTTCCTAAGACAAATTATATCAAAAAGGAATATGCCTTGTACACCAATCCTACCCATCTATATTGGTATTATAGACTAACTAAACAACCCTCACCCCTCTAAATCTAATTCGGCCATCCCCCAGCAGCAGGAAAAAAATAAAACGCTGACATCCCTTTGCCTTCCAGTCGAGAGCATCTTGGAGAGGAAGAGAGAAATCTTGCTTCAAACATCAAGCCCAATTCAATTATACGGTTAAATATACGTAAATTAGATAAGTAATCTTTCTATACTTGCTATGCTTTTATAAAACCTACGTGTTTATTTTGGTATCAACATTGGATCATGCATAAGTATTGTAGCGCCCCGACCCAGACAGCGAAATCCGAACCGGTGCACCCGTCGTAGCTTACTGAGAAGACTACAAGACGTCTCATCTCTCGAATACACATCATCAATGACGTAAGAGAATAAGCACAGAGACACGTGACAAATAAAATCTAAATCATCAAATTCGTACATCAAGGTGTAATAAAGTATCGGAAGAGTGTTTATGTTCGTAACCAACTAAATCCTCAAATGAATGAAATAAACTGAAATATCTAGCAACAGTATCGACTATCTCCCAATAAGATACTAAGCGTCCCATTCGACCCACTCGCCGTCGTCCTCTATGAAGATCATGTCATAGCTAGGCTCATCTGCAAAATAAAGGTAGTACCCTTAGCGAAAACGCTAGCAAGTAACCCGCTTATAAGGCATACAGGATCAGCACATGGCAAGACATGAGTAATAAATAGTTCAAGGATTGGTGAGGCACATGTCTTCTATAACTTCAAAAAAAATGTAGACTAGTAGCATACGAAAGCAAGAACCGTAATTCATACACAGATTTAGCAGTTCAATGACAATCCAGTTACAAGCCAATCATAACATAACAACTCGCGTGATGCATGACCAAATATGCACTACACTACACAGTCACAAATGCATGTGCAATTTCTTTTCAACACAGTGCAATGCATGTCACAATGTCCGGTCACATAACTTTATACCATGTGGTAGGTCATGGCTTATATTTCCATCTCATGATACACCACAGCTTAACTTTATACCCTGTAATGCTCCACAGCTTATATTTCCATCCGTGTCACATTACAGCCAACTTTATACCCTGTAACGCTCGCTCCACGGCTTATATTTCCATCCCGTGTCACGTTACAGCCAACTTTATACCCTGTAATGCTCCACGGCTTATATTTCCATCCCGTGTCACATTACAGCCAGTTTCGCAAACTTTATACCCTGTGCCGAAGCACAGCTCTTTTCAAAACATTATGCAAATGCAAGTGCCATGATGCAAGACTCCTCATAACAATCACATTCTTTAATCACATACTTCAAATCACGTTCACATATCCATCAATCACACGAGGCTCATCTCGCTCACACACTCGAGCTTATTTTTTACGGCAGGTCAACATCACCAAAACATTGATTCTAGAACTCAAAGGCTAATGTAAGAACCCTCACACTTCACTTTTGTACTCTGTAAAGCCACATACGTTCATTCCTAGCCCCCTTAGGTCTTTCACGTTGAAATCCGATTCGAATACCCTTCGAAATCTCCACATTTGATTCACCATCCTACGTCATATTCCCAAGGCTTAGACTAACATCAATCAAGTCCTAAAAAGTCCCTAAGGTCACCCAAAGGGTCCCCTAGCTTCCCTCTTTCTTCCCTCATTTTCCCACAAAACTGATGGACGTCATACCCTCACATCGATCGATCGATGTGACTTCATACCCTCACATCGATCGATCGATGTCCATCAGAGAACATCGATCTCTCACCCCATTCTACATCGATCGATCGAAGTGACTTCGAACCCTCACATCGATCGATCGAAGTCCATCAGAGAACATCGAACTCTCAACCCCTTATACATCGATCGATCTATAAACTACTGAGACACATCGATCTCTCACCCATCAGACATCGATCGATCGATGTACTTCAAACTCTAACATCGATCGATCGATGTCAGCGTTTTCTACAGAATCTCCTCTGCGAATTTCTGCAGTTCTAATCAAACGATTTCCAACTTTCATCCGACCATTCCAAGCCTAATCTTCCCTATCAATCCATACTTAATTCATCAACACAAACCCTTCTCGAACCAATCACGGATCCAAGCCTAAAACGCATATCATTCATCAAGCTAACCCAAAAGATCTCACCTTTCCTCCCCTTTTCTCCTTTTCAACCACAAATAGCACAATGGGGATCCAAGGGGATTGGGTTTTGCACGATCTCACAAAATCAACACCAGCAACAATGATTTTAACATATGCTGGCCAAAATCCGAAAGCAAGACACCTAAGACACGTATAGATTCACAGAAAGAAACTATTGCATGGTGATGCAATTTTGATATCGAAAGTAGGCCTTTATCTTTCGCAAAACGTAAGAACTTATAAGATGATTACTTGCCTTTGATTACTCGAAGACGGATTGAAGAACGAATGAAGGTCGGGTTGGTTGTTGAATAATTCTTCCCTAGGGTTGCGGTGGAGAGGAAATCGCCTATGGGATGGAGAGAAACAGAGCGTCGATCCTTTTCTTTCTGAGAAAGGGAAAAATGACGTTCTGTTAGTTTTTATATGGAAAGGGTGAAATTTGGAGTTTCTAAATTATATCCTATTATCTTATTTATCTTAAAGGATAAATTTCTAATATTCAATTCTAAAATTAAATATTAATTAATTCTAATATTAAATCTCTTCATAATTACCACTTAATCCAATATTTAATTTTCTTAACTTATTATCTTTGACCGTCATCAATTTATTTAACCACTTTTATCCTTAAATTACTCTACTGGGGGTGTGGGGTATAACATTCCACCCCCCTTACAAAAAGTTTCGTCCTCGAAACTGACGTACCTTATTGGAAAAGCTGTGGATATAGTTCCTTCATTTGCTCCTCAAGCTCCCATGTGGCTTCACGCTCCGTATGATTACTCCATTAAACTTTGACATACGGAATTATGCGTCTGCGTAGGACTTGATCTTTCCTATCCACGATCTTCATTGGATGTTCTTCATATGAGACATCTTCTTTAACATCCAATGGTTGAGCTTCAAGAATATGGCTCGGGTCCGATACGTATTTCCTTAGTTGAGAGACATGAAATACGTTGTGGACTTGCGACAAACTTAGTGGCAAGGCTAACCGATATGCTCTTTCTCCAACTTTGCCAAGCACTTCATATGGACCAATATATCTAGGGCTTAACTTTCCCTTCATTCCAAACCTTGCAACTCCCTTGGTAGGTGAGACTCGTAGATAAACCTTTTCGCCTTCCTCAAACTCCAAGGGTCGTCTTTTTGTATCGGCCCAACTCTTACTGCGATCTTGAGCGACCCTTAGCCTCTCTCTTATCACTTTCACCTTCTGAATTGTTTGTTCAACCAATTCTGGTGCAGTGATTGTCCTTTCCCCAACTTCGTCCCAACAAATCGGGGACCTGCACCTGCGTCCGTATAATGCTTCAAACGGTGCCATGCCGATTGCGCTATGATAGCTGTTATTATACGAAAACTCCATCAGCTTTAGCATGCTATCCCAGTTTTCCTTAAAATCCAAAGCCCATGCTCTCAACATGTCCTCCAAAGTTTGGACGGTTCTCTCAGATTGTCCATCCGTCTGAGGGTGGTACACGGTACTCATTCTCAGCTCGGTACCCATCGCCTTCTGAAATGCCCTCTAAAACTTAGAAGTGAACTTGGGATCACGGTCCGACACAATACTGACGGGGACTCCATGCAAGTTCACAATGTTATCCACATAGATGTTGGATAATTTCTCATAAGATGTTCCATGGGGCATAGCTATGAAGTGAGTTGTCTTTGTCAAGCGATCGACAATTACCCAAATCATCTCATTTCCATTTCTGGTTTTGGGTAATCCCATCACGAAGTCCATAGTCACGTGCTCCCACTTCCATTCTGGAATCTCTAGTGGCATCATCAAACCACCAGGTCGTTGAGGTTCAACTTTGACTTGTTGGCATACCAAACATCTCTCAACATACTCTGCTATGCTTCTCTTCATCCCTATCCACTGGTAGTTCCGTTTGAGGTCCTTATACATCTTGGTGCTGCCGGAGTGGATAGATAACCGTGAGTTATGAGCTTCGCGTAACAACTCCTTTCGAAACTCATCATTATTAGGTACGCACAACCGATTTTGAAACCATAAACTTTTATCTTCTCTCAACTGAAAATCTTTTACTGGTCCCGTAAATAACTTGTCGCGGATTCCTTTCAGCGTGACATCATCATACTGAGCTTCTTTAATTATGTCTATCAAGTCTGGGTTGATAGATAGAGCTGTGAGAACATTCGCTACCGAATCCACCACATCGAGACCAAACTCCTCGATCTCTCTTTCCAATGGAGACTGTCTAGCGTGACTAGACTTTCTGCTCAGTGCGTCCGCCACTCTATTTGCTTTACCCGGATGATAGTTGATGGTTAGGTCATAATCCTTAAGTAACTCCAACCATCTTCTCTGTCGCATATTTAACTCTTTCTGCGAGAATAGGTACTTCAAGCTCTTATGATCAGTGAACACAACACACTTTTCTCCATACAAATAGTGTCTCCAGATCTTAAGAGCAAATACCACAGCTGCGAGCTCCAAGTCATGCGTCGGGTAGTTCTGCTCATATGGTTTCAATTGTCTTGACGCGTACGAAATGACTCGTCCATTTTGCATCAAGACACAACATATAAACAGAAAGTTAGTTCAAGACTAGCATACGTATATACAATGCATTAATTGTAATGATGTACATACATAGTCCTTTCTTGGACGCGTCACTATAAATCACAAAACCATCGGTGCTGGAGGGTTGTGCCAACACCGGGGCTGTGGTCAATCTCTTCTTGAGCTCAGTAAAGCTCTGTTCGCATTCAGCAGTCCACTCGAACTTAGTTTTCTTCTGCGTAAGTCGACTCAATGGAACTGCTATGGTGGAGAATCCCTCGACAAACTTCATATAATAGCCTGCCAAGCCTAGGAAGCTTCTGACTTCGGTCACATTTGTGGGTCTTGGCCATTCAGTGATGGCTTCTATCTTCTTGGGATCCACCGAAATCCCATCTTCCGAAATCACGTGACCGAGAAAGGCTACACTTCTTAGCCAGAATTCGCACTTGCTGAATTTGGCATAAAGCTTTTGTTGCCTCAAAATTTGCAACACCACTCTTAAGTGTTCAGCATGAGCTTGCTCGTTGGGGGAGTAGACCAGAATGTCATCAATGAACAACACTATGAATTGGTCCAACTGTTCTCGGAATACGGTGTTTATTAAATCCATAAAGGCTACTGGGGCATTTGTCAATCCGAAAGGCATCACCAAGAATTCATAATGCCCGTAACGAGTCTGAAAAGTGGTTTTAGGTACATCTCCTGCTTTCACAAGAAGCTGATGATACCCCTGACGAAGATCATGTTAGGAAATCATACAAGATCACTGCAAAACGCGCAGCGGAAAAACAAAACTTGATCTCCGATTTCCTACCAAGGATCCATGTTGTTCGTTTAATCGATAAAAAAAACTCAAAAATTACCTCCGAAGATTCGAAATCCACAGATGGAAGAGGTGCGAAATCACGAACACCCTCTGTCGGTATCCACACGAATGCTTCCGCCTGGAGTGCTAGCTCTTGAACGGCGCGGCTGAGAGAACTCGCTTTTCTCCAAAAACGGCTCTAGGGTTTCTGTTGTTTTCGTGTGTATTTCGTATGTCTCTATGTACGAGATACATAGATATATATATACACATATATGGATATTAAAAACCGAGTTCTAATCGGTTTCGTTGACGCCAATCAAAATCCATATCACATATGGATTCTGTCAGGATATTCAAAATCCATATCAGATATGGATTCTCTCATTATTATCCGACAGCATATATATATATATACATATAACCACAAAAACGAAAATAATAATAATAATATTAATAATAATTGATATCCAATATTAATATTATTAATATTAAAACGATAATAATAATAATAATTAATATCCAATATTAATAACATTAATATTATTAATCTCAGCCATACGCATTCTTGTGTGTGACCCGATAGGCCCATATTAATTGGCAGTTGATTAAATCTCTATTAAACCAACAAGTCATAATTGGTCTCTAGCAAGATATTACGACTACCCAATTAATACGAGTAAAGTCCAACTAGCCTAATAGTACATGCATTAATCCATTTGTCACACGATATCTAGTTTGAACATAAGTCATGGTCAGCGTCATACTTATATTGTTCAAACATATGATTACTCGATCTCTAAGTGGACTGATAAAACAAATGATATTGATCACACTATCAATTCATTTGAGCACGGCCATGCATTTCACAGTCTCACTAATCGAGGGGCCCAAAGATATCACTCTCAAAAGAGAGGGACAAATTCTATCTTGATTGTTCAATATCTTCTACATAATTTCTATCACACTCAATCATGACCTTTATTATTATCCAATTACGGATAACGTTTGATCATGTCAAAATATAATAGTCCTTATGTTGGAAACTATGACAATCTCAAGTCAAAGGATTAAAACATGACTATCGTGAGATTTACTTATGACGCTAATCCATGTAGTAATCTCATGATGGGTCTATCCAATACACTGTTTTCTAACAAGTATCTATGAGATTGATTCGTATCACCATACACATAATCATCTCATGATTATCAAATCAATACTCATACTGATTATAAATTATTTTATCTCTATAACAATAATGAATCAGGGACATATATCAAAATTGTGTAACATACTAACCAACAATAATGATAATAAAACCTCTTTTATTAAAAATAAATGCATACCATAAATATCCAAATCATGGCCTAGGGCACATACACTAACAGATCAATCTTTGAAAACCATCGGGCTCCCTTTAGTTGATCAAATAAATCCTCAATCCTTGGTAGAGGATATTTGTTCTTGATGGTGATCTTATTCAATTCTCGGTAATCAATACACAGCCTCATACTGCCATCTTTCTTCTTGACAAACAATACTGGAGCTCCCCACGGTGATACATTGGGACGAGTCAACTTCTTATCTAGCAGCTCCTGAAGTTGTCCATTTAGCTCCTTAAGTTTAGTTGGAGCCGTTCTGTAAGGTGTCTTGGATATAGGTTCGGCTCATCGGATCAAGTTAATCTCAAACTCCACTTCTCTTGATGGCGGAACTCCCGGTAAGTCGTCCGGAAACACGTCCTTAAATTCATTGATTACCAGAATCTGATCTATGGAGGGAACTTCTTGCTTAGCATCTATTGCATACACCATAAATCCCTCCGCTCCTTTTTGCAAAGCTTTAAAGGCCTTAATCGCTGTCAAGTATATCTTCTTTGGGGATTTTGTTAACTTGACGTTTCCTTGTACCGTTATTTCATTCATCTCAGGGTCCTTAACGGTTACTTGCTTAAGTTTACAGTCAATATTGGCATGATTCTTGGTCAGTCAATCCATGCCCAATATCACATCAAAATCCTTCATCGGAATTGGAACTAACGTCACAGAAAACACCTTTCCATCCAACTCCAACTCACAATCTTTGTACTGATGGTGGGAAACCAGTACTTGTTCACCGGCTGCCTGTACCCTGAAAGGGTTTTCAATCCATTCGGGTAGACAGTCGAGTCTTTCGGCGAATCGCTTAGAAATGAAGGAGTGACTCGCTCCGCTATCAAACAATACGTTCGCAGGTACTTTATTAACTAGAAATCACACCTAAACACAAAAAGTGTCGCACATAAAGGTTTTCACATAAAGCACATTTAATCTCCATCTTAAACAACTAAAATTCAACTTAAGTAACTAATATTTAACTTAAGTCGTACCTGTCACAACGTCGGTGTCCTCCTGTACTTCAGCGTCTGTCATTGCATGGACTCGCGCATTGGGCCTGCCTCTCTGCTGCTGTGCCGGCCCCGCTTCTGCTTGTGGCCTTGGTTTCCACTCGGGGCAATCTTTTATCCTATGGCCCGTCTTTCCACACTTAAAGCATGCTCCCGACTTCTTCCAACATTCACCCACATGTCTTTTCTGGCAGTGTGGGCATACCGCTGGTGCTTGATGGTCGGGCTGGGTCTGTTGTGGTGCCCTCAGAGCTGGCCCTGTCTGCCCTTTCCTAAGAATCTTGACCCAACGTCCGGGTCTACCTCCACTTCTCTCTTCCCTCGGTCTCTTACCGGCATCGTCACGAGCCTCTCTAGGCTGTGACCATCGCATGTCACTCTCCACACGGTAACATGCGTCCAACATTTCTTCAAAAGTTTCAAACTAGACCCCGCTATAGCCGTCCGTATGCGGGGGTTCAGACCTTCCTCAAATTTCAGCATCTTCATCCTGTTGTTTTCCAACACCATGGGCGTGAATTTGCCCAAGGCATGGAATCTATCGGCATAGTCAGAAACGGACATCCTCCCTTGTTCAAATTTATCAAACTGCCTCATCTTCTCCAAAATGGCAGTTTCAGGCACATAATAGTCTTTGTAGGCCTGTACGAACTATCTCCACAGAATAAGGGGGAGTCATCTTTGGCAGAATACCGTTCCACCATGCGTTGGCTCTGCCGATCAGTAAGGGCGTGGCTACATCAACCTTGAGTTCCTCAGGCACTTGCACAAGCCTGAAGCACTTTTCCACCTCGTCTAGCCAGAATCCGGCCACCTCTGGGTCAGTGGTCCCTTCAAAGGTGGGGGCATGCATCTTCCTCATTTCCCCAATATAATACCAGATACCTTGCTGAGGAGGTGGTGGAGGAGGAGGTTGTTGTTGTTGCTGGGCAACTCCTTGTGCTATCATTGTGATAGCGTCTATCAATGCCTGGGGTACTAACACTGGTGGTGGTGGAGGGTTATCGTTCCCGTTGCCACCGTTTCCCTGATGGTCTCTTCTGGGAGGCATTGTCTGCAAGATCACGCTTATTAGCATTCAGTCATTCTAAAGATAATACTGAAAGCCCTTATGCGTTATACAGGACGGAACTCGTAAAATAAATAACATAACATTTATTGCTTAAATTTTTATCGCGCTCGCACACACACCCATCCCAATCAAACTTACTCTTAAGATCACATACTTAGACCTAAAGATCAACTTAGGGTCAAAATCATAGCTTAAGACTCTACATGACATAACCTAGGTCTCCGAGGTAGATCTGAAGCCTAGGCTCTGATACCACCTGTAGCGCCCCGACCCGGACAGCAGAATCCGAACCGGTGCACCCGTCGTAGCTTACTGAGAAGACTACAAGACGTCTCATCTCTTGAATACACATCATCAATGACGTAAGAGAATAAGCACAGAGACACGTGACAAATAAAATCTAAATCATCAAATTCGTACATCAAGGTGTAATAAAGTATCGGAAGAGTGTTTATGTTCGTAACCAACTAAATCCTTAAATGAATGAAATAAACTGAAATATCTAGCAACAATATCGACTATCTCCCAATAAGATACTAAGCGTCCCATTCGACCCACTCGCCGTCGTCCTCTATGAAGATCATGTCATAGCTAGGCTCATCTGCAAAATAAAGGTAGTACCCTTAGCGAAAACGCTAGCAAGTAACCCGCTTATAAGGCATACAGGATCAGCACATGGCAAGACATGAGTAATAAATAGTTCAAGGATTGGTGGGGCACATGTCTTGTATAACTTCAAAAAAATGTAGACTATTAGCATACGAAAATAAGAACCGTAATTCATACACACATTTAACAGTTCAATGACAATCCAGTTACAAGCCAATCATAACATAACGACTCGCGTGATGCATGACCAAATATGAACTACACTACACAGTCACAAATGCATGTGCAATTTCTTTTCAAAACCGTGCAATGCATGTCACAATGTCCGGTCACATAACTTTATATCCTGTGGTGGGTCATGGCTTATATTTCCATCCCATGATACACCACAGCTTAACTTTATACCCTGTAATGATCCACAGCTTATATTTCCATCCCGTTTCACATTACAGCCAACTTTATACCCTGTAATGCTCCACGGCTTATATTTCCATCCCGTGTCACATTACAGCCAGTTTCGCAAACTTTATACCCTGTGCCGAAGCACAGCTCTTTTCAAAACATTATGCAAATGCAAGTTCCATGATGCAAGACTCCTCATAATAATCACATTCTTTAATCACATACTTCAAATCACGTTCACATATCAATCAATCACACGAGGCTCATCTCGCTCACACACTCGAGCTTATTTTTCACGGCAGGTCGACATCACCTAAACATTGATTCTAGAACTCAAAGGCTAATGTAAGAACCCTCACACTTCTCTTTTGTACTCTGTAAAGCCACATACGTTCATTCCTAGCCCCCTTAGGTCTTTCACGTTGAAATCCGATTTGAATACCCTTCGAAATCTCCACATTTGATTCACCATCCTACGTCATGTTCCCAAGACTTAGACTAACCTCAATCAAGTCCTAAAAAGTCCCTAAGGTCACCCAAAGGGTCCCCTAGCTTACCTCTTCCTTCCCTCATTTTCCCACAAAACTGATGGACGTCATACCCTCACATCGATCGATTGATGTGACTTCATACCCTCACATCGATCGATCGATGTCCATCAAAGAACATCGATCTCTCATCCCATTCTACATCGATCGATCGAAGTGACTTCGAACTCTCACATCGATCGATCGAAGTCCATCAGAGAACATCGAACTCTCAACCCCTTATACATCGATCGATCTATAAACTACTGAGACACATCGATCTCACATCGATCGATCGATGTCCATCAGAGAACATCGATCTCTCACCCCATTCTACATCGATCGATCGAAGTCCATCCGAGAACACCGAACTCTCAACCCCTTATACATCGATCGATCTATAAACTACTGAGACACATCGATCTCTCACCCATCGACATCGATCGATCGATGTACTTCGAACTCTGACATCGATCGATCGATGTCAGCATTTTCTGCAGAATCTCCTCTGCGAATTTCTGCAGTTCTAATCAAACGATTTCCAACTTTCATCCGACCATTCCAAGCCTAATCTTCCCTATCAATCCATACTTAATTCATCAACACAAACCCTTCTCGAACCAATCACGAATCCAAGTCTAAAACGCATATCATTCATCAAGCTAACCCAAAAGATCTCACCTTTCCTCCCTTTTCCCCTTTTCAACTGCAAATAGCACAATGGGGATCGAAGGGGATTGGGTTTTGCACGATCTCACAAAATCAACAACAACAACAATGATTTTAACATATACTGGCCAAAATCCAAAACCAAGACACCTAAGGCACGTATAGATTCACAGAAAGAAACTACTGCATGGTGATCCAATTTTGATATCGAAAGTAGGCCTTTATCTTTCGCAAAACGTAAGAACTTATAAGATGATTACTTGCCTTTGATTACTCGAAGACGGATTGAAGAACGAATGAAGGTCGGGTAAAATCTTGAAGAATTCTTCCTTAGGGTTGCGGTGGAGAGGAAATTGCCTATGGGATGGAGAGAAACAGAGTGTCGATCCTTTTCTTTCTGAGAAAGGGAAAACTGACGTTCTGTCAGTTTTTATATGGAAAGGGTGAAATTTGGAGTTTCTTAATTATATCCTATTATCTTATTTATCTTAAAGGATAAATTTCTAATATTCAATTCTAAAATTAAATACTAATTAATTCTAATATTAAATCTCTTCATAATTACCACTTAATCCAATATTTAATCTTCTTAACTTATTACCTTTGACCGTCATCAATTCATTTAACCACTTTTTTCCTTAAATTACTCTACTGGGGGTGCGGGACATAACAAGTATTATTGTTTTCATCATTTGTTGTATCTATACATGCATTCATAGAGGCTAGGCCGATTTTATGTGCATGTGTGCAAGATGAATATTTTCTTGGGTGTATGGCCGAAACTTTGAAGGCCAGAGGCCTTGTATGTGGGTAAAGTATGTATATGTATATTTGGGGAAGTATTTTCATGTGAAATCATTAAATATGTATAGATTATGTATACATATGTGAAATTGCCTAGGAATCTGTGTCTTGGCCGAATGTTTTTGGAATTTGGGGGGTTTGGAATTTCGGCCAGTAGGGCGTTAGGGTTGGTATGACTGAATTTACATAGATTTAGAAGTATTTTGGTATGGTTTCATGTAATGTGCAATTTAGGGTTTTTGAACTCGATTTTGGAAAAATTAAATTTGGAAAACTTGGGATTTTGCATGATTTGATAGTGGGAATAAGTTGAAAATAGAAAAACATAAATTTTGGTGGTCGCAGTTGGAAGTCAGCACGCGTCGACGAGTGGATGCGCACGGCAGCACTTCCGCAGGCGCGTGCCTTATCCGATGGCTGCTGTTTTTGCGGCGTTGTGTTCAAAATGAAATTTCTTAGCGGACTTTGGTGTTTGATTTGAAAAATTGCAGGTGATGAGGTATTTTGATGGAGGCTGAAGAGTGAGCAATGATTTGGGGAAAATTAGGGTTTGGGGGTGTGAGGAGGGACTGAGCCGAGGGTTTGGGGGCTGGGGGTGGTTCTGGTCAGTAGTTTGGTGGGGTGGGCTGAGGGTGTTTAGGTGAGATTAGGTGAGTTTGGTAGCGGGTTGGGGGAAAACTGGGCCGAGGTAGTCGCTTGTACGTATATACATGTACAAGTGCATGTATGGACGTGGACATATATACGTGTATGTGTACACGGCTGAGGTGGTGATGTTTTGGTGTTTTGGATATCTTTGGCTTATTTGGATTATTTGTTTGGAAATATTTGGTGCATTTTGGTAATTTTGGAAAAATTTGACATTTTGGTCCAGTTTGGTAATTTGGACTAACTTTGGTGCTTGGAAAATGGTTTTGGAAATTGCATTTGCATATTTTTGGAAATTCACCCCTACACTTGAAATATATTGTTAAGCCGGATTGATTCCAAGCAAACAGAGTGTCCGAGCATATTGGATATTTTGGATATAAAGTGTTCGGACATATTGGTCGTCATTAGGGCACCCCGGCATATTGGATATTTTGATATAATGCGTCGGGGCATATGACTATTGGGGGACTAATTCGTAAGTCTTACGATATAAGTCATTTGTAGGAAAAGAGCTATGACTATTGCATTGACTTGGACTGTTTTAGCCGGATTTCAGACATTTTGGATTTTTGGATATTTTGGAACAAGTTGTACTCAGATTTGGATTTTGGACTTTGTACTGGCAAAACTTTGTATTTTGGACTTTGAATATTTTGTGCCTGTGACTATGATGTATGGGAAAAAATGCAACACTTTTAACCAACATGTATGTAAGCATCACTGAAATATTTTAGCTACTCATATCAGGGAACAAGAACTAAAATATTTTAACTGACTACTTGAAATTGAATTAATTACCATGTACATATATAATTTTTTTACCTTTCATTCTATGAACTTTACAATGAGGAGAGGTGAAAAAGCATGAAAAACACTGGTATAAAAGAGAAAAACAAAAGTTGTTTCTTTTGTTAGTGTATGCGCCCTATACCATGATTTGGATGTTTATGTTATACATTTATTATTAATAAAAGAGGTTTTATTATCATTATTGTTGGTTAGTATGTTACATAATTTTGATATATGTCTCTGATTCATTGTTGTTATAGAGATAAAATAATTTATAATCAGTATGAGTATTGATTTGATAATCATGAGATGATTATGTGTATGGTGATATAAATCAATCTCATAGATACTTGTTAGAGGACAGTGTATTAGATAGGCCCATCATGAGATTACTACATGGATTAGCGTCATAAGTAAATCTTATGATAGTCATGTTTTAATCCTTAGACTTGAGATTGTCATAGTTTCCAACATAAGGACTATTATATTTTGACATGATCTAACGTTATCCGTAACTGGATAATAATAAAGGTCATGATTGAGTATGATAGAAATTATGTAGAGGATATTGAACAATCAAGATAGAATTTGTCCCTCCCTTTTGAGAGAGATATCTTTGGGTCCCTCGATTAGTTAGACTGTGAAATGCATGGCCGTAATCAAATGAATTGATAGTGTGATTATTATCATTTGTTTTATCAGTCTACTTAGAGATCGAGTAATCATAAGTTTGAACAATAAAAGTATGACGCTGACCATGACTTATGTTCAAACTAGATATCTTGTGACAAAGGGATTAATGCATGTACTATTATTAGGCTAGTTAGATTGTACTCATATTAATTGGATAGTCGTAATGCCTTGCTAGAGGCCAATTACGACTTGTTGGTTTAATAGAGATTTAACCGACTGCCAATTAATATGGGCTTATCAGGTCACAAACAAGAATGCGTATAGGCAGATATTAATAATATTAATAATATTAATATTAGATATTAATTATTATTCATATTATTAATTTTGTTTTTTATGGTTATATATATGTGTGTGTGTGTGTGTGTATATATATATTATCGGATAATAACGAAAGAATCCATATCTGATATAGATTTTGAATATCCTAATAGAATCCATATCTGATATGGATTTTGATTGACATTAACTAATCCAATTAGGACTCGGATTTTGATGTCTATATATGTGTATATATACTGTGTATCTCGTAGAGAGAATACACACACAAAAACACAGATTTCAGTTTTAGAGAAAACTAGAGTTTTCAGCCGCGCCGTTCAAGAGCTAGCACTCTGGATGGAAGCATTCGTGTGGTTACCAACAGAGGGTGTTCGTGTCATCGCACCTCCTACGTTTGCACCTTCTACGTCTGCAGATTTCGAATCTACAGAGGTATAGTTTTTGATTTCTTTCATCGAATTAAACGAACAACATGGATCCTTGGTAGGAAATCGAAGATCAAATTTTGTTTTCCGCTGCACGTTTTTGCAGTGATCTTGTCGGATTTCCTAACATCCTTAGCATATGAATAAATACAACAAAGATAACAAGAAGGATATGTTGACTTAATAATGCTAGGTGCAGTGGCAGAGCCAGGAGTCCCTTCTTGAGGAGCACTGGCAGGCTTCACCAGAGGAATACCACCGGTCACTGTTTCGGACCGAGAAAACCGAAAAAATCTTCTAGACATATTTTTGTATTATAACATAAAATACGTGAAAGAAAACACATATACCAACCAATGTACAAAAAATAAATAAACAATACACAACAAACAATATACGGATCATAATTATTAAATGAATGTAGTAATATAAATCAATGCATACCTTTTATTTGCCTATTGTAGGACGAGAAGGAGTTGCCAATGGACACAAAAAGGTTCTTTGAGATGACATTGATTGGAATCATTGCATAATATTTTCATCTTCAATGGTGCTAAAAATATCATGCTCAAAGTAACACAATAAACAATCCGATAGTACGTCATCCCCCAACCGGTTGCGTAGATCAGTCTTGACGATATTCATTACAGAAAAATTAGAAACAAACAACTGTCGCAAAAGGTAGTGTTTAACAATGGGCATTGGAAAAACAGGTTATCTTTTACAGTTTACTGTCTGAATGCTGAATCAATGAACCAATCATATATGGTGTACACAGTTGTCTGGAATGCGTAAAATAGTTTTCACACCAGCAACATCTAACACTAAGGATTTGAATGCAACCTAAAGGTATGTGTAGCTCTCGACTTTGAGACGATGTTAGAGCAACCAAATAAAATCACAAAAGCTGTGTAATTGTAGTATCTCCCCCCAACGGAGTGACACAACCATATGCCGTTTTCAAATTAATATGTATCAACTATCAAGCATCAGCTCTCACAGATTTCGTAAGATTAGTAACCAAAAAAAAAAGAAACTTTCATCTTTATAAGCAAACTAATGCAAAGAAGTCTACTAGCTTTCAACGATTACCTTACATAGCACATACTAAACCAATCTAAATTGCAAGAGAAAACCATCAAACCAATTGCAAAATCCAAACAGCTGACACCGACCACAAAATTTGCCGTTTGAAAAAAGAAAACAACATAAAAAAGTAGGCTTGAATATTTACCTCTTAATGAATTATTGTTATCCTACTTGAGAATTTGATTATAAAAACGGTTGTTCTTGCTACCCTTCTTGGCCGAAACTCAGCTCCATCTAAACACCCTAGAAACCGTGCATAAAAGGAAACCCTAATCAGTAATCATAAATCTGTTTGGGAATTGGAAAAGGAATCCACTGATTTGGTAAGTTTTAGGCACATTTTAGTCACTTAGCAGAGAATTGCCAAACGCTAAACACTATGTGACCACGTAACAGAGAGTTAATGTTCTGTCAAGCAGGGGCACACTTTGAATTGAATGGCCAAAAATACAACTTCACCTACATATCTATAGAATTTTTTCGTCGATGTTGGGAGGACACGTACCCCCAGGCCCCCCTCCCTCCACCCCTGGCTGGGTGAGAGAAGTTGATTGAATGCTAAAGAATCACACCATAGCAAATCATTCTTTAATTTAGTATACAAAATCACTGATTTGACGTTTGATGAAGTTGATTCCTGAAACGCGGGATTTCAAACATATTGATAGACCATAATTAAAACGTCTGTTAGTCAAACAGTCAACGGTTCAACTCCCGTAGCTCAGCACTTAGAAGTACTGCAGTTCAGCAGCTCAGTACCCAAGCATAGCTGTTCAGTCTCGGCTGCACCTCAGCAGGGCATCATGATGCCCTTATAACATCGAAGAATATGCCAAGGTTTGTACCTTGGCGACAACTTCAGTTTATGTTCAAATACTGCACTTCGGACCATCTCAGCGGGATAAGACCAAGTCATGCACTTCGGCAAAGTTCAGCTGTTACCACAGCAAAAGAACCAAGCACGATATTACTTCGTGGGACCCTTAAACAGAGGCGCAATTCAAATATAACGACTACATCTGGTTAATCTTCCTGAACACGCCAAGGTCACAATGGCCGGCCTATTAGTCACATCAGTCAGACTACTAATCACATCAGCAGACCTACGGCGCTATAGGCTTTCTGCCCCAAGCAAACGTCCTCTCCACAATTCACTATCTACTATCAGAAGCCAAAGGCGGGAAAAGTCTATAAAAACAAGCCAACTAAGACAAAGAAGAGACCTAGGATCTAAATCCGGAATTCATACATTCATACTCAAGAGCAAATTCATATCTTTTGCTCCTCGGCATACACTGTGAGAAACTCCTTACTCACCCTTTGAATTATAAATCTCAGTGAGATATGACCCAAACTGACTTGAGTGTCAGAGGGTTTTTCCCGGGGCCAACCCCCCGGGACCTCTGACCTGTGCTTGTGTGTGTAGGATATTTGGCGCTATTCCAGCTACGCATTCTCGATCCCAGTTAACAACTCTTCACGTTAACTGACAGACTAAATTTGAGGTCGTCTAGACCCTTGGTGAAGATCCGGCTTCATCATTTGGCGCTAGAAGGAGGGTCCCTTAGTCCCTTAACCCAGAAAACAGCTACCCACAGCTTTTCTAACGATTACTCAGAGCCTTTCTAATTGCCCTTGGTAGCTATTGAGAGAAAGATGAGTAAAAAAGATAGTCAAGTGTCCAAGCAACCTATGACATCCAGGAGGAGCCAAAGGTCTTCTCAGCAACAAACTGATCAATGCTCTACGGAGCCGGGAGAATCTTCAACTCCCATTGCCTTCACATATGAAGAGCACATGCGAGTCATTCGCTATGTGACTCAGAACCCAGAGGTCTTCCAAGCAGTAGTGAGGGAGATGAAGGGGAAGGTCTCTGCAACAAAGTCCAGTGAGTCCTATTCTGGTAACTCTCACCCACTGGAACATCTGGAGTATTCTCCCACTCGGCCTGGTTATTCCCCCAGACGTCAGGCCGAATTTATGGCCGAGGCGAGACGGCCAGAACAAAGGTTTAGCTATCAGAGCCTAAGGTGTACCCAGAAGGCCTCCTTGCCATTTAAACATGGCAGAAAAGTTGACAATAAAGGCAAAGCACCGTTGCAGGAAAGGTGCTCTGTCAAGATTCGGTTAGGAGGCTGAGGAAAGGAAAGGAACTCTCTGCTGGCTTCAAAAGCCCATATTCTTTCCTACATGAGGAAAACATCTCTGGCCAACGAACCCCAGCCCCTAGCTGGACCAATCCGCAAAAGAAACCATCAACTGTACTTCCTTTATCATCATGATATTGGGCATGATACAGAGGATTGTAGGCAGCTCGGACAAGAGATTGGGCGTCTTATTGAGCTGGGTCACCTGCAACGTTTTTATAATCCGAGGTCTAGGCTCCACAACAGGCTAGACTTTGGTGGACTTCCTCCAGATGAAAGTTGTAAACCTGGGCCTCATCAAGGTTTTCTAAGTGATGAGGATTCAGATCCTGATGAAAGGGGGTTACGGGTTCCTGAGCATATAAGGCTAACGTAACGGCAACAGTCCCTGATTCAATCGAATCATGGTTCATCTCTTCTTATGCTCATCCGGTATCTTCTGGTTCAGCCTTATGTAATCCGAGGATCAATTCCTTATATTCAACTGGACATTCTTACTTGGCATTCAGCCAGGAAAGTTAAGTCACCATATGGTGCATGGAGCAATAATTTATGCCTATCTATCACCCATGGCGAAAGCGGGGGCATATATATTTTTACCCCAGCAGGTCTGGGAGGTTGAGCAGGTCTCAACAAGATGGGACATGTTTCCCGATATTCTTACCCCAGCAGGTCTGGGAGGTTGAGCAGGTCTCGACATTATCTTTACCCCAGCAGGTCTGGGAGGTTGAGCAGGTCTCAACATTATCTTTACCCCAGCAGGTCTGGGAGGTTGAGCAGGTCTCAACATTATCTTTACCCCAGCAGGTCTGGGAGGTTGAGTAGGTCTCAACATTATCTTTATCCTAGCAGGTCTGGGAGGTTGAGCAGGTCTCAACATTATATTTCACCTCAGCAGGTCTGAGAGCAGCAGGTCTGAGAGGTTGAGCAGGTCTCAACATTATATTTCACCTCAGCAGGTCACAGAGGTTGAGCATGGCTCAACAACGGGATAAGTTCCCATATTTTTTACCTCTGCAGGACTGAGAGGTTGAGCAGGTCTCAACAACGGGATAAGTTCCCATATTTTTTCCTCAGCAGGACTGAGAGGTTGAACAAGTCTCAACAGCAGGATAAGATCTCTGTATCTGTACCTCAGCAATACTAAGAGGCTTGACAAAAAGGGGATAAAGGTTTTCCCACCTCTCAATATTTAAGGCACAGCAGAGCTGAAGAGCCAAGTACAAAAGCTGAAGATATTACTTCAGCGAAGAGCCAGCATACAAAAGATATTCTTTTGGCAAAACTGAAGACAAATACTTGCAAACTATCAAAATAGAGCAAGTAAAGTCTCTTAAGAAGACAAATACTTGCAAACTATCGAAATTGAACAAGTAAAGTCTCTTAAGATGAAGACAAATACATGCAAGTTATCAGCGTAGAGCAAGTTGAAGGCAAATATTTGCATAAAGCAAACTTTGCAGTACTGAAACACTTGCGACTATGGAAAAAAGAGCAAGGCTTTGCAGAGCTGAGGACAAATATTTGTATTCAAGATGAAGCAAGCACAACTTCACATGTTGTGGATAAAAACAGTAAAAGAAGCTGAAAGAAGCCGAAGAGCAGAAGTTGGATTTTCATTGAAATACAAAATCTATTACAACTACAGAAAATCCTATTCTACTTTACAACTTCTTCATCTTCTCTGAGATCAATTCCACTTTAGGACTAAGCACTTCGGTTTTCAACTACAGCTTCAGTCCTAGGACTATGGAGGTCAACAAGCTCAGAATGCTCCTTATCCAGATCTGGACATATTCCTTGACAGGCATCAATCACACAAATCCCTCTTCTTCCAGTGAAGCAAGAAACAATTGCGATTACATTCTTCGCAGGCCATCTTCAAGATATGGAAGCAGTAAAAGTTTTGCTCTACCATGTAACCATAGAGCGGGATGCTTGTTTTGCAGAAAGGACTGATTTATTTGACCTATCCATGTTTGAAGTACATCAAAATGAATCCTTTGCTGGAAAGGGATATGTTAAAGGAGGACCCGTACCAAGAGATGGCAGGGGCACTAAAACGAAGGATATGGCAGTAACCAAAGAGGATCCGCTAGTAAGGCATGATCTCCTTGAAGGACGGTTGTCCCCATCAGAGCCAAATTTTTCATAGGAGGATTGGACCTCATGGTCATCCTCCAGATCCTCTGAGTAAGAGGGAGAATACATGTTTTGGAACGTTTACATAAAAATGAAGGGCTGGATTGAAAGGAAGAACACTGTAGAAGACAAGGATAGGCTTCAAAGACGAGGAAGATGAGTGGAGAATGCGGAATGAGTGGAAGAAATCGTCTCTATTTATAAGTGAGAGAAGGCAAAAAGTTGCTCCTTTTCGTTTGAAATTCAAAAAGGCAGAGGTACATGCATTTTCCCTCCTTCGGGGAATGGAATCGCTGAAAAAATAATGATAAGGCATCGGAATTAGCGCTTACATTAAAGACGGGAATTGTTGTACAAGAAAAAGGATATGCGTGTAATTAATGAGGGATTTCCACATCTCAGAATAAGATTTGTCTGCCTTCGCAGTTCAGCTCAGCCACACAAAATCTGGGGGCAAATGATAGACCATAATTAAAACGTCTGATAGTCAAACAGTCAACGGTTCAACTCCCGTAGCTCAGCACTTAGAAGTACTGCAGTTCAGCAGTTCAGTACCCAAGCATAGCTGTTCAGCCTCGGCTGCACCTCAGTAGGGCATCATGACGCCCTTATAACATCGAAGAATATGCCAAGGTTTGCACCTCGGCAACAACTTCAGTTTATGTTCAAATGCTGCACTTCGGACCACCTCAGCGGGATAAGACCAAGTCATGCACTTCGGCAAAGCCTAGTCATGCACTTCGGCAAAGTTCAGCTGTGTACCACAACAAAAGAACCAAGCACGATATTACTTCGTGGGACCCTTAAACATAGGCGCAATTCAAATATAACGACTACATCTGGTTAATCTTCCTGAACATGCCAAGGTCACCGGCCTATTAGTCACATCAGTCAGACTACTGATCACATCAGCAGACCTACGGCATTATAGGCTTTCTGCCCCAAGCAAACGTCCTCTCCACAATTCACTATCTACTATCAGAAGCCAAAGGCGGGAAAAGTCTATAAAAACAAGCCAACCAAGGCAAAGAAGAGGACCCAGGATCTAAATCCGGAATTCATACATTCATACTCAAGAGCACATTCATATCTTTTGCTCCTCGGCATACACTGTGAGAAACTCCTAACTCACCCTTTGAATTATAAATCTCAGTGAGATATGACCCAAACTGACTTGAGTGTCGGAGGGTTTTTCCCGGGGCCAACCCCCCGGGACCTCAGACCTGTGCTTGTGTGTGTAGGATATTTGACGCTATTCCAGCTACGCATTCTCGATCTCAGTTAACAACTCTTCACGTTAACTGACGGACCAAATTTGAGGTCGTCTAGACCCTTGGTGAAGATCCGGCTTCATCACACATTATCTTTGGATCTTTGTAAGAGATTGTAACTTGCTTTATGTGCATATAAAAGTTCTTTGAGGAGTTATTTGTATGTCTTTTAAGTGGTTTGACATTCGACATCTCGTTCAATCAAAGATGGACTGACATTTATTCCTACCAAACAACTTAATGTCTTCACTCTTGAGACATGAATATAGGATAAGTATTTATGCTTTTTATTGTTCCAGACAATCATATAGACAACTTAAGCTACAAGACAAAGGATGCCACCTTTGTGTTATTGAAAACATTAGAAGCTTGTGTGTGTCCTTGCGTAAAGTCTTCATCAACTCAAGAAGGCCGTTGAACTCCTGATTTACATTCTCCATAATGCTCCTTGGGGCTGGACGGTGGAAGCCTTCAGGGCTAGAGTATGGTCTTTTGCCACCAAAAAACAATAGAAGCTTTCCGCGAAAGACCTTTCCTTATACTGAATGTCACATTCCAGGGAATTCTTGATTCAATGCGTTTTTTATTGTATATGACAGTGTTGTGTATATGTTTGAATGATTTTAAAAACACGTTATAATTTTATTGAAATATAAAATATTGATGGAGTATAAAAAGATATTTTCTTAAAGAATTAAAAAGTTCGTTTATATCTTGAAAATAACAAAGGGTTAAAATAAATAAAGAAGTAACATCAATCTCTCTGGTTGTAACACATAGATCGATCGACGTGTGCATCAATCTTTCAAAAAAACGTAGATCGATTGATGTACTTAAGGATTAAAATGAAACCACACTGTTAAACATTGATCTCTCAACTCATAAAATATAGATCGATTGATGCACACATCATACCCTGCTTGGATCAATCGATGTCAAAAGAATCAACACTGAAATCACACTGTATAACATCGATCTCTCAATTTGATTAGACATAGATTGATAGATGTATCACCAGTCTCCAAAATTTGAGACACACATCGATCGATATCATCCTGATTTGAAATAAACTCCTTATGTATGAATTAGAGTGTGTTAAAATGTTGCCAAACGAATTCACAATTTGGATGGATTTAAGACTTACTATTGTTTCCAATGCACTTGAGTCCTTAGAAAAATCATTCACTAGCAAAGAGAAGGTACAAAAAGTCCTAAAAACCCTTCTTGCAGAGTGAGATCTAAAAGTTAGAGCGATAGAAGAAACAAAGTCGATTACAAAAATGGACGAATTAATCGGCTCATTTAAAGTCTATGATGCCAAATTAAATTAAAGAAAAGCCAAGTCATCTAAACAACCCGATCACATATCATATAACTATAGGAGTAAGAACTCTAAACAAACTAATTCGGTCATTCAAACGATTCACCTCTACTTATCAGTTTGGAACCGCGAGGAGGAGCTGTTAGATTTTTTAAGACATCTATGGAAGTCAACCCAATCCTGGTGCTCCTCCGTTCTGGCTTTTTTTTTAAAAAAAAAAACAAAAAACATGCATGGCTAGTTGGACAAATAACTTGGTAAATGCATACTTAAAAGAGAGGTAGCGTACTGTAGGTGTTTCTTTTCCTTAGACGCAGTAAGAGCATAGATCTTAGTCCTATGCCCTTTTGTACATGGAATTTCGTCGTCTTTCTACCAGATTTTAACTTGTTGGTTGCCGTATATTGGTTTACTGAAAAGACCATGTACATAAGTGCCGTTTTATTGGTTATACATACTTATGGTCCACTAAATAGATTATCCAAATTTCATTGAAATAAAAACCCAGTCTTCCCAAAAAAAAAAAAAAGAATAAAAACCCACGTCTTTTGCCGGGAAAAAAAAATCAGACAAAAAGAATAGGTGTCCGTCATTTTCTGTAAGTTCTCGGCCAAAATTACATCAGATTGCTCATAACTCAAACTAGCAAAAAGACCATGATCATAGGGACAGATACAAGTAAAATATTATACAAAACAAGTATGGTTATCATCTCAGGTAAAGTCTTTATTAGAAAACGACCAACGTCGCAATATCAGAGAAATTATACTTTATCTGCTAAATATTGGTGGAGACCAAAAAAAAAAAAATTTAAAGAAACAAATTCCAGACTCTGCAGTATGCATATCTGCAACTCAACTCGCGGATAGTATATTACAACATAATTTGTTTCACACCATAGTACCTGTCCAAAATAAAGCAGGTACATACAATCAGTAACATCACAGGCATGTACATGCGTATACATACATACATACATGCAAACAGACATACCAAGGCAAATTGTTTACCAAAGCAGAAGCAATAACAAAACAATAAATGAACAACAGAAGGAACCGTAACTGCCAATGAGAAATTACCACACAACTTTATCTGAGGTAAAGAACCCAAGCATTTCATCTCATGCAGCAATCTGCAAGAAATGTTAACAGTTAGGAGTAGCTTTTGACGGATAGAGAGTCTTCATTCAGATTGACAAAGAAAGAGCGTTTACTGCAGCTCAAAAGATCAACTGAACCTCCAAACAGTGAAAGTTTTGCTATTTAATGCATATCGAATTTTATGTGTGTGTGTGTGTGTATAGAGAGAGACATACATACATTTTAGAAAGAGATGCTTTAGACAAAGTTCCTTAAACAGTGAATGCCATGCTAGAATTAATGCATACCAAAATTTATAAAAATTAGCACTAGATATAGCAAGGGATTTTTTCGTCAGAGTTCCACAGCCTATCATACTAACAGTGTGGGCTCCGGCTGCCCATTGTCCCAGTACTTTTACACAGATATGTCACAGAACTATCATGGGAGGACATATCTAAACCCTGAAACCATGGAATGATGCCAGATGAGAGCAACATGCTTCCATGCCTACATTGCTCAGCAAAATGATAAACTTGAGAAAAATATAGAAGCTGCAACTGATTATGGAACCTTTTTTTAATAATATAAATAAATACTATTTTTGATAACTGTTTCATGAACTTCAGAACACTTGAGGCAAAAAACAAAACGAGAGAGAGGGAGAGAGAGGGAGAGAGAGAGAGAAGATGAAATGTGTAACCGTTATGACTTGAGACATTCAGTTGTTACCATATTGAAAACAATATTATAAAAAAACACATATAATATGTAATAGTGTTATATACAATTAATTCAGGAGGAAAATGGGTATTAATCCATTTATTTGGTAGTTCATATCTACCATACGCAACCAAAATTCCAACATTTTGAACAATTCACCTCACTATTCTACAATGTTTAGCATATTTATCCTATCAGAAAGCAGATGTTTCCAATCACTGTTCAATGTAACAGAATGCAGTAACTCGATAAAATGCTTAAGTTGAAAGACAAGGACAATTTGCTTCAACTGACAGAACTTTCTGAAAACAAGCTAAGCGTGGAAAGAGATGTATAGTAATATTGGAATAGTTATGAGCAGTTGGCTTGTAAATCTTTTCAGACAAGTATTCTAACTTTGGTTATAGAAAATACAATGAATCCCATCATAAAATTTACCTCATTTGATGGGGAGAACACAACTTTCACTGCTTCAAAAACTTCCTCAACAGGCTTTGCAGCAGCAATCTGCATATACAGAAACACTTTAGTGCCTTCCCCAGCTATGTTCACTGTCCTCCACAATGTCCACATAACTCCCCTTCCTTGCCCACACACTCATCAGTTTAAATATCTCTCAATTTCTGTGTAAATATATCTATTTTGCAAGGGAAGGACAAAAGCAGAGAAGCAGGGCAAGCATGGATAGGAAGCACATGTTACCTTTCGAACCTTGCCCCTACTTTCATAGTGTTGAATAACTGGTAAGCTCGATTCCAAGAAAACCTTGAAGCGTTTCCTTATGGTGTCAATGTTGTCATCTTCTCTTCCCTTCAAGGAGACGAACCAAAAGCAGAGCAAAGAAAATGACATAATCAATTGTATTACTAGAATATAATGTATAATTACATGGTGGGGGTAATACACGACAACTGAGCCACAATATGGAGGGAGGGGGGGGGGGGAGCAGATCAGTGTGGCACAGAGTCTACACCTGGTTCCTACTTAATAGGCGCCTTTCCATCTCTTCTTCAGGACAATCAAAGAAGAGTACAAACTTAGGTTCAATTCCAGTCTTCAAAAGCAACAGAAATACACAAAAGAAATTAAGTTAGTGGCTCTTTTTTGAAATAGATGCACAAAGTATCAGTAATCTTCTGACCAGCTTAAAAGGAATAGCCTATGGTGGACTAACAGGAATATAGAGCCAGAAACTTACAACTAGCTCAAAGGCAGCACGGTTCTCCTCATTACGAGGGAAACCGTCAATGAGAAATTTATCGTTGCCACTTTCCTGCATAGCTTTTTGAAGGAGCCTGATTGTCACCTCCGAAGGAACAATCTTTCCCTCCTTGATCATGTTCTGTATCATTGTCCTACAATCAACAGAGGAAGCTGAATACATCAGAGAGAACCTAACAGAATATGAGTGTGATACTACCAATTTAAACAAGCAAAAGAAACAGGTGAAGCTGACCAGACAAAGAAGGATGTCTGCACAGATATTATGAGAACATTCAATTTCTCATGAGACAAGTTATGCATAAATTTTTTTCTCCTATCATCATTACCACTTATTAACCATTACAAAGTTCAATTGACCAATTGGAAGTGACAACGTTAAAGCAGATACTCGGAGCTCTTACATTAATTCAAAAAAAGAAAGAAAACATTTACTTGGAACATTGTGGACTTCTTTTTTGTAAGTCAAAGTTCATAGATACATGTAAATTTACAAAAAGGTAGCCATTATAATTGGCAATACTAGGAGATTAATGCTCCGAGTACAATACAGATAGAAGGGAGCACCTACTCTTGTATATCAAATTATAAGAGGGACTTTAGCGGCAACAAAATAAGGTGAAGTTACAGAAAATGCAAAAAGGTCGTCAAGGCAGGGAGTTAGAGAATACAATGACTGAACCATCCATATATATATATATATATATATATATATATATATATATATATATATATATATATATGCATCCCAGATATACCAGATTCAAAAATGCAGGCATTAAGGCAAATTCAAACCAAGGCAAACCTCTAGACTCAAAAAATTATAAATTGTAATTCTATATCAAAAAGCATCAACAGGCTTATAATGAAAATTAAAGTCATTTAATTGAAGATCTTCATAGGCAGCCTCAGGCTCAAGGCAATCTCCCAGATTGTTATGTTCCTTTTTTATGCCTCTCCAAGAGGCAACAAAGGATCTAATGTTCTGAATAATCTCCTTTGTGGTTCTATGTACATCTTTCCCTATCTTTTGGTAAAATCTGAGGTTTATTTGCCTCTAAATTGTGTAGACAGAAGTTGCAAAGGCAAAAATGTATTAAGTCCTTCTGAAATTGTGATTTCAATAGGCCCCCCTTCATCCAGTCCAATATTGTATCCCAAATGAAGACATGTTGACGGTGAAGTTTTTGAAGAATAGCATTCCAAACACCTTTTGAATAACAGCATTAGAAGAGCGGGTGTTAATGATCTTCAGATGACCGGAGACATAGGACACAAAGTTAGTATCAATAATACCCCAATCTAGCAATTTATCGTATGCATTCATCATCTTCCAACAAGTAAGCTATAATAAGACTGCATATCTCTTAAGATGATGCTTGCATCAGACAATTTTAGCCCAGTTTACACTTGTATAACTCTCTGTTTTTGCCCTAAAAACACTTCTGGTGGAACACTTTGGCTAAGGAACCAAACCCAGTAGTGTTCCCCTGTAATTAGTTGAATGGTGTGGCAGACATTATTGAAGTCAATGACATGGGTGTTCATCCTTTGCCAAAAGGGAGTTTCCATTTGCTTCTTTCAAGCACTTCAACAACTTTGGCATCCAACCTTATGTTCGAATTCCTTTGCCATTATGGGAATTTTGTAGCAAAAGGACCCATGGATGCCATGGATCCCTCCAGAAAGAAGTGGACCTGACATATCCTATGGCCTTATTGACAGTGTTGTCAATAGCGCGACGGCCAAATTTTTGTAGCGCGTAGCGCACGCTACACGCATCCGATGCGCATAGACAACTAATAAACTAAAATATTAGGTAACAACTATAAACATAATATAAAATTTCATAATTGTTCAAAAAGTTAAGCATAGATATAATTAAAACATAGATAGAACATAAAAACAATTGTTCAAACTTCCAACATAGCTAAAACTAAAATAATTTCGAATCATCAAACACAAAATCTTCAGTTTCTTCATCCCTTATTATCTTCTCCATCTGAAGTTAGAAGATCGATTTCTTCTTCTTCTTCTTCATTTACAAGTACACGAGAACTTGCATTTACCGAACTTGAACCTTCACCCCTAGCAACTTTGGTGGATCTAGTGTCATAAATAAGATCGTGAACACCGACAGCCTTACTAATCGCGCTCCATCTCAATAATGAATCATCATCAAACACATAATTTGATGGGATTGTAGCTTAGGCTTTATTATTTAGTTTTTCTTTCCTTTTATTTTAATAACTGAAATTACTATTTTTTCAAAAAAAAAACTGAAATTACTGAAGCGCGCGCCTCACGCGCTACGTGCGCCTCAGCCGCGCTTCTAGGAGGTTGCTACGCTACATGACCTTGTAGCGATTAATCTTGCGCTACGTGCGCTACGAGCGCCACAGACAACACTGCTTATTAATGAATTGGGAGAATCGCTCCCTTATCTAAAGCGTTCTTTTCCACATCTAAGAGTTTAATTGCTTGAGTTGGGCATCCTATATTGATTACCTTTTAAGATGGCTAAGTACAACCAGTTTACCATGAAGCTTTTTTGCTTCAGACATATGTCCTGATATTCTTCATGATGTAAGATTTGTTTATGGTAAGGAGGTCAAGAATTCCCAGACCACCAGCCTCTTTCGGAGCAACAAGTGCACTATTTGATGTTGGCCTTTTTGGGCCACCCACCAGGAAAGATTTCAGTATCCTTTCAATCTCTCTGACCACTTTCCTGGGTATAAAGAAAACAGCAGTCCGATACCTGCAATTTGCAATCAAAACATAGTTTATTAGTTGAAGCCTACCTCATATGAGAGTTTGGAACCTGCTGGTTAGTTTATCCAATAGATGACCAATGTCCCTATAAGACAACTGGTCAGTGATCAAAGACGCCCTCAGGTATCTAATAAGAAGAGAACCAATTGGAATTCCTAACCATTCAGAGATGGCTTGTTTCTTTGAGTATGTCACTCCATTTATGTATACTTCACATTTCTGAAGGTTTGGCTTTAGACTAGACATCTCTTCAAAATTTTCCAAAGATTCCTATATTATTTTGACAGAGTCCGCATTTGCTTGAAAGGATGAATAGATCATCAGTAAATGCCAAGGAAGAAAGCTTGTTTGGTTCACATTTTTGATGAAACTTAAAGTGTGATTCATCCATTAATGACTTTAGTATCTGAGTAAATCCTTCCATTATCAAAATTAACAGGCAAGGGTGATCACCCTGGCTTAAGCCCCTCGTTTCTTGGAAGTTGCAATAAGTGATTCATTACGATTGACAACAAATGAAGCAGTTGAGATGCATAGATAGACCCATTTTCTAAGTTGAACAAAGAAGTTCATTTTCTCCAGAATTCCATGAGATATCTCCAATTTACAGTGTCGAATGCTTTCATTCTGTCTATTTTTACAGCACATCCACTGGCACCTCCAATACACTTGTAACCCTTGATCAATTCATGCATTAAAAGAATATTGTCCTACATAACTCTTCCGTAAACAAATGCTGACTGGTTTTCATTGACTAAGTGTGGGAGCAAGGTCTTCATGCTGCTTACCAATACTCTAGAGATCACCTTGTATGCAACGTTGCAACAGGAGATTGACCAAAATTCTTTTATTTTAATTAAGGCTTACACCTTTGGAACAAGGAAAATGGGTGTCTGAGTTCTAGGTAATATAAGAACTCTTCCTTAAAGAAAAATTCAATGGATTTTATGAACTCTTCCTCTAGCAAATCCTAATTTATTTGCAGAAATCAACTGTGAAACCATCTGGACCAGGTATGCTCTCACTTTTTATTGAGAAGAGAGCCTTTATTATTTCATATTTATGCTAGCGACATACTCTATTCCTCACATCACTTTACAACCCTAATTCTGGTTTGGGACACCGTTTGGAAAGGACTCGATGAATAGGTTTTCAAAGAATCCAATAGTCATTATTTTTTACTTTGTCATAATCTTCTTCCAATCTACCATTTTAATCTAGTACTTCAAGATCTTATTCCATGTGATATGAGCTTTAATTGATCCGTGAAAGAATAGATAATTTCTGTCACCTCCTTCATACACCTTATTCTAACTTTTATTTGAAGAACCTCAAAGTTTATGAGCCTTAGATAATTATCCAAAGCTGACTGCTCCCCTGTTGCAAATACATATTGTAGCTTTCCTTTATGGCTTGTTCTAGGGTATCCTCCAAGTCTTTGTCTATCTTTTGCAACCCTTACTGTGATATCTCCATAGTGATTTTTGTTCAATTCCTTTAATGGTGGCTTAGGCCTTTTCAGCTTCTTTATGAATCTTACCATAGGATTGTGTTGCATTAGCGTAGAGCAACTCTTTTCTAAAACATCCTTGAAAACCGCATGCTTTATCCAATCATTCATGAATTTGAAAGGGTCTGGACCAAACACTCCCCCCCCCCCCCATGTACAGACAAGATGCCTGGTGAATGATCTGAGATCACAAGAGCTTAATAGTCAAGCTGGGAGTTAGGAAAAACATTCTTCTATTCCTCATTATAGAATACGTGATCAATCTTTGTGTAAACCCTCCTATCAGCTTGTTTATTGGACCATATAAATTCATATCCTCTGAAGAGGATATTGTATATGATGTTGATCTAATTTTTGTATTCCCGAATAAAATTTCTGTCCGTTTTTTGTTTTTCATACCTTTAACAGATGATGTTGAAGGCCCACATGATCACCCAAAACAAGTTGTTGTATAAGCTTTTTTTTTTAATATCTTTAGTTCCTTCCATAAGTCCCTTCTTCATCTTTTTTCATTGTAGCCATGAACCATCAAAAGAATAAATTCCTCATTCGAGGGTAACTTAGCCCTCATTTTGCGAGTTATACATTGTTATTCATAATGCAAGACCAGACCTTCAAAGATGTTTATATTATATCTCACTCAAATTCTAGAGACAGAATTTAGAAGGACATTATGTATAGCTTCCCAGTGTATGAAAACTTTATTGCTATACTTATCAAAATTTTCTTATCTAACCTTAACTTCTATAGACCAATAATGCTGGTATGTTTCTCATATATGTATTCCTTCATTTCCTTTTGCTTTAACTGGGAGTTTAATCTCCTTATGTTCCAGCATGCTAGTTTGATCATCTTTTATTTTTAGGCCCCTGGTCTCTCTTTGTTTCTACTATAGTGTGTAACTGATTTTGGAACTTCCTCTATTAGTACACTTTCCAATTTAGGCTGACTTGTTTGGGCATCTTCACCAAACAAGTCTTCCTTCTCTTTATTTGGTATTTCACTAACATCTTCTTTAGCCTTTCTTTGTGGAACAGAGTGTTTATTGGTCGACCCTTTGTTTTTCCTAGCAGGATGTTGGTGTTTTTTTACAAGCTCACATTGAGCTCTTCTTCGTCCAAGACTTGGTTTTCCTTTGTTTCCTTTGCCTTAATTGTTTGCATAGATTCCCTTGCTGATTCAAAATTTGATTCTCTTGAGTCTTCAAATGACGCATTAGACCACCTATTTGAATCATTTGTTGAGTCAACTTCTTGGTCACTAACAAAGACTTTCTGCAGAGCATTGGCAGGTTATGGTACCTTTGTGTTTGACAGCCCATTTTCCTTATTTTCAGGCATTACCCCTTCAATATTGTCATATTGAGGTGCTAATAAACCATCATCAGCCTCCCAAGCATAAGACTATCAATTTGAACTAATCAAAGTATTGAACACTGTACCTTCGCCTTTTGTATTGGAAGTTGAGGGGCCAAGAGACTTGCCTTTTAGATATGCTTTGCTAGGGTTACCTTCATCATTTTGTTTGCCTTCATCCTCTTCAGCCACTGGGCCTTAGCTTTATCCCTTCTCTGTTCCTTACCTAAGGGTATCTCTTTGTTTTCATGGAGACGTCTCGGTTGCCGGCCTACTTTTTGTTGCTTTTGTTGGTTTCCAACTGTAGAGAATTTACCAGCATCTTTTTTTTCCGTGGAACTTTGTTATCACAAGAATAACCAAAGGTACTGGGTAGGCATCTATTTGTAGGTGATTTCTTGGGTAACATCTTTGCCATACTCATTAATGAAAGTTATGAACTTTGATGGCTCTTCTCTAGCTTTAGTTTCAATGCATATTCTTACAAAAACCAAACAAGATTGAGAAGTAGTCAACCTGTCCATAAACATGGACTTTCTAATAAGACTACATATCCCGCTTAGAACTTGCATATGAAATATTGAATTCTAAGATTTGGATGGACCTATACAGAGATAGCATCCAGTTTTAGATGTTGGATTGGTTTGTCAGGAATCTATGGTCACAGAAAGAGAACTTTGTTCCCAAATAACATCAAAAATAGCCCAAGAATACTTTTCTTAGAATCCTCATAGTGAACTTCCTCAATTCTCTAAACTTCCAGGAGATCTTTGAAAGTCCATCGATTTTCAGCAAAGTTCTTAATATTTATAAAAGTGGAGAAGTTAACCATGAACTGTCCAACAATCGTCAAGCTTCATTTCTACTTATTTTCCATAATAAATTCTGGGTTGATGGCAAATGATTTTCATTATCATAATAAGTTTGGACATATTTTAATGTTGAGGACGCTTCGGGTGAAAAATCAACCTTGAGCAGTGATATCTTTGATTTTGCTCGTACAATGTTCTACATATTGTCAATCTAAGCTAGATCCTAAAGATCCAGTCATTTAAAAGTGGATTAGAGAAAGAACTCTGCTTTTCACGGCGGCCAGAGTGGCCAGGATGGTCGGAGAAGATGACGGAGTTGTGATTCTAATGTTATCCTGATGAGAGGACGAGAACCGGGTTGGGTAAAGGGGAAGAAATTACCGTTGGAGGGCGGAGGAGGAGGAGAGAGGAGCAGTTGGGGTGGTTGGGTGAGAAGAGGAATGAGAAAAAAGAGATGTTGGGGTCTTTCTATCCATTTTGGGGGGGGGGGGGTTGGAGGGCTAGAGAAAAGTGAGCAAAATTTTCAGAGAGAAGTTCCCTTTTGATTCACTTTATGGACACTTCCAGCTGTATTACATTGTGGACGTTTATTGCAATTCAGATTATGTCTCTCATTGGGGGCGGGGTGCAAGGCATACATATCTCAGAATCAATAGCAACAGAAACCATACCCATTTTCTGAACCAGATTTTATTTCTGCTCTCAGAAGATCACCGGCACTGAGGTGGGTATACCCAAAATGCTTGACTATGTTCGAACATTGAGTTCCCTTACCGCTGCCTGGTCCGCCTGCACAATTTGAAAGGCAACAGAAAATAATTATAACAAGGACAGACACATCGTTAGGAAAAGAACACTCACATGCTATCCTCACAAAAGAAAACAACATAAAGTAGACAACAAAAAGGTCCAACTCATTACCTCCTCCGACTTCCCTTTTCTTTTCTTTTCTTTTTTTTAACGGAGAGGCCAAAGACTAAAGCTTACTATCTGTATACTAATTAAGCTTTCAATGGAACAATATCTTTTAAAGATCAAGATGATTTCTTACTTAACTGCACGGACTGACTGAATCCTCTCCTGCAGCCGATAAAAGTACAGAAATACTATGTGGCTCGCACGTGTACTAGCTTGTGACAAGAACCACATTGTAATTTGTAAAGAAAAAAGGGAAAAGAGTGTATCTAATTATCATAACCAAGTTTAGCAACCAGTTTGCAAGTAACAAGTGAGCTTCCACACAGTGAATTTTAAATGAAAGGAAAATGCACAAGCAAGGAGAATTGAGCACTCACCCAAGACAAAAACAACAGTAACGCTGTTTAAGATGCTTCCATTTTCATGCTGCCAAAACGAGAGAAAACATTTGAAGAACATGATTCATAAACTGTCATCGGGACATATTACAGCTGTCATGTTTGCTGGACTATAACTTTAGTGATTTCTAAACCGTAGGTGTCAAAATAAACCATGAGCCGGAATGTTGAAGAACATCTTGTTTCTAGAAAACTCAGGTATACATAGTTATCTTATTTTGAGAACACCCCTCATTGAGCGTAAGGACCTCATAATGCCCATATAGCTAATATAAACAGATTCTGGAGAGAGAGAGAGAGAGAGAGAGAGAGAGAGAGAGAGAGAGAGAGAGAGAGAGAGAGAGAGAGAGAGAGAGAAATACCTGGTTTCCAGAATCAACAACAGTCCCCATGATTATCAACTAAACTTTGTGAATAATGACAACCTGGTAATAACTCTAAAATCTAGCCGTGCAAAACAAGAAATTCAATTAATATCAAAACTCATGGAATTGTGTAATTAAAAATAAATAACAAGAACATGAAGTAGATAAAAAAAATCAGCTCAATAACAAGAAGCACTAAAATCAGCACATTTGATAAAGATTACTACTTTCTATCATGAAATAGTTCCTTGTCGTAGTGTTATCTTTGACACAAAGCACAAGCATTTGCTATTTAATTCCATTAGATGCGAGATCAGATGTGATTATCACAGTTTATATTACAGGAGTGAAATCAAACACGAGATCTGTGTTCTGATAAGGGGTGCCAACTACAGAGTTTATAATTTGGCAGAAATAAATTACAACCAGATTTTAAATATTTAAAACCAAATCAAGAACAAGATCATGCATTAGCATGTATGCGAATCATCAGAAATGATCTGAAACAAAAGCTTTGATCAGTGGCCAACGCATTAACAAAAACAGCTACCTATTGTCTGTATCAGGCAGAAATCACATAAAAAAACTCATTTTCAAATCAGAGAAAAGACAACTAAATCAACGTTCAAATTAGATCTGCATAAAAACATCGAACCATGAAAAAGACAGATGCATCAACAGATTATAAGATCTACACAACTAATCCCTGAGAGACCAAATTAATGTAGAAAAGTATAACTTACATAAAGATCAGGCAAAGAAAAGTTTCCTAAATGATGACACAAGTCTAGATAAGAAAGAGACTCAGACAAAACCAAGAGAACAAAGATTTTTCAATTGTTCAAGACAGACGACACAAAATTACAAAATTTAAGGATTGGATCACAAGAACAAACTGTAGAATCAATTCATTCAAGCTCAAATCACCCAAAAAAAAGAAGGAAAAAAAATGATATAACTCATGAATTAAGATGGTACACATAATAAGCAAAAGCCGTAAAAGTTTCTACCGAGCAATCAATTTAGGACCGGATCCAGGCAATATAATTAGAATTTGCAAGGAACAGAAACAAAATAGGCATGGAAGCATTGAATAGAGTGATAAAAATGAGATAATGAGAAGAAACAGAAATATTGGAACGAGAAACAAATTGTTTACCTGCGTGAAGGAACAGAAAAGAAGGAATTTTGAGATCTAGACAGTTTCAGATGTTGAGAATAATAAGAATCTTAAAGGAAGTGAGTTTTTATAGGAGAAAGGAGGCTGGACTAAGGGCACCAGGGGAGGGTGTGTAACATGGTACGTGGTAGGTGCTGAGGGGTGGAGGGCTGGGGGAGGTAAGGTTGGAGGGAGTGGTGTTCAAATGGTAACTGCCAGTGCGGCATATGAGTGGCTGTTTCGCTGCTAAGAAATTTCCTGCTGGATCAATTTATAGGTAAAAGTCGTTTTTACCCTTTTGAGTAAAAAATTGTGAAGTCATTATTTCATATTTTGTCTATGAAAAAATGTGTAAAATGTGCCAGCTTACACTGACTTCGTCTTAACAAGTGTTGAAGTTTGGAGAACTTCCGTAAATCCAAAAAATGCGTTGTTGAGAAAAAGGGTTTGAGAGATTTACTAATGTATTGATTTAAATGTTACGTAGTTACGAAATGCATGAATAAATCTTACTTGACATATATATGAGATAAAAGTGATTTACATGTTTATATATAATGTTGTCGTACTAACAAGCCATGAAGCGTTAAAGCTTACATCATATGGCAAACATTTGTTGCCTTTATACTATTTTCAGGCGCCATAATTAATGAACTAAACTAGTTCATTAAGTGAAGTGCTTAAGTTAATGAACTAACTAGTTCATTAAATGAAGACACATTTGGAGAGAGCTATATGGCAACAGATTTGAAATGGAAAGTCTCCTCATCCTACTCAATACACACGCCAGTTATATATATAATATATATATTCATAATTTTTTAAAAGGAACTATGTACTTATATTTCGACGTACCACCGACACGTCACATATATCATAAACGTACGCCGACGTCACACCACTATATACACTTCATATTTATGAGTATATTCAGGTCTTATATCATATGGTATAAGTCATGGTGACGTCAAAATTATAACGACATGTTACAAGGTCATAAACCGATAAATTGTCGTATCGGGTGACTATCAAAACTTCACTGACATGTCATGTAATTGCCATATAAAGATGATTAGGCTATATACATCAAAAATACTTCAAAATTTTGTGGTCAATGTTACAATCAACCATAAAGTCACAAATCACCCACAATTTAGCCTAGATTTGTGGAGAATTCAAACTCAATTTTATTTTTACACATGGAACGTTTTTCATCAGCCATATGAGCTGAATATACACTTCATTTTATGTGTATTATGTGTACATAATGTATACTACATGTGTAAGAAGTTTAAAATTAATCGGAGAAAAATCGCGTAATTGGCGAAAGTCGAAAATTTGGTTTTCTACGAACTTACACACATGGAACGTTTTTGGCATAGATGTAACTGTATCTAGATACTTTTTACATATTCAAGACATAGTAAAGTGTTCTAGAAAATTCAAAATAGGGCTGATTATAATTTACCATATATGTGTAAATATTGTGCATTATTTGACAAAGCTTGCAAAAAGAAAATTTCAGCACATGTGCAGTCTCTTCACACGCCTATTAAATCCATGTTGGAGCCAAGGTGGAGCTTATTTGGCATTTCAATTGGTGGAGGACATGCCACACAAGATTGGTGATATTGAAGAGGGCACCACATATGGAAAGAATTCAAAAGAACGATATGCTGAAAATTTCAACACATGGAAAAGATGGTGGCCGATTTTTGGCTTGTTTTATCTTCAATTTGTCTTCCAAAATTCAAGGGATTGAATTGTGATTGTATGGTAATTATTTGATTAGAATTTGAGCACATGTTTTTAGATTTTTTGAAGAATTTACAGCTCATTTAAAGGGTGCCAAGGTGGACTAATGATGGCCAATCAACAAGTGACAACTAGGCAAGGACAGGTCATCCTCCCAATCATATTACACCAAGTAAGCAAGATTGTGTCATCTTTTATGCAAGGGAATCTTCCAATGATATTAAAGAAAATTCTCAAGAAGGAAGAGGAATCCTAGGGGGCAGCCAAAGAGTGATAAAAAGGCAAGATATTGCAAGACAAGGAAAAGCAACAATTCATATTCTTACAAGTGCAAAAAGCAAGACCATTCTCTTCTTCTTAGTCTCAAGGCTATCATTCATATATTCCACATATTATATATGTAGAGAAAAGCGGGTTTGAGTAATTTCAAAATGTATGATTTAAATGTGCTTAAAAACGTGCTTGATATAAAAGTGCATGACATATTGCATATAACCTGCCTTATATAGTTCATATATAATGTTGCCGTACTAACGAGCCATGAAGCGTTAAAGCTTACATCAAATGGCAAACATTTTTTGTGTTTATACTATTTTCAGGTGCCACCATTAATGAACTAAACGAGTTCATTAAGTGAAGTACTTAGTTAATTAAACTAAGTAGTTCATTAAAGGAAGCTACATTTGAACAGGCACAAAGGCAACAAGACTAAGAAAGGAAAGTATCCTCCGCCTCCTTTAACCACATATACACGCGCCTACATGTATATATATTTTCAGATTTTTTGAAAAAGGCAAATACACATATGTTCTAACGTACTACATACACGTTACATATTTTACGTACGTACGTTAACGTCACACCACCATATTTAACTCATATTTATGAGTATATTCAGGTCTTATATCATATGATATAAGTCATGGTGATGACAAATTAAATACGACACGTTAAAAGGTTCTAAACCGAAAATTGTCGTATCAGGCAAATACCGAAACTTCGCCAACGTGTCACGTACTTGCCATAAATAGATGGCCAGCCCCTACACCTCAAAAATCTTTATAATTTTTGTGGTTATGATGAAAATTCCAGCCATAAAATCATTCCTTGTTGGCACACACAAATCATCCCACATTAAGGCCAAATTGTGAAGATTCCAATTTTAATTTTGTCACATGTAAATGGCGCCACTTTAAGACCAGCCAAGTGCTGAAGATTAAAGTTCATATTATGTATATTATGTGTAACATAATATATATAACATGTGCAAAAATTTAGAATTTAATTAGAGAAAAATCGGATAATCGATAAACATCGAAAATTCGGTTTTCTACGTACACAACACATGGAACGTTTTTGGCACATCATGCGACATGTATGTAGACACTTTTTACATATGTCATACATCTTAAAGTGTTCTAGAAAATTAAATTAAGGGCTGATTGGAATATACCATGTGTGTATTATTAAATGTGCACTATTTTACAAAGTTTGCAAAAATAAAATTCAGCACATGCATATACAATCATACACGCCTATTCCAGCTGACATGGAGTAGATGTGGAGTCTTGTTGGCATATTGAATGGTCAAGAATCAATCATACAATGTTGGTGATTTAAAGAAAGAAGCTACAAAAGGTAATGCTTCAAACTTTATCTCATTTGAAACACATGTTGAAAATTTCAACATGTGCACTAAGAGCTGGCCGATTTTCTTCTCCAAAATGAGCTATATTTTGTGTCTTGAAATATGTGATTAATTGAAGGAGAATTGGAAGTAATTTGAATAAGATATGAATTCATAAATTGTGATATTTTGAATATCACACATGCTGAAAATTTCAGCATGTGTGTGAATGTATCTTGGCCGAAATATTGGCCATGTTAGTGTCCAAGTTCATTTTCAAAACTGATAAGAATATTTTCTACTAATTGGTGATTTATTTTTAAGAGAAAAATCAAAGAAAATTCGGTAGTAATTTGAATTGAGGAGCCATGTATCACATGCTGAAATTTCAGCATGTCAAGTCCTCATTATGGCCGATTTTCTCACTATGTTTGGAGAAATATCATCTTCCTTGATTTAGGTGATAATCTTATGAGTTATGACAACTATTTTATGTTGATTTTGGCACACGTTTTTAATGGAATTCTCAGATTTTCCAAGTCATCAAATGATGACAATATTCAACCAATCAATGAGTACCAAGTAAGCAAAAGTTAAATGATTATCTAATGAGGAGGTGCCAAGTAAGCAAGATCATGTCACAATGATGCCACACATTCTCCCAAAGACTTAGAAGACAATTTTCAAGTGGGGGAGAGCACCAAGGGGGGACGGCTATGATGTTAAAAAGGGAAGGAAGAAGAACAAAACAAGAACAAGAACAAGCATTACAATCTTGAAGCATCAAAAACGTTCTACCCTTCTTCTTCTACACTCTCTTTCTTTCTTCTTCCTAAAAGCCTATTGTACTTACGTTCATATTCTTGAATAGGCTTATCTTAGACCACCACACATTTTTTATCTTTGTAAAAGATTGATCAAGGTGTGATCAATCTTCAATCTTGAAAGGTGGTGGTGTTCATGTGCATTGTATTGAACATACAAGGTTTGTAAAGGGTTAGAGTTGGTGTGTAACTCCATCAACCCTGTGGTAAGGTGCATTTGAGTTGTGTGATTAGTGTGAACCGAGGAAGGTGTTCCTTGAAGACTGGAGTAGGTTGTTTATAACCGAACCAGTATAAAATTCTTGGTGTCATTTACTTTCAGCACTGATTTTCTGTTTCAGCACTGTTTACTGTTTTTAATCACGTTCGTAAAAATAGTAAACAAATTTCAAAAATCACGAAACTTTCAGCGAACATAGCCATACGTTCTAAGGTTCTTTTGGCACAAGTTTCAACCCTTTTGGACAAGTATATGTCATCCAAACGTCCAAATTTCTGAGACTAGTACAGTCTGATTTTCAGGCTTACAAAGGTTGAGACTTTGATCATATTTGACTAACTTCCCAAAAGAATTTTTCAAAACTGTTTCAACCAATTTAAATACAACTTATAAGGGATTAGTATTTAAATTTTCAGATCATTTGGAGTTGTGTACAAATGGGAATTAATTTTTCAAATCAGTGTACCGTTTCTGGTAGATTTGTGCAATCTGATCACCAACGAATTTTCAAGGGGTTAGAGGTTGAATTTAAATCTGAAATTTTTAGGAGACACTCATAACATCTGAGGATAAGTTCTCTACAAATTTTAGAATTTTTGAAGACCTGCAACCTAGATTTCAAAATGTTTTAAAACTAGTCCTGAAAACAGAAACTGTTTTCAGAAGTTGGGTTTTTGGTTCAAACTAATTTTAAAAACCACATTTTCCGCACCCACTATTCAACCCCCCTTTCTAGTGGGGCCTTGCAGATCCTACAATTGGTATCGGAACGTAGGAACACTCACAACAAGAAGATCCAACGATCCGTGTGAGATGACAACCACTAGCCATGAAACCGAGGAAAAAGATATGTCAAGCCAAATGCCTCCACTATTTGAAAATGAGGTAAATTCTGATTCCGAGTCGGATTCTGAACTATCTTATGATGATTTATATGTTGAATATCTTGAATTACATATGTTGTACCCCAACGACATGTACTTGGAACTATGAACAAGTGACGGAATGAAAGCGATAATTTCTTTAAGCGCGTGTTACTTAAGCTAGCTTAACCCTCTTTACTTAAATACTTCAAAGATGACACTAAATAATTAAATAAAGGGATTTCAAGAAAAGTGATACATGAAGAATATAGTTATATGAACAATACATACCAATATATAGGTATGTGCGTGTATAAGATATATTTTTAAGAAATTACGCGGTAAAACTGCTCCAGTAGCACTGACCTCAACGAATTAAAAGAGAACCTTGTGGACCTTCAATAAATCTGATTTTTGGCACAAACCTAGCCCCATGAGTGTAGTAGAGATGCCAGCTGGAATTTTGGTAAAATGAGATATGGTTGATTTTTAATAAAATATTTGGTAAGACTGGTCAGACTTGAAAAACGGGAATTGAGTAGAATTGTAACCTCTCTTGACATACTTGAAAAGGGACCTTGTAGATGACCAACAAAGCTGATTTTTGGCATGGTAATAATCCTATGAGTATAGTGCACACGCCATCTGGAATCTTGGTAAAATAAGTTCTGGATTATTTTTAATGAATTATTTGGTAAAACTGCTCAACTGAAATTACTGGAACCAACCTGAAATTTAGTAACGACTTTCCAGGACTCAAAACGGGGACGTAGAGGTATGCAAATGGGCTAAATTTAGGTAGGATACTAGTTCCACATGTTTATGACTTGGGAGAATTGGAATTTCTGGAAAACGAATTACGGATTTGCCGCAATTAAATTTTTAGTAAAATGGGTCGGATCAGTTTCAGCACTTGAACCGTTTCAGAAAAGTAATTAAATGAGCCCTTATGGTTATCAATTTAATCTGAGAATTCTATTACAAATCCCTGAGACACATAGGAATAAGTCACAAAAGTTAGTTAGGTTAACCCTAACGTTTTGGAGGGTAATCACGGACGCAAAGTTGATGTACTAAAGTTGAAATTTAGGTTGAACAAGGAAATACATTAAATGGGGTTAATTTATCCGCTTATGAGTATGACATAGGATTTTAGGGATTCCCTAAGTCCGAACCATGCAGGTTAATATGTTATTTCACGCCATGACTTGCATTGCATATCACGGCATGTATCATGCATGACCATGAAACCGATTTTATGGATTTTACTTATGCAAGCAAGTTTTAAAAGCGACTATGGTTTTGTTATGCATGAAAATTTTACGGTCCCATGTTTTAAAAAGCTTCATGATTCCTTTGCTAGCCAAGCATGCGACTAACCCGACTCCAGACCCGGGGTTAATTGGTCTGTTACATGTTCTGGACCTGTTCAGATCCGGGGTTAATTGATCTGATATCTGTTCTGGACCCATTCAGATCTGGGGTTAATTGATCTGATATCTGTTCTGGACCCGTTCAGATCCGGGGTTAATTGATCTGATATCTGTTCTGGACCCGCTCAGATCAGGGGTTAATTGATCTGACACTCCGTTTTTATGACACGTTATTTTATGGGACCAAAATGATGTTTTGACATGGCATGACATCATGCATTGCATATTGCATAACTCATGATCACGCTAACATGTTGTATGATACAGTTAAGGACTTATTCAGCTAATATTGGTTAGCAGTATCTAGAATTATGCTTAGGCTATATCGTCAGTTGACTTCAGGACTTAAGACAGGTATGAGTTATTATTTAAAGTTTTCACGTTACTACATTCATGTTATAATTCTTTATGTATTTCATGGTCGTTTATTGTATTCTTGCTGGGTGATTTTTATCACTCACACTTTATTTTTCCCCCAGATAATGCCAAGATAGAATGGATCGAAGATGAGCCGAGGGTACCATATCCATAGGCGAGGAGATATGAAGGGAGCTAAGCCTAAGGACTTTTGTGCTACTGAGATGTTTGTATTATGACTATGTTTGAACTCTGTGGAATTTGACTATGACGTTTTGTGAGACTGCTACTTTGGGGACTTAGTTATTTCGTAATGCATGTTTAATTTGAAAAGTTTTAATTCTGCCTAAATTTTACTACCATGTTAAATGTTAGCATGGGAGTCCATGGCTTATGTTATGGATTTTCGCATGTTATGCACGACGCTTTGTACTCTCCTTAGTAAAGTACGGCGGGTGCACCGTATCCGGACGAGGCCCAGGTGCGGGGCGCTACAGGTGGTATCAGAGCCCATGCTCTAGATTTCGGGCAGAACGTAGGACTAAGTTATGATCTTAGCAATCTAAGTTTGATCTTAGACCTAGGTCATGATCTTAGATGAGTGATGGCCTTAGACTAGGACCACTTAGACCGGGTTTAGGATGTAATCTAATAGCTAATCCTAAACTATGAAAGCTAAGTCTATGACATAAGACGTGCCCTTTTATCTTCCCTACTTAAAAGCTTTCGATTTTGGTCCTTAGTCAAATTCAATTGATTTTATTCCGATATTCTAAATAGATGCTAAACCCATAAGTGCAGATGGTGAGGCCGCGTGGCAGACCTCCGAGAGCACGACCAGCTGCTCAGGAGCCCATTCCTCCACCACCAGCATAGGTTCCGCTGCCACCTCAGCCGGACCAGAATCCTCCACCACCAGCTCCACAGGCACCTGTTCCTCCAGTCATCCCAGACATGAATGCTTTCCAGGCCTTCTGCCAAGTTGTTACTCAGATAGGGCAGGGCCTAATTCATCAGAATGCTCCACCTAAAAGAAAAGTTGACGTCCGCACCTATCCTAGCTCAGCCCACTCCTGGTAAGAAGTATGTAGTATACAGTGATACTTCGAAGAATGGTCTCGGATGTGTCCTTATGCAGAATGACAAAGTGATAGCTTATGCATCCCGACAGTTGAAGCCATTTGAGCAAAACTATCCTGTCCATGATCTTGAACTTGCTGCAGTGGTTTTCACATTAAAGATATGGAGGCATTACTTGTATGGTGAACGGTGTGAAATTTATACAGATCACAAGAGCCTAAAGTTCCTCTTTACCCAGAAGGAGCTTAATATGCGGCAGCGCAGATGGCTGGAGTTAATAAAGGATTACGACCTTTCCATTCAATATCATCCGGGAAAAGCTAACAAGGTTGCTGATGCATTAAGTCGGAAAGCAAGTCACCCACGACAACCACCTCTCCAGCGAGACATGGAAGAGTTCGGCTTAGAAGAAGTTGACTCAGTCGATGAGGTTCTCGCGAAGTTAGTTCTTGTTCCTTCATTGATTGATAAGATCAAAGAGGCTCAAGGGAATGATGAAGCGTTGAGGAAAATCAAAGAAAGGATGAAAGATAAGCCACGAGACGAATTTGAAGTTCGCAGCGACGGCAGTTTATGGTATCGAGGACGGTTGTGTGTCCCCGAAAGCAAAGAACTTAAAGATGAAGTTTTGATGGAAGCTCATAATTCTCGATTGTCTATACACCCTGGAGCAAATAAGATGTACCAAGATCTCAAGCAAAAGTTTTGGTGGCCTGGTATGAAGAACCAAATAGCAGAATTTGTCGGGTGATGTCTAATTTGTCAAAGAGTAAAAGCCGAGCACCAAAGACCCGCTGGATTATTGCAACCCTTAGAAGTGCCGGAATGGAAATAGGACCACATCACCATGGACTTTGTGACCGATCTGCCCAAGACTAAGCATGGGAATGATGCTATATGAGTGATTGTGGATCGTTTGACTAAGTCTGCTCACTTCTTGGCCATGACAATTAAGTCATCCATGGAGAAGTTGGCCTCTATGTATATTGACCAGATCGTTTGTTTGCATGGAGTGCCTATAAGTATTGTATGTGACCGCGACCCGCGATTTACTTCGAGATTTTGGACAGCCTTGCAAAAGGCAATGGGCACAGAGATTAGAATGAGTTCCGCATTTCATCCTCAAACAGATGGACAATCAGAAAGAACAATCCAAACCCTTGAGGATATGCTCCGCGCTTGCATCCTTGATTTCGGAGGAAGCTGGGATAGAAGTCTTAAACTCATTGAGTTTTCTTACAATAACAGCTTCCACAGATCTATTGGAATGGCACCTTACGAGGCATTGTATGGACGAAAATGTCGATCCCCACTATATTGGGACGAAATTGGAGATAAGATCTACACAGGACCCGACATTGTTGAGCATACACGACAAAAAGTAAAATTGGTCCAACAAAGATTAAGAGCGGCACAAGACAGGATGAAGATATGGGTAGACGAAAGAAGGAGACCTTTGGAGTTCCAAGAAGGAGAGAAAGTTTTTCTAAAGGTTTCTCCGACTAAAGGTGTTAAAAGATTTGGCATCAAAGGAAAGCTAAGCCCAAGATTCGTTGGACCTTATGAGATACTTGAGAGAGTGGGCGAAGTTGCATACCGCTTGGCGTTGCCACCATCTCTTTCTCAGTTGCACGATGTATTCCATGTTTCTCAACTTCGGCGATATGTATATGATCCTAGCCACATCCTTGAAGATCAATAGTTGAAGGTTGGTGAAGATGTAACTTATGAAGAGGAGCCTATAAGGATCGTTGATCGAAAGGAGAAAGCCTTAAGGAAAAGATCCATACCCATGGTGAAGGTACAGTGGAAGCACCATTCGGAGGAAGAAGCAACATGGGAAACGGAGGTAGACATGAGGAGTAGATATCCCCATTTATTCGACTAGTTCTGAAGTTTCGAGGACGAAACTTATGATAAGGGGGGGGGGGGGAGGATGTTGTACCCCAACAACATGTACTTGGAACTATGAACAAGTGACGGAATGAAAGCGATAATTTCTTTAAGCGCGTGTTACTTAAGCTAGCTTAACCCTCTTTACTTAAATACTTCGAAGATGATACTAAATAATTAAATAAGGGGATTTCAAGAAAAGTGATACATGAAGAATATAGTTATATGAACAATACATACCAATATATAGGTATGTGCGTGTATAAGATACATGCGTAGAAAATGTATATATACATATATGCGTGTATATAGGAAAATATATGTATATATATATACAACATAAACACATATGGGCGCATGTATATATTGTCATGAACACGTATATATATATATATATATATATATATATATATATATATATATATAAAGATACATATGTATATGTATAAAGTACATATAGGCGTGTATACATGTGTATATGTGGATACATGTACACTAATATATGTTTTAGGTGACATGCACATTGTACATCCTATTATATATACATACATATGCTAATCTTGGAATTCAATAAAATAAAGAAAACAATATAACACATGAATTAAAGCAAAATACAAGAAAAAAATCAAAATTTGCCCCATGAACCCCCTAAAATTCGGCCAAGCCCCAAGAGGATCTAGAAACCTCTTGATTTTTCAATCCATTATTAGAATTTAAAATAGCTAAATTAAAACCATGAAATAATAAGCATGCAAGACAAGCATGCAAAGGAAATGGATAAAATAAGACCAAGCATGCAAGATAAGGGACAAAAAGCTAGTCAAACACCAAAGACCATGACTCCTTGTCTTGTGTTTTCCCCTCCCTCCTTGACCTTGCAAAAATCGGCCCCTCCCCTTACAACCCTAGTAGTTTTAAATTTTTCAAGACAAACCTCAATTCATCTTGCAAATTCCTCTCAAGCAAGCCAAGCAACGCTTAGCAAAATTCTATCCCTCCACCATCACCAACATTCGGCCATCTCCCCTTGAGCCAAGAAATCAATTCAAGCTACATCTTCAAGGCTCAAGAAACATCTAGGTAAGTTTTGTTCCAAGCTTCCTTAAGTGAATTCTTATTTTGGTAAAGAATGAAGCTCATATGAATCCTTCCATTCACCTTAAAACCGTGGCATCCATGGCTCAAGTAGGTGAAATCCATCAACTTTCTTAGGAGGTGACATCTTGAAGTGCTTGAATCTCCATTCCAAGCTCATTTTGGTAAGATGCTCTAGCCTTAAATATATCCAATTTCCTCTATTGAATGAAGACTAATCTTTTCCTTCCATTTCCCCCTAAAACCGTATGCTCAAGGAAGGAGGAGAAGGATTTCAACTCAACTCACTCCATAGCCAAGCAAAGACAAGAGCTTTAGCTTGAAGAGGCAAGTATACAATGATCTCTCATTATATACTTAAAGAGTTAGTGACTTGAATGACTAGAGGTTCTTAAGATTTAATCTTTAGTTGAATATCCTAAGTTTGAGATTATATCTTATAGATTTCTTAAGAACAATGCATTGCATGTGGCTTATTCTCTCAAAGATGGAATATTTTATTTCATGCATTAAGATTCAAGACTGTTTTAGGATGATTTAAGTTGCAACTAAGTGAGTCTAAGCAAGATTGATGCTTGTTTGAAACTTGGAAGATTTATGGAAAGGCATGCATATGTAAGATAGGAGCTTTATGAAGTTGTTAGTAAGATTAGCTTGAGATGAATCTTGAATGTGAATGCATGCTTGAATACGTGTTGAAAAATGTGGTTAGGACATCCCTAAGTTTCGGCCTAAAGGGAAAGGAGGAGGAGAATCTTGTCTTTGAGGATGAACACTTGTTTGGTGCATATGTGATACTTACTTGTTACTATCTACAAACTGATTTGTTTGATGAAAAAGTGACCTTACAATGAGCATGCAAACTGGACATTTATGTTACAATGGAGGGTAAGTAGTAATCAATCAAATATTTCATAAGGACAAGATGAATAATGAACATTTGACTTGAATAGAAGAACAAATGGCAAACCACTGGAACTGGACTGAATGAAGTGACATTTTCAACGACCTGAGAACTAACCTTGCAGACCTTCAATGAAGCTAATTTTTGGCACAAAGTTATCCTTATGAATGTAGCACAAGTGAGAGTTGGAATTTCGTTAAAATAAGCTAAGGATTATTTTTAAGAAATTACGCGGTAAAACTGCTCCAGTAGCACTGACCTCAACGAATTAAAAGAGAACCTTGTGGACCTTCAATAAATCTGATTTTTGGCACAAACCTATCCCCATGAGTGTAGTAGAGATGCCAGCTGGAAGTTTGGTAAAATGAGCTATGGTTGATTTTTAATAAAATATTTGGTAAGACTGGTCAGACTTGAAAAACGGGAATTGAGTAGAATTGTAACCTCTCTTGACATACTTGAAAAGGGACCTTGTAGATGACCAATAAAGCTGATTTTTGGCATGGTAATAATCCTATGAGTATAGTGGACATGCCAGCTGGAATCTTGGTAAAATAAGTTCTGGATTATTTTTAATGAATTATTTGGTAAAACTGCTCAACTGAAATTACTGGAACCAACCTGAAATTTAGTAACGACTTTCCAGGACTCAGAACGGGGACTTAGAGATATGAAAATGGGCTAAATTTCGGTAGGATACTAGTTCCACATGTTTATGACTTGGGAGAATTGGAATTTCTGGAAAACAAATTACGGATTTGCCGCAATTAAATTTTTAGTAAAATGGGTCGGATCAGTTTCAGCACTTGAACCGTTTCAGAAAAGTAATTAAATGAGCCCTTATGATTATCAATTTAATCTGAGAATTCTATTACAAATCCCCGAGACACATAGGAATAATTCACGAAAGTTATTTAGGTTAACCCTAACGTTTTGGAGGGTAATCACGGATGCAAAGTTGATGTACTAAAGTTGAAATTTAGGCTGAACAAGGAAATACATTAAATGGGGTTAATTTATCCGCTTATGAGTATGACATAGGAATTTAGGGATTCCCTAAGTCCGAACCATGCAGGTTAATATGTTATTTCACGCCATGACTTGCATTGCATATCACGGCATGTATCATGCATGACCATGAAACCGATTTTATGGATTTTACTTATGCAAGCAAGTTTTAAAAGCGACTATGGTTTTGTTATGCATGAAAATTTTACGGTCCCATGTTTTAAAAAGCTTCATGATTCCTTTGCCGGCCAAGCATGCGACTAACCCGACTCCAGACCCGGGGTTAATTAGTCTGTTACATGTTCTGGACCCGTTCAGATCCGGGGTTAATTGATCTGATATCTGTTCTGGACCCGTTCAGATCCGGGGTGAATTGATCTGATATCTTTTCTGGACCCGTTCAGATCCGGGGTTAATTGATCTGATATCTGTTCTGGACCCGCTCAGATCAGGGGTTAATTGATCTGACACTCCGTTTTTATGACACGTTATTTTATGGGACCAAAATGATGTTTTGACATGGCATGACATCATGCATTGCATATTGCATAACTCATGATCACGCTAACATGTTGTATGATACAGTTAAGGACTTATTCAGCTAATATTGGTTAGCAGTATCTAGAATTATGCTTAGGCTATATCGTCAGTTGACTTCAGGACTTAAGACATGTATGAGTTATTATTTAAAGTTTTCACGTTACTACATTCATGTTATAATTCTTTATGTATTTCGTGGTCGTTTATTGTATTCTTGCTGGGTGATTTTTATCACTCACACTTTATTTTTCCCCCAGATAATGCCAAGATAGAATGGATCGAAGATGAGCCGAGGGTACCATATCCATAGGCGAGGAGATATGAAGGGAGCTAAGCCTAAGGACTTTTGTGCTACTGAGATGTTTGTATTATGACTATGTTTGAACTCTGTGGAATTTGACTATGACGTTTTGTGAGACTGCTACTTTGGGGACTTAGTTATTTCGTAATGCATGTTTAATTTGAAAAGTTTTAATTCTGTCTAAATTTTACTACCATGTTAAATGTTAGCATGGGAGTCCATGGCTTATGTTATGGATTTTCGCATGTTATGCACGACGCTTTGTACTCTCCTTAGTGAAGTACGGCGGGTGCACCGTATCCGGACGAGGCCCGGGTGCGGGGCGCTACAACATAAGTTTGGTAGAACTCTTGCAAAACAAAAGAAACGGTTAATTGAAGACAAGAAGTTGTTAGAATCTTCTAACACGAACCTTGTTTCTCAATTAAACGATTCAAAAGAAGAGTCGTCACGCATCATTAATGCATTAAAGTCAGAGGTCTCATCATTGACTACACAGAATAATGAAATGAAATCCGAGATTTCAAACTTGAAATCAAGGAATGCGAATTTAGAGAAAATGGTGAAGAAATTTGATACGAGAACAAACATGCTAGATCACATTATTTCTTCACAAAAGCATGATAGTGATAAAACTGGTTTAGGATACATTGAAACAAATGAAGTATCCATTAAACCAACCAAGTTTGTAGTGTCTAAGAAAGTAGACACTCCAAAACCAAAAACGGCGTCTAAGATGACGCAAAGACCCCCTTTCCCCACATCTCGCCATACTTCTTCTTCATATCATAAGAAATACAATTTTGCACCATATAGATATGAGAAGAAACAAGTGATGCATACACGACATGCATTTCATCCATCTACATCACACACTACGCACATCAACACAAGGACATATCAAAAACGTCCTACATATAATGCGTATAAAGGAGTTTTTGGCCAAAGGCCAGATGCAGTTGCACCTAAAGTATATTATGTTGTGCTTTCATCACCTTTCTCACCTTTTGGAAGACCTAGAAGGGTCACCCAAATTTGGGTACCAAAAGGGACATTTTCAAAGGGTTGAATAAATAACCCTTAAGAATGCACCTTTGAGATTATTCAAAATGCATGATTTTCTTTTCATCTTTACATGCGCTTTTGATTGTCTTTCCAAAATAAAAGGGGAGAGAAAGCATGATTTAAGGGGGAGAGAGATACTGATTGCATAAATCAAGGGGGAGCGGATTTGAAATTTAAAATTCAAATTTTGAATTTATGCATGATTGAAGGGGGAGCGATAGGATTTAAATCATGAGTATAGGTTATTTTGAAAAACATCAAAAGGGGGAGATTGTGGAGAAAAAGGGGTTTGAGTGATTTCAAAATGTATGATTTAAATGTGCTTAAAAACGTGCTTGATATAAATGTGCATGACATATTGCATATAACCTGCCTTATATAGTTCATATATAATATTGCCGTACTAACGAGCCATGAAGCGTTAAAGCTTACATCAAATGGCAAATATTTGTTGTGTTTATACATCAAATGGCAAATATTTGTCGGACTCGTTTGGAAAAAATGAATTTTGAAAGTTTGTAGGAAATTGGTCGGAAGTTAGACGAAAAGATCCGTCAGATTTGGTTTGTAGGACATGGTTTGACGGAATCGTTGTGTTTTCCTGTAGTGCTTCTAGACACTTCATGTGGATCATACATGGGGAGACGGTAAAAAAAATAACGAACATAAATAATCACATCTCCATTTACAAATATTAGCATGGTACAATAATAAAACATAACATAAGAATTTACATCATACCTTAGATATCATAACTTTCTTCCTCATCATATCCCTAGCATACCTTTCTATACTTATGTACCAATCCATATTATGCTAAGGTCATCACTTATAGTCATCCCTTCTACATGCATAATCTTCCTTAATCATCTTAAGGGCACAATAATCGTACGGATATTCTAATCATAACCTAAGGGACATGATCATGTCATGATTCTTAAGACATGGCTTTTCATAACATGACTTTTCATAACATGATTCTTCATGAAATGACTTTTCATAAACATGACGTGATTTTCATAACTTGCGTAAAATGACATTTTCATAATCATGGAGACATAACATTTTCGTCATTGGCTATAGCACTTTTCATAAGAATAATAACGCACGACATACTGAATGATTCCCCATATAGTACATGTACGACATAAACATCATGAACATAGGTACATGTGCTAACGGTGCCGCATTACGACTGAGATCCCGTGTTCCAGACCCAGTGTTACACTCAGCCATAATGTAAACATGGGCCCTGACACCTACCACTCCGGTCAGCGATGTCAGGACAGCGCTACAACATAACATAACATAACATGGGTCATTAGAATCATCCGGCTCGTGTTTATTATTCGTATGCTTAAAACTTTTAAAACATGCGATGCGACAGAACAACTTTTTCAAACTTCATTTTCGTGCAATATGAGACTCAATCATATGGGGGCATTTTGGTCATACTACAACTTATCATCAAACATCACTTACATATTTACATCCTACATATCATAACTTAAGGGAAATACCACTTTTACCATCAAAAGTGACCATTCGGGCATATCAACCCAAAACAGCCCCTTTCCCCTCATTTTTCATCCAACACCACTTTCTTAATTTGTATTTTCCAAATACAATTCATATTCCAACACTTAAGGAAATTAAACTTTTAATTCCTAATTTCTTTAACTCCTCACATACAAACACCCAACTTATACCATACTTTATTCATTACTACACATTTTACATATAAGTGTCCATAACACGGAATTTAAATCATTTTGGTTCCTAAATGGCCTTAAGGCTGAATGTATATTACATATATATATGTATATATATATATACATATATATATATGTATATATATATATATATGTATATATATATATATATATATATAATTTCATAGTAATACATGCATATATACATATATATAATCTTTATAAGTTAATTTATATCCTTAGTACACTAGGGCCGTGTATATATATATAAATATATCCATATAAACTTCTTTAACATGTCACATTTTATTTTATTACATAAAAACCTCTTGGCCCAAAGTTTGGCCATTTGTATACCCATTTATATCTCATTTTTTTTCTCTTTCTTTTCATGTATATGGTGTATGTTGTATGTTTTCATAATAAACATGTAATGTGTAGGATCTGCAAGGCACCACTAGAAGGGGGGGTTGAATAGATGGTGCGGAAAGTGTGCTTTTTAAAATTTCTTTAAACTTGAACAATTCAAGTTCTGAAAACAGATTCTGTTTTCAGGATCTGTTTTAAAACGTTTTTAAAACCAGGTTAGAGGTCTCCAAAAATTATGAAATTTTGAGAGAACTTAGCCTCAGATGTTATGAGGGTCCCCTAAAAATTTCAAATCAAAATTCAACCTTTAACCCCTTCAAAAACCGTTGGCACTCAGATTGTGCAAATCTGTCAGAAACGGTAGATGGTTTTGAAAAATTAATTCCTATTTGTGTGAATGTCCAAATGATCTGAAAATTTGACCAATAACTCCTCACACACTATATTGAAATGGGTTGAAACAGTTTTTGAAAATTCTTTTGGTAAGTAGGTCAAATACCACCAAAGTCTCAACCTTTGCAAGTCTGAAAATCAGACTGCACTAGTCTCAGAACTTTTGATGTTTGACTGACCTATACTTGTCCAAAAGGGTTGAAACTTGTGCAAAATTAACCCTAGAACGTTTATGTATGTTTCTGGAAATTTTTATAATTTTTGAAAATCGTTTGCTATTTTTCAGAACGTGAACAAAACGTATAACCAGTGCAGAAACTGAAAAGTAAATGCTGAAAGTAAATTGCACCAAGAATTTTATACTGGTTCGGTTATAAACAACCTACTCCAGTCTTCAAGGAACACCTTCCTTGGTTCACACTAATTTCACACACGCAGTACACCTTACCGCAGGGTTGATAGAGTTACACCTAACTCCAACCCTTTACAAACCTTGTATTGCTAGTACAATTTGCACGAACACCACCACCTCGCTAGAATGAAGATTGATCACACCTTGATCAATCTTTTACAAAGATGTATGAATGGTGGTTTCTATGAGGCCTATTCAAGAATGAAAGAAGTAAAGTACAATAGGCTTTTTACAAGAGAAGAAAGAAAGAAGATGTAGGAGAAAAGAGGCTTGGCACTTTGATCACTTTAGAATGCAAATCTTGGTGTTGTTTTTGTTTGCTCTCCTCTTCCTTCCTTATAGAAGTCCAGCCGTCCCCTATGCCTTTCTCCCCCTCTTGAAAATTTCCTTTTAAGTGCTTGAGAGAATGTGAGACATCATGGTGACAATGCTTTGCTTACTTGGCATCACTTCATTGGACCATCATTTAGTCATTGCTTACTTGACACCTCTTGATTGGCACAATGTTGTCATCATTTGATGACATGGAAAATCTGAAATAAACACTAAATATTTGCCAAATAATCAATTATTAAATCATGCCATAATTGTCACATTTTTGTCATAAAGTGCAAGACACAAAAATCCCTTCTTTCCATCACATGAAAATCGGCCATACCCTAAGTTTCAATGCTGAAATTTTCAGCATTTACAACATGAAATAAATCAAGATTTCTTCCATTTTCTTTTGAATTTTTTCCATAAAAATAAATTAATTATATAAGGTAAGTCTTGCTACAAGATGAAGAATGAACTTGGACACCAAAAGGGAGTAACATTCGGCCACCACATCCCCTCTCACATGCTGAAAAATTTCAGCATGTGTGATATGAAAAATATCACACTTGATTACCTTACATACAATTCAAATCATTTCCATAACTCCTTTGATTTATCCTTTAATGAAAAATTGACAAAATACCTTGCTTAATCATGAAGGATTCGGCCATGGCTAGTGTGACATGCTGAAATTTTCAGCATGTGACATAAGAGAGGTATATGTTGAATACTTACCTTTTGTAGCTTCTCTCTTTGATTTCTCAACATTGTATGATTGATCCTTGACCAATCAACATGCCAACAAGGCTCCACATGTGCTTCATCTCAGCTGCATAGGCGTTTATGATATGTATATACATGTGCTGAATTTTATTTTTGCTAACTTTGTAAAATAGTGCACATTTAATAATACACACATGTAATATTCCAATCAGCCCTTAATTTAATTTTCTAGAACACTTTAAGATGTATATTATATGTAAAAAGTGTCTAGATACGTGTCACATGATGTTCAAGAAAAACGTTCCATGTCATGTGCGTAGAAAACCGAATTTTCGATATTTATCGATTACCCGATTTTTCTCTAATTTAAATTCCAACTTTTGCACATGCTATATATATTATGTTATACATAATATATATAATATATACTTTAAATTTCAGCACTTGGCTGATTTAAAGTGGTACCATAAACATGTGACAAAAATAAAATTGGAATCTTCACATTTTGGCCTAAATGTGGGGTGATTTGTGTGTGCCAACATGGAAAGTATTTTTGTCTCAATATACAGTCATGTGCACGAAATTATTATTAAATTTTGATGTATATGGGCTGGCCATTTATTTATGGCAAGTACGTGACACGTTGGCGAAGTTTCGGTATTCGCCCGATACGACAAATTTCGGTTTAGAACCTTTTATCGTGTCGTATTTAATTTGTCATCACCATATCTTATATCATATGATATAAGACCTGGATACACTCATAAATATGAGTTAAGTATAGTGGTGTGACGTTAACGTACGTACGTAAGATATATAACGTGTCGGTAGTACGTTGGAATACATGTGTATGTGCCTTTTATAAAAAAATCTGAAAATATAGTATATATATATGTATAAAAACGTGTGAAATGAATGTGGGGAGGAGGAGATGACTTTCCTTCCATAGCCATGTTGCCTTTATGCCTTTTCCAAATGCATCTTCCTTTAATGAACTACTTAGTTTATTAAACTAAGTACTTCACTTAATGAACTACTTTAGTTCATTAATTGTGGCACCTGAAAATAGTATAAACTCAACAAATGTTCGCCATATGATGTAAGCTTTAAAGCTTCATGGCTCGTTAGTACGACAACATGATATATAAGCTAAATAAGGCAAGTTATCATGCATACATGTACACTTGTGTATATATATATATATACTCAACGTTTATATATATATATATATATGTTCAAATTTCTTATTTTGAAATCACTCAAACCCTCATATTTCTACATAATGTTTTCTTACTTTCTTTTTACTTAATTCTAAGATTATGACACAAAGGAAACATATAAACATAAACATAATGGTGTAGAGAAAAAGGGGTTTGAATGATTTCAAAATATGTGATTTAAATGAATGACGTAAAACGTGTGCATGATATACATGTATACATGATACATTGCTTATCACTTTCCTTATTTAGCTCATCTATAATGTTGCCGTACTAACGAGCCATGAAGCGTTAAAGCTTACATCATATGACAAACATTTGTTGTGTTTATACTATTTTCAGGTGCCACCATTAATGAACTAAACTAGTTCATTAAGTGAAGTACTTAGTTAATTAAACTAAGTAGTTCATTAAAGGAAGCTACATTTGGAAAAGGCACAAAGGCAACACGGCTAAGGAAGGAAAGTCTTCTCCTCCTCCCCTCATTCATTATACACGCCATATACATATATTAATACATATATTTTCAGATTTTTTGAAAAAGGCACATACACATGTATTCCAACGTACTACCGACACGTTATATATTTTACGTACGTACGTTAACGTCACACAACTATACTTAACTCATATTTATGAGTATATTCAGGTCTTATATCATATGATATAAGTCATGGTGATGACAAATTAAATACGACACGTGAAAAGGTTCTAAACCGAAAATTGTCGTATCGGGCGAATACCGAAACTTCGCCAACGTGTCACGTACTTGCCATAAATAAATGGCCAGTCCCTATACTTCAAAAATCATCAAAACTTTCGTGCCTAGGGTGATATTTTCAGCCAAAAATTCTTTCCATGTTGGCACACACAAATCACCCCACATTAAGGCCAAAATGTGAAGATTCCAATTTTAATTTTGTCACATGTTAATGGCGCCACTTTAGACCATCCAAGTGCTGAGATTTAAAGTATATATTATATATATTATGTGTAACATAATATATATAATATGTGCAAAAAGTTGGAATTTAATTGGAGAAAAATCGGGTAATCGATAAACATCGAAAATTCGGTTTTCTACGTACACAACACATGGAATATTTTTGGCACATCATACGACACGTCTCTAGACACTTTTTACATATGTCAAACATCTTAAAGTGTTCTAGAAAATTAAATTAAGGGCTGATTGGAATATAACATGTGTGTATTATTAAATGTGCACTATTTTACAAAATTAGCAAAAATAAATTTCAGCACATGCATATACATTATCCAACGCCCCTACAGCTGAGATGGAGCTTATGTGGAGCATTGTTGGCATATTGATTGGTCAAGAATCAATCATGCAATGTTGGTGAATTAAAGAAAGGAGCTACAAATGGTAAGGTTTCAAACTTTGTTACATTTAAAGCACATGCTGAAAATTTCAGCATGTTGAAATAGGCTGGCCGATTTTTGTAGTTTAATGAGACATATTTTATCATATTGAATTATGTGATTGATTGGAAGAAGAAATGGAAGCAATTTGAATATTTTTCAAAGTCATAAAGAGTGATATTTTATATATCACACATGCTGAAATTTTTTAGCATGTGTGTGATATGTCTTGGCCGAATGTAAGGTCATAAGGGTGTCCAAATTCATTTCCAATTTGATAAGGATATTTGATATCAATTAATGATTTATTTTAAAAAAATAAAAATCAAGAGAAATGGAAATATTTTGAATTGAAGAGCCATGTATCACATGCTGAAATTTCAGCATGGTAATCACCCATCTTGGCCGATTTTTTACCTTGGTAAGGAGAAATTTTGTCTTGCAAAATTTATGTGACAATATTGTATATTATGGAAATTATTCTATGTTGATTTTGGCACATGTTTTGAGTGATATATTCAGATTTTTCCAAGTCATCAATAATGACAACATCCAACCTATCGTGAGGTGCCAAGTAAGCAAAGCTTAAATGATCATCCAATGAGAAGGTGACAAGTAAGCAAGACCATGTCACAATGATGTCTTACATTCTCCCAAGGACTTAGAAGATAATTTTCAAGAGGGGAAGGATACCAAGGGGGGACGGCTGCAAGGCTTAAAAGGAAAGAAGATGAGAAAAAACAAGACAAGCACAAGCATTGCAAAATCAAGTGATCAAAACGCCTAGCCTCTCTTTTTCTACACTCTCTTTCTTTCTTCTTCTTGAAAGCCTATTGCATTCATATTTTCAATCTTGAATAGGCTTGTTATAGACCACCATATATTCTATATCTTTGTAAAAGATTGATCAAGGTGTGATCAATCTTCATTCTTGCGAGGTGGTGGTGTTCGTGCGAATTGTATTCATCGTACAAGGCTTGTAAAGGGTTGGAGTTGGTGTGTAACTCCATCAACCCTGTGGTAAGGTATATTACGTGTGTGTGACTAGTGAGAACCAAGGAAGGTGTTCCTTGAAGACTGGAGTAGGTGGTTTATAACCGAACCAGTATAAAATTCTTGGTGCCATTTACTTTCAGCATTTAATTTCTGTTACTGCACAGTTTACTCTTTTTGTTTGCGTTCGTAAATATAGTAAACGACTTTCAAAAATCACGAAAATTTCCAGAAACATAGACACACGTTATAGGGTTAATTTGACACAAGTTTCAACCCTTTTGGATAAGTATAAGTCGATCAAACATCAAAAGTTCTGAGACTAGAGCAGTCTGATTTTCAGACTTGCAAAGGTTGAGACTTTGATTGTAATTGGCCTACTTCCCAAAAGAATTTTGCAAAACTGTTTCAACCCACTTAAATATAATATACAAGGAGTTAGTGGTTAAATTTTCAGAGCATTTGGACTTACACACAAATATAAATAAATTTTTCAAAACCGTCTACCGTTTCTGGAAGATTCGTGCAATCTGATCACCAACGGTTTTTGAAGGGGTTAAAGGTTGAATTTTAATTTGAAATTTTTAGGGGACCCTCATAACATCTGAGTCTAAGTTATCTCAAAATTTCAGAATTTTTGGAGACCTATAACCTGGTTTTGAAAACGTTTTAAAACTGATCCTGAAAACAGAATCTGTTTTCAGAAGTTGAGTTGTTTAGTTTTAAAGAAATTTTAAAAACCACACGTTCCGCACCACCCATTCAACCCCCCTTCTAGTGGTGCCTTGCAGATCCTACAAGTGGTATCAGAGCGCAGGAACACTCACTTCAAAGAATCTCAAAACCGAGCAAGAAGGTATGTCGAGCCAAAGGCCTCCTCTTTTTGACGGTGAGTCGTTTATTCAGTGGAAACATAGCATGAAGCTTTTTCTTATGGATATAGATATAGATCTTTGGTCGATTATTGAAGATGGTCCTTTTGTTCCATCTAAGTTATCCACCGTAGACGGAGTCACATTAGAAGTTGTTAAATCTAGACAAGAATATACGAGTGATGATAAAAAGAAACTTAGTATGAATGCTAGGGCTATGCAATTGCTCCTAAATGGATTAAGTAAAAGTGAGTCTAATTATGTCTCAAACTGTTCGAGTGCACAAGAAATGTGGAGGATACTAGAAATGAAACACGAAGGCACGAGTCAAGTAAAAGAGTCAAAAATAAACATGCTTATGTCCACACTTGAGTCGTTTAAATTGTTGCCTAATGAGTCTATTGTTGATATGGATCTTCGTTTGACTAGCATCTACAACTCTCTTGAGTCTCTTGGTAAAGCTTTTACCACGCAGGAAAAGGTACAGAAAGTCTTACGAAGCCTTCCATCTGAGTGGGACCCTAAAGTGACCGCAATAGAAGAAAGCAAGGAAACTAAGTCAATAAAGATGGAAGAATTAATCGGATCACTTAAGGTCTATGAGAATAAACTCACCATACGGAAATCGGAATCATCTAAACAAGGTAAAACTATTGCTTTTAAATCAAATGAATAAGTCTCTTCTCCTTCCGATCACGTAGATGATAGTGATTCTGAATCGGATAACGATGACCTAATTTTATTGGCTAAAGGCTTAAGAAAATTTATGAGAAGGTCATTTAGAAACAAAAAAATGGTACTACAACTAAGAGAAATAAGAACAAGTCAAATGATAAAGATGTTAAATGTTATGAATGTGGCAAACTCGAACACTTATCATATGACTGCCCCAATAAAGAAAAGCAAACAACTAAATACCCTGACAAGGAACGGAACAAAAATAGACCCGTCTCAGACCCCAAGCAAAGGAAACGTGCTCTAAAGGCCTCCACCTGGAGTGATTCATCGGATTCTGAAACTGAGACCGAAGAGGAGACTGCACAAGTATGCTTTGCATCCAAAGCATCTAATGAGGTATCATCTGATTCTGACTCTGAACCTTCTTATGATGATCTTTTTAGTCAGTATTTAGAATTGCACAAATTCACTAAGACTCTCGTTAAGGAAAAGAAGCGATTAATTGAAGACAAGAAACTGTTAGAATCTTCTAACGAGAATCTTGTCGCTCAATTAACCGATTCAAAGAAAGAGTCATCATGTGTCATTACTGCATTAAAAACAAAGATTTCATCATTGACCACTCAAAATAATAAAATGAAATCCGAGATTTCAAGTTTGAAATCAAGGAATACAGACTTAGAGAAAATGATGAAACAGTTTGATACGGGATCTAACATGCTGCATCGTATTTTCTTATCTCAAAAACATGACAGTGACAAAACGGGTTTGGGATACGTTGATGCTAATGAAGTATCAACCAAACCAACCAAGTTTGTTGCGTCTAAGAAAGTAGACACCCCAAAGCCTCAAGTGGCATCTAAGATGACGCAAAAGCCGCCCCTTCCCTCATCACGCCCCAATTCCTCTTCATATCATGTGAAATATAACTTTGAACCATATAGATATGAAAAGAAAAGAGTGATGCATACACGACATCCATATCATCCACGTATTACACACACACACAAGGACATATCAAAAATGTTCTTCATTCAATGAGTATAAAGGAGTTCTTGGGCAAAGGCCCAAAGTGCATGCACCACATGTCTACTATATCGCACCTTCATCTACATTCTTGCCATTTGATAGACCGAGAAGGATCACCCAAGTATGGGTACCGGAAGGTACTTTTACCAAGAGGTGATTAACTAACTCGAAAGGACCCAAAGTTAAAAGGGTACCTAAATCATCTTTGCACATTGCAGGGAGCCCACACATCGAAAGATACAACTATTAAGTGGTTCCTTGACAGTGGATGCTCGAGGCACATGACGGGTGACCCGAGCTTGTTCACAAAATTAAAGAAGGTCACAAAAAGGCGGATCCGTGACCTTTGGAGAAAACAACGAAGGCAAGATCATCGGAAAAAGTACGATTGGAAATCCAAGCACTCTCCAAATCTCCAACGTCTTTTTGGTAAGCAACTTATCCTACAATCTTCTTAGCATTTCTCAATTTGTTGACAATGGTTTTAATGTGTGTTTTACTCACCCTTATTGTAATATAATAAATAAAAATGGAGAAACCGTTCTAAAAGGAAAACGAGAAGGTAACTTTTTATGCTTTCCATGGATGATGTGGTAGACGCTAAAGTTAAGTGCTTTATGTCAAATGAACCCAATGTGAATTTATGGCATAGACGTTTAGGACACATTAGTATCTCCACACTAGAAAAAATTCAACGAAAGAACCTAGTACAAGGATTGCCTAAGTTTGATTTAGACAACTTTCAGTTGTGTGAATCTTGCATAAAAGGCAAACAAACACGTGAGTCACTTAAGCCTAAAAATGAAATAAGCACGACTAGAGTCTTAGAATTATTACATATTGATTTGTTTGGTCCTAGTTGCACTACAAGCCTTCGTGAGCGCCACTATGCATGCGTGATTGTCGATGATTTTTCTCGTTATACTTGGACTTTATTTCTTGCACATAAGGATGATAGTGCCATTGAGATTGCAAAATTAATCAAACAACTTGAAAATCAATACGGTGTCAATGTGAAAAAGATAAGAAGCGATAGAGGCGGTGAGTTTAAAAACAAAGAGATGATTTCATTTTGAGAAGAAAAAGGAATCAAGCATGAGTTTTCGCCACCTAGAACTCCACAATTAAATGGAGTAGTAGAAAGAAAGAATCGTACATTACAAGAAATCGCTAGGACTATGTTATGCGAAAATAAATTGCCTAGATTTCTGTGGGCGGAAGCCGTAAATTGTGCATGCTATATTGTAAATCGACTATCTATAAGAAAGAAAATAAACAAGACGCCTTATGCGATTTTGAATGATCGCATGCCTAAGATTGACTATTTTCGTATGTTTGGATGCAAATTTTTTGTTTTAAATACAAAAGATAATTTAGACAAATTTGAATCCAAATCAATTGAGTGCATTTTCGTTGGATATTCTATAAATCCAAAGGCATATAGATGTTATGATCCTCTCACTAGACAAATCATGGAATCTATTAATGTGAAATTCAATGAATTTGGTTAGTTTGATAAAGATAAAGAATATGACGATGACTTTGAATTGAAACCTGTGTTGAATGAAGATGATGGTACATTTGATATGCATGATATGAATGACACGCTAGAAATGCACGATCACATAGAAATGCATGATAACATAGAAAATAATCAACCAAGATGGCATAGAGATCACCCACATGATCTCATCATAGGCGACCTCACTCATGGTGTGCGACCACGTAGAAGAATTACTTCGGACGAAATAAATGAATTTCATGCTATGATTTCTGAAATTGAGCCCAAAAATGTGCATGATGCTTTGAGTGATTCTTCTTGGATTGATGCTATGCATGATGAACTTAATCAATTCGTTAGAAACGATGTATGGGAATTAGTGCCACGACCACAAGATAAGACTATAATAGACACAAAGTGGGTGTTTAGGAATAAAATGAATGAAGAAGGAAAGGTTGTTAGAAATAAAGCGAGACTTGTAGCACAAGGCTATAATCAAGAAGAAGGAATTGACTACGATGAAACATTTGCACCCGTAGCACGTTTAGAAGCTATACGACTATTGCTTGCTATTGCTTGCATGAAAGATTTCAAATTATATCAAATAGACGTAAAAAGTGCATTCCTAAACGGATTTATACAAGAAGAAGTATACGTGAAGCAACCACCCGGTTTTAAAGATTTGAAACATCCCGATCACGTGTACAAACTAAAGAAGGCGCTATACGGCCTAAAGCAAGCACCGAGAGCATGGTATGATCGTTTTGCTACTTTGCTTTTAGAAAATAATTTTAAACGAGGTACTATAGATAGTACACTATTTTTGAAACAAGATAAATCGGATTTACTTATTATCCAAATCTACGTTGACGACATTATTTTCGGTTCTACCTCACATAGACTTGTTGAAGATTTTAAAAATTACATGAAATCTGAATTTGAAATGTCTATGGTTGGTGAACTTAACTATTTTCTTGGCTTGCAGATTAAGCAAACGAGTAAACGCATTCACATAAGTCAAGCAAAATATGTCAATGACATGATTAAAAAGTTTAACTTTGAAAATTTGAAACCATCCCCCACCCCTATGAGTGTCACTACTAAATTGGACAAAGATGAACATGGTAAAGACGTTGATAATGGCTTATATCGATCTATGATAGGTTCTTTGTTATATTTAACTGCTAGTAGGCCTGACATCATGTTCAGTGTATGCATGTGTGCACGATTTCAGAGTCAACCTAAGGTGTCTCACTATAATACGGTAAAAAGAATATTCCGTTATATTAAGCACACGCCCACCTTAGGAATTTGGTACGATAAGGATTCAACATTTAACTTACATGCTTATACTGATGCAGATTATGGTGGCTGCAAAATAGATAGAAAGAGCACGAGTGGGACTTGCCAATTTATAGGAAACTCATTCATTTCATGGTTTTCCAAAAAGCAAGCAAGTGTTGCTTTGTCCACTACTGAAGCTGAGTACATGGCACTTAGCCTTTGTTGCACACAGTTGTTGTGGATAAAACAACAAGTCTCGGACTTTGGAATTACCGTAAATAGAATTCCTATATATTGTGATAGTATGAGTGCCATTAATTTGTCTAAGAACCCCGTGTTACATTCTAAGGCTAAGCATATAGAAGTACGCTATCACTTTCTTTGTGATCACATAAACAATGGTGATATCGTCATAGATCACGTACGCACAGAATCTTTTGATTTACTTTCCAAAATAAAGGGGGAGAGAGCATGATTTAAGGGGGAGAGAGACAGAGAGAGACACTAATTGATACTGATTGCATAAATCAAGGGGGAGCCGGATTTGAAATTTAAAATTCAAATTTCAAATTTATGCATGATTGAAGGGGGAGCGGTAACATTTAAATCATGTGCATAAGTTATTTTGAAAATCATCAAAAGGGGGAGATTATAGAGAAAAAGGGGTTTGAATGATTTCAAAATATGTGATTTAAATGAATGACGTAAAACGTGTGCATGATATACATGTATACATGATACATTGCTTATTACTTGCCTTATTTAGCTCATATATAATGTTGCCGTACTAACGAGCCATGAAGCATTAAAGCTTACATCATATGGCAAACATTTGTTGTGTTTATACTATTTTCAGGTGCCACCATTAATGAACTAAACTAGTTCATTAAGTGAAGTACTTAGTTAATTAAACTAAGTAGTTCATTAAAGGAAGCTACATTTGGAAAAGGCACAAAGGCAACAAGGCTAAGGAAGGAAAGTCTTCTCCTCCTCCCCTCATTCATTATACACGCCATATACATATATCAATACATATATTTTCATATTTTTTGAAAAAGGCACATACATATGTATTCCAACGTACTACCGACGCGTTATATATTTTACGTACGTACGTTAACGTCACACCACTATACTTAACTCATATTTATGAGTATATTCAGGTCTTGTATCATATGATATAAGTCATGGTGATGACAAATTAAATACGACACGTTAAAAGGTTCTAAACCGAAAATTGTCGTATCGGGCGAATACCGAAACTTCGCCAACGTGTCACGTACTTGCCATAAGTAAATGGCCAGTCCCTATACTTCAAAAATCATCAAAACGTTCGTGCCTAGGGTGATATTTTCAGCCAAAAATTCTTTCCATGTTGGCACACACAAATCACCCCACATTAAGGCCAAAATGTGAAGATTCCAATTTTAATTTTGTCACATGTTAATGGCGCCACTTTAGACCAGCCAAGTGCTGAGATTTAAAGTATATATTATATATATTATGTGTAACATAATATATATAACATGTGCAAAAAGTTGGAATTTAATTGGAGAAAAATCGGGTAATCGATAAACATCGAAAATTCGGTTTTCTACGTACACAACACATGGAATATTTTTGGAACATCATACGACACGTGTCTAGACACTTTTTTACATATGTCATACATCTTAAAGTGTTCTAGAAAATTAAATTAAGGGCTGATTGGAATATAACATGTGTGTATTATTAAATGTGCACTATTTTACAAAGTTAGCAAAAATAAATTTCAGCACATGCATATACATTATCCAACGCCTCTACAGCTGAGATGGAGCTTATGTGGAGCCTTGTTGGCATATTGATTGGTCAAGAATCAATCATGCAATGTTGGTGAATTAAAGAAAGGAGCTACAAATGGTAAGGTTTCAAACTTTGTTACATTTAAAGCACATGCTGAAAATTTCAGCATGTTGAAATAGGCTGGCCAATTTTTGTAGTTTAATGAGACATATTTTATCATATTGAATTATGTGATTGATTGGAAGAAGAAATGGAAGCAATTTGAATATTTTTCAAAGTCATAAAGAGTGATATTTTATATATCACATATGCTGAAATTTTTCAGCATGTGTGTGATATGTCTTGGCCGAATGTAAGGTCATAAGGGTGTCCAAATTCATTTCCAATTTGATAAGGATATTTGCTATCAATTAATGATTTATTTTAAAAAAAGAAAAATCAAGAGAAATGGAAATATTTTGAATTGAAGAGCCATGTATCACATGCTGAAATTTCAGCATGGTAATCACTCATCTTGGCTGATTTTTTACCTTGGTAAGGAGGAATTTTGTCTTGCAAAATTTATGTGACAATATTGTATATTATGGAAATTATTCTATGTTGATTTTGGCACATGTTTTGAGTGATATATTCAGATTTTTCCAAGTCATCAATGATGACAACATCCAACCTATCATGAAGTGCCAAGTAAGCAAAGCTTAAATGATCATCCAATGAGAAGGTGACAAGTAAGCAAGACCATGTCACAATGATGTCTTACATTCTCCCAAGGACTTAGAAGATAATTTTCAAGAGGGGAAGGATACCAAGGGGGGATGGCTGCAAGGTATAAAAGGAAAGAAGATGAGCAAAAACAAGACAAGCACAAGCATTGCAAAATCAAGTGATCAAAACGCCTAGCCTCTCTTCTTCTACACTCTCTTTCTTTCTTCTTCTTGAAAGCCTATTGCATTCATATTTTCAATCTTGAATAGGCTTGTTATAGACCACCACATATTCTATATCTTTGTAAAAGATTGATCAAGGTGTGATCAATCTTCATTCTTGCGAGGTGGTGGTGTTCGTGCGAATTGTATTCATCGTACAAGGTTTGTAAAGGGTTGGAGATTGTATTCATCGTACAAGGTTTGTAAAGGGTTGGAGTTGGTGTGTAACTCCATCAACCCTGTGATAAGGTGTATTGCGTGTGTGTGACTAGTGTGAACCAAGGAAGGTGTTCCTTGAAGACTGGAGTAGGTGGTTTATAACCGAACCAGTATAAAATTCTTGGTGCCATTTACTTTCAGCATTTAATTTCTATTACTGCGCAGTTTACTCTTTTTATTTGTGTTAGTAAAAATAGTAAACGACTTTCAAAAATCACGAAAATTTTCAGAAACATATCCACACGTTCTAGGGTTAATTTGGCACAAGTTTCAACCCTTTTGGATAAGTATAAGTCGATCAAACATCAAAAGGTCTGAGACTAGTGCAGTCTGATTTTCAGACTTGCAAAGGTTGAGACTTTGATTGTAATTGACCTACTTACCAAAAGAATTTTACAAAACTGTTTCAACCCACTTAAATATAGTATATAAGGAGTTAGTGGTTAAATTTTCAGAGCATTTGGACTTACACACAAATAGGAATAAAGTTTTCAAAACCGTCTAGCGTTTCTGGCAGATTCGCGCAATCTGATCACCAACGGTTTTTGAAGGGGTTAAAGGTTGAATTTTAATTTGAAATTTTTAGGGGACCCTCATAACATCTGAGGCTAAGTTCTCTCAAAATTTCAGAATTTTTGGAGACCTATAACCTGGTTTTAAAAGCGTTTTAAAACTGATCCTGAAAACAGAATCTGTTTTCAGAAGTTGAGTTGTTTAGTTTTAAACAAATTTTAAAAACCACCCTTTCCGCATCACCTATTCAACCCCCCTTCTATTGATGCCTTGCAGATCCTACAAGTGATATCAGAGCGCAGGAACACTAACTTCAAAGAATCCAACGATTCAGTGAGGTGGCAACCACAAATCTCAAAACCGAGCAAGAAGATATGTCGAGCCAAATGCCTCCTCTTTTTGACAGTGAGTCGTTTATTCAGTGGAAACTTAGAATGAAGCTTTTTCTTATGGCTATAGATATAGATCTTTAGTCGATTATTGAAGATGGTCCTTTTGTTCCATCTAAGTTATCCACCGTAGACGGAGTCACATTAGAAGTTATTAAATCTAGACAAGAATATACGAGTGATGATAAAAAGAAACTTAGTATGAATGGTAGGGCTATGCAATTGCTCCTAAATGGATTAAGTAAAAGTGAGTCTAATTATGTCTCAAACTGTTCGAGTGCAAAAGAAATGTGGAGGATACTAGAAATGAAACACGAAGGCACGAGTCAAGTAAAAGAGTCAAAAATAAACATGCTTATGTCCACACTTGAGTCGTTTAAATTGTTGCTTAATGAGTCTATTGTTGATATGGATCTTCGTTTGACTAACATCTACAACTCTCTTGAGTCTCTTGGTAAAGCTTTTACCACGCAGGAAAAGGTACAGAAAGTCTCACGAAGCCTTCCATCCGAGTGGGATCCTAAAGTGACCGCAATAGAAGAAAGCAAGGAAACTAAGTCAATAAAGATGGAAGAATTAATCGGATCACTTAAGGTCTATGAGAATAAACTCACCATACGGAAATCGGAATCATCTAAACAAGGTAAAGCTATTGCTTTTATCATCTAACGGTTGTGGATCGTAGTCTACACGGATCACGATCTAACGGCTGAGATCGTATATGGCTGCAGTTTTTCATCCGACAGTCTACGTTTGAAACTGCTGCAGTTTACGATCTAACGGCTGTGGATGAAAAACGTCTGATCCGACGGCTGCGGTTTAATCTGGAGATTAACCGCCTAATCCTTCCCGCCTATAAATAAAACGGCTCCTTTCTTCCCAGAACCACTGCGATTTCACTGTTTTCTTCCTCCTTCCATTTTCGATTTTTTGCATACTGCTGCTACACTGTTGTTACTTTTCCAGTTCGAGAAATCAGAGCATCCCACAGGTTTGCTGAGTTCTTTACGTTGCTGTGGCGCTTCGTATGAACTGTTACCCGTTGTATCCTGGGAGACATTTGCTGTTTCTGGTTGGGTACTTCGTACCGGAGCAAATCGTCTTAAGGACAGAGTCCTTAGACTCGTCTCGGTTCTGCTTGCATTTTGTCAATTTACACACAAACACACACAGTACACTGCAGTTGATTACAGTTTCTAACAGCCTTAAGTGCAATCTTACTCAAGGAGGAAGATAGTAAGAACTCACGATCTACTTCGTTAGCAAATCTCTGCGTGGCCCAGAAGTTACTCAAATACTGAAAAGTTAGTTCTTGCCTTGGTTTGCTCAGCGCGTAAGCTTTGAGCTTATTTCCAAGCACATCCTATCATAGCCCTCATTGATCAACCATTGAGGTAGATCCTTGCCAAACCAGAAATTTTAGGACGAACCACTGTATGAAAAATAGATTTAGCAGAATATGACATCAAATTTCTACCCCGTTTAGCGATCAAGACGCATGGTTTGGCAGACTTTATTGCTGAATGAATCTCTATTGCTGATAGTTTGTTTGAAAAGAATCAGCGAAACATTTATGTCGATGGCTACCCTTTGCTGGACGGTAGAGGAGAAAGGTTAAAATTGATCAGCCTCAGGAGGAAAGAATTTCAGTATGCAATGCGCTTTGAGTTCCAGAAGAACAACAACGAAGCTGAGTATAAAGCACTTATCACAGGCCTCAACATTTCCATGAAACTCGGAGCTCAGAAGCTTTAAGTCCATAGTGATTCTCAGTTCATTATTGCCTATGCATTTGGAGATTATGAAGCTAAAGAGGAGCCAATGAAGAAGTATTTGACCAAGATCCAATCACTAATTTCAATATTTGAAAATTTATACTTAGATCAAATACCAAGATCCCAGAACAAAAGGGTGGATGCACTTTACAAGCTCGCGTCTTCAACTCGTGCGACTCTAGGTAAGAAAATTATTTTTGAAACTATTAAGAGCTAAGCTTATGATCAGACTCATGTCTTGCATGTGGATTATCAATCCACATGAATGAATTAGATTGTGAATTATTTGTGTCATGGACTTCTCTCCGAGGAAAGAAATGCAGCCAGACATTTGAGAATCAAAGCTGCACGGTAGGCAATTGTTTAATTGAGCCTTTTATTGCATTTCTTTCTCCCTCTTGGCTCAAATGCGTTTCGATTGCAGACGGTGATTACCTTCTGAGGGAAATGCACAAATAGATTTGTGGTACTCATTCCGGATTCCGGAGCTTGGCATTCAAATGCCTCCTTGCATGTTATTTTTGGCATTCTATGCAAAAAGACATTCAGAAATTGGTAAAATGTTTGAGTCTTGTCAGATGCAGGGACCTTTGCGCTATCGGCCTACGCAGGCATGATCCCAATTTCAGCCCCTGGCTATTTTACTTGATTTGATTGGGCCTTGGTTCGATGCAATTCTTTATGGTGGCGATTGATTACTTTATAGCATGGGTCGAAGCCGAGCCTCTCGCATCCCTTTCTAGTGAGAGTATACAAAAGTTCCTTTGGAAGAATATAATCTGCAAGTTCGGTCTTGTGAGGATCTTGGTCTCCAAAAATAGAACAAAATTTACAGAAGACCTTGTGAAAAGTTGGTGTGTAAAGCTCCAGATCAAAAACACATCTCCTTTGTCGCATGTCCATAGCTAACGGCCAAGTAGAGCAGGCCAACAAAACTTTGAAGGGAAGAATCAAGAAGCACCTAGAGAAGCTGTAGCAAGAGGGGTAAATGATTGTCAACTGTTCTTTGGGCATATCGCACGACTCTATCCATATCAGCCAAGGAAAATCCTTTCGCACTTTTTTACAGATTCTAGTGGTTGTTCAGACAGTATATTGAAGGAATAAACTGTATTTTCATTCATACTTTTTCTCATACAATACAGCCCTACTTATACTATACAGAGTTTGTTTTACATGGTAACATCAATCACTGATTTATGCTATTTCTATCATCCCTGATTCTTAGGGATCTACAGTAATTACAGTAATATTTACTTACTAAATATATTTAACTAAAGAATCGTAAGTCTATATTCTAACACCCCCTCAAGTCGAATAGTGGGATCACCAATATTCAACTTGTATAGTATTGAGTTAAAGATCCGTCCACTAACTGCCTTGGTTAGAATATCTGCGAGCTGATCTTTAGACCGTACATACGGAAGGGCAATGATCCCGTTATCAATTTTTTCTTTAATAAAGTGTCAATCAACCTCTACATGTTTAGTCCGATCATGCTGGAGAGGATTCTCAGAGATGCTAATAGATGCTTGTTATCACACATCAGGCAAGTTGGACCGGTGGCCAGGAAACCAAGCTCTCGTAGTAACTTTCTGATCCACAAGACTTCTGTAATACCTTTCACAATCCCTTGAAACTCTGCTTCTGCACTATACAATGCTACTACCTTCTGCTTCTTGCTCATCCAGGTGACCACATTGCCTCCAACCAAAGTAAAATACCCAGCTGTCGAGCGTCGATCAACTTGGTTACCGGACCAATCAGCATCAGTATATGCCTCAATATTCAGGTGTCTATTATTCTTGAACAGCAGTCCTCATCCAGGGGTTCCTTTTAGACATCTCAGGATTCTCATTACCGCCTCAAGATGATGTTTCCGAGGGTTATGCATAAAGTAGCTTACGACCCCAACAGCATACGCAATATCTGGTCGAGTGTGAGATAGATAGATGAGCTTGCCCACTTATACTGTTCTTGTTCGGTTGAAGGAGCTCCTTGTATAACATCCAGTTTATGATTCTGAACCATTAGGGTATCCGCCGGTCTGGCATCCAGTAAACCAACTTCTGCTAATAGGTCGAGAATATACTTCCGCTGAGATATATAGATGCCAGCTGATGACCGCATGACTTCAATGCCTAGGAAGTACTTGAGTCCGCCATGATCCTTCATCTCGACATGCGTGAACAGATATTCCCTGAGACGTGAAATTTTATTAGTGTTATTCCTGGTAATAATCATATCATCAACATAAATAATGAGACAAGTAATAAGACTCTTTTGTTGTTTGATGAAGAGGGTATGGTCTGCGTTGCTCTGTCTATATCCATGTTGTCTCATGACATGTGTGAATCTTCCAAACCACATCCTAGGTGACTGCTTAAGTCCATATAGAGCCCAGTTGAGCTTGCAAACCTTCCCGGGTAAGAGCTCCTATGAGAAGCCCGGTGGTGGATCCATATACACTTCCTCTTTCAATGCTCCATGTAGAAAGACGTTTTTTTTACATCAAATTGGTGCAGGGCCCAGTTTTTTGAAGCAGAAATGGCAAAGAGTACCCTGATGGTATCAATTCGGGCAACAGGCGAGAAGGTCTCAGAGTAATCTACTCCATATGTTTGTGTGTACCCTTTGGCTACCAACCTTGCTTTATGCCTTTCGACACTCCTATCTGCTTTGTATTTAATTGTGAACCCACCGACATCCAACAGGCTGTTTTCCTGGAGGCAACTAACACCGCTCCTACGTCTCATTCTTTCTTAGAGAATTCATTTATACTATCATGGTCTCCTTCCATTCTGGTTGACTGCAGGCTTCTTCGATGGTTCGTGGAATATGTTCGGAGCAAATGTTGGTTAGAAAGCCTTTTGCAGCTTTACTCACGTTCTTTCCTGGTGTTGGTATAGGATACTTAGAGGCCTTGGACACCTTTGTGGGTGAATACCTGTCTGGTGGAATTCCCCTATTCCTTCTCGGTGGAAGCACCCGCTCTTGTTCTTCTGCACATGTGTTATTATGGTCCATGCATTCATGATCACTAATAAATGTATTAGTAGGGGAAAAATTATCAGAGATGAAAAAATTATTGACGGGGGTAATATGGGAAGGAGACTGACTGAGAACAGGACTATTCGTGTTACCATGTATATTCTCTTTTATCTGTTGAGGTACATTCGGTTGAGGAGTCCCATCGACGAGTTCCGGAGTGGTAGCTGTATTATCGCAGGGAGCTGTAGTATCGTCGGAGCCATTCACTTGCCGTGTTAGATCAGTCACAGACCAGGGTAGATTAGGCAACCAATCGAGGGATCCATCACTAGCTATCTCCCACTGAGACCAAGGTTGGGTGGCAAAGAAAAACCCAGTTTCAAGAAAGACGTAGTTCATAGTAACATGTATTAGCCGAGTACGGGGATTATAACATCTGTATCCTTTTTGGGTAGAGCCATATCCAACAAACACATATTTGTCGGCTTTTATTTCTGTGTTTCTTGGCGACATGTATAAAAAAAGTGCACCCAAAGATTTTGGGTGGTAACGTTAATACGGAAGATATAGTGGTTTGGGAAGATAAGGTGTCAAGAGGAGTTTTATTGTTTAGAATAGTGGAGGGCAGATGATTCTTAAGGTAGGTGGCTGTGGATACTGCCTCCGGCCAAAAAACCCGTGGGACAGAAGATTCTAGCATTAGGGCTCGGGTCATTTCCAGGAGAGTACGGTGTTTACGTTCCGCAACTCCATTTTTTCATGGGTATCTGGAAGACGTTTGGTGAATTATGCCATGATCATGGAAGAACTGCTAAAGTGCCCCATCGAAATATTCTCTCCCATTATCAGAACACAAAATTTGAGTATTGGAAGTATATTGTGTTTGGACCATTTTATAGAACTCAACAAATTTAGTGACAACTTCAGATCTATGTTTGAGAATGTATAACCAGGTCATGCGTGATTAATCATCATCAAAATTAACAAAGTATTGAAATCCCATAGGAGTGGGGTGCGGAGATGGACCCCAAACATCTGAGTGGATCAAAGAAAAATTTTTATTGACTCGAGTATTATTTAAATGATAAGTAGCCCGAGGTTGTTTGGCCCGGAGGCAAATGTCGCAGGTAAACTTTAAAGTGGAAAAAAGTTTATGCAAATAGCTAAAAGATGGGTGTCCTAACCGACGGTGCCACAACCATATCTGACGAGTAACCGACCCGATGACAATATGAGACTTCCCGTGTTGCACCACCGCATCTACATAATAGAGGCCCTCCTTCTCAGTACCACGTCCAGTGATCTCTTGAGTACGAATGTCCTACAATATGCAAAAGGCCGGATACATGAGAACAACGCAGTCAAGTTCTTTTGTAAGTTGGCTAATAGACAGTAGTTTAGTGGAAAGCGAATAGACAAGCAAGCAATTTTTTACATTAATATCAAGAGTAATGGCAATGGAGCCACTCCCTTGTACTGGGACAATTTCGCCACTGGCTATCTCAACATGAGATTTTAGAGGGGCGGAGTGGATGGTAAGATCATTCGGGTCAAATGTCATAGTATCCGTGGCGCCATAGTCGAAAATCCACTGAGGGCCCGGGTTCTGAGTCATACTAGAAAAGACATGGGTGGAACAAGATTTTTCAGTAACTTGGGGGTTAAAGGCACCATTTTGGAAGTGTGGGTGGTAAGTTACAGTTGGCTTGGACTGAGGGGTGTAATCTATAATTTTAGGGAACTGCTGGGGGCTAAGTACACTATCTTCAGATTGTTGGGCCAAATTGTAGAGATAAGGGGGTTTGAGTGATTTCAAAATAAGTGACTTAAATGCATGATATATATAAAACATGTACATGTATGCATGATACTTTGCTATTACTTGCCTTATTTAGCTTATATATTATGTTGCCGTACTAACGAGCCATGAAGCGCTAAAGTTTACATCATATGGCAAACATTTGTTGTGTTTATACTATTTTCAGGTGCCACCATTAATGAACTAAACTGGTTCATTAAGTGAAGTACTTAGTTTAATAAACTAAGTAGTTCATTAAAGGAAGCCACATTTGGAAAAGGCACAAAGGCAACAAGGCTAAGGAAGGAAAGTTTTCTCCTCCTTTCCTCTTTAATGATACACGCCTATATACATATATATTACATACATTTTCAGATTTTTTGAAAAAGGCACATACACATGTATTCCAACGTACTACCGACACGTTATATATTTTACGTATGTACGTTAACGTCACACCACTATACTTAACTCATATTTATGAGTATATTCAGGTCTTATATCATATGATATAAGAAATGGTGATGACAAATTAAATACGACACGATAAAAGGTTCTAAACCAAAAATTGTCGTATCGGGCGAATGCCGAAACTTCGCCAACGTATCACGTACTTGCCATAAATAAATGGCCAGCCCCTATACATCAAAAATTGATGTAAATTTCGTGCACATCACTGAAAAATCAGGCAAAAATACTTTCCATGTTGGCACACACAAATTACTCCACATTAAGGCCAAAATGTGAAGATTCCAAGTTTAATTTTTGTCACATGTAAATGGTACCGCTTTAGACCAGCCTAGTGCTGAGATTTAAAGTATATATTATATATATTATGTATAACATAATATATATAACATGTGCAAAAGTTGGAATTTAAATTATAGAAAAATCGGGTAATCGATAAATATCAAAAATTCGGTTTTCTACGCACACAACACATGGAACGGTTTTGGTACATCATGTGACACGTATCTAGACACTTTTTACATATGATATACATCTTAAAGTGTTTTAGAAAATTAAATTAAGGGCTGATTGGAATATAACATGTGTGTATTATTAAATGTGCATTATTTTACAAAGTTAGCAAAAATAAATTTCAGCACATGCACAATCATTTCCAACGCCACCTACAGCTGAGATGGAGCTTATTTAGAGCCTTGTTGGCATATTTATTGGTGAAGGATCAATTATACAATGTTGGTGAATTGAAGAGGGAAGCTACAAATGGTAAGAATTCAAAATATATCTCTCTTATATCACATGCTGAAAATTTCAGCATGCTAAACATAGGGTGGCCGATTTTATGACATTGAATGTGATATATTTCATCATCTTTTATTATGTGATTGATTGGAAGAAGAAATAGAAATGATTTGAACATTATTTAAATTAATAAAGAGTGATATTTTATATCACACATGCTGAAAATTTTTCAGCATGTGTACAACTTGTGGTGGCCGAATTATTGGTCCAAATTGTGTCCAAGTTCATTTCTTATGTGATAGCAATACTTACCATAAATTGGTGATTCAATTTTTAAAGAAAAAATCAAGGTAAATTGGGCATTATTTTGAAAGAAATGGAATGATGCACATGCTGAATTTTCAGCATGGCAAGACTACTAGTTGGCCGATTTTTGCATTTAGTTGGGAAGGATTTGATGTCTTGCAATTTATGTGATATATCTCATGATTTATGGAAGTTATTTTGTGATGATTTTTGGCACATGTTTAAGTGAAATTCTCAGATTTTTTCCAAGTCATCAATGATGACAACATTCATCTAATGAGAAAGTGCCAAGTAAGCGAAGACTAAATGATCATCCAATAAGAAGATGCCAAGTAAGCAAGACATTGTCACAATGATGTCTTACACTCTCTCAAGGACTTAAAAGATAATTTTCAAGAGGGGGAGACACCACCTAGGGGACGGCCATGCACCATTATAAGGAAAGAAGAGAGCAAACAAAAGAAGCAACAAGCATTGCAAATCAAAGTGATCAAAAAGCCTAGCTCTTCTTCTTCTACATCCTCTTTCTTTCTCTCTTCTTGTAAGCCTATTGTATTCATATCTTTCAATCTTGAATAGGCTTGATATAGACCACCACTCATTATACATCTTTGTAAAAGATTGATCAAGGTGTGATCAATCTTCATTCTTGCGAGGTGGTGGTGTTCGTGTGAATTGTACTCGTCATACAAGGTTTGTAAAGGGTTGGAGTTAGGTGTAACTCTATCAACCCTGTGGTAAGGTGTATTGCGTGTGTGTGATTAGTGTGAACCAAGGAAGGTGTTCCTTGAAGACTGGAGTAGGTTGTTTATAACCGAACCAGTATAAAATTATTGGTGCCATTTACTTTCTGCATTTACTTTTCAGTTACTGCACTGATTACCCTTCTTGTTCGCATTTGTAAAAATAGTTAACGAATTTTAAAAATCACAAAAATTTCCAGAAATATACTCACACGTTCTAGGGTTAATTTGGCACAAGTTTCAACCCTTTTGGATAAGTATAAGTCAATCAAACATCAAAAGTTCTGAGACTAGTGCAGTCTGATTTTCAGACTTGCAAAGGTTGAGACTTTGATTGTAGTTGACCTACTTCCCAAAAGAATTTTGCAAAACTGTTTCAACCCACTTAATTATAGTATATAAGGAGTTAGTGGTCAAATTTTCAGAGCATTTGGATGTTCACACAAACAGGAATAAATTTTTCAAAACCATCTACCGTTTCTGGCATATTCGAGCAATCTGAGTACCAACGGTTTTTGAAAGGGTTACAGGTTGAATTTTAATTTGAAATTTTTAGGGGACCCTCATAACATCTGAGGATAAGTTCTCTCAAAATTTCATAATTTTTGGAGACCTCTAACCTAGTGTTAAAAATGTTTTAAAACTGGTCCTGAAAACAGAATCTGTTTTCAGAACTTGAATTGTTCAAGTTTAAAGAAATTTTAAAAACCACACTTTCCGCACCATCTATTCAACCCCCCTTCTAGTGGTACCTTACAGATCCTACAAGTGGTATCAGAGCGCAGGAACACTCACTTCAAGGAATCCAACGATTCAGTGAGATGGCAACCACAAATCTCAAAACCGAGCAAGAAGGTATGTCGAGCCAAAGGCCTCCACTTTTTGACGGTGAGTCGTTTATTCAGTGGAAACTTAGTATGAATGCTAGGGCTATGCAATTGCTTCTAAACGGATTAAGTAAAAGTGAGTCTAGTTATGTGTCAAACTGTTCGAGTGCACAAGAAATGTGGAGGATACTAGAAATGAAACACGAAGGCACAAGTCAAGTGAAAGAGTCAAAAATTAACATGCTTATGTCCACACTTGAGTCATTTAAATTATTGCTCAATGAGTCTATTGTAGATATGGATCTTTGTTTGACTAACATCTACAACTCTCTTGAGTCTCTTGGTAAGGCTTTTACTACGCAGGAAAAGGTACAGAAAGTCCTACGAAGCCTTCCTTCTGAATGGGACCCTAAAGTGACCGCGATAGAAGAAAGAAAGGAAACTAAATCAATAAAGATAAAAGAACTAATCGGATCACTTAAAGTTTATGAAAATAAACTCATCATACGGAAATCGGAATCATCTAAACAAGGTAAAACAATTGCTTTTAAATCAAATGAATACGTCTCCCCTCCCTCCGATCATGTAGATGATAGTGATTCCGAATCGGATAATGATGACCTAATTCTATTGGCTAAAGGATTGAGAAAATTTATGAGAAGGTCATTTAGAAACAAAAATAAGGGCACTACGACCAAGAGAAATAAGAACAAGTCAAACGATAAAGACGTTAAATGTTATGAATGTGGCAAACTCGGACACTTATCATATGACTGCCCAAATAAAGAAAAGCAAACTACTAAATACCCTGACAAGGAGCGGAACAAAAATAGACTCGTCTCAGAACCCAAACAAAGGAAACGTACTCTAAAGGCCTCAACCTGGAGTGATTCATCAGATTCTGAAACTGAGACCGAAGAGGAGACTGCACAAGTGTGCTTTGCATCCAAAGCATCTAATGAGGTATCATCTGATTCTGACTCTGACTCTGAACCTTCTTATGATGATCTTTTTAGTCAGTATCTAGAATTGCATAAATTCACCAAGACTCTCGCTAAGGAAAAGAAACGATTAATTGAAGACAAGAAATTGTTAGAATCTTCTAACGAGAATCTTGTCGCTCAATTAAGCGATTCAAAGAAAGAGTCATCATGCGTCATTACTGCATTAAAAACAGAGATTTCATCATTAACCACTCAAAATAATGAAATGAAATCCGAGATTTCAAATTTGAAATCAAGGAATACCGATTTAGAGAAAATGATGAAACAGTTTGATACAGGGTCCAACATGCTGCATCGCATCATATTATCACAAAAGCATGACAGCGACAAAACTGGACTGGGATACGTTGATACTAACGAAGTATCAATCAAACCAACCAAGTTTGTTGTTTCTAAGAAAGTAGACACCCCTAAGCCGCAAGTGGCGTCTAAGATGACGCAAAAAGCGCCCCTTTCCTCATCACGCCCCATTTCTTCTTCATATCATGCGAAATATAACTTTGTACCATATAGATATGAAAAGAAAAGAACAATGCATACACGAAATTCATATCATCCACGCACTACACACACACACAAGGACATATCAAAAACGTCCTTCATTTAGTGAGTATAGAGGAGTCCTTGGGCAAAGGCCCAAAGTGCATGCACCACATGTCTACTATATCGCACCTTCATCTACATTCTTGCCATTTGATAGACCGAGAAGGATCACCCAAGTATGGGTACCGAAAGGTACTTTTACCAAGAGGTGATTAACTAACTCGAAAGGACCCAAAGTTAAAAGGGTACCTAAATCATCTTTGCACATTGCAGGGAGCCCACACATCGAAAGATACATCTATAAAGTGGTTCCTTGATAGTGGATGCTCGAGACACATGACGGGTGACCCGAGCCTATTCACCAAATTAAAGAAGGTCACAAAAGGCGGATCCATGACCTTTGGAGACAATAACGAAGGCAAGATCATCGGAAAAGGTACGATTGGAAGTCCAAACACTCTCCAAATCTCCAACGTATTTTTGGTAAGCAACTTATCTTACAATCTTCTTAGCATTTCTCAATTTGTTGACAATGGTTTCAATGTGTGTTTTACTCATCCTTATTGCAATATAATAAATAAAAATGGAGAAACCGTTTTAAAAGGAAAACGAGAAGGTAATATTTTTACGCTTTCTATGGATGATGTAGTAGACGCTAAAGTTAAGTGTTTTATGTCAAATGAACCCAATGTGAATTTATGGCATAGACGTTTAGGACACATTGGCATTTCCACACTAGAAAAACTTCAACGAAAGAACTTAGTACGAGGATTGCCTACGCTCGATTTAGACAACTTTCAGTTGTGTGAATCTTGCGTAAAAGGCAAACAAACACGTGAGTCACTTAAGCCGAAAAATGAAATAAGCACGACTAGAATATTAGAACTATTGCATGTAGATTTGTTTGGTCCTAGTCGCACTACAAGCCTTGGTGGGCGCCACTATGCATGCGTAATTGTTGATGACTTTTCTCGTTATACTTGGACTTTATTTCTTGCACATAAGGATGATAGCGCTATTGAGATTGCAAAATTGATTAAACAACTTGAAAATCAATACGGTGTAAATGTGAAAAAGATAAGAAGCGATAGAGGCGGTGAGTTTAAAAACAAAGAGATGATCTCGTTTTACGAAGAAAAAGGAATCAAGCATGAGTTTTCGCCACCTAGAACTCCACAATTAAATGGAGTAGTAGAAAGAAAGAATCGCTAGAACTATGTTGTGCGAAAATAAATTGCCTAGATTTCTGTGGGCGGAAGCCGTAAATTGTGCATGCTATATTGTAAATCGCCTATCTATAAGAAAGAAAATAAACAAGACGCCTTATGAGATTTTGAATGATCGCATGCCTAAGATTGACTATTTTCGTGTGTTTGGATGCAAATGCTTTGTCTTGATACAAAAGATAATTTAGATAAATTTGAATCCAAATCAATTGAGTGCATTTTTGTTGGATATTCTATAAATTCAAAGGCATATAGATGTTATGATCCTCTCACTAGACAAATCATGGAATCTATTCATGTGAAATTCAATGAATTTGGTGAGATTGATAAAGATAAGGAATATGACGATGACTTTGACTTGAAACCCGTGTTGAATGAAGATGATGGTTCTTTTGATATGCATGATATGAATGACACACTAGAAATGCATGATCATATAGAAATGCATGATAACATAGAAAATAATCAACCAAGATGGCATAGAGATCACCCACATGATCTCATCATAGGCGACCTCACTCACGGTGTGCGACCACGTAGAAGAATTACATCAGACGAAATAAATGAATTTCATGCTATGATTTCTGAAATTGAGCCCAAAAATGTGCATGATGCTTTGAGTGATTCTTCTTGGATTGATGCTATGCATGATGAACTTAATCAATTTGTTAGAAACGATGTATGGGATTTAGTGCCACGACCACAAGATAAAACTATAATAGGCACAAAGTGGGTGTTTAGGAATAAAATGAATGAAGAAGGAAAGGTCGTTAGGAATAAAACGAGACTTGTAGCACAAGGCTATAATCAAGAGGAAGGAATTGACTACGATGAAACATTTGCACCCGTAGCACGATTAGAAGCTATACGACTTTTACTTGCTATTGCTTGTATGAAAGATTTTAAATTGTATCAAATGGACGTAAAAAGTGCATTTCTAAACGGATTTATACAAGAAGAAGTATACGTGAAGCAACCACCCGGTTTTGAAGATTTGAAACATCCCGATCACGTGTACAAACTAAAGAAGGCACTATACGGCCTAAAGCAAGCACCGAGAGCATGGTATGATCGTTTTGCTACTTTTCTTTTAGAAAATGATTTTAAACGTGGTACTATAGATAGTACACTATTTTTGAAACAAGATAAATCAGATTTACTTATTATCCAAATCTATGTTGATGACATTATTTTCGGCTCTACCTCACATAGACTTGTTAAAGATTTTGAAAATTGCATGAAATCTGAATTTGAAATGTCTATGGTTGGTGAACTTAATTATTTTCTTGGCTTGCAGATTAAGCAAACGAGTAAAGGGATTCATATAAGTCAAGCAAAATATGTTAATGACATGATTAAAAAGTTTAATTTTGAAAATTTGAAACCATCCCCACCCCTATGAGTGTCACTACCAAGTTGGACAAAGACGAAAATGGTAAAGACATTGATAATGGAGTATATCGATCTATGATAGGTTCTTTGTTATATTTAACAGCCAGTAGGCCTGATATCATGTTTAGTGTATGCATGTGTGCACGTTTTCAAAGTCAACCTAAGGTGTCACACTTCAATGCTGTAAAAAGAATATTTCGTTATATTAAGCACACGCCCACCTTAGGAATTTGGTACGATAAGGATTCTACCTTTAACTTACATGCTTACACTGATGCAGATTATGGTGGCTGCAAAATAGATAGAAAAAGCACGAGCGGAACTTGCCAATTTATAGGAAACTCACTCATTTCATGGTTTTCCAAAAAGCAAGCAAGCGTTGCTTTGTCCACTACTGAGGCTGAGTACATGGCTCTTAGCCTTTGTTGCACACAGTTGTTGTCGATAAAACAACAACTTTCGGACTTTGGAATTACCGTAAATAGAATTCCTATATATTGTGATAGTATGAGTGCCATAAATTTGTCTAAGAACCCCGTGTTACATTCTAAGGCTAAGCATATAGAAGTACGCTATCACTTTCTTCGTGATCACGTAAACAATGGTGATATTGTCATAGATCACGTACGCACAGAAGCACAAGTAGCGGATATCTTTACAAAAGCCTTAAATCAAGCCACGTATGAATCTCTTCGTTCTAAATTAGGCATGATTCCCGTTGATATGATTTGATTTGACGTGATTTGATTTACTTTCCTTTTTGACAGGAATCTTTTGATTTACTTTCCAAAATAAAGGGGGAGAGAAAAGCATGATTTAAGGGGGAGAGAGAGACTAATTGCACAAATCAAGGAGGAGCCGGATTTGAAATTCGAAATTCAAATTTCAAATTTGTGCATGTTTCAAGGGGGAGCAATAGCATTTAAATCATGTGTACAAGTTATTTTGAAAATCATCAAAAGGGGAAGATTGTAGAGATAAGGGGGTTTGAGTGATTTCAAAATAAGTGACTTAAATGCATGATATATATAAAACGTGTACATGTATGCATGATACTTTGCTATTACTTGCCTTATTTAGCTTATATATTATGTTGCCGTACTAACGAGCCATGAAGCGCTAAAGCTTACATCATATGACAAACATTTGTTTTGTTTATACTATTTTCAGGTGCCACCATTAATGAACTAAACTTGTTCATTAAGTGAAGTACTTAGTTTAATAAACTAAGTAGTTCATTAAAGGAAGCCACATTTGGAAAAGGCACAAAGGCAACAAGGCTAAGGAAGGAAAGTTTTCTCCTCCTCTCCTCTTTAATGATACACGCCTATATACATATATATTACATACATTTTCAGATTTTTTGAAAAAGGCACATACACATGTATTCCAACGTACTACCGACACGTTATATATTTTACGTACGTACGTTAACGTCACACCACTATACTTAACTCATATTTATGAGTATATTCAGGTCTTATATCATATGATATAAGATATGGTGATGACAAATTAAATACGACACGATAAAAGGTTCTAAACCAAAAATTGTCGTATCGGGCGAATACCGAAACTTCGCCAACGTGTCACGTACTTGCCATAAATAAATGGCCAGCCCCTATACATCAAAAATTGATGTAAATTTCGTGCACATCACTGAAAAATTAGGCAAAAATACTTTCCATGTTGGCACACACAAATTACTCCATATCAAGGCCAAAATGTGAAGATTCCAAGTTTAATTTTTGTCACATGTAAATGGTACCGCTTTAGACCAGCCTAGTGCTGAGATTTAAAGTATATATGATATATATTATGTATAACATAATATATATAACATGTGCAAAAGTTGGAATTTAAATTATAGAAAAATCGGGTAATCGATAAATATTGAAAATTCGGTTTTCTACGCACACAACACATGAAACGGTTTTGGTACATCATGTGCCACGTATCTAGACACTTTTTACATATGATATACATCTTAAAGTGTTCTAGAAAATTAAATTAAGGGCTGATTGGAATATAACATGTGTGTATTATTAAATATGCATTATTTTACAAAGTTAGCAAAAATAAATTTCAGCACATGCACAATCATTTCCAACGCCACCTACAGCTGAGATGGAGCTTATTTGGAGCCTTGTTGGTATATTGATTGGTCAAGGATCAATCATACAATGTTGGTGAATTGAAGAGGGAAGCTAGAAATGGTAAGAATTCAAAATATATCTCTCTTATATCACATGCTGAAAATTTCAGCATGCTAAACATAGGGTGGCCAATTTTATGACATTGAATGTGATATATTTCATTATCTTTTATTATGTGATTGATTGGAAGAAGAAATGAAAATGATTTGAACATTATTTAAATTAATAAAGAGTGATATTTTATATCACACATGCTGAAAATTTTTCAGCATGTGTACAACTTGTGGTGGCCGAATTATTGGTCCAAATTGTGTCCAAGTTCATTTCTTATGTGATAGCAATACTTACCATAACTTGGTGATTCAATTTTTAAAGAAAAAATCAAGGTAAATTGGGCATTATTTTGAAAGAAATGGAATGATGCACATGCTGAATTTTCAGCATGGCAAGACTACTTTTTGGCCGATTTTTGCATTTAGTTGGGAAGGATTTGATGTCTTGCAATTTATGTGATATATCTCATGATTTATGAAAGTTATTTTGTGATGATTTTTGGCACATGTTTAAGTGAAATTCTCAGATTTTTTCCAAGTCATCAATGATGACAACATTCATCCAATGAGAAGGTGCCAAGTAAGCGAAGACTAAATGATCATCCAATAAGAAGATGCCAAGTAAGCAAGACATTGTCACAATGATGTCTTACACTCTCTCAAGGACTTAAAAGATAATTTTCAAGAGGGGGAGACACCACCTAGGGGACGGCCATGCACCATTATAAGGAAAGAAGAGAGCAAACAAAAGAAGCAACAAGCATTGCAAATCAAAGTGATCAAAAAGCCTAGCTCTTCTTCTTCTACATCCTCTTTCTTTCTCTCTTCTTGTAAGCCTATTGTATTCATATCTTTCAATCTTGAATAGGCTTGATATAGACCACCACTCATTATACATCTTTGTAAAAGATTGATCAAGGTGTGATCAATCTTCATTCTTGCGAGGTGGTGGTGTTCGTGTGAATTGTACTCGTCATACAAGGTTTGTAAAGGGTTGGAGTTAGGTGTAACTCTATCAACCCTGTGGTAAGGTGTATTGCGTGTGTGTGATTAGTGTGAACCAAGGAAGGTGTTCCTTGAAGACTGGAGTAGGTTGTTTATAACCGAACCAGTATAAAATTATTGGTGCCATTTACTTTCTGCATTTACTTTTCAGTTACTGCACTGATTACCCTTCTTGTTCGCATTTGTAAAAATAGTTAACGAATTTTAAAAATCACAAAAATTTCCAGAAATATACTCACACGTTCTAGGGTTAATTTGGCACAAGTTTCAACCCTTTTGGATAAGTATAAGTCAATCAAACATCAAAAGTTCTGAGACTAGTGCAGTCTGATTTTCAGACTTGCAAAGGTTGAGACTTTGATTGTAGTTGACCTACTTCCCAAAAGAATTTTGCAAAACTGTTTCAACCCACTTAATTATAGTATATAAGGAGTTAGTGGTCAAATTTTCAGAGCATTTGGATGTTCACACAAACAGGAATAAATTTTTCAAAACCATCTACCGTTTCTGGCAGATTCGAGCAATCTGAGTACCAACGGTTTTTGAAAGGGTTACAGGTTGAATTTTAATTTGAAATTTTTAGGGGACCCTCATAACATCTGAGGCTAAGTTCTCTCAAAATTTCATAATTTTTGGATACCTCTAACCTAGTGTTAAAAACGTTTTAAAACTGGTCCTGAAAACAGAATCTGTTTTCAGAACTTGAATTGTTCAAGTTTAAAGAAATTTTAAAAACCACACTTTCCGCACCATCTATTCAATCCCCCTTCTAGTGGTGCCTTGCAGATCCTACACAAATTTGCTATTGTCAAAACACCTGGGACCATATTAACATTGTGAGAATACAGAGAGGACTACGGTGACTTTTCCAAAAGGGGGGGTTCAGGGCAATATGGGAAGGGGCTTTTTGTGTAATTAGTCGAATAAAAGGGTTGTTGTTAGGGCTAGGGTTAGACCCTAGCCCCTTACCTCCAGCGGCGGGGTTCTCTCCTTCTTCGTTCCTGCTTCTGGCTGGAGCTTCTCTTCCTTCGACTTCTGACTGTTCGTTGTTGCTGACCCCCTCTGTTGAAGTCCTGACAACAGTGGCCTTTCCCCTCTTGTCCGGTGGTGATGCGTTTGCCTTCCCACCACTATGGGTACCATAGATCTGAAAACACTTCTCTTTGCTGTGTCCTTTCTTCCCACAATGGTCACAGATAATGGAGCTTTTGTCTACTCGCGATGATGGAGGTCCTGAACGAGTAGACATTTGCCCCTGTTGAGCTGAGTTGCTTCGGTCAATTTGTGGTCCTCGACCATTTCTGCGTCCCATAGGTGGTTTCACCACCAAGCCTTGTCATATTCCTAGTGATGAGCTTGTCTCTGAGGGGCTGTGCTTCAGTAGACCAGCCTGAGTTTTAGCCCGTTTGAACTCAAAGAAGGCAGCCTCAACGTTGGGTAAAGTGTCCTTTTCAGCAGCTCCTTTTTCTCAGCTTCGAACCTGTCACTCGCCGTTGTTAAAAACTGATATAATCTAAATTCCTGCATCTTTTGATTGTATAAGAATAATCCTCAAGGTATTTCATTGGGTTTGTATCCAGTGTGTCGATTGACACCCAAATGTCTTGAAGGCTGTTCCAGCAGGCTTCAAGTGTGTCTTCCCCCTGACGAATATTCTTGGCTTTTCGATGTAGGTCAAATACTTGCAAGGAGTCTCATCGGGAGCCATATGTGAGGGCCAACCCATCCCAGAGGGCTTTGGCCGTTGGGTAACAGGATACGTTATTAATCATACTTCCATCTACATTTTGCAATATCCAGATAAAGACTGAGTTATCATCCTGTTCCCACCAAGGGAACTTCGGGTCATTCGGTGGTGGTGGTGGTGGTACCCCCGTAAGGTGGTACTGTCTCTCCCATCCCAAAATGGCCCTATAAATTACACGGGACCAGAGTGAATAATTACTTCCTGTAAGTTTAACTGTGATATAGAGGTTTTCAGGTAATGGTACGGGTGGTTGAGATTGTGGGTTGGGGCTATCTTCGAGGATTTAGGCCACTTGAATGGCCAAATCTCGAGGGGTTGAACTGGCTGATGATTCAGGTTTTGATTCTTGTGGATTTTGCACAGTTTCTGACATGGTGGAATTTTTGCAGGCGTGTATTGCAACGAGGACAAACTCAGATTGTCTGAGCAATGATCAAAGCCAAATGACCGGAGAGAGGGTATATCTGCCGGATATTGATCGGAAAGGTATATATATGGGCAGTGATGAGACTTTCTCTGAGCCTATACTCAAAGATCTCACAATCAGTAGATAAGATGAGAACCGTACTGCTCTGATACCATGTTTAGACAGTATATTGAAGGAATAAACTGTATTTTCATTCATACTTTTTCTCATACAATACAGCCCTACTTACACTATACAGAGTTTGTTTTACATGGTAAGATCAATCACTGATTTATGCTATTTCTATCATCCCTGATTCTTGGATCTACATTAATTACATGAATATTTACTTACTAAATATATTTGAATAAACAATGGCAAGTCTATATTCTAACAGTGGTCATACATGCAGAGATTGCAGTTCCTTCCCTGAGAACCAATGATTTCTCCCAGAGAAGAATGATAATAATCTTGTTGATGGATCTTGATGAACTTGAATAAAGGAGAAAAATGGCACTGATCTGAATGGTCAAATACAAAACATGATTGCTATTATAATGCAAAGGTCCGCCATGCATACTTCAAGGTTGGTGACCATGTTCTACGGGAAAATGCAGTAAGCAAAGCCAATTCTATTGGAAGTTTGACAGCTTAAGGTGAAGTCGCTTACAGAGTCATCCAATCCTTCTCTTGGGTTGCCTACGAGTTAAAATCTCTGGATGGAAAAACTATGAAAGACACATTGCAAATTTGCCACTTGAAACCTTTTCATTTTCAGATTTACCTCAAAAGGAAATGACTCATGTATATTGTAAAATTTTCGTTCGATGAAATGATGCCAGTTTTCTTCCATTCAATCTTTAAAAAGTGCCCATATTGGTTGCACAGCTCTCTAAGAGGCAAATATTGTGATATATTAGCATAGTATAATAAAGTTCCTTCGTCACTTGACTAATTAGAGTAACTTAGATGACAACGTTGATAACATAAAGACAATTATTTAACTTTACTGTGGACAAAAAGTAATAGAACCCTCTTTCTAAACTTCGGCTAATTCTCTACTGACTACTTCATGAGTTTTAGTGGGGACGACATAGAAGTTTATGAAGTATTTAAGGTCACAAATCATTACATATGTGGCTCTACAATCGAACATCCACTCATTGGATTTGACTGAATTTTTGGTAGACGTAGAATGAATTCGATGAGCTTTTAGTGATTTTCAGGCTTTTTAAACTCACAGGGCAAATATACAAAATTGACAGATTGTTGGAGCAAATATGCAAAATTGACAGAATTTTGGGGCGAACTTGCAAGGTCTCAAAATTTTGAGGCAGAATTTTGGGTTTTACAAAATCAGGTTTCGGATTTAATATCCAAACCCCGTACCTCCTTGAACTCTCCTCTCTTTGTTCTGTGTTTGTGCTGGTCCTGTACTCGTGATTTCTGTCTGCTTCATTGGCCAAATCGCCGCTTTCCGCCATTAAGACGCCGCCGACTATTGTTGTCTCTTCTTCTCTTTCGACCATATCGCCACCTCTGTTTTATTCATCTTTTTTCTCTTCTATTTTTGCCATCTCCAAAGACTGTGGAGCATTTTCTTCTCCGTCTGTCGCTCCCTTTGTCTGCTACCGGTGCTCCCATTGCCAATGCCAGTGGCGGCGTGCTTCAAGGGTTAAGAGTCTGGTGGTGGAACGCTCCCTTCGTACGATTGTGTTGCTGTTTCGGTTTTAGAAAGGCGAGTGAGACTCTGATAATTTTGTTCCGTCTCTCACATTCTTGGTTGAATTAGGTTGTATTAGTCCAGAGGTGTTGATGGCTGTATGTGGATTTTGTTGGAGGAATTAAAGTTTGGGCTTTGGCCGATCAAGGAAGGTTGTAAAACTTGGTTTAGCAACATACTTTGAGCGTAATTATGATTAGTTTCCGATAATGAAAATCGAAAACTAATAGGTCTTTAATTATCTACGTAGCGAGTAGTTAATTTTAGGTTTTGGAATCACTCAATTACGATACCGGATGAATGGGAAATTAATGCTCAAAGTAGATGAAAAACATGGTTTAATGGGTGATGTGTCCTATTCTTAGGAGGCCACATCACCCTTTTGGAGAATAACCACATTGGACATTTGGACATATTTACCCACCTTATAAATGGCTAGAATGAACACTTTAGATGTGCCCTTGGGGCATGAGAAGTTTTTACCGGAGAGAAGACCTAGAAAGTGCCACGCGCGCACACGCGTGCCGTTGCCCGCCCGTCTGTCCGGCCGACTCGACTCGGCTTGGGCTCGGGCTCGTGGCTCGTGTGCTCGTGTGCCGGTTCCTATCTTTTTGGAGAAAATTTATTTGGGCTTTTGGATTAATTATTTTTTGTAAATAATTAAAGGCTTCAGGCCTAGCTGCGCAGCAGCCCAAATACTCTCCGTTTCAGGGTCCGGTCCAGTGCGAGCGTTAACCGCGGTTGAGTTTAAATCAAATCACGGTTGTAACCGAAGATTAAGCATTTAAATCAAACGATCGATTATGATTTAAATCGAACGGTGATTATGATTTAAACAGTCTTCTTCTAAATCGATAAGATCAAATGGTTTTGATCTAACGGTGGCGGAAAAGGTAGCTTTGATCTAACAGCTGAAATTCAAACTAACCTAACCGCCCAACCGAATGTGGTTTTCATCCGACGCTTCGTGTAGTTCTGTTTCCATCTAACGACTGAGATTTGAACGGTTCAAATCGTCAACAGATGACGCGTCGGTTTCCATCCGACGGCTCTGGCTCATCTACGGTTTTGATTCGACGGTCACATATTCATCTGCGTAACCGATTCTCCAACTGACTCCCCTATATAAACAGAGGCAGGGTGTGCGATCAGAACACACACTGATCCTCTGCATTTGTTGCTTTCTGCATTCGTTTTTATACTTTCTGCATCACGTCCAAGAGAAGTCAGGACACTCGAAGGTTCGATGTAGTTCAAGTTCAGCAGTGCCGCTCAACTGAACAGGTACCCGTTGTATCCTGGGAGACGGTTGCTAACGCCGGTTATGCATAGTATACCGGAGCAATACGTCTTAAGGATAGAGTCCTCGACTCGCCTTGGGTTTGGTTTATTTTACTGTTTCCATACGCACACACCGAATGACTGTGTCTTAGTACAGGATTGATTGTTTCCAACAATCTTAAGACGTGATCGATTCAATTAATTTCTGTACTATTTCCGAATTCTGTACGCAAAGCAGTGTTTATACTGATTTGCAGTCTGTTTCTACCCATTTCTTGTATCCGACTCTGTTCTGATATATACGTTTTGATCGAACTGAACAGGAATAGAAAACGAAAGCTCGAACTCTGTTCAAGGCTTTAACGGTGCACACTCCGTGTCTGCACCTGACAGGACCAACAACGTTGCTGCTGGTGTGCCGTACAACACAGTTCCTCTGGCCCAAGCGGAGGACCTCAGATGAATCCTGCTACCACAGCTGCACACGTGGAGAAGCCAGAAAAGTTTGCTGGCAGCTTTTCAGGAGATGGCAGCAGAAGATGTTGTTCTATCTCACAACATTGGGCTTGGCCAAGATGCTGAGCGAAGATCCACCAGTGGTAGAACCTGTGGAGGATCAAAATCAGAACATGCAGAACGCCTTGCGTGCTGAAGCATGGGCGTACACAAATTTCTGTTGTTTAAATCTGATTTTGAGTTGCCTGGATAATACTATCTATGGCTTGTTTTGTATATATAAAACTGCAAAAGCGTTATGGTTGGCTTTAGATAAAAAGTATCGCACAGAAGACGCTGGCACAAAAAAGTTAATAGTTGGAAAATTTCTCGACTATAAAATGCTAGATTCCAAAACTGCCATTTCGCAGGTTGAAGAAATCAGATGTTGGTATCTGAAATGGAAGAGGAGGGCATGACGCTCAGTGAATCTTTCCAAGTTGCAGTTGTGATTGAGAAGCTACCTCCTTCGTGGAGGGAATTTAAAAGCTATCTCAAGCATAAACGAAAGGAAATGAAGATGGAGGATTTGATTATCCGGCTTCGGATAGAGGAGGACAATCGTCGTGCCGATAAGCCAACCTCTCACTCTGGTCAAACCAAGGCTCATGTTGCTAAGGCAAGAAACAAAAAGAAGAACAACACTTTGGGCGTGAACGTCAAGGGCAAGGATATTTCAAAGAAGTTCACGTGTAAGTGTCATAACTATGGTAAACCGGGGCACCGTAGCAGTGACAGCAGAAAGCCCAAAAAGAATCAGAATCAAACCAAAGCAAAAGCGAATCTGGTCGGCGCAATGGAAGATCTAAATCTCTGCGCAGTGGTGATTGAATGCAACGCAGTGGGGAATCCGCGTGAATGGTGGGTAGACATAGGGGCCACTCGACACGTACGCGCCAACAGGGCGATGTTTAACGACTATGTGCCCACAACAATGAACAACTCTTCATGGGAAACTCCGACAGCTCGAAGATTGAAGGATCGGGCAAGGTGGTCCTGAAACTGACCTCAGGAAGAGAGCTGACCCTGCAGAATGTGTTGCATGTTCCTGACATCCGGAAGAACTTGGTATCTGGCGCTCTACTAATCAGTCATGGTTTCAGACTAGTTTTTGAGGCAAACAAATTTACACTTTCTAAGAATAGCTTATATTTGGGAAAGGGGTACCTTACTGATAACATGTTTAAATTGAATGTTATGACGATTGTACCCAAGAAAGTTGCGTCCATTGAGGCTAATAAAATTGTTTCCTCTTCTGCTTACATGCTTGAGTCTTCTTGTTTATGGCATTTTTGTTTGTGACATGTTAATTACAAGTCAATACAACGAATGATTAACCTTGACTTATTGCCCAAACAAGACTTTAATAATAAAGAAAAATGCCAAATATGTGTTGAAGCAAAATTGTCAAAAGCGCCATTTCCTTCAACAGAACGAAACACTGAATCATTGGATTTAATTCATACAGACTTGTGTGATTTAAAGTTTGTGCAAACAAGAGGAGGTAAAAAGTACTTTGCAACTTTTATCGACGATTGCACTAGATACTGTTACGTTTATTTGCTAAGTAGCAAAGATGAGGCCATTGATGCTTTTAAAGATTATAAGAATGAAGTTGAGAATCAACTTAGCAAATGAATTAAAACAATTCGAAGTGATAGAGGCGGGGAATATGACGCATCGTTTAATGAATTCTGTTCAGAACATGACATTATTCATTAAACAACTGCGCCATATTCACCTCAATCGAATGGTATTGCAGAACGCAAGAACCGTACTCTAAAGGAAATGATGAATGCTATGTTGATAAGTTCGGGTTTACCTCAGAACTTGTGGGGGGAAGCAATTCTCTCCGCCAACATCATTTTAAATAGGATTCCGTCTAAAAAGACAGATAAAACCCCATATGAACTTTGGAAAGGCTATAAGCCTAGTTACAAATACTTGAAAGTGTGGGGGTGTCTGGCGAAGGTTGCTGTACCTAAACCAAGACAAGTGAGAATCGGGCCTAAAACAATTTATTGCATATTCATAGGTTATGCAACGAACAGTAGTGCATATCGTTTCTTAGTGCACAAATCGAACATTCCCGAGATACATGAAAATGCTGTCATGGATCGAGGAATGCAGTGTTCTTTGAAAATGTCTTTCCGAAGAAAGACAAAAATAGCGAAGAAGCTAGCTCTAGTAAGAGAGTGCGTGAGACGACCCCTCAAGAGACTGAAGAACCTCGTCAAAGTAAACGAGCGAAAATACAGACATCTTTTGGACCCGATTTTCTAACCTACATGGTGGAAAACAAGCCAAGATCTTTCTCTGAGGCAATGACAACTCCAAAAGCTCCTTTCTGAAAAGAAACAGTGAATAGTGAGATAGATTCCATTATTCAAAATCACACTTGGGAGTTGGTAGATCTTCCACCAGGAAGTAAACCAATCGGATGCAAGTGGATTTTTAGGAAAAAATTGAAAGAAGATGGATCTATTGACAAGTATAAGGCCAGATTGGTTGCCAAGGGCTACAGACAAAAAGAAGGTTTTGACTTCTTTGACACCTACTCACCAGTGACTAGGATCACTTCCATAAGGATGCTAGTGGCTATTGCTGCAGTCTATGATTTAGAAATCCATCAAATGGATGTGAAGACTGCCTTTCTGAATGGCGAGTTAGAGGAAGAAATTTATATGGAACAACCCGAAGGGTTCGTCATTCCAGGACAAGAAAGAAAAGTGTGTAGACTTGTTAGGTCTCTGTACGGACTTAAACAAGCACCCAAGCAATGGCATTTAAAGTTTGATCAGGTAATGATGTCAAACGGCTTCAGGATCAATGAGTGTGACAAGTGTGTGTACATCAAGAGTACACCAAATGCCTATGTGATAGTATGTCTCTATGTAGACGACATGCTAATCTTGGGCAGTACTCGTGACATCATCTTGAATACAAAGAAGATGTTAACACGGAATTTCGATATGAAGGACATGTGGGTTGCCAATGTTATTCTAGGAATTAAAATTTCTCGGATGGCTGATGGTCTTGTTATGTCGCAAACTCATTATATTGAATCTGTTATCAAACGATTCAATATATTTGAAACAAAACCAATAAAGACCCCACTTGACTTAAGTATATACTTAAGGAAAAACCGAGGCGAACCTGTAGCTCAATTAAAATACTCGCAGGTAATCGGGAGTCTGATGTACATAATAAATTGTACAAGACGAGACGAGACTTAGCTTGTTCAGTAAACAAATTGAGCAGGTTTACCAGTAATCCAAGTGATGATCATTGGAAAGCTCTAAATAGAGTAATGAGGTACCTGAAATACACAATGAATCTTGGATTATATTATACGAGATATCCAGCAGTATTAGAAGGATATTGCGTTGCAAATTGGATATCAGATAGTAAGGACTCGAAGTCCACAAGTGGATACTTATTCACTGTTGGTGGTGGTGCTGTGTCGTGGAAATCTACGAAACAAACATGCATAGCTCGGTCCACAATGGAAGCTGAGTTTATAGCACTGCATAAAGCTGGGGAAGAGGCTGAATGGCTTCGAAATTTCCTAGAAGATGTTCCATGCTGGCCTAAGCCAATCGCTCCTATTAGCATACACTGTGATAGTCAGTCAGCTATAGGACGTGCTCAAAGCAGCATCTACAATGGTAAGTCTCGACACATACGTCGGAGACATAACACCATTAAACAGTTGATCTCTAATGGCGTGATTTCCATTGACTACATAAAATCAATGGAGAATCTTGCGGATCCGGTTACAAAAGGCTTGCGTAGAGATCGGATGTCAATTTTGACAAACGGAATGGGACTAAAGCCTATAATGCAAGAATCTTTGTAATGGTAACCCAACCTTGTTGACTGGAGATCCATAATCTTGGTTCAATGGGACAACTAAGTTATGAAGTTTTAGTTTAGCACTTACTCATTCCGTCACATAAAAGTGCTGTCTGCAGAGAATATACAAGGTAAGCTAAAGCTTTCAATGATGTCCTATATCTTGATACATCAAGTGGAATATGACAGAATACTCTTGATAGAAATCACCTATGTAAGTGTGAAGTGGGGCCGCTTCTATGAGAAGTCTAGGAGGCAAGATTTCACTAAAACACTTTCTGAAACCAGGTTGTTCATGGCCAAAACAAACACAACCATGAGAATCAAAAGGGTGTTAAAGGAAATGTTGTGTGAGTATCGTTGTCTAGGTTCACAGCAAAGGCTGACTGGTTCAAGACATCAAGTCACTAATTAGCCGAGTGAATCCGATGATACATCACTATGAAAGGTTCAAAGCCAGAAGCTACCTCTTCTGATGCAACATTATCTTGTCCGATTTCTCCTTAAAGTCTACATCTGCATTTGCATTAATTCTCATTCATGTGGGGGATTGTTGGAGGAATTAAAGTTTGGACTTTGGCCCATTAAGGAAGGTTGCAAAACTTGGTTTAGCAACATATTTTGAACTTAATTATGATTAGTTTCCGATAATGAAAATTGAAAACTAATGGGTCCTTAATTATCTACATAAAGAGTAGTTAATTTTAGGCTTTGGAATCACTCAATTACGATACAGGATGAATGAGAAATTAATGCTCAAATTAGATGGAAAACATAGTTTAATGGGTGATGTGTCCTATTCTTAGGAGGCCACATCACCCTTATGGAGGAATACCACATTGGACATTTGGACATATTTAGCCACCTTATAAATGGCTAGAATGGACACTTTAGATGTACCCTTGGGGCATGAGAAGTTTTTGACCGGAGGGAAGACCTAGAAAGTGCCACACGCACGCACACGCGCGCGCGCCGCTGCCGCCCGTCTGTTCAGCTGGCTCGGCTCGACTCGACTCGACTCGGCTCGGGCTTGGGCTCGTGGCTCGTGTGCACGTATGCACGTGTACCGGTTCCTATCTTTTTGGAGAAAATTTATTTGGGCTTTTAGATTAATTATTTTTTGTAAATAATTAAAGGCTTAACCGCATTTGAGTTTAAATCAAATCACGATTGTAACCGAAGACTAAGCATTTAAATCAAACGATCGGTTATTTTTTTAAATCGAACGGTGGTTATGATTTAAACAGTCTTCTTCTAAATCGATAAGGTCAAATGGTTTTGATCTAACGGTGGCGGAAAAGGTAGCTTTGATCTAACGGATGAAATTCAAACTAACTCAACCGCCCAACCGAATGTGGTTTTCATCCGACACTTCGTGTAGTTCCTTTTCCATCTAACGGCTGAGATTTGAACGGTTCAAATCGGCAACAGATGACGCGTTGGTTTTCATCCAACGGCTCTGGCTCATCTACGGTTTTGATCTGACGGTCACAGATTCATCTGGGTAACCGATTCTCCAACCGACTCCCCTATATAAACAGAGGCAGGGTGTACGATCAGAACACACACTGATCCTCTGCATTCGTCGTCTTTCTGCATCACGTTCAAGAGAAGTCATGACACTCGAAGGTTTGCTGTAGTTCAAGTTCAGCAGTGCCGCTCAACTGAACAGGTACTTGTTGTATCCTGGGAGACGGTTGCTAACGCCGGTTAGGCACAGTATACCGGAGCGATACGTCTTAAAGACAGAGTCCTCGACTCGCCCTGGGTTTGGTTTATTTTACTGTTTCCATACGCACACACCGAACGACTGTGTCTTAGTACAAGATTGACTGTTTCCAACAGATTTCTGTTGCTGGTTGTATTTATGTGTTAGTGTCTGGACAATGGTAAATTGTGTTTGATTTGTGTCGAATCAGACTGAGAGAAGTGATGGAATTGTGGCTCAATTTTTCTTTTTTGTGGATTGTCTTAGGAAAGATTTTTTTGCCGGAAGTTAGGATTGCCGGCATTTGTTTGTGCATGTGTGGACCGGATTTGGTTGTTCTTTTTCTGTGTTTGTTTTCGCATGGTTGAATTTGGTCGATGATAAAATGGTTTCTAAGTCAGGTATATCAGAAACATTGCTCTGATACTATTTTTCCTTTGAGAACAAAAATATTTTTCATCGATTTCATTATATACAATGAGTCCCATATATAGGGCGTACATACCTCAACTATTGAAAAAAATAAATACGATCATTTGATTGTTTTGATTCTACTAATCAATTTTCTTGACTGTAGCTATAATTTCTATCACCTTTTACGCCTTCACAATGCCATGCAATACTACTAATAACACATGGAGAGAGTGATAATGCAATATATTGTTTTCAATTTTCGTCCACATCGTTCATCCAACCTTTTATATTTAATTTTCATTGCAATGGTCCAAATCATTTTTAAACTATTTTTACATTTTATTTTCACCAAGGATATTTATGGCGGATCATGAATCATTAGACATGTAACCTTGGCAAATCTTGCATTGTCTTAAAATTAATAAGCACTATAATTGTATTATATGCCAATGAAAGATATAAGATTATTACCACTATAATCTAATATTTTCATAACAATGTGAACGGGCAAAAGTGATGCAAATATGAAAAAGATGGATCCTTAGTTGAATCTGTTAAAATTGTTTCGAGAAAGCCGTCTGTAGCCTTTATGTTGTGGCATATATCAGCTAAGGTTGCAAATGAGTTAACAGTTTGTTGGAGAAGTGTTATAAGTTGGGTTGGAATCTTGAATTTATTAGGTCTAATTACTGTATCAGGGTTCATTTGAATATTGATAGAACTAAAGATAACAAATAGCGCACATTCTAAACGTGCTATATGAAAAAATTGCTACGAAAATAACCATGAGTTGATGAAGTAACGACACAATTTAGGTTCATAATTCTTTTGTATTTTATTTATTTTTAACTGGTTTGATGAAATCATTCTAGGGTATATCACATCGGGATAAATTGAATAGACTTAGTACGACTCTATTAAATATAATAAGATGGAATGTATAATAGGCTAAAAGATTATATATCCTGTTAGTCAATACCTGTTACCGTAATTCTTTCCCTGTAATGGTTAATAATGATCTGATAACTTTTTTAACCATTTTTTTGATGCGTAAAAGATCTTTTAATCTTCTTCTATCTTAATCATTATACATTACACACACGAATTCATTTAATAAACTTTCAATACATATGACGTAATGTACTAAAAATTTGACGCTTGATAAAATTAGAAAATCCTCTCTCAAATTGGATGTATTTTAGTAGTATCAATATGTGACAAAATGATCCGAGAGAAATGTGAAAAGATCTTAGAGATATAAGTATTCCTCTTATTCTTTCTCCGTGTGTCTATATACAGACATATATGTACATATATGTGAAGATATGATATAATTATGAATTGAAGGGTGAAAAGAATCCATGGTATAGACCAAATTTTTGTTTTTGTTCGTTGAACCACCACGGATATAAACAGGGTAAAGATCTAATGCTTTCCAAATCCATACAAACATTCAAACATTCGTAATTGATGCCATGACTAAAAGGTCATGGGTTAAATCTCTGTGTGAGACAATATCTCTTTATATGAGGCAAGACTCCACAGAATATGATATGATCTACAAAAGAGTTGTAATAAATCCATACAAACATTCGTGATCAGTGTCCCCCCTGCGTTATATTATACGTGAAAGTTTGGTGGCAGTTAAATGAACTAAACTGTTCATTAAATGAAGTGCTTAAGGAGATATCTGAAAATGTCTCTACACCACATATATACATATACATGCATACATACATACAGACACACATGCATACATACGTACATACATACATACATATATACATATATATATACATATATATATACATATATATATATACACACATATATATATGAACATGTTCGTGGAGCTATTTTCACATGGTGTTCGGCAATGCAGGACAAGAAATTTGCTCATCCTTTGCCATATCTTACCTCGCTTAAATTTGCGCCACCAATCACATACAAAAGACCTCGCTTGGTGAAGTGGCATCTGCCTCCTATGGGACGACTTAAGTTAAATGTTGATGCGGCTGTTGGGAAAAAGTCTGCGTCAGGAGGAGCTGTATTGAGAAATGAAAGAGGACATCTCGTCTCTGCTATATGTTTTGCTCTCCTCCGTTTATCGCCACTGCGGGCTGAAATACAAGCAATGCTCTTTTCCATCCTCTACTATGCTTCAGATCACCATTGCATCATTGTGGAAACGGACTGTAAATCTATACTATCGCTTATACCGAACAAGCCATCTTCAACAGGAAGTCTCTCACAGGACCTTGACCGACTTATTAATATTATGACTATCAACCAAGTAACATTGCAATACATTCCGCGTGAGGCAAATGCGGCAGCACACCTCTTAGCGCGGCATGGTTTTCACCTCACAGCACATCAGTTCATGAACTTCCAGCTGAAGTGCGTGGAACATTACAGTTGGATCTGCGACAACTTCCCACTATGCGCCTATAAATGTCTCACATCGTGTTGGCGATTGCTCTATTGAGTTGCCTGTGTTTATACGCACAGGCAACATTGGTGCGTATCAAACTCATCAATTACAACTTATGTTTACTCTTATGCTATTTTTGGTGTTGCCAAAACAAATGCTGGACTGCCGTGGGAGGCAAACAATCTGGAGGCAGCACCAACAAACATTTCTTCTCCACATCAGTATCATGGCCCGGACGCTATTCATTGCCACCTTGGTTCAATTGGACTCAAGGTGGCTGGGGTACGTATGTTCAAATGTTTTCTTCTCTCAGCAGTTTCTTCTCACCGCTACTTATATGTCAATATTTATATTCGTCTGAGGTGAACTGGAGCAACATTAAATGGAGACAAAATCAACTTCAACTTGGCCTGTGTGAGGTATATCATTCACTGTGGATCCTTTCCAAGAGGTCATCGCAAGTGTTCAAGCCTAGTCACCAACACCATTTCTGCAAAGCGACATCAACAACGAACGAAGACTTGCATAGTTCATGGACAGCACATTACATTTCACTTACATCACAAACTGTCACATTTATGTGGTCCAATCATATAAATATGCACGTTTTTTCCTTCGCCAAGGTTTTATCCACAAGGGTGGTTTTACTTGGTGTTATGCCCCGCACCCTCCGTAGGGTAGTTAAAAGACAAAGAAGGATTTCACAGAAATTAATGACGGTCAACGGAAATAAATTAGGCATTTATATGAGGATTAATTAGAAATTAATGAGGGGATTTAATATTAGAATTTATTTATATTTAATTTAGAATTAAATAATTAAGGTTTATCCTTTAAGATAAATTAGATTAAGGATATAATTTAGAAACACCAAACTTTCCCCTTCCCATATATAAACTGACTGAACGTCAGTTTTTCCCATCCCTCAGAAAAAGCGTCGACTCCTTGCTCCCCCTAAGCCCTAGCCGTTTCCCCAAAGGTGTAGGAGAGGAAGACACCCTCAAGTTTTGATCCAAACTCCGTCCGTTCTCCAATCCGTCTTCGAGTAATCACAGGCAAGTAACTTTCTTATAAGTTCTTACGATTTGTGAAAGATAAAGGGCCTATTTTGGTATCAATTTGGATCACCATGCAGTAATTTCTCTATGTGAATCTACTTGTGAGATCTATGTGTTTTGGTTTGAGATTTGGCCATTATATGTTGAAATCTTGTTCGTTGATTGTTGTTTATATGAGATCATGTAAATCCCAATCCCTTGAACCCTACTTTGTTGATAATGGTGGTTGAAGGGAGGGGAGAGTGAAAAGATTTGATCTTTGGGTTGATTTGATAAGTACTTTGAGTGCTAGGCTTGAATCCGTGAATCGTATGCTAAAGATGTTGTCTTGGGTGATTTTAGGATGGATTGATAGTGGGAAATAGGCTTGGAATGGTTTTGAAGGAAGTTGGGGTCGAATTGGGGGTTATTTCTGCAGTTTCTGCAGAAAAGTGCAGAATGGTGTTCTGGAACGGGGACGTCGATCGATCGACGTCAGGGTATGACGTACGTCGATCGATCGATGTATAGCAAGTGAGGGTATGACGTGCCTCAGAAGGACGTAGATCGATCGACGTAGGATGAGTGAGAGTTCGACGTGCCTCAGATGAACGTCGATCGATCGACGTAGATTGAGTGAGAGATCGACGTGCCTCAGATGGACGTCGATCGATCGACGTCAGGGTATGACGTACGTCAATCGATCGACGTCAGGGTATGACGTCAACCAGTTTTGTGGGAAAGCAAGGGAAGAAAGAGGGAAGCTAGGGGATCCTTTGGGTGACCTTAGGGACTTCTTAAGATCTGATTAAAGGTAGTCTAAGTCTCAGGAACATGGCTTAGGATGGTGAATCAACTTGGGAAGTTCGAAAGGGGTTTTCGAATCGCATTTCAAGGAGAACGACTTAGGAGGGTTAGGAGATGAACGTACGAGGTGTTCAACGAAGAATGGTTAGGGATACTTACCTTAGGGTGTGAACCTTAGAGTCAAGACTAAGTGTGGACGAAATGGTTGAAGCCTAAGTTAGGATGGGTAAGTCAGTGAAAGCTTGTGTGTTGCTTGTACTTGCGCATGTGTACATGAACTACTTATGTGAATAGCATACGAGAATGAGAAATGAGAATGAAATGAGGAGTCCTGCATCATGGCACGTGCATTTGCATATTGATTTGAAAAGAAAGGTGCTTCGGCACAGATTTGCGAAGGTGTCCTGCAGTGTTAACCGGGATGGAAATTTAAGCCGGGGTGCATTGCAGGGCACAAAAGACTGTAACGTAAACCGGGATGGAAATATAAGCCGGGGAGCGTTACAGGGTATAAAGTTGTCTGTAATGCTAATCGGGATGGAAATATAAGCCGAGGTGCATTACAGGGTATAAAGTTGGCTGTAACGTAAACCGGGATGGAAATATAAGCCGGAGCGCGTTACAGGGTATAAAGTTATATGAAGTGACCGGACATTATGACATGCATTGCACTGTTTCAAAAGAGAAAGCGTTCATGCATATGTGAATGTGTAGTGTAGTGCATATTTGACATGCATCACGAGAGTCAATGTGGTATGAATGTGAATGTTATTAGATTGCCAATAAATTGTTATTGGCGCGTAAATTGCTGTATTTGCTTTATTACGTTACTCACTTATGTATATTTGGAAGTTACAAGACATGTGCCCCACCATTCCCTTGAATTACATATTACTCATGTCTTGCCATGTGTTGATCCCGTATGTCTTATAAGCGGGTTACTTGCTAGCGTTTTTCGCTAAGGGTACTGCCTTTGTGTTACAGGAGAACCTGAGTATGACATGATTTTCGTTGAGGACGACGGCGAGTGGGCAGAATGGGATGTTTAGACCTCAAGAAGAGAATTGATTAGACAGTTTCTGTTATTTTTATTTCTTAACTCTTTTGGAGATTTAGATGGCTACGACCATACACAGTTCTTTTGGTATTCACATTGTCGGTTGACGTACTGTATTGATGATTTAGATTACCGAGATATGTTTCCGCGCTTATTTCTCTTACGTCATCGATGATGTGTATTCGAGAGATGAGACGTCTTGTAGTCTTCTCAGTAAGCTACGACGGGTGAACCGATTCGGGTTCCGCTGTCCGGGTCGGGGCGCTACAGGTGGTATCAGAGCCTAGGCTTCAGATCTACCTCGGAGACCTAGGTTATGACAAGTAGAGTCTTAAGCAATGATCTTCACCTTAAGTTGATATTTATGTCTAAGTATATGATCTTAGACATAAGTTTGATTGGGCTGGGTGTGTACGAGCGCGATAAAGGTTAATCAATAAATGTTACTCTACTTAGGGTACAAATTCTACCTTGTACAACGCATAGGGGCTTTCAGTACTTATATTTTTGGAATTGCTGAAAGCTAATAAGCGTTGATTTTGCAGAAAATGCCTCCCAGAAGAGACAACCAAGGAAACGGTGGAAATGGAAACAACAATAACCCTCCTCCACCACCACCACCAGTGTTAGTACCTAGGCACTGATAGACGCTATCACAGTGATAGCGCAAAGTGTTGCTCAACAGCAGCAACCACCCCTCCTCTACCACCGCTTTGGCGGGACATAAGGTATTACACTGGGGCAGATGCGAAGCGTGGATGTCCCAACCTTTGAGGGAATCACTCTGAGGATACGGCCCCATCGCACGCCGTACTTCTCCAGGCCCTGATATTAGAAAATAACTGACGATTTTACCCTTAAGACACAATCTCAGACCTAAGTGATGATTTGAACTTAAGATGATCATGAACATAGGCACTGACCTCAGTTATAAGCGATGATTCTGCACATAAGTCACGATCTTAGACGTAAGTAATGATATTGATTACGAGTTGACCTTAGACATAAGTATGGAATTAGTAATAGGTGTTGATTATGTACTAATTATGATTGGGAGATAACACGCGATCTTAGAGATAAGAATGATGATGCTAAGAACGATCCTAGAGATAAGTTATAATCCTAAACCGAAGAGGGCCAACGGTTTTGGACGCACGTACATCTAAGATACCCCATACAATTCTCCCTTATCTAAGGATGATCACAACTCTCTAAGACGTGATCTTAGTAACCCTAGTTGAACAGTATATAATTGATTTGAATGAATTATGATGTCAATCAGAACATCCTAGTACAAACCTTAGATCCATATTACCGGGTCAGGCAGTAACTCGGGCTCCCTTACCATAATTGTAATATAGCACCTGACACCATTAGGGTAAACTACAGAAGGTCCATATTCTTACCTGGACGGTAATACCATAGTAGGCTTAGGACTAAGTTGGGACCATAGCTACTAAGAAATGAATAGTAATAGTGGAGTAAATACTAAGGGAGGATTTATAGTAGCATGACAGAAATTGAGCAACGATTTATAAGCATTACGACCAGTAGAGTTAGTGAAAGATACTGTCAACGGAGTTTATAGTTTACAATTAAGATGTCAATTTTAGAATTACCAAAATAGGCCGATCATATTAGACTCATTGTCAATATTGATCGGTAGCGACATATGAGAATCGATTATATTTTACACTGTGGAGCAATAAAGTGTCACAAAATCTTTCGCTAAGTGATGAACCCCTAGAAACAATGGGTTACTTGGCTTGAGTCGGGTTGGCTTGAAATTGCAAGGGAGCCAGCATGAACAAGTAATGATTGCTTTTCAGGTCAGATTTAACGGAGTTACTATTAGCGGTTAAAAACAACCCAGTGAGAAGTGCAATGGATCAGGGTGGCCCATGGAAGTACGGTGAATGAGAATACCTTAAGACGATTAATATCTAGTTTGTCATGCTAAGATTGGACAGTCTCAGCTAAAGATGTTAGCATGAATAGACGAACATTAGACCTATAAGTTACGGTACTTAGGTAGAATTTACCTTGACCGTAAGAGTGAATCATAGAAATTATATGAAGTATGGGCAAATATTTTTCAAGTGGTTAAGTATTTATACATGAGCACGTACGCCAAGATATGCCTTATATTTCAAAGATTTTTCAATGTTTCTAAGTATTTTAATTAGGGTGCTTATTTGTATAGTCTGCTAACTTAACAATGCTATATTTTGTTCCGCCTTCGTATTTCCACCTGATGGAATTTCAACTACGATTGACAAACTCTAAAAAATAGATACATTTTAAAATGTTGAGGATTTGAAAAACAATATGTCTGTATATTTCTGGTATTATTTCGCAAATTTTCGTTTCACCATGTTTATTTTGTTAAAATGATGAGAGTTGTTGATTATCGATATCGTAAGCATTTTATCCTTGGAATTATCACCTGCTTGCTACGAAGTTACCTAATAATTTACGAGACAAAAATAGTTGCAAAACATACATTCTTTTTAAAAGAGATATGCCACTTCCAAATTATTTTATTCAACTTCATGTCGTTGAGTTTCCAATGGTGTTAAGGAGGTCCTACCTGAAACACTCTTGAGAGTAGGATATGCCCATATATATTCTTTTCTTCCTCGTTTGAGACATTCTTGCGAACAAGTTAGTTTTTTTTATAAGAGGTCATGTGAATCAACATCTGCGAAGACGATTTTATAATATTTTAGCTCGCATGTTTACAAAAAAAAAAAATTAAATACTGTATAACTAATCGAAGCTATATTTTGAATTATAGCCACTTAAACTGCATTTTATTTAAAAAGAAGCATGTCCATACATGTAGTTCGTATACTAGGCTTATGACGGTATCTATGAGAGATTAAGAGCATGATTATAGAGCTAGTTGATAGGTATATAAGAATTGCTTTTGAAGACTTAGTTGCGTTAAGGAGGGGTAACGGTTACCGTATTGGCATACACAAAGGAGGTTAGTATGGTTGAGTATTTAATGGTAAATCATATGGGATAAGTTTATGAATCGGGATCGTAGATTTCGATAAGCTAGGTGATACACGTCAAGTGGGTAAGTGGAAGATTGTAAGCACTCATTAGCGAGGACTGAGGATTGAATCGCATAAGGACTAGAGCACCTTAAGGGACGTAGTATTGACTAAATTAAATCGTACTAGAGTACAACATATTTCGAAAAATACATATGGCCTTAGGGATGAGTCTTGTGAGCAAGGCGTTGAGTTAAGGATTGTAATACACTTAAGAACTGATTTTAGAGGGTTGGTCAGGATGGCAACTATAAGTTCGATATAGACCGACGATTAAGTCATGAAGCGTGTATATTGACGTTACACTTAAGGTTGATTCGAGGACTATACAAGAATAGGTTACGATCTATCAGGCAGAGGACAATGGATTTAAAGAGTACATTGTGTGCTTACACACTGAATGATTTGAGAACTTAGTCCTGTACCGAGGAAGTGAAATGGGTACCATATCGGTATACGCAAGGGATACTAATTTCGGTCATGACCAAAGTAAATAGTTTAGGAAGGGCTATACTAAGCCATTAATTTCGTAACGCACAAGTTTCGAGGACGAAACTTTTTGTAAGGGGGGTGGAATGTTATGCCCCGCACCCTCCGTAGGGTAGTTAAAAGACAAAGAAGGATTTCACAGAAATTAATGACGGTCAACGGAAATAAATTAGGCATTTATATGAGGATTAATTAGAAATTAATGAGGGGATTTAATATTAGAATTTATTTATATTTAATTTAGAATTAAATAATTAAGGTTTATCCTTTAAGATAAATTAGATTAAGGATATAATTTAGAAACACCAAACTTTCCCCTTCCCATATATAAACTGACTGAACGTCAGTTTTTCCCATCCCTCAGAAAAAGCGTCGACTCCTTGCTCCCCCTAAGCCCTAGCCGTTTCCCCAAAGGTGTAGGAGAGGAAGACACCCTCAAGTTTTGATCCAAACTCCGTCCGTTCTCCAATCCGTCTTCGAGTAATCACAGGCAAGTAACTTTCTTATAAGTTCTTACGATTTGTGAAAGATAAAGGGCCTATTTTGGTATCAATTTGGATCACCATGCAGTAATTTCTCTATGTGAATCTACTTGTGAGATCTATGTGTTTTGGTTTGAGATTTGGCCATTATATGTTGAAATCTTGTTTGTTGATTGTTGTTTATATGAGATCATGTAAATCCCAATCCCTTGAACCCTACTTTGTTGATAATGGTGGTTGAAGGGAGGGGAGAGTGAAAAGATTTGATCTTTGGGTTGATTTGATAAGTACTTTGAGTGCTAGGCTTGAATCCGTGAATCGTATGCTAAAGATGTTGTCTTGGGTGATTTTAGGATGGATTGATAGTGGGAAATAGGCTTGGAATGGTTTTGAAGGAAGTTGGGGTCGAATTGGGGGTTATTTCTGCAGTTTCTGCAGAAAAGTGCAGAATGGTGTTCTGGAACGGGGACGTCGATCGATCGACGTCAGGGTATGACGTACGTCGATCGATCGACGTATAGCAAGTGAGGGTATGACGTGCCTCAGAAGGACGTAGATCGATCGACGTAGGATGAGTGAGAGTTCGACGTGCCTCAGATGAACGTCGATCGATCGACGTAGATTGAGTGAGAGATCGACGTGCCTCAGATGGACGTCGATCGATCGACGTCAGGGTATGACGTACGTCAATCGATCGACGTCAGGGTATGACGTCAACCAGTTTTGTGGGAAAGCAAGGGAAGAAAGAGGGAAGCTAGGGGATCCTTTGGGTGACCTTAGGGACTTCTTAAGACCTGATTAAAGGTAGTCTAAGTCTCGGGAACATGGCTTAGGATGGTGAATCAACTTGGGAAGTTCGAAAGGGGTTTTCGAATCGCATTTCAAGGAGAACGACTTAGGAGGGTTAGGAGATGAACGTACGAGGTGTTCAACGAATAATGGTTAGGGATACTTACCTTAGGGTGTGAACCTTAGAGTCAAGACTAAGTGTGGACGAAATGGTTGAAGCCTAAGTTAGGATGGGTAAGTCAGTGAAAGCTTGTGTGTTGCTTGTACTTGCGCATGTGTACATGAACTACTTATGTGAATAGCATACGAGAATGAGAAATGAGAATGAAATGAGGAGTCCTGCATCATGGCACGTGCATTTGCATATTGATTTGAAAAGAAAGGTGCTTCGGCACAGATTTGCGAAGGTGTCCTGCAGTGTTAACCGGGATGGAAATTTAAGCCGGGGTGCATTGCAGGGCACAAAAGACTGTAACGTAAACCGGGATGGAAATATAAGCCGGGGAGCGTTACAGGGTATAAAGTTGTCTGTAATGCTAATCGGGATGGAAATATAAGCCGAGGTGCATTACAGGGTATAAAGTTGGCTGTAACGTAAACCGGGATGGAAATATAAGCCGGGGCGCGTTACAGGGTATAAAGTTATATGAAGTGACCGGACATTATGACATGCATTGCACTGTTTCAAAAGAGAAAGCGTTCATGCATATGTGAATGTGTAGTGTAGTGCATATTTGACATGCATCACGAGAGTCAATGTGGTATGAATGTGAATGTTATTAGATTGCCAATAAATTGTTATTGGCGCGTAAATTGCTGTATTTGCTTTATTACGTTACTCACTTATGTATATTTGGAAGTTACAAGACATGTGCCCCACCATTCCCTTGAATTACATATTACTCATGTCTTGCCATGTGTTGATCCCGTATGTCTTATAAGCGGGTTACTTGCTAGCGTTTTTCGCTAAGGGTACTGCCTTTGTGTTACAGGAGAACCTGAGTATGACATGATTTTCGTTGAGGACGACGGCGAGTGGGCAGAATGGGATGTTTAGACCTCAAGAAGAGAATTGATTAGACAGTTTCTGTTATTTTTATTTCTTAACTCTTTTGGAGATTTAGATGGCTACGACCATACACAGTTCTTTTGGTATTCACATTGTCGGTTGACGTACTGTATTGATGATTTAGATTACCGAGATATGTTTCCGCGCTTATTTCTCTTACGTCATCGATGATGTGTATTCGAGAGATGAGACGTCTTGTAGTCTTCTCAGTAAGCTACGACGGGTGAACCGATTCGGGTTCCGCTGTCCGGGTCGGGGCGCTACACTTGGCAAGGTTTTAATGCGACATATCATATATGATTGGCGTTGTAGTATCATTAGCTATCTTCATTATTGGTTTCACTTTATGAACTATTTGTAATATGGTTTTCCCTCCGCCATAAGTGAGGTCATTAATAATAAATTTCCTTTCAATATATATATATATATATATATATATATATATATATGTTTCTTTTCTCAAGACGTTAAGCTATATTCTTCTTTCCCAGCATTTCAACGACATGTCATCAACGTACGTCATCAATGTCAAGCAATCATATACACGTCATCTTATGTGTATATACATATCCAAGATATTCCAAGTCATATATTCCATGTCATCAATCTTCCAAAAATATATCGATACGTCAAAAGTTCGTAAACTGAAAATCGCCACATCAAATGATACCGAATCATCGACTCGTCATGAACTTACCGTACAAAGATGGCCAACCAATATACACTCCAAGCACCTCAAAATTTTTTGCACCACATGGTATATCAAGACCAAAGTCATACCACAATTACATATATCAATTATCCATCATTTTCATTACTCTCCTGGAAATATAATTCAAAAATGTTACACCTCCCTGGCCGAATTTCCTACACTATTTGGAGCTGAGATTATACAATTTTTATGTATATGATGTATATCACATTTTACACGTCTAAAGGGTTCTTGATCAATTGGAGAAAAATCGCGCAATCGGCGGAATACGAAAATTCACATTTCTACACTATACTAAAGGAGGCCGATTTTGACATGTTGTGACATGTATCTAGACAATGTTTTATACATTCAAGACATATCTTGGAGTATCCTGTTGGACCGTGCACCTGCAATAAACACCACTAGAGGGAGGGAGGGTGAATAGTGGTTAGCGGAATCATTTGGGTTCGATTCGGTAAGAATTTGGTCCGAATTCGAATTTAGCAAACTCGAATACGAATTCAAATCATACTTTGAGTTCGAAATATTTAACGAATCGAATTCGAACTAGTTATTATTTGGTTCGATGGTTCGACGAAGGCTCGATTAATGGTTCGATTCGGCTCGACTAAAATGGTATAAAAATATTTACTGATACAAATTTTGCAATTTTACGGTATATAGGAGGGTTTTGCGAATCGAATAATGTTCACGAATCATAATCGAGCTTCGAGCCGAACCGAACTTTTACTTAAACTTATCGAATTCGAATACGAACTGAATTTTAGGTTCGTTACGAATTCAAACTCGAATCCGAACCTCAAAAAATATATTCGAATCGAACCTGAATTTTGCATTATTCGTCAAAGTTCGATTCGTTTGCACCCTAACTACAACCCTTTGTAAAAATCCCCTTTAAAAACAGAATCTGAAACCACCTCAGATTCAGAACCCATTTTTGAAAAATTCAAAAAGAATTGTACACAACTCCAAAAATTATGAAACTTTCCAGAATTTAACTTCAATGTGTTAACAAGACTCTGTCCAAATATTAGACAAAAATAAGATCGTTTGTCCCTTCAAAAAAATAAAAAGATTCAGATGGTCAATCTGGACAGAATTGGACAGAATGTTGCCGATTTTGAAAAACGTGTTTCTCTTTGAATACTCAACCAAAAAGGTTAATCTTTATATAAAAACACTCCTTAGGATGTATAGATGATGTTTCTAAAAGGCCCTGACCTTAAATAATTCTTGATAAATACAACATTTAAGTTTTCCCAAAACTGGTCAGATTGCAGCCAGATTGGAGCAGTTATCTTGCAAAGACTGAAAGACTAATTTTCCCTTGCTCAGATCAAGTGATTCTTGTTTAAAATGAAAGCTAATAGTCTGAAGTATAACTCCACCAAAAATCACGAATTTGGAAAGTGTTTAGCTATTTTTTTAAATTGTGAGAAGTTGTGTGAAAACTGCAGTAAAAACGGGTAGAAAACAGAAATAAAGAAACAAGACAAGAACACCAAGGATTTATCCTGGTTCGGTCAATGTGACCTACTCCAGTCCCAAGGAACACCTTTTCTTGGATTTCACTATGAAATGAATCACCTTACAACAAGAACCAAGCTTGATCCTTGGGTTATATACCAACCCTATTCAAGACTTGGATAATCACCTTCTATGCAACACTTAGTTGAAACACCTCTACAAAAACAACAAGAACACCTTTGCTACAAAGAATGGAACAATAACAACAACAACAAGAAGATGATAGCTAGACAATTCAACAAATGCTTGTCTCGTAAATTTTCAAAAGTGGCTTGATTAAGGGGTTTGGTAAAGATATCAGCTATTTGGTGATCAGTTCTTATATGGTTTATAACTATATCCTCATTTTGAACATGATCTCGAAGGAAGTGGTATTGCACCTCAATGTGTTTGGCCTTAGAATGAAGCATCGGATTCCGTGAAAGATTGATCGCACTTGTGCTATCGCAAAAAATTAGAATCTTATTCATTTTACTGCCAAAATAACTAAGTTGCTGTTTAAGCCAAAGTATTTGGGTAGTATATAAACTTAAGGCAATATACTCGGCTTCAGTGGTAGAAAGAGCTACACTAGCTTGCTTTTTAGAAAACCAAGAGATCAAGTTGGTTCCTATGAATTGACAAGTACAGCTAGTGGATTTTCTATCTAATATGCAACCATAATCAGCATCACTATATGCATGTAATTCCAACTTAGCGTTTCTATCATACCACAGTCCTAAGTGAGGTGTGTGTTTAAGAATTCAAATATTTATGAAGATTAAGATACACAAGGCAATGTTTCAAATTTAAAAAATAATGCTAAAGTTTTCAGCATGTTGGCCGAATTTTTGGAGGGCGCTTTCAAGACTCAAAATCATTCCAAAGATGAGGAGACATCACACTAATGGTTGATTGGGAATCAAGATATTCAAAATTCAAATTGTTTTCAGTTTTTTGATGATTATCCATGTCATATTATGTGCCAAGGTGGCTTCATGAAGACCCAATCATAGAGTGACAAGAAGGCGAAGACACATCACTTGTCCAATCATATCTCGCCAAATAAGCAAAGGTATGTCACAAGGCTTTGCAAGATATCTTCCAAGGGCATTCAAGAAATTTTTTTTCAAGACACTTCTCAGCCCGATGGGCGTGCAACACATTACAAAAGGAGGAGGAAGATCAAACACAAAAACAAGACATATACTCCGAAAGCTATCAAGTGAAAAGCAAGAATTCTCTTCATCTCTTATCTTCTTCTCTGGCACAAAGCCTTAAGCCTATCAAACATACATTTCACATTGTGTATATGCTTCATATAAACCATCCTTATACAGTTCATATTTGTAAAAGGCTGATCAAGGTGTGATTAAACCTACATTAGTGAGGTGGTGGTGATTTTGTTGTGATTTGTTGTAAAAAGGTTGGACATTAAAGGAGTTGGTTTATAACTCTATCCACACTTGTTGTAAGGTGACTTTGGTGATTAATGAATATTGAAGAAGGTGTCCTCGAAGTCTGGAGTAGGTCACATTGACCGAACCAGTATAAACAATTTTCTGCACTTTTGCTTTCATTGATGTTTTTGCAGCGTTTTCAAAACAACTGAGCAAAATAGCAAACAATTTTCAAAATCATCAAATTTTACAGTGGTGCAGATAAAGCTCTTAGGTTTAATTTAAGACAAGTTTCATCAAATTTGGATAAGTATAAGTCATCCAAACGTTCAGAAGTTTGAAACTAGTGCAATCTAATTTTCAGATTGGTAGAGGTTGAGAACATCAATGTGGTTGACATACTTGCCAAACGAATTTTGCAAAAATATTTTAACCCATTAAATAAGACATCTTAAGGGACCTCTCACCAAAATTTCAGATCATTTGGAGTTGTCATTAACTGGAAATTAATTTTTCATTATAAGAAAAAGTTTTTCACTCATTGACTGGGTTCAATCAAAAACGATTTTTCAGGGCTTTAGACTTTGAATTTTGATCTCAAATTGTTATGACATATGTTTAACATCTTAAAGTACAGATTGTCAAGATTTTACGAATTTTGGAGGTCCATAAACTATTCATTTAGTTATTCAATACCAGGGTTTAAAACAGATTTTGTTTTCTGAAGTGAGTATTGGTTAATCAACATTTTTAAAAACTAATTTTTCCGCATTCACTATTCAATCCATCTTTTAGTGGTGCTATACAAGTCCAATAGGTGTCTCACCCGGGTTCAATAACTATTTTAATACTACTTTACAATTCGCAACACAGCTTCCATATGTTTACTTTGTGCTTTCTTTCTGCTTCTAATTTTTCTTTCAAATGGCGTCTTTTTTATTGCTTTTGTACCTCTTTTCCCATAGTACCCGAATATATATAGCCACCATTAGACTTTCTCAAGTGCTCGGTATCTCATAATTTATTGAAAAAGCGGTAATATCGTATTATTCAAAAGGCTAAGAAATAAAACTAAGTTTAATTTTTTAATGAAGGTTTCAGGTTTTATTAGAATTTCTTTTATTTTTTGACTTTCCATTTTCAATGGAGTGAAGAACACATTCTTCTTTGACTTTGGAATATGATGGAATAAAGCAAATGACTCACTAAATTGGCTGCACTTCTTATGTTGTGAAGTAGCAGTTGATCGACATAGCTTGACGCATCATTCAAATTCTGACTTCATACACTCTTCGAAGTCTTTTACTAAGGTAGGGATGGTTGAACCAAAGACTATATCATCTACGTATATTTGAACTATTTATAAATCATTACCTTTTCTTCTTAGGAATAATGTGTTGTCTATTGTTCCCCTTTGATAATTATTTGCAATTAGAAAGTTCGAAAATCTATCATACCAAGCTTTTGGAGCTTGTTTTAAACCATATAAAGCTTTCTTAAGCTTATAAACATGGTTAGGATTCTTTGGATCTTCGAATCCAGGGGGTTGTTTCACAAACACCTCTTCTTGGATGTATCCATTCAAGAATGCACTCTTGACATCCATTTGGAAGAGTTTAATGTTGCTTAGACTTGCAATTGCAAGTAACAATCTAATTGCTTCTAGTCGTGCAACAGGTGCAAAGGTTTCTTCATAATATATTCCTTCTTGTTGATTATAACCTTGTGCGACTAGTCTAGCCTTATTCCTAAACACCCATTTTGTTCCTATTTTAGACTTGTTTTTGGGCTTAGGTACTAAGTTCCACACATTGTTCCTTGTGAATTGATTTAATTCCTCATGCATAGCATCTATCCAAGATATATCACCTAAGGCTTCCTTTACATTCTTAGGTTCTAATTGTGAAATTAAGCTATATATTCAAGTTGACTTATATTTCTACGTGTTCTTACCCCAACACTTGGATCCCCAATGATTAGTTCTCTAGGATGCCACCAATTCCTAGATTGACTAGGTTCACCCTCATCTTGTTCAAATGTTTCATTAGTGTGAACATTATCATATGTAATTTGATCATTAGTTGTATTATCTTCTAATTGCAAAGTTTCTTCATTTATTTCATCTAAGGGTCTATGCTTGTCTTATTCAGGGGGAGTTGGATCTAGATGATCAATTACAGGCTCAAGTAATACATCATCATCAAACATATTTGCAACATTAGTTTCTCGTGTATGTTGATTTTTATTACTAACTTCAAAGCATGCATTTTCATTGAAATTCACATGTATAGATTCAATTATTTTTGTAGATGCAGGATTATAACACCTATATGCTCTAGAATTAGTTGAATAACCAACAAATATACATTCAATAGACTTTGGTTCAAATTTGTCGAGATTATCCTTAGTGTTCAACACAAAACACTTACATCCAAATAATTTAAGATAATCTATTTTAGGTTGTCTATTATTTAACAACTCATAAGGTGTTTTATTTAATTTCTTTCTAATTGAAAGCCTATTTATAATATAGCATGCACAACTAACAGCTTCAGCCGATAAATACTTTGGTAATTTATTTTCACATAACATTGTTCTAGCAACTTCTTGAATTATTCTATTTTTACGTTCAACAACTCCATTGAGTTGGGTGTTCTAGGTGGTGAGAATTCATGTTTAATTCCATGTAGTTCACAAAATTTGATTACGTCTTTGTTTTTAAATTCTCCACCTCTATCACTTCTAATTCGTTTAACATTTTCTTCGTAAATGTTTTCAAGTTGCTTAATAAGAGTTTCGATTGCTAATAGAGCATCGTCTTTGTGTGTTAAGAACAATGTCCATGTGTAGCTTGAATAATCATCTACTATGACACACACATAGTAGTGTCCACCTAGACTTCTTGTCCTACTTGGACCAAATAAGTCTAAGTGAAGCAATTCTAGTACATGACTAGTACTCACTTCATGTTTCAGTTTTAATGTTTCTTTAATGTGTTTTCCTTTAATGCATGTTTCACACATTTGAAAATTATCTAAGTCTAACTTAGGCATACCTCTAATTAAATTCTTTTTAGATAATTTCCTAATGGTTGAAATTCCTATATGGCCTAATCTTCGATGCTATAGATTCACATCTAAGTCATGTGATATTAGACACTTAACCTTAGCATCTAACATATTATCTAAGGTAAGAGTATAAATGTTACCATCTCTATTTCCTTTTAAAACTATTTCTCCTTTTTTATTTATTATATCACATGAATTGGGAAGAAAAGAGACATTATAACCGCAATCTATAAGTTGAGAAATACTAAGTAAATTATAAGAGAGATTACTTACTAACAACACATTTCGTATTTGAAATGTGTTGGGAACCCCGATAGTTCCTTTTCCAACAACTTTTTCTTTGTTGTTGTCACCGAATGTCACCTTTCCATCATCAATATGTTCAAGTTCGGTGAATAGTTTGGGGTTTTCCGTCATATGCCTCGAACATCCACTATCTAAAAACCATTTGGTTTTTAGATTCTTTGACTTTGCCTCCTTCTTGCATTCCTTGCGTTTTTTACAATGGAGAAAAAGTTTTAGGTACCCTTTATTTGGGTCCTTGAATGTTAGGGGTACCATTCTTGTTTAGATATCCCTTAGGTATCCAAACTTGAATATACCTTCTAGGCACACTTTTGACATAGGTTGAATATAAAGGATTAACATATGTTAGACCATTCAAAAAAGATGTTGCATTGTTATACATGTTATATCTTTGTTGATAAATACTATGTCTTGGCCGATTTTGATAGTGTGTATAAGGCATGCGATTTTATTTCTTGAATGGCGCTATATAAGTGTGTTCATAGGCATTTCTATAAGACTTATATGAGTGTTTCCTATACTTAGGTTCATAATAAATTGGATGCATTTTATTATGTCTTGTTGTATTTGTATACATGTAGGCATAATTTCTAAGTTGTCTAGATGCAAAGTTTTGCCTAGATGTACGTTTATACGTGTGTATATTTGTGGGTGCGTGTTGTATTTTTGCCTTGATATAAGTAGAAGAAGGTGTAGAAGAAGATGTAGCAGGCAAAATTGATTTTGTTGTATTATATGGCAACTTTGTGCTAGATGAGACAAACTTAGTCTTTTTATCTACTTTTACATTTTTTTCTTTATATCCTAAGACGGTTTTATCATTTCCATACTTTTGTGATGATATAAGTGTATCTAACATATTTGCACCAGAATTAAATTATTCTAACATTTTTTCTAAGGTAAGTTTAGAAGACTTAAGTTGCATTATCTCATTATCACAACTTTCTAGCTTAGATTGTAACATGCTATTTTTCGTTTTTAACTTTTGTTTATTTTTCCCAAGTGATTCAATTTTATTATCTAAAGAATCAAGAGTATTAGTAGACTCCTGTTTAAAAGATTCTAATTGATCGGAAAATTCCAAGTTGGACTTCTTCAACTTGTTATTTTCTTCAATTAGTTTCTTCTTTTCTTTAGAGATCCTCTTACAGTGAGCATGCATTTTTAAAAATTCTTCATACATTTCATCAAATGTCATTTCATTTTCAAAATCACTATCAGATGAAGAACTTACCTCATTTGATACGAAGCAGACATGAGCTTCCTCAGTTTCGGATTCTGAGTCGGATGAGTTGCTCCATGTGCTCACCTTCATTGCTCATTTCCCTTTCCTCGTCTTAGACTCCTTTGCCTTAGTCGCTTGTGCTTCTTTGTCCTTGACTTGTTTATTATTGTTGTTATTATTATTATTATTTTTCTTTGTTGGACAATCATATGAAATATGTCCTTTTTGACCGTATTCATAACACTTTAACTCTTTATTATACCATTTGTTTGTATTATTTTTCCTAGGTTGAGAAGAAGAAGAAGAAGAACGTTGTATATTCCTATTAGGACGTTTGAAAAAATTTCTAAGTTTTTTCGCTATTATATCAAGTCATCATCTAATTCAGTGTCACTATTACTATCATCATTATTTGTATGTGTTTCAGTTGTTTTGAAAGCTATTGACTTACTTGATGATTTAGATGACTCAGACTTCCGTTGGTATAGTTTTACCTCATAGACTTTGAGAGACCCAATCAATTCATCCATCTTAGTGATTGACTTTGTCTCCTCGATTGCAGTCACCTTTGAATCCCATTCAGCAGGAAAGCTTCGTAGCACCTTTTGAACTTTTTCATTGTTCGTGAATGATTTCCCTAAAGCTTCAAGGGAATTAAAAATGTTAGTAATCCTCAAATTCATAGATGTTATGGATTCGTTTGGCAACATTTTGAAAGACTCTAATTCAGTCATAAGCATGTTTATTTTTGATTCTTTAACACCACTAGTACCTTCATGTTTCAATACAAGTGATTTCCACATATCGTGTGCACTTGTGTAATTTGACACATACCCTGCTTCAGAAGTTGTAAGTCCATTTAAAAGTAATTGCATAGCTTTAGCACCAATCAATGAGTGCCAAGTAAACAAGAGTTAAATGATCATCCAATGAGGAGGTGCCAAGTAAGCAAGACAATGATGCCACATATTCTCCCAAAGACTTAGAAGATAATTTTCAAGAGGAGAAGGACTAAGGGGGGCGGCCAAAACATGTTAAAAAGGGAAGGAAGAAGAACAAAAGAAGAACAAGAACAAGTCTTGCAATTCAAGAGATCAAAAACGCCTAGCTCTTCTTCTTCTACACTCTCTTTCTTTCTTCTTCCTAAAAGCCTATTGTACTTACAATCATATAATTGAATAGGCTTCTCTTAGACCACCACATATTCTCTTATCTTTGTAAAAGATTGATCAAGGTGTGATCAATCTTCAATCTTGCAAGGTGGTGGTGTTCGTGTGCATTGTATTCGTCATACAAGGTTTGTAAAGGGTTGGAGTTGGTGTGTAACTCCATCAACCCTGTGGTAAGGTGTTTTTGTGTTGTGTGATTAGTGTGAACCAAGGAAGGTGTTCCTCGAAGATTGGAGTAGGTTGTTTATAACCGAACCAGTATAAAATTCTTGGTGTCATTTACTTTCAGCGCTTATATTCTGTTTCAGCACTGTTTATCATTTTTGATTACGTTCGTAAAAATAGTAAGCGTTTTTCAAAAATTACAAAACTTTCCAGAATAATAGCCACACGTCTTAAGGTTAATTTGGCATAAGTTTCAACCCTTTTGGACAAGTATAAGTCAATCAAACGTCCAATGTTCTGAGACTAATGCAGTCTGATTTTCAGGCTTGCAAAGGTTGAGACTTTGATCATATTTGACTAACTTCCCAAAAGAATTTTTCAAAAATGTTTCAACCCATTTAAGTATAACATATAAGGGGTTAGTGGTTAAAATTTCAGAGCATTTGGAGTTACGTACAAATAGGAACAAAATTTTCAAATCAGTCTACCGTTTCTGGCAGATTCGCGCAATCTGACCACCAACAATTTTTGAAAGGGTTAGAGGTTGAATTTAAATCTGAAATTTTTAGGAGACACTCATAACATCTGAGGATAAGTTCTCTCAAAATTGCAGAATTTTTGAAGACCTACAACCTAGTTTTAAAAATGTTTTAAAACTGGTCCTGAAAACAGAAACTGTTTTCAGAAGTTGAGTTCTTGAGTTAAAACAATTTTAAAAAAACACACTTTCCGCACCAACTATTCAACCCCCCTTCTAGTGGTGCCTTGCAGATCCTACAAGTAATATCAGAGCGCAGGAACACTCACATTAAAGGATCCAACGATTCAAGTGAGATGGCATCCACAAACTTCAAAACCGAGCAAGAAGGTATGTCGAGCCAAAGACCTCCTCTTTTTGACGGTGAGTCTTTCATACAATGGAAATTAAGAATGAAACTTTTTCTTATGGCAATTGATATTGATCTTTGGTCAATCATAGAAGATGATCCTTTTGTTCCATCTAAGTTATCCACCGTAGATGGAGTCACACTAGAAGTGGTTAAGTCTAGACAAGAGTATACAAGCGAGGATAAAAAGAAACTAAGCATGAACGCTAGGGCTATGCAATTACTTTTAAATGGATTAAGAGTGAGTCTAGTTATGTTTCAAATTGCTCTAGTGCACAAGAATTGTGAAGAATACTCGAAATGAAACATGAAGGCACTAGTCAAGTAAAAGAGTCCAAGATAAACATGCTTATGTCCACACTCGAGTCATTTAAATTATTGCCTGATGAATCTATTGTTGATATGGATCTTCGCTTGACTAACATCTACAATTCTCTTGAGTCTCTTGGTAAAGCCTTTACCATGCATGAAAAGGTACAGAAAGTCTTGCGAAGCCTTCCATCTGAGTGGGACCCTAAAGTGACCGCAATAGAAGAAAGCAAAGAAACTAAGTCAATAAAGATGGAATAATTAATTGGATCACTTAAGGTTTATGAGAATAAACTCACTATACGGAAATCGGAATCATCTAAACAAGGTAAAGCTATTGCTTTTAAATCAAATGAATACGTCTCTACTTCTTCCGATCACGTAGATGATAGTGATTCTGAATCGGATAACGATGACTTAATTCTATTGGCTAAAGGTTTAAGAAAATTTATGAGAAAATCATTTAGAAACAAAAATAAAGGCACTTCGACTAAAAGAAATAAGAACAAGACAAATGATAAGGATGTTAATGTTATGAATGCGGCAAACTTGGACATTTATCATATGACTGCCTTAATAAGGAAAAGCAAACAAATAAATACCCTGACAAGGAACGGAGCAAGAATAAACTCATCTCAGAACCTAAGCAAAGGAAACGAGCTCTCAAAGACTCTACTTGGAGTGATACATCAGATTCCGAGACTGAAACCGAAGAGGAGACTGCATAAGTATGCTTTGTGTCCAAAGCATCAAACGAGGTATCATCTGACTCTGATTCTGACTCTGAGCCTTCTTATGATGATCTTTTTAGTCAGTACTTAGAAATGCATAAATTCACTAAGACTCTCGCTAAAGAAAAGAAGCGATTAATTGAAGACAAGAAGATGTTAAAATCTTCTAACGAAAATCTTGTCGCTCAATTAAACGATTCTAAAGAAGAGTCATCATGCATCATTAATGCATTAAAGACACATATTTCATCATTGACCACACAAAATCATGAAATGAAATCCGAGATTTCAAGTTTGAAATCAAGGAATACAGACTTGGAGAAAATGATGAAACAGTTTGATACGGGATCTAACATGCTGCATCATATTATCTTATCACAAAAGCATGACAGTGATAAAACGGGTTTGGAATATGTTGAAACAAATGAAGTATCCATCAAACCAACTAAGTTCGTAGTGTCTAAGAAAGTAGACACCTTAAAACCAAAAACGGCGTCTAAGATGACGCAAAGATCATCTCTCCCTCCTCACGCCCCAATTCTTTCTCATATCACACGAAATACAATTTTGTGCCATATAGATATGAGAAGAAACAAGTAATACATACACGTCATCCATTTTATTCATCTAGATCACGCACTTCGCACATAAACACAAGGACATATCAAAAACGTCCTACATATAAGGAGTACAAAGGAGTTCTTGGCCAAAGGCCGAAAGTGCACCCACCACATGTTTACTACATTGCACCTTCATCTACATTCTTGCCATTTGCTAGACCGAGAAGGATCACCCAAGTATGGGTACCGAAAGGCACCTTTACTAAGAGGTGAATAACTAACTCGTAAGGACCCAAAATTAAAAGGGTACCTAAATCATTTTTGCACATTGCAGGGAGCCCACACATCAAAAGATACATCTATAAAGTGGTTCCTTGACAGTGGTTGCTCGAGGCACATGACGGGTGACCCGAGCTTGTTCACAAAATCAAAGAAGGTCACAAAAGGCGGATCAGTGACCTTTGGAGACAACAACGAAGGCAAGATCATCGGAAAAAGTACAATTGGTAACCCAAGCACTCTTCAAATCTCCAACGTCTTTTTGGTAAGCAACTTATCCTATAATCTTCTTAGCATTTCTCAATTTATTGACAATGGCTTTGATGTGTGTTTCACTCACCCTTATTGCAATATAATAAATAAAAATGGAGAAATCATTTTAAAAGGAAAACGAGAAGGAAACATCTTTACACTTTCTATGGGTGATATGTTAGACGCTAAAGTTAAATGCTTCATGTCAAACGAACCTAATGTAAATTTGTGGCATAGACGTTTAGGACACATTGACATTTCCACACTAGAAAAACTCCAACGAAAGAACCTAATACGAGGATTGCCTACGCTTGATTTAGACAACTTTCAGTTGTGTGAATCTTGCATAAAAGGCAAACAAACACGAGAGTCACTTAAACCTAAGAATGAAATAAGCACGACTAGAGTTTTAGAATTACTACACATTGATTTGTTTGGTCCTAGTCGCACTACGAGCCTTGGTGGGTGTTACTATGCATGCGTAATTGTTGATGATTTTTCTCGTTATACTTGGACTTTATTTCTTGCACATAAGGATGATAGTGCCATTGAGATTGCGAAATTAATCAAACAACTTGAAAATCAATATGGTTTCAATGTGAAAAAGATAAGAAGCGATAGAGGCGGTGAATTTAAAAACAAGGATATGATTTCATTTTGCGAAGAAAAAAGAATCAAGCATGAATTTTCGCCACCTAGAACTCCACAATTAAATGGAGTAGTAGAAAGAAAGAATCGAACATTACAAGAAATAGCTAGGACTATGTTATACGAAAATAAATTGCCTATATTTCTGTGGGTGGAAGCCGTAAACTGTGCATGCTACATAGTGAATCGCTTATCCATTAGAAAGAAAATAAACAAGACGCCTTATGAGATATTAAATGATCGCATGCCTAAGGTTGACTATTTTTGTGTGTTTGGATGCAAATGTTTTATTTTAAATACAAAAGATAATTTAGATAAATTTGAATCTAAATCAATTGAATGCATCTTTGTTGGATATTCTGTAAATTCAAAAGCATATAGATGTTATGATCCTCTCACTAGACAAATCATAGAATCTATTCATGTGAAGTTTAATGAATATGGTGAGATTGATAAAGATAAAGAATATGATGATGACTTTGAATTGAAACCCGTGTTGAATAAAGATGATGGTACGTTTGATATGCATGATATGCATGATACTCTAGAAATGCATGATCACTTAGAAATGTATGATAACATAGAAAATAATCAACCAATATGGCATAGAGATCACCCACATGATCTCATTATAGGCGACATCACTCACGGTGTGCAACCACGTAGAAGAATAACTTCGGATGAAATAAATCAATTTCATGCTATGATTTCTGAAATTGAACCCAAAAATGTGTATGATGCTTTGAGTGATTCTTCTTGGATTGATGCTATGCATGATGAGCTTAATCAATTTGTTAGAAATGATGTATGAGATGTAGCGCCACGACCACAAGATAAGACCATAATAGGCACAAAGTGGGTGTTTAGAAATAAAATGAAAGAAGAAGGAATTTACTACGATGAAACATTTGCACCCGTAGCACGTCTTCTATACGACTTTTACTTGCCATTGCTTGCATGAAAGATTTCAAACTTTATCAAATGGACGTAAAAAGTGCATTCCTAAATGGATTTATATAAGAAGAGGTATACGTGAAGCAACCACCCGGTTTTGAAGATTTGAAACATTCCGATCACGTGTATAAACTAAAGAAGGCACTATACGGACTAAAACAAGCACCTAGAGCATGGTATGATCGTTTTGCTACTTTCCTTTTAGAAAATGGTTTTAAACGAGGTACTATAGATAGTACATTATTTTTGAAACAAGATAAATCAGATTTACTTATTATTCAAATCTACGTTGATGACATTTTTTTCGGTTCTACCTCACATAAACTTGTTGAAGATTTTGAAAATTGCATGAAATTCGAATTTGAAATGTCTATGGTTGGCGAACTTAACTATTTTTTTGGCTTGCAGATTAAGCAAACGAGTAAAGGCATTCACATAAGCCAAGCTAAATATGTAAATGACATGATTAAAAAGTTCAACTTTGAAAATTTAAAACCATCCCCCACCCCTATGAGTGTCACTACTAAATTGGATAAGGATGAACATGGTAAAGATTTTGATAATGCCTTATATAGATCTATGATTGGTTCTTTGCTATATCTTACTGCTAGTAGGCCTGATATCATGTTCAGTGTATGCATGTGTGCATGTTTTCAAAGTCAACCTAAGGTGTCACACTATAATGCGGTAAAAAGAATATTCCGCTATATTAAGCACATGCCCACCTTAGTCATTTGGTATGATAAAGATTGTGAATTTAACTTACATGCTTATACTGATGCAGATTACGGTGGATGTAAGATAGATAGAAAAAGCACGAGTAGAACTTGCCAATTTATAGGAAACTCACTCATTTCATGGTTTTCCAAAAAGCAAGCAAGGCGTTGCTTTGTCCACTACTGAGGCTGAGTACATGGTACTTAGACTTTGCTGCACACAGTTGTTATGGATAAAACAACAACTTTTGGACTTTGGAATTACCGTAAATGAAATTCCTATATATTGTGATAGTATGAGTGCAATTAACCTGTCTAAAAACCCCGTGTTACACTCTAAGGCCAAGCATATAGAAGTACGCTATCACTTTCTTCGTGATCACGTAAATAATGGGGATATCGTCATAGATCACGTACGCACAGAAGCACAAGTAGCTGATATCTTTACTAAAGCCTTAAATCAAGCCACGTACGAAAATCTTCGTTCTAAATTAGGCATGATTTCTGCTGATTTGATCTGATTTGTTTCTCTTTCCATATTTACAGGCATATTTTGATTGACTTTCCAAAATAAAGGGGGAAAGAAAGCATGATTTAAGGGGGAGAGAGATACTGATTGCATAAATGAAGGGGGAGCGGATTTGAAATTTAAAATTCAAATTTTGAATTTATGCATGATTGAAGAGGGAGCGATAGGATTTAAATCATGAAAGTAGGTTATTTTGAAAATCATCAAAAGGGGGAGATTGTAGAGAAAAAAAGGGGTTTGAGTGATTTCAAAATATATGATTTAAATGTGCATAAAAACATGCATGACATAAATGTGCATGACATACTGCATATAACTTGCCTTATATAGTTCATATATAATGTTGCCGTACTAACGAGCCATGAAGCTTTAAAGCTTACATCAAATGGCAAAAATTTGTTGTGTTTGTACTATTTTCAGGTGCCACCATTATGAACTAAACTAGTTCATCAAGTGAAGTACTTAGTTAATTAAACTAAGTAGTTTATTAAAGGAAGCAACATTTGGACAAGGCACAAAGGCAACAAGACTAAGAAAGAAAATTCTCCTCCTCCTCCTTCACCACATATATACACGCATATATATGCATAAATATATATATTTTCAGATTTTTTTGATAAAGGCACATACACATATTCCAACGTACTACCGACACGTTATATATTTTACGTACGTACGTTAACGTCACACCACCATATTAACTCATATTTATGAGTATATTCAGGTCTTATATCATATGATATAATTCATGGTGATGACAAATTAAATACGACATGTTAAAAGGTTCTAAACCAAAAATTGTCGTATCGGGCGAATGCCGAAAATTCGCCAACGTGTCATGTACTTGCCATAAATAGATGGCCAGCCCCTACACCTCTAAAATATCAATAATTTTCGTGGCCTACATGTTATATGCAGCCATAAAATCATTCCATGTTGTCACGCACAAGTCACCCCACATTAAGACCAAATTGTGGAGATTCCAATTTCAATTTTGTCACATGTATATGGCGCCACTTTAAGACCAGCCAAGTGCTGAATATTAAAGTTTAATTTATGTATATTATGTGTAACATAATATATATAATATGTGCAAAAAAGGTTCGGGTAATCGATAAACATCGAAAATTCGGTTTTCTACGTACACAACACATGGAACGTTTTTGGCACATCATACGACATGTATCTAGACACTTTTTACATATATCATACATCTTAAAGTGTTCTAGAAAATTAAATTAAGGGCTGATTGGAATATACCATGTGTGTATTATTAAATGTTCACTATTTTACAAAGTTCGCAAAAATAAAATTCAGCACATGTATCTACACATTATACACGCCTATACCAGCTTGATGAAGCCTATGTGGAGCCTTGTTGGCATATTGATTGGTCAAGAATCAAGCATACAATGTTGGTGACTTAAAGAAAGAAGCTACAAAAGGTAATGTTTCAAATTTTATCTCATTTGTAACACATGCTGAAAATTTCATCATGTGGATTATAGGATGGACGAAATTCCTATCATTGTGGCCTATATTTTGTGTCTTGAAACATGTGATTAATTGGAAGACAAATTGGAATGAATTTGAATAAGATATGAAAGTAAAATTGTGATATCTTGAATATCACACATGCTGAAAAATTTCAGCATGTGTGTGAATGTACCTAGGCCGATTTTTTGGCCATGTTATTGTCCAATTTTATTCTCAAAATTGATGAGAATATTGTCTACTAATTGGTGATTTATTTTTAAGAGATAAATCAAAGAAAACTTGGTAATAATTTGAAATGAACACCCATGTATCACATGCTGAAATTTCAGCATGTAAAGTGTCACTTATGGCCGATTTTTTCACCATGTTTGGAGAAATATTATCTTGCTTAATTTATGTGATGATCTTGGAAGTTATGGTAATTGTTTTATGGTGATTTTGGTAAAGATATCAGCTATTTGGTGATCAGTTCTTATATGGTTTATAACTATATCCTAATTTTGAACAAGATCTCGAAGGAAGTGGTATTGCACCTCAATGTGTTTGGTCTTAGAATGAAGCACCGGATTCCGTGAAAGATTGATCGCACTTGTGCTATCGTAGAAAATTAGAATCTTATTTATTTTAATGCCAAAATCACTAAGTTGCTGTTTAAGTCAAAGTATTTGGGTAGTACATAAACTTAAGGCAATATACTCGGCTTCAGTGGTAGAAAGAGCTACACTAGCTTGCTTTTTAGAAAACCAAGAGATCAAGTTGGTTCTTATGAATTGACATGTACCGCTAATGGATTTTCTATCTAATTTGCAACCACCATAATCAGCATCACTATATGCATGTAATTCCAACTTAGCGTTTCTATCATACCACAGTCCTAAGTGAGGTGTGTGTTTAAAAATTCAAATATTTATGAAGATTAAGATACACAAGGCAATGTTTCAAATTTAAAAAATAATGCTAAATTTTTTGGCATGTTGGCCGAATTTTTGGAGGGCGCTTTCAAGACTCAAAATCATTCCAAAAATGAGGAGACATCACACTAATGGTTGATTGAGAATCAAGATATTCAAAATTCAAATTGTTTTCAGTTTTTTTGATGATTATCCATGTCATATTATGTTCCAAGGTGGCTCCATGAAGACCCAATCATAGAGTGACAAGAAGGCGAAGACACATCACTTGTCCAATCATATCTCGCCAAATAAGCAAAGGTATGTCACAAGGCTTTGCAAGATATCTTCCAAGGGCATTCAAGACATTATTTTTCAAGACACTTCTCAGCCCTATGGGCGTGCAACACATTACAAAAGGAGGAGGAAGATCAAACACAAAAACAAGACATATACTCCAAAAGCTATCAAGTGAAAAGCAAGAATTCTCTTCATCTCTTATCTTTTTCTCTGGCACAAAGCCTTAACCCTATCAAACATACATTTCACATTGTGTATATGCTTCACATAAACCATCCTTATACAGTTCATATTTGTAAAAGACTGATCAAGGAGTGATTAAACCTACATTGTGAGGTGGTGGTGATTTGGTTGTGATTTGCTGTAAAAAGGTTGGACATGTAGAGAAAAAAAGGGGTTTGAGTGATTTCAAAATATATGATTTAAATGTGCATAAAAATGTACATGACATAAATGTGCATGACATACTGCATATAACTTGACATATATAGTTCATATATAATGTTGCCGTACTAACGAGCCATGAAGCTTTAAAGCTTACATCAAATGGCAAACATTTGTTGTGTTTGTACTATTTTCAGGTGCCACCATTAATGAACTAAACTAGTTCATTAAGTGAAGTACTTAGTTAATTAAACTAAGTAGTTCATTAAAGGAAGCAGCATTTGGACAAGGCACAAAGGCAACAAGACTAAGAAAGGAAAGTCTCCTCCTCCTCCTTCACCACATACATACATGCATATATATACATAAATATATATATTTTCAGATTTTTTTGATAAAGGCACATACACATTCCAACATACTACCGACACGTTATATATTTTACGTACGTACGTTAACATCACACCACCATACTTAACTCATATTTATGAGTATATTCAGGTCTTATATCATATGATATAAGTCATGGTGATGACAAATTAAATACGACACGTTAAAAGGTTCTAAACCAAAAATTGTCGTATCGGGCGAATACCGAAACTTTGCCAACGTGTCACGTACTTGCCATAAATAGATGACCAGCCCCTACACCTCTAAAATATCAATAATTTTCATGTCCTACATGTTATATGCAGCCATAAAAATCATTCCACGTTGGCACACACAAGTCACCCCACATTAAGGCCAAATTTGGGAGATTCCAATTTCAATTTTGTCACATGTATATGGCTCCCTTTTAAGACCAGCCAAGTGCTGAATATTAAAGTTTAATTTATGTATATTATGAGTAACATAATATATATAACATGTGTAAAAAGTTGAAACTTAATTAGAGAAAAATCGGGTAATCGATAAACATCGAAAATTCGGTTTTCTACGTACACAACACATGGAACATTTTTGACACATCATACGACATGTATCTAGACATTTTTTACATATGTCATACATCTTAAAGTGTTCTAGAAAATAAAATTAAGGGCTGATTGGAATATACCATGTGTGTATTATTAAATGTGCACTATTTTACAAAGTTTGCAAAAATAAAATTCAGCACATGTATCTACACATTATACACGCCTATACCAGCTTGATGGAGCCTATGTGGAGCCTTGTTGGCATATTGATTGGTCAAGAATCAAACATACAATGTTGATGACTTAAAGAAAGAAGCTACAAAAGGTAATGTTTCAAATTTTATCTCATTTGTAACACATGCTGAAAATTTCAGCATGTGGATTATAGGATGGCCGAAATTCCTATCATTATGGCCTATATTTTGTGTCTTGAAACATGTGATTAATTTGAAGACAAATTGGAATTAATTTGAATAAGATATGAAAGTAAAATTG
>AP025055.1:26705939-26771516 GCA_036186865.1 Eustoma russellianum
TGTACCCTCTTTTTCTTCATTCACGAACTGTTTACTTTGTTCTTTCTTTCTGCTTCTAATTTTTCTTTCAAATGGCGTCTTTTTTATTGCTTTTGTACCTCTTTTCCCATAGTACCCGAATATATATAGCCACCATTAGACTTTCTCAAGTGCTCGGTATCTCATAATTTATTGAAAAAGCGGTAATATCGTATTATTCAAAAGGCTGAGAAATAAAACTAAGTTTAATTTTTTAATGAAGGTTTCAGGTTTTATTAGAATTTCTTTTATTTTTTGACTTTCCATTTTCCATGGAGTGAAGAACACATTCTTCTTTGACTTTGGAATATGATGGAATAAAGCAAATGACTCACTAAATTGGCTGCACTTCTTATATTGTGAAGTAGCAGTTGATCGACATAGCTTGACGCAAATTATGAGTCATCAGGAAACAACCTCTATGTGTTTCTAACAAATGGGTATGGTTGCGTACATCTGACCCCCATATCCCAGCATAGGTGAGAGCTTCTAAGGCAATGAGATAATATTGTTGTTGTTGTTGTTTTATTTCTTGACTGAGATCCATTCTTAATCTGGAGACAACTTATTCCATTTTCAATTAAAATATCTATATGTATATCTCACAGGTATGCTAAAAATGATGGAGGGAGTCTGGAATGACATTGCTGGATGGCTTTGTTAGGAAATCAACCGAGATCACTGCAAAACGCGCAGCAGGAAAAAAAAAAACTTGATCTCCCGATTTCCTACCAAGGATCCATGTTGTTCGTTTAATTCGATGAAAGAAACTCGAAAATTACTTTGTAGATTCCGAATTACGCAGATGAAGCAGGTGCGAAAATACGATCACCCTCTGTCGGTATCCACACGAACGCTTCCGTCCGGAGTGCTAGCTCTTCAAACGGGCGCGGCTGAAGAACTCTGTTTTCACAAAAACGGCTCTAGGGTTTCTTTGATGATTCTGTGTATTTTTCGTGTGTATAGTGTATACGAGATACACAAGTATATATATACACATACGTAGACATCAAAATCCGAGTCCTAATCGGATTAGTTGATGCCAATCAAAATCCATATCAGATACGGATTCTATCAGGATATTCAAAATCCATATCAGATATGGATTCTCTCGTTATTATCCGATAATACACATGTATATATAATCACAAAAAAACGAAAATAATAATAATAATAATTAATATCCAATATTAATATATTAATATTAAAAACAGATAATAATATAATAATTAATATCCATATTAATATTATTAATATTATTAATCTCAGCCATTACGCATTCTTGTGTGTGACCCGAATAGGCCCATATTAATTGACAGTTGATTAAATCTCTATTAAACCAACAAGTCGTAATTGGCCTCTAGCAAGACATTACAACTACCAATTAATACGAGTAAAGTCCAACTAGCCTAATAATAGTACATGCATTAATCCCTTTGTCACACGATATCTAGTTTGAACATAAGTCATGGTCAGCGTCATACTTATATAGTTCAAACATATGATTACTCGATCTCTAAGTAGACTGATAAAACAAATGATATTGATCACACTATCAATTCATTTGAGCACGGCCATGCATTTCACAGTCTCACTAATCGAGGGGCCCAAAGATATCTCTCTCAAAGAGAGGGACAAATTCTATCTTGATTGTTCAATATCCTCTACATAATTTCTATCACATTCAATCATGACCTTTATTATTATCCAGTTACGGATAACGTTTGATCATGTCAAAATATAATAGTCCTTATGTTGGAAACTATGACAATCTCAAGTCAAAGGATTAAAACATGACTATCATGAGATTTACTTATGACGCTAATCCATGTAGCAATCTCATGATGGGTCTATCCAATACACTGTTCTCTAACAAGTATCTATGAGATTGATTGTATCACCATACACATAATCATCTCATGATTATCAAATCAATACTCATACTGATTATAAATTATTTTATCTCCATAACAATAATGAATCAGGGACATATATCAAAATTGTGTAACATACTAACCAACAATAATGATAATAAAACCTCTTTTATTAATAATAAATGCATAACATAAATATCCAAATCATGGCCTAGGGCACATACACTAACAATCTCCCACTTGCACTAGGCCTACAAATATCTGAGACCCATAGATCTAGTGTGCTGATCATGCTTGACCCGTGAGAGAGGCTTAGTCAATGGATCCGCTATGTTATCGTTTGTGTCAACTTTGCATATCTTGACATCTCCTCTATCGATGATGTCTCGAATGAGATGGTACCGCCTGAGTATATGTTTAGATCTCTGATGAGACTAGGCTCTTTTGCTTGTGCTATGGCACCATTGTTGTCACAATAAATGTCCACAGGATTTGCAATGCTAGGTACTACTCCTAGCTCAGTGATGAACTTCTTCAACCAAACTGCTTCTTTAGCTGCATCTGATGCTGCTATATACTCAGCCTCTGTTGTAGAATCAGCCACAGTGCTTTGTTTTGAACTCTTCCAACTAACAGCTCCACCATTCAATGTGAATACAAAACCAGACTGCGATCTGAAATCATCTATGTCGGTTTGGAAACTAGCATCTGTGTAACCATTTACAACTAACTCGTCATCCAAACCTCCATAAACCAAGAATACATCTTTAGTCCTTCTGAGGTACTTAAGAATATTCTTGACAGCTGTCCAGTGACCTTCACCGGGGTCAGCTTGATATCTACTTGTTGTGCTCAATGGATATGAGACATCTGGTCTAGTACATAACATGGCATACATGATCGATCCTATAGCAGAAGCATAAGGAATCTTTATTCATTCGATCTCGCTCATCAGATGTCCTGAGGACATTGATTCTTGCTAAGATGAATGCCATGAGACATAGGCAGGAATCCTTTCTTGGACTCTTGCATGTTGAACCTCTTCAACATTTTATCTATGTATGTACTCTGACTCAAGCCTATTATCCTTTTAGATCTATCTCTATAGATCTTGATACCAAGGATATAGGTAGCCTCACCCAAGTCTTTCATTGAGAAATGAATTCCTAACCAAGCCTTAACGTTTTGCAAGGTAGGGATATCATTCCCAATAAGCAATATGTCATCCACATATAAGACCAGAAACACTACTGCACTCCCACTAACCATCTTGTAAACACAAGGTTCATCTTCATTCTTGATGAAACCAAAGTTCTTAACTGTTTCATCAAAACGAAGATTCCAGCTTCGAGATGCTTGCTTCAATCCATAGATGGACCTTTGAAGCTTGCAAACCTTCTTTGAATTCTCAGGATTTACAAAACCCTCAGGTTGTGTCATGTACACATCCTCGAGTAAATTTCCATTAAGGAAAGCAGTTTTGACATCCATTTGCCATATCTCATAATCATAGTATGCTGCAATGGCAAGGAGAATTCGAATAGACTTAAGCATAGCTACTGGTGAAAAGGTCTTCTCATAGTCTATACCATGAGTTTGCTTGAAACCTTTAGCCACAAGCCTTGCTTTGTAGGTTTGCACATTTCCATCCATGTCAGTTTTCTTCTTGAAAACCCATTTGCAACCAATAGTCTTAATACCCTCTGGAGGATCAATTAAAGACCAAACTTGGTTATCAAACATGGATTGCATCTCAGAATTCATGGCTCCAAGCCATTTATCTGAATCTGGACCAGACACAGCTTCCTGATAGGTAGTAGGCTCATCTTGATCTATGAGCATAACTTCACTATCATCAGTCACAAGAAATCCATATCTCTCTGGCTGACGATGTATCCTATCAGATCTGCGTTGGACTTGTGTTACATTTTCAGGCTCCACAACTGTTTGTGGTTCTGAAATTGTCTCTAAAGACGGTTCAACGATATCTTGTGGAACTTGAGTTTCCTCAAGTTGTACTATACTCCCACTAGTTCTCTTGGAGAGAAACTCCTTTTCCAAAAAGACTCCATTTCGAGCAACAAACACTTTGTTCTCTGAGGGAATATAGAAATAGTACCCTTTAGTTTCTTTAGGATACCCCACAAAAATACATTTGATAGATTTTGGAGCTAGCTTATCTGACACTAATCTTTTCACATAAGCTTCACAACCCCAAATCTTAAGAAAAGACAAACTGGGTCTCTTACCAGTCCACATCTCATATGGTGTCTTTTCAACCGCTTTAGATGGTACACGGTTCAAAATGAATGCAGCTGTCTCCAAGGCATAACCCCAAAAAGATAAAGGAAGATCTACTTGACCCATCATAGATCGAACCATATCTAATAAAGTTCGATTTCTCCTTTCAGAAACACCATTCCATTGTGGAGTTCCTGGAGGAGTCAACTGTGAAACGATTCCACAATTTCTTAGATGTTGGTCAAATTCTTGGCTCAAATATTCACCACCTCGATCTGATCGAAGCGTTTTAATTGTCTTACCAAGTTGATTTTGTACTTCATTTTGAAAAGTTCTAAACATTTCAAAAGACTCATGCTTATGTTTCATTAGGTAGACATAGCCATACCTACTGAAATCATCAGTAAAAGTAATGAATACTGAAATCCTCCTCTGGCACTAATGCTGATTGGGCCGCATACATCTGTATGTACCAAGCCCAATAAGTCATTAGCCCTTTCACTATGTCCAGTAAAAGGGGTCTTTGTCATCTTTCCAAGCAAACAAGACTCGCAATTTTCAAATGATTCAAAATCAAATGAATCTAATAATCCATCTTGATGGAGTTTAGATACGCGCTTCTCATTTATATGGCTAAGGCGACAATGCCATAAATATGCAGGGTTTAATTCATTTGGCTTAGTTCTCTTTGAAGATATGTTATAAATATTACCGTCATTGGAATCATCAAGGTTAAGGACATAAATGCCATTATAACTACTTGCAATACAATAAAGCAAGTCATTTTTATCAAAAATAGAACACTTCTTATTTTTAATTAAAAATGAATAACCTTCATCATCCAAAACAGATACTGAAATAAGATTCCTACTCATAGTAGGAACATAAAAGCAATTGTTTAAAACTAACAAAAGCCCATTGGGCAAGACAAGCTCATAGGTCCCTACAGCTATAGCAGCAACTCTTGCTCTATTGCCAACACGTAGGTCCACCTCGCCCTTCTTCAGCATCCTACTCCTTTTGAGCCCCTGCATATTTGTACAAATATGGGATCCACATCCAGTATCTAATACCCAGGAAGAAGAAGTAGATAAATTAATTTCTATAACATAAATACCTGAAGATGTAGTCGTACTACCCTTCAGCTTCTTCAACTCCTCCAAATAAACATCACAATTTCTTTTCCAATGCCCAGGCTTGTTGCAATGGAAACAAGTTCCTTCCTTAGGAACCTTTGCCTTGGGACCAGGTTTCGGTTTAGCTTGACCCTTGGACCCTTTTGCACCCTTCGCACTTTGGGCTTACCCTTGCCTTTACCTTTCTTTTTCATAGGCTTGATATTGACACTCAATACATGGGTAGGCTTTTTGATATTCCCCTCAGCAGTTTTGAGCATACCGTGTAGCTCAGGAATGGACTTTTCCATATTATTCATATTGTAGTTCATAACGAACTGAGAAAAACTGCTAGGCAAAGAGTGTAGGATCAAATCCGTGGCGAGTTCCAAACTCAGGGGATATCCTAGTCTTGCAAGGTGATCTATATAGCCTTTCATCTTTAAAACATGAGCGCTAACAGATTCACCTTCAGACATCTTACAGTCAAAAAGTGCAACAGCGGTGTCGAACCTATCCTGCCTAGCCTGTTGTTGGAAAGCTTGTTTGAGATGCACACTCATCTCATAAGCTTCTAAGTGTTCCAGGTCTTTCTGAAGTCCTGAACACATAGTTGCCAACATAAGACATCCTATGTCGTTTGAATCTTCCACATGCTTCTTATACTTGTTCTTACAGCAACAGAAGCATCAGCAGGAGGTGGTTCAGGGACAGGGTCATCGAGCACGTAGGACTTCTTTTCTTGCTTGAGAACGATTCTCAAGTTTCGAAACCAATCAACAAAATTAGTCCCACATTCTTTTAATTTTTCCTTCTCAAGGATTGATCGCAGCGATAAGGTGGAATTGTTATTAGCAGCCATTTATGATCTACAAAACATGCAAAGTAACACTTTATTAATAATGAGGTTAAAATTTATAAAACTCTCACTAAAACATAACCCTCAAAAGAAATATTTTAGTGAGCTAAGATCCATATTTGACTTAATTCTAAACTCAGCTTTGGCATGACGCTTAAAATTAAGTTATTTAGGTAGGTAACTTCTTTACCAATTACATCTCATGTAACTCTTAGAATTTATGGAATAATGACATCATATATCATTGTATGTTAGATTCCATCTAATGCCTTGGGCCCAAAACCGTTTTGATAGCCCAATTAAGTCTAACCAATTTTAAACATATGAGTAGCACTATTACTCATCCTACGTAGCTAGGAATGTTAAAGCACATTGCTTGGCAATACCTACTTTATACAATCCCAGTTTTAATAGGTGTTTAAGACATGGATGGCATAAAGACTTAAATTATTGATGAGGGTTCAACTTAGTTTATGTCTTGCATTGCAATATCATTATATCGTAGCATCATATATGCATATATAATCTATCATCCACGCATCTCATACAAAATGATAAATATGTAAACGTGACATAGCATGGCCAAACTAAATATGATCTTCATGAGACCAAATGAAGATCATAAAGGAAACCCTATGTGAAAGGACTTCCTATTACAACATTTGCAATGATACATATCTTCTTGTCTTGAGCTCGTGCCTCCATCTCATGGAATCCACTCGTCCTTGGTATGTGTCGCCATCACCACTTTTGTAGCTTGATTCTTCATTTATTACAATAATAAGGAAAAACCTAACTAATTGTATAATAAAATACAACAAAAACTACAGCGGCACGTAGGCCATAATAACCCAAACAGAAATATGACTAAGTCAATCACATAGGTCCTGAGGCCATGCTATGCACCATGCAAAGACATGAACAATTATAATATATTTTACACAAACATATTATAACAAAAAATATATAGTTGACATTCTTAATGTCACGGTAAACGAACTATAGGGCGGTACGCATACGGCAGTCCCGCTAGCCGGTTAGCGGGCGGGGTTCCGAGGGGCAGCAGCCCGAGGCGGGGTCGAGGGGAAGCGCCCCTCGAAGCAAACAGGAAAGTATCAATCGCATTGATAATTTTCTTTTCAAAACCCTAACACAGACGCGTCAATCATATTAACGTCTTACTGTTTTGATTACGTGTAAACCCTTATAGAAGCATCGATCGAATCGATGGCTGCATTCGCAAACCTTAAACAGAATATCAATCAAATCGATAATCTTCATCCGAAACTAGAAATCAGAATCATCATCGAATTGATAATCTGTCTTTCGAAACACGAAAACAGAACCATCAATCGGTTGTTCATATCGATATAAACATATCGTTTTTGATCATCTCATGAAAAACGAAAACTTTATATCACATATAACAATCTCGAATTATAACATCTGATGAAAACGAATTGAAACAATCAATCCGATATCACCAGATGAGATTCGAATAAGGTTTACACATATCGTGTGATTATATCTATATAAACAAAATCGTGTTTGATCATCACATGACAAATGATTACCCGCCGTATACAAATCATCTCATGAGAAAACGAATTGAAAAACAAACCATTTTTCTCCATCAATATGAAATCCGATTACTGTTTTATAAATATCAGCCATAGCGAAAAACATAAACACATAAGCATGATATAGTGGATTTAACGAGACAACAAGTGGCTCTGATACCACCGTTAGGAAAATCAACCGAGATCACTGCAAAACTCGCAGCGGAAAACAAAAACTTGATCTCCGATTTTCCTACCAAGGATCCATGTTGTTCGTTTAATTCGATGAAAGAAACTCGAAAATTACCTTTGTAGATCCGAATTACGCAGATGAAGCAGGTGCGAAAATACGATCACCCTCTGTCGGTATCCACACGAACGCTTCCGTTCCGGAGTGCTAGCTCTTCAAACGGCGCGGCTGAAGAACTCGTTTTTCACAAAAACGGCTCTAGGGTTTCTTTGATGATTCTGTGTATTTTTCGTGCTAGTGTATACGAGATATACAAGTATATATACACATACGTAGACATCAAAATCCGAGTCCTAATCGGATTAGTTGATGCAATCAAAATCCATATCAGATACGGATTCTATCAGGATATTCAAAATCCATATCAGATATGGATTCTCGTTATTATCCGATAATCACATGTATATAATCACACAAAAACGAAAATAATAATAATAATATAATATCCAATATTAATATTATTAATATTAAAAACGATAATAATAATAATAATTAATATCCAATATTAATATTATTAATATTATTAATCTCAGCCATACGCATTCTTGTGTGTGACCCGATAGGCCCATATTAATTGGCAGTTGATTAAATCTCTATTAAACCAACAAGTCGTAATTGGACTCTAGCAAGGCATTACAACTACCCAATTAATACGAGTAAAGTCCACTAGCATAATAATAGTACATGCATTAATCCCTTTGTCACACGATATCTAGTTTGAACATAAGTCATGGTCAGCGTCATACTTATATAGTTCAAACATATGATTTACTCGATCTCTAAGTAGACTGATAAAACAAATGATAGTGATCATCATATCAATTCATTGAGCACGGCCATGCATTTCACAGTCTCACTAATCGAGGGGCCCAAAGATATCTCTCTCAAAAGAGAGGGACAAATTCTATCTTGATTGTTCAATATCCTCTACATAATTTCTATCACATTCAATCATGACCTTTATTATTATCCAGTTTACGGATAACGTTTGATCATGTCAAAATATAATAGTCCTTATGTTGAAAACTATGACAATCTCAAGTCAAAGATTATAAACATGAATATCATGAGATTTACTTATGACGCTAATCCATGTAGCAATCTCATGATGGGTCTATCCAATACACTGTTCTCTACAAGTATCTATGAGATTGATTGTATCACATACACATAATCATCTCATGATTATCAAATCAATACTCATACTGATTATAAATTATTTTATCTCCATAACAATAATGAATCAGGGACATATATCAAAATTGTGTGAACTACTAACCAACAATAATGATAATAAAACCTCTTTTATTAATAATAAATGAATAACATAAATATCCAAATCATGGCCTAGGGACACACTAACTAACAATCTCCCACTTGCACTAGGCCTACAAATATTGAGACCCATAGATCTAGTGTGCTGATCATGCTTGACCCGTGAGAGAGGCTTAGTCAATGGATCCGCTATGTTATCGTTTGTGTCAACTTTGCATATCTTGACATCTCCTCTATCGATGATGTCTCGAATGAGATGGTAGCGTCTGAGTATATGTTTAGATCTCTGATGAGACCTAGGCTCTTTTGCTTGTGCTATGGCACCATTGTTGTCACAATAAATGTCCACAGGATTTGCAATGCTAGGTACTACTCCTAGCTCAGTGATGAACTTCTTCAACCAAACTGCTTCTTTAGCTGCATCTGATGCTGCTATATACTCAGCCTCTGTTGTAGAATCAGCCACAGTGCTTTGTTTTGAACTCTTCCAACTAACAGCTCCACCATTCAATGTGAATACAAAACCGGACTGCGATCTGAAATCATCTATGTCGGTTTGGAAGCTAGCATCTGTGTAACCATTTACAACTAACTCGTCATCCAAACCTCCATAAACCAAGAATACATCTTTAGTCCTTCTGAGGTACTTAAGAATATTCTTGACAGCTGTCCAGTGACCTTCACCGGGTCAGCTTGATATCTACTGTTGTGCTCAATGGATATGAGACATCTGGTCTAGTACATAACATGGCATACATGATCGATCCTATAGCAGAAGCATAAGGAATTTTATTCATTCGATCTCGCTCATCAGATGTCGAGGACATTGATTCTTGCTAAGATGAATGCCATGAGACATAGGCAGGAATCCTTTCTTGGACTCTTGCATGTTGAACCTTCAACATTTTATCTATGTATGTACTCTGACTCAAGCCTATTATCCTTTTAGATCTATCTCTATAGATCTTGATACCAAGGATATAGGTAGCCTCACCCAAGTCCTTCATTGAAAATGAATTCCCTAACCAAGCCTTAACCTTTTGCAAGGTAGGGATATCATTCCCAATAAGCAATATGTCATCCACATTAAGACCAAAACACTACTGCACTCCCACTAACCATCTTGTAAACACAAGGTTCATCTTCATTCTTGATGAAACCAAAGTTCTTAACTGTTTCATCAAAACGAAGATTCCAGCTTCGAGATGCTTGCTTCAATCCATAGATGGACCTTTGAAGCTTGCAAACCTTCTTTGAATTCTCAGGATTTACAAAACCCTCAGGTTGGTCATGTACACATCCTCGAGTAAATTTCCATTAAGGAAAGCAGTTTTGACATCCATTTGCCATATCTCATAATCATAGTATGCTGCAATGGCAAGGAGAATTCGAATAGACTTAAGCATAGCTACTGGTGAAAAGGTTTCATCATAGTCTATACCATGAGTTTGCTTGAAACCTTTAGCCACAAGCCTTGCTTTGTAGGTTTGCACATTTCCATCCATGTCAGTTTTCTTCTTGAAAACCCATTTGCAACCAATAGTCTTAATACCCTCTGGAGGATCAATTAAAGACCAAACTTGGTTATCAAACATGGATTGCATCTCAGAATTCATGGCTCCAAGCCATTTATCTGAATCTGGACCTGACACAGCTTCCTGATAGGTAGTAGGCTCATCTTGATCTATGAGCATAACTTCACTAATCAGTCACAAGAAATCCATATCTCTCTGGCTGACGATGTATCCTATCAGATCTGCGTTGGACTTGTGTTACATTTTCAGGCTCCACAACTGTTTGTGGTTCTGAAATGTCTCTAAAGACGGTTCAACGATATCTTGTGGAACTTGAGTTTCCTCAAGTTGTACTATACTCCCACTTGTTCTCTTGGAGAGAAACTCCTTTTCCAAAAAGACTCCATTTCGAGCAACAAACACTTTGTTCTCTGAGGGAATATAGAAATAGTACCCTTTAGTTTCTTTAGGATACCCCACAAAAATACATTTGATAGATTTTGGAGCTAGCTTATCTGACAATCTTTTCACATAAGCTTCACAACCCCAAATCTTAAGAAAAGACAAACTGGGTCTCTTACCAGTCCACATCTCATATGGTGTCTTTTCAACCGCTTTAGATGGTACACGGTTCAAAATGAATGCAGCTGTCTCCAAGGCATAACCCCAAAAGGATAAAGGAAGATCTACTTGACCCATCATAGATCGAACCATATAATAAAGTCGATTTCTCCTTTCAGAAACACCATTCCATTGTGGAGTTCCTGGAGGAGTCAACTGTGAAACGATTCCACAATTTCTTAGATGTTGGTCAAATTCTTGGCTCAAATATTCACCACCTCGATCTGATCGAAGGTTTTAATTGTCTTACCAAGTTGATTTTGTACTTCATTTTGAAAAGTTCTAAACATTTCAAAAGACTCATGCTTATGTTTCATTAGGTAGACATAGCCATACCTACTGAAATCATCAGTAAAAGTAATGAAATACTGAAATCCTCCCTGGCACTAATGCTGATTGGGCCGCATACATCTGTATGTACCAAGCCCAATAAGTCATTAGCCCTTTCACTATGTCCAGTAAAAGGGTCTTTGTCATCTTTCCAAGCAAACAAGACTCGCAATTTTCAAATGATTCAAAATCAAATGAATCTAATCCATCTTGATGGAGTTTAGATACGCGCTTCTCATTTATATGGCTAAGGCGACAATGCCATAAATATGCAGGGTTTAATTCATTTGGCTTAGTTCTCTTTGAAGATATGTTATAAATATTACCGTCATTGGAATCATCAAGGTTAAGGACATAAATGCCATTATAACTACTTGCAATACAATAAAGCAAGTCATTTTTATCAAAAATAGAACACTTCTTATTTTAATTAAAAATGAATAACCTTCATCATCCAAAACAGAACTGAAATAAGATTCCTACTCATAGTAGGAACATAAAAGCAATTGTTTAAAACTAACAAAAGCCCATTGGGCAAGACAAGCTCATAGGTCCCTACAGCTATAGCAGCAACTCTTGCTCTATTGCCAACACGTAGGTCCACCTCGCCCTTCTTCAGCATCCTACTCCTTTTGAGCCCCTGCATATTTGTACAAATATGGGATCCACATCCAGTATCTAATACCCAGGAAGAAGAAGTAGATAAATTAATTTCTATAACATAAATACCTGAAGATGTAGTCGACTACCCTTCAGCTTCTTCAACTCCTCCAAATAAACATCACAATTTCTTTTCCAATGCCCAGGCTTGTTGCAATGGAAACAAGTTCCTTCCTTAGGAACCTTTGCCTTGGGACCAGGTTTCGGTTTAGCTTGACCCTTGCCCTTTTGCACCCTTGCACTTTTAGCTTACCCTTGCCTTTAGCTTTCTTTTCTAGCTTGTATTGACACTCAATACATGGGTAGGCTTTTTGATATTCCCCTCAGCAGTTTTGAGCATACCATGTAGCTCAGGAATGGACTTTTCCATATTATTCATATTGTAGTTCATGACGAACTGAGAAAAACTGCTAGGCAAAGAGTGTAGGATCAAATCCGTGGCGAGTTCCAAACTCAGGGGATATCCAAGTCTTGCAAGGTGATCTATATAGCCTTTCATCTTTAAAACATGAGCGCTAACAGATTCACCTTCAGACATCTTACAGTCAAAAAGTGCAACAGCGGTGTCGAACCTATCCTGCCTAGCCTGTTGTTGGAAAGCTTGTTTGAGATGCACACTCATCTCATAAGCTTCTAAGTGTTCCAGGTCTTTCTGAAGTCCTGAACACATAGTTGCCAACATAGACATCCTATGTCGTTTGAATCTTCCACATGCTTCTTATACTTGTTCTTAACAGCAACAGAAGCATCAGCAGGAGGGGTTCAGGGACAGGGTCATCGAGCACGTAGGACTTCTTTTCTTGCTTGAGAACGATTCTCAAGTTTCGAAACCAATCAACAAAATTAGTCCCACATTCTTTTAATTTTTCCTTCTCAAGGATTGATCGCAGCGATAAGGTGGAATTGTTATTAGCAGCCATTTATGATCTACAAAACATGCAAAGTAACACTTTATTAATAATGAGGTTAAAATTATAAAACTCTCACTAAAACATAACCCTCAAAAGAAATATTTTAGTGAGCTAAGATCCATATTTGACTTAATTCTAAACTCAGCTTTGGCATGACGCTTAAATTAAGTTTTAGGTAGGTAACTTCTTTACCAATTACATCTCATGTAACTCTTAGAATTTATGGAATAATGACATCATATATCATTGTATGTTAGATTCCATCTAATGCCTTGGGCCCAAAACCGTTTTGATAGCCCAATTAAGTCTAACCAATTTTAAACATATGAGTAGCACTATTACTCACTACGTAGCTAGGAATGTTTAAAGCACATTGCTTTGGCAATACCTACTTTAATACAATCCCAGTTTTAATAGGTGTTTAAGACATGGATGGCATCAAGACTTAAATTATTGATGAGGGTTCAACTTAGTTTATGTCTTGCATTGCATATCATTATATCGTAGCATCCTATATGCATATATAATCTATCATCCACGCATCTCATACAAAATGATAAATATGTAAACGTGACATAGCATGGCCAAACTAAATATGATCTTCATGAGACCAAATGAAGATCATAAAGGAAACCCTATGTGAAAGACTTCCTATTACAACATTTGCAATGATACATATCTTCTTGTCTTGAGCTCGTGCCTCCATCTCCATGGAATCCACTCGTCCTTGGTATGTGTCGCCATCACCACTTTTGTAGCTTGATTCTTCATTTATTACAATAATAAAGAAAAACCTAACTATTGTATAATAAAATACAAAAAAACTACAGCGGCACGCAGGCCATAATAACCCAAAACAAAAATATGACTAAGTCAATCACATAGGTCCTGAGGCCATGCTATGCACCATGCAAAGACATCAACAATTATAATATATTTTACACAAACTATTATAACAAATAAATATATATTGACATTCTTAATGTCACGGTAACGAACTATAGGGCGTACGCATACGGCAGTCCCGCTAGCCGGTTAGCGGGCGGGGTTCCGAGGGGCAAGCCCCTAGGCGGGGTCGAGGGGAAGCGCCCCTCGAAGCCAAACAGAAAGTATCAATCGCATTGATAATTTTCTTTTCAAACCCTAACACAGACGCGTCAATCATATTAACGTCTTACTGTTTTGATTACGTGTAAACCCTTATAGAAGCATCGATCGAATCGATGGCTGTCATTCGCAAACCTTAAAACAGAATATCAATCAAATCGATAATCTTCATCCGAAACTAGAAATCAGAATCATCGAATTGATAATCTGTCTTTCGAAACACGAAAACAGAACCATCAATCGGTTGTTCATATCGATATAAACATAATCGTTTTTGATCATCTCATGAAAAACGAAAACTTTATATCACATATAACAATCTCGAATTATAACATCTGATGAAAACGAATTGAAAACATCAATCCGATATCACCAGATGAGATTCGAAAAGTTTTACACAATATCGTGTGATTATATCTAATATAAACAAAATCGTGTTTTGATCATCACATGACAAATGATTACCGCCGTTATATCCAAATCATCTCATGAAAACGAATTGAAAACACCATTCCTTCTCTCATCATATGAATCCGAATTACTGTTTTATAACATATCATGCCATACAAAAAACAAATAAACACATAAGCATGATATAGTGGATTTAAATGAGACAACAAGTGGCTCTGATACCACTGTTAGGAAATCAACCGAGATCACTGCAAAACGCGTAGCGGAAAACAAAAACTTGATCTCCGATTCCTACCAAGGATCCATGTTGTAGGTTTAATTCCGATGAAAGAAACTCAAAAATTACCTTTTTGTAGATCCGAATTACGTAGATGAAGCAGGTGCGAAAATACGATCACCCTCTGTCGGTATCCACACGAACGCTTCCGTCCGGAGTGCTAGCTCTTCAAACGCGCGGCTGAAGAACTCTGTTTTTCACAAAAAACGGCTCTAGGGTTTCTTTGATGATTCTGTGTATTTTTCGTGTGTATAGTGTATACGAGATACACAAGTATATATATACACATACGTAGACATCAAAATCCGAGTCCTAATCGGATTAGTTGATGCCAATCAAAATCCATATCAGATACGGATTCTATCAGGATATTCAAATCCATATCAGATATGGATTCTCTCGTTATTATCCGATAATACCACATGTATATATAATCACAAAAAAACCGAAAATAATAATAATAATAATTAATATCCAATATTAATATTATTAATATTAAAAACGATAATAATAATAATAATAATTAATATCCAATATTAATATTATTAATATTATTAATCTCAGCCATACGCATTCTTGTGTGTGACCCGATAGGCCCATATTAATTGACAGTTGATTAAATCTCTATTAAACCAACAAGTCGTAATTGGCCTCTAGCAAGGCATTACAACTACCCAATTAATACGAGTAAAGTCCAACTAGCCTAACAATAGTACATGCATTAATCCCTTTGTCACACGATATCTAGTTTGAACATAAGTCATGGTCAGCGTCATACTTATATAGTTCAAACATATGATTACTCGATCTCTAAGTAAACTGATAAAACAAATGATATTGATCACATTATCAATTCATTTGAGCACGGCCATGCATTTCGCAGTCTCACTAATCGAGGGGCCCAAAGATATCTCTCTCAAAAGAGAGGGACAAATTCTATCTTGATTGTTCAATATCCTCTACATAATTTCTATCACATTCAATCATGACCTTTATTATTATCCAGTTACTGATAACGTTTGATCATGTCAAAATATAATAGTCCTTATGTTGGAAACTATGACAATCTCAAGTCAAAGGATTAAAACATGACTATCATGAGATTTACTTATGACGCTAATCCATGTAGTAATCTCATGATGTGTCTATCCAATACACTGTTCTCTAACAAGTATCTGTGAGATTGATTCGTATCACCATACACATAATCATCTCATGATTATCAAATTAATACTCATACTGATTATAAATTATTTTATCTCCATAACAATAATGAATCAGGGACATATATCAAAATTGTGTAACATACTAACCAACAATAATGATAATAAAACCTCTTTTATTAATAATAAATGCATAACATAATATCCAATCATGGCCTAGGGCATATACACTAACAATCTCCCACTTGCACTAGACCTACAAATATCCTGAGACCCATAGATCTAGTGTGCTGATCATGCTTGACGCGTGAGATAGGCTTAGTCAATGGATCCGCTATGTTATCGTTTGTGTCAACTTTGCATATCTTGACATCTCCTCTATCGATGATGTCTCGAATGAGATGGTACCGCCTGAGTATATGTTTAGATCTCTGATGAGACCTAGGCTCTTTTGCTTGTGCTATGGCACCATTGTTGTCACAATAAATGTCCACAGGATTTGCAATGCTAGGTACTACTCCTAGCTCAGTGATGAACTTCTTCAACCAAAACTGCTTCTTTAGCTGCATCTGATGCTGCTATATACTCAGCCTCTGTTGTAAGAATCAGCCACAGTGCTTTGTTTTTGAACTCTTCCAACTAACAGCTCTACCATTCAATGTTAATACAAAACCAGACTGCGATCTGAAATCATCTATGTCGTTTGGAAACTAGCATCTGTGTAACCATTTACAACTAACTCGTCATCCAAACCTCCATAAACCCAAGAATACATCTTTAGTCCTTCTGAGGTACTTAAGAATATTCTTGACAGCTGTCCAGTGACCTTCACCGGGGTCAGCTTGATATCTACTTGTTGTGCTCAATGGATATGAGACATCTGGTCTAGTACATAACATGGCATACATGATCGATCCTATAGCAGAAGCATAAGGGAATCTTATTCATTCGATCTCGCTCATCAGATGTCCGAGGACATTGATTCTTGCTAAGATGAATGCCATGAGACATAGGCAGGAATCCTTTCTTGGACTCTTGCATGTTGAACCTCTCAACATTTTATCTATGTATGTACTCTGACTCAAGCCTATGATCCTTTTAGATCTATCTCTGTAGATCTTGATACCAAGGATATAGGTAGCCTCACCCAAGTCTTTCATTGAGATAAGAATTCCCTAACCAAGCCTTAACGTTTTGCAAGGTAGGGATATCATTCCCAATAAGCAATATGTCATCCACATATAAGACCAAGAAACACTACTGCACTCCCACTGACCATCTTGTAAACACAAGGTTCATCTTCATTCTTGATGAAACCAAAGTTCTTAACTGTTTCATCAAACGAAGATTTCCCAGCTTCGAGATGCTTGCTTCAATCCATAGATGGACCTTTGAAGCTTGCAAACCTTCTTTGAATTCTCAGGATTTACAAAACCCTCAGGTTGTGTCATGTACACCTCCTAGAGTAAATTTACATTAAGGAAAGCAGTTTTGACATCCATTTGCCATATCTCATAATCATAGTTATGCTGCAATGGCAAGGAGAATTCGAATAGACTTAAGCATAGCTACTGGTTGAAAAGGTCTTATCATAGTCTATACGATAGGTTTGCTTTGAAACCTTTAGCCACAAGCCTTGCTTTGTAGGTTTGCACATTTCCATCCATGTCAGTTTTCTTCTGGAAAACCCATTTGCAACCAACAGTCTTAATACCCTCTGGAGGATCAATTAAAGACCAAACTTGGTTTATCAAACATGGATTCCATCTCAGAATTCATGGATCCAAGCCATTTATCTGAATCTGGACCAGAACACAGCTTCCTGATAGTAGTAGGCCTCATCTTGATCTATGAGCATAACTTCACTATCATCAGTCACAAGAAATCCATGTCTCTCTGGCTGACGATGTATCCTATCAGATCTGCGTTGGACTTGTGTTACATTTTCAGCTCCACAATTGTTTGTGGTTCTGAAATGTCTCTAAGACGGTTTTCAACGATATCTTGTGGAACTTGAGTTTCCTCAAGTTGTACTCTACTCCCACTAGTTCTCTTGGAGAGAAACTCCTTTTCCAAAAAGACTCCATTTCGAGCAACAAACACTTTGTTCTCGAGGGAATATAGAAATAGTACCCTTTGTTTCTTTAGGATACCCACAAAAATACATTTGATAGATTTGGAGCTAGCTTATCTGACACTACTCTTTTCACACATAGCTTCACAACCCCAAATCTTAAGAAAAGACAAACTGGTCTTCTACCAGTCCACATTTCATATGGTGTGTCTTTTCAACCCGCTTTAGATGGTACACGGTTCAAAATGAATGCAGCTGTCTCCAAGGCATACCCCAAAAAGATAAAGGAAGATCTACTTGGCCCATCATAGATCGAACCATATCTAATAAAGTTCGATTTCTCCTTTCAGAAACACCATTCCATTGTGGAGTTCCTGGAGGAGTCAACTGTTGAAACGATTCCACAATTTCTTAGATTTTGGTCAAATTCTTGGCTCAAATATTCACCACCTCGATCTGATCGAAGCGTTTTAATTGTCTTACCAAGTTGATTTTTTACTTCATTTTGAAAATTTCTAAACATTTCAAAGACTCATGCTTATGTTTCATTAGGTAGACATAGCCATACCTACTGAAATCATCAGTAAAGTAATGAAATACTGAAATCCTCCTTGGCACTAATGCTTATTGGGCCGCATACATCTGTATGTACCAAGCCCAATAAGTCATTAGCCCTTTCACTATGTCCAGTAAAGGGGTCTTTGTCATCTTTCCAAGCAAACAAGACTCGCAATTTTCAAATGATTCAAAATCAAATGAATCTAATAATCCATCTTGATGGAGTTTAGATACGCGCTCTCATTTATATGGCTAAGGCGACAATGCCATAAATATGCAGGATTTAATTCATTTGGCTTAGTTCTCTTTGAAGATATTGTTATAAATATTACCGTCATTGGAATCATCAAGGTTAAGGACATAAATGCCATTATAACTACTTGCAATACAATAAAGCAAGTCATTTTTATCAAAATAGAACACTTTCTTATTTTTAATTAAAAATGAATAACCTTCATCATCCAAAACATATACTGAAATAAGATTCCTACTCATAGTAGGAACATAAAAGCAATTGTTTAAAACTAACAAAAGCCCGTTGGGTAAGACAAGCTCATAGGTCCCTACAGCTATAGCAGCAACTCTTGCTCTATGCCAACACGTAGGTCCACCTCGCCCTTCTTCAGCATCCTACTCCTTTTGAGCCCCTGCATATTTGTACAAATATGGGATCCACATCCAGTATCTAATACCCAGGAAGAAGAAGTAGATAAATAATTTCTATAACACAAATACCTGAAGATGTAGTCGCACTACCCTTCAGCTCTTCAACTCCTCCAAATAACATCACAATTTCTTTTCCAATGTCCAGGCTTGTTGCAATGGAAACAAGTTCCTTCCTTAGGAACCTTTGCCTTGGGACCAGGTTTCGGTTTAGCTTGACCCTTGGACCCTTTTGCACCCTTCGCACTTTTGGGCTTACCCTTGCCTTTACCTTTCTTTTTCATAGGCTTGATATTGACACTCAATACATGGGTAGGCTTTTTGATATTCCCTCAGCAGTTTTGAGCATACCGTGTAGCTCAGGAATGGACTTTTCCATATATTCATATTGTAGTCATAACGAACTGAGAAAAACTGCTAGGCAAAGAGTGTAGGATCAAATCCGTGGCGAGTTCCAAACTCAGGGGATATCCAAGTCTTGCAAGGTGATCTATATAGCCTTTCATCTTTAAACATGAGCGCTAACAGATTCCACCTTCAGACATCTTGCATTCAAAAGTGCAACAGCGGGTGTCGAACCTATCCTGCCTAGCCTGTTGTTGGAAAGCTTGTAAGTGTTCCAAGTCTTTCTGAAGTCCTGAACACATAGTTGCCAACATAAGACATCCTATGTCGTTTGAATCTTCCACATGCTTATTATACTTGTTCTTAACAGAAACAGAAGAATCAGCAGGAGGTGGTTCAGGGACAGGGTCATCGAGCACGTAGGACTTCTTTTCTTCTTGCTTGAGAACGATTCTCAAGTTTCGAAACCAATCAACAAAATTATTCCCACATTCTTTTTTAATTTTTCCTTCTCAAGGATTGATCGCAGCGATAAGGTGGAATTGTTATTAGAGCCATTTATGATCTACAAAACATGCAAAGTAACACTTTATTAATAATGAGGTTAAAATGTATAAAACTCCCACTAAAACATAACCCTCAAAGAAATATTTAGTGAGCTAAGATCCATATTTGACTTAATTCTAAACTCAGCTTTGGCATGACGCTTAAAATTAAGTTGTTTTAGGTAGGTAACTTCTTTACCAATTACATCTCATGTAACTCTTGGAATTTATGGAATAATGACATCATATATCATTGTATGTTAGATTCCATCTAATGCCTTGGGCCCAAACCGTTTTGATAGCCCAATTAGTCTAACCAATTTTAAACATATGAGTAGCACTATTACTCATCCTACGTAGCTAGGAATGTTTAAAGCACATTGTTTTGGCAATACCTACTTTAATACAATCCCAGTTTTAATAGGTGTTTAAGACATGGATGGCATAAAGACTTAAATTATTGATGAGGGTTCAACTTAGTTTATGTCTTGCATTGCATATCATTATATCGTAGCATCATATATGCATATATAATCCATCATCCACGCATCTCATACAAAATGATAAATATGTAAACGTGACATATCATGGCCAAACTAAATATGATCTTCATGAGACCAAATGAAGATCATAAAGGAACCCTATGTGAAAGACTTCCAATTACAACATTTGCAATGATACATATCTTCTTGTCTTGAGCTCGTGCCTCCATCTCCATGGAATCCACTCGTCCTTGGTATATGTCGCCATCACCACTTTTGTAGCTTGATTTCTTCATTTATACAATAATAAGAAAAACCTAACTAATTGTATAATAAATACAACAAAAACTACAGCGGCACGCAGTCCATAATAACCCAAAACAGAAATATGACTAAGTCAATCACATAGGTCCTGAGGCCATGCTATGCACATGCAAAGACATGACAATTATAATATATTTTACACAAAGATATATAACAAATAAATATATATTGACATTCTTAATGTCACGGTAACGAACTATAGGGCGTACGCATACGGCGGTTCCCGCTAGCCGGTTAGCGGGCGGGGGTTCCGAGGGGCAGCGCCCCTGTGCGGGGTCCGAGGGGCAGAGCCCCTAGGCAAGGTCGAGGGAGGAAGCGTCCCTCGAAGCCAAATATAAAGTATCAATCGCATTGATAATTTTCTTTTCGAAACCCTAATACAGACGCGTCAATCATATTAACGGTCTTACTGTTTTGATTACGTGTAAACCCTTATAGAAGCATCGATCGAATCGATGGCTGTCATTCACAAACCTTAAAACAGAATATCAATCAAATCGATAATCTTCATCTGAAACTAGAAATCAGAATCATCATCGAATTGATAATCTGTCTTTCGAAACACGAAAACAGAACCATCAATCGGTTGTTCATATCGATATAAACATAATCGTTTTTGATCATCTCATGAAAAACGAAAACTTATATCACATATAACAATCTCGAATTATAACATCTGATGAAAACGAATTGAAAACATCAATCCGATATCACCAGATGAGATTCGAATAAGGTTTTACACATATCGTGTGATTATATCTAATATAAACAAAATCGTGTTTGATCATCACATGACAAATGATTACCGCCGTATACAAATCATCTCATGAAAACGAATTGAAAAACACCATTCTTCTCTCATCATATGAAATCCGAATTACTGTTTTATACATATCATGCCATACAAAAAACAATAAACACATAAGCATGATATAGTGGATTTAAATGAGACAACAAGTGGCTCTGATACCACTGTTAGGAAATCAACCGAGATCACTGCAAAACGCGTAGCGGAAAACAAAAACTTGATCTCCGATTTCCTACCAAGGATCCATGTTGTTCGTTTAATTCGATGAAAGAAACTCAAAAATTACCTTTGTAGATCCGAATTACGTAGATGAAGCAGGTGCGAAAATACGATCACCCTCTGTCGGTATCCACACGAACGCTTCCGTCCGGAGTGCTAGCTCTTCAAACGGCGCGGCTGAAGAACTTTGTTTTTCACAAAAAACGGCTCTAGGGTTTCTTTGATGATTCTGTGTATTTTTCGTGTGTATAGTGTATACGAGATACACAAGTATAAATATACACATACGTAGACATCAAAATCCGAGTCCTAATCGGATTAGTTGATGCAAATCAAAATCCATATCAGATATGGATTCTCTCGTTATTATCCGATAATACACATGTATATATAATCACAAAAAAACGAAAATAATAATAATTATAATTAATATCCAATATTAATATTAGTAATATTAAAAACTATAATAATAATAATAATAATTAATATCCAATATTAATATTATTAATATTATTAATCTCAGCCTTACGCATTCTTGTGTGTGACCCGATAGGCCAATATTAATTGAGAGTTGATTAAATCTCTATTAAACCAACAAGTCGTAATTGGCCTCTAGCAAGCCATTACAACTACCCAATTAATACGAGTAAAGTCCAACTAGCCTAATAATAGTACATGCATTAATCCTTTTGTCACACGATATCTAGTTTGAACATAAGTCATGGTCAGCGTCATACTTATATAGTTCAAACATATGATTACTCGATCTCTAAGTAAACTGATAAAACAAATGATATTGATCAGATTATCAATTCATTTGAGCACGGCCATGCATTTTGCAGTCTCACTAATCGAGGGGCCCAAAGATATCTCTCTCAAAAGAGAGGGACAAATTCTATCTTGATTGTTCAATATCCTCTGCATAATTTCTATCACATTCAATCATGACCTTTATTATTATCCAGTTACGGATAACGTTTGATCATGTCAAAATATAATATCCAAATCATGGCCTAGGGCACATACACTAACAGGCTTGGCTTACAAGGGAGACTCAATACACTCCGGACGGTCTTGGCATAGGGAAAAAGCACGATTGGAAAGGCAAAACATTACTGGTCAAGACTGCCAAAATATCTTTGGGAGCCACTCTTTATTTTAGCTGGAAAAGCATGTTGAAATGGCGGAGAAGCAACCTGCTGAAGACAGGAGAGCAGGTGTCGAACACCTTGAAGAAACAGTGAAAACTCACTAGAGATGAAACGGTTGGGAATGGAAAGTGTGCATCAAGAGTAGTAGACAAACATTCCAAACGATGTGATTGGCTGAACATGGAAGGGACTTCAGAACTATCAGCAATTGACGCGTGAAGATGCAAGCCAGCAACGCGTTGTGGAAGAATCGAAGGAGGAATAAGGATGTGCGCGGGAAGAATTATAAAAGCAATGAAAAGACAAGAATACCCCTGAAGCCTATACTGAATCTGTTATAACCGTGGTCCTTTCTTGTAAATTCAAAGTGATGTATTCGTTTAGCTGCACATAAACGGTTCTCAACTGTAGAATTGTAGAACTTCTTGATCAGATTTGTGTAATACACATTGAGTCCTCTCTCTACTTCGTATTTCTTCGTCTTCTTTCCATTTGCATTTGCTTTGATTTGTTGTTTGCTTAATCTCAATCATTGCTTTACAACATTTTTTTCATGGTATCAGAGACAATCAAATCATCAATTAATTCTTGATTAATTTCTTGTTCAACCTTGACAATCCGTAAACATTGATCAATGAGAATGGCTTCTTTTTCATCAACTGCTCCTAGAATTGTTGATCCAACTGAGAATCCTTTATATGTACATCCGAGTGATTCATCTTCGTTTGTCTTGGCCCAACCGCTGCTTGATTCACATAATTACCATGGATGGTGTGGTACTATTAGACGTGCTCTTGAATGCAAGAACAAAATTGGCTTCGTAGATGGTACTATTTATAAGCCAGCGCTGAATGAATGTAAATACTCCAGTTGGCTCAAGGCCAACAACATGGTAGTTTCTTGGATTATAAACTCGGTTATACCCCCTATTGCCCAAAGTGTTATGTGGATTGATGATGCAGTAGACATGAATGATTTGAAATTGAGGTATGGAAATATTGATGCATTTTGTTTATCAGATTTACTGGAAGAGTGGTATGGTGTTAGACAGGAAACTCTGTCGGTAACAGAGTACTATATTAAGCTTAAGGTAGTTTGGGAGGAACTGACAATATTGAGGTCAGTTCCTGCGTGTAGATGTGGTAGATGTAATTGTAATATTTCTGCTCAAGTGACTAAGTTTGTTGAGAATGATTTTGCCATAAAGTTCTTGAAAGGCTTATCGAATGAATATGAAGCGGTAAAATAACAAGTGCTTTTGATGTGTCCCTTACCAGACATAAACACTACTTTTGCCATGGCAGTAAAATATGAGAGGAAAATTGTTTACAGTGGTCAGCATAGCAATTTCACTAATGATCCTTCTTTTGTTTTGAGTGTTGGAGATGTACGTCAAGGTGTAAATGCTTATGATCACAGTGGTCCTAGGCCTCAGAGTGTGGGTTATGGAGTTGCGGGAATGAAGCCAAGAGGAGGAGGTTTCAGGAAAGGAGGAGTTAATTCGCAAAGAATGGGAGCTGACAGTTCAAAGAAGCCTATATGCACTCACTGTGGTTGGACTGGCCACACAGTTGATAGATGTTATAGGTCACATGGCTTTTCACCAGGCTTTAAGCCTAGGTCACAGATAAATTGTGTTGGAGCTGATCAAGAAGATGATAGTCAGGGTGACCTTAATTACCAAATGGAGTATGATTATGCTAAACCAATTGCAGGTTCACATCCTCAACAAGATTCTTTCTCTCAAATGTCATCTATGCTTACCCAGGAGCAATACAATCAATTAATTGATTTAGTACATGATCACCAGAGGAAAGGATCCAGAAACATGATGGTTCCCGTTGATGCTGATGAAAAGGGAGATGCTGTGATGTCAGCTGTGCAGCAGGGCACTTCAGGTAAGATGGCAGGTAATGTATCATGTAAGTTTGTTAGTACATGAATTTTAGACTCAGGTACCATAGACCATATTTGTTGTTCTCTTGTCTTATTTGATTCCTATGTACCTGTCACCAACCTAAAAGTCAAATTGCCTAATAATCAATTAGTTGGAGTCACACATGTTGGCACAGTGACTCTCAATGCCCTTCACACCATTGACAATGTCTTTTTTATGCCTTCATTTACTTTCAATCTAGTATCTCTCAGAAAGCTCACATCAGTGAACAACATGTCACTATACTTCAGTTCTAAAGTGTAATCTATGAGCAAAAAACCATGAAGATGATCGGTTCAGCTGAAGTTGTTAGAGGGCTATACCAATTACATCACAATCCTAAGTTCAGTCTAATGAATAAAGAGTCAGGAATTCAGAACAAGAAGGTGAACTCAGTACTAAAAGCATCATCTGTGCCGATCACACTTAGATGACATGCTATGGCATTCAAGATTAGGCCATCCTTCTGAAGCCAGGATGAAAGAGATCCAGAAGTTAGATTCATCCATAGTGGTCCCAAGTCAGAAATTTTCTTGTACCATTTGCCCCTTATCCAAAAAAATACGCTTACCTTTTCCATTATCCCATTCTGTATCCAAAACTTCCTTTTCATTAATACATGTAGATATTTGGGGCCCATATAAATACCCTACACTTTTTCATCAAAGATACTTTCTTACTATTGTTGATGACTATAGCAGATTTTGTTGGTTGTATTTGATGAAAAACAAATCAGAGGCAAGAAGCAATATACAAAATTCTTGTGTTTTTGCTAAGGTCCAGTTTGACTCTAATGTGAAAGTTATACGTTCTGATAATGGACTGGAATTCAAAATAGATTCGTTTTATGCCTCAAATGGAATTATACACCAAACCAGCTGTGTTCATACACCACAACAGAATGGTTTGGTTGAGAGAAAGCAGCTACACATCTTGGCAGTGGCAAGAGCTCTAAAGTTTAACGCAAGAATGCCCACTAAGTATTGGGGCTTCTGTGGCCAACACACAGTCTTCCTTATCAACTTGATTCCATCTCCCATCATTCAACACAAAACCCCATATGAACTTATTTATCATAAACCTCCTCAGTACCAACACCTCAAGGTATTTGGCTGTTTAGCCTTTGCCTTAAATACCAGTGTTAGTGTATGTGCCCTAGGCCATGATTTGGATATTTATGTTATGCATTTATTATTAATAAAAGAGGTTTTATTATCATTATTGTTGGTTAGTATGTTACATAATTTTGATATATGTCCCTGATTCATTATTGTTATGGAGATAAAATAATTTATAATCAGTATGAGTATTGATTTGATAATCATGAGATGATTATGTGTATGGTGATACGAATCAATCTCATAGATACTTGTTAGAGAACAGTGTATTGGATAGACCCATCATGAGATTGCTACATGGATTAGCGTCATAAGTAAATCTCATGATAGTCATGTTTTAATCCTTTGACTTGAGATTGTCATAGTTTCCAACATAAGGACTATTATATTTTGACATGATCAAACGTTATCCGTAATTGGATAATAATAAAGGTCATGATTGAATGTGATAGAAATTATGTAGAGGATATTGAACAATCAAGATAGAATTTGTCCCTCTCTTTTGAGAGAGATATCTTTGGGCACCTCGATTAGTTAGAGTGTGAAATGCATGGCCGTGCTCAAATGGATTGATAGTGTGATCAATATCATTTGTTTTATCAGTCTACTTAGAGATCGAGTAATCATATGTTTGAACTATATAAGTATGACGCTGACCATGACTTATGTTCAAACTAGATATCGTGTGACAAAAGGATTAATGCATGCACTATTATTAGGCTAGTTGGACTTTACTCGTATTAATTGGGTAGTTGTAATGCCTTACTAGAGGCCAATTACGACTTGTTGGTTTAATAGAGATTTGATCAACTGCCAATTAATATAGGCCTATCGGGTCACACATAAGAATGCGTATGGCTGAGATTAATAATATTAATAATATTAATATTGGATATTAATTATTATTATTATTATCGTTTTTTAATATTAATAATATTAATATTGGATATTAATTATTATTATTGTTAATTTCGTTTTTTTATGTATATATTTATATCATCGGATAATAACAGAGAATCCATATTTGATATGGATTTTGATTTGTTTTATCTAATCCTAACAGAATCCGTATATGGTACGGATTTTGATAGCGTTAACAAATCCGATCTGCAATCGGATTTTGATATCTATATATATGTATGGAGCTTGGCGTATCTCATACACCAAGCAATTAGAAAAACGAAAGAACAGAAAACGAAACCCTAGAATCGTTTTTGAGAAAAACGAGTTCTTTAGCCGCGCCGTTTGAAGAGCTAGCACTCCGGGCGGAAGCGTTCGTGTGGATAACGGCAGAGGGTGTTCGTGATTTCGTACCTCTTCCATCTGCAGACTTCAAATCTACGGAGGTAGTTTTTGATTTCTTTTGTCGAATTAAACGAACAACATGGATCCTTGGTAGGAAATCGAAGATCAAGTTTTTGTTTTCCGCTGCGCGTTTGGCAGTGATCTCGGTTGATTTCCTAACAGTGGTATCAGAGACACTTGTTGATTTCGTTTAAATCGATTATATCATACTTATGTGATTATATGTTTACTGTTTTTCGTATGGCATGATATGTACAAAAACCCCAACTCGGATTTCATATGATGAGAGAAGAATGGTGTTTTTCAAATCGTTTTCATGAGATGATTTGTATACGGCGGTTTTCGTTTGTCATGTGATGATTAAAACCGATTCTGTTTATATTAGATATAAACATACGCCATGTGTAAAACCCTATTCGAATCTCATCTGGTGAGAACGGATTGATGTTTTCAATTTGTTTTCATGAGACGTTATGATTCGAGATTGTTATATGTGATATAATGTTTTCGTTTTTCATGAGATGATAAAAAACGATTATGTTTATATCGATATGAACAACCGATAATGATTCTGTAAGAGTTATGCATATTCAAAACAGACAGATTATCAATTCGATTGATGATTCTGTTTTCGGATTTCGAATGGCAGATTGATTCTGTTTCGGATTTCGAACAGCAGATTATCAATTCGATTGATGATTCTGTTTTGGGCTTTGAATGATAACTCTCGGTTCGATCGGTGCTTCTATAAGGGTTTACACGTAATCAAAACAGTAAGATCGTTAATATGATTGACGCGTCTGTGTTAGGGTTTTGAAAAGAAAATTATCAATGCGATTGATACTTTCTGTTTGGCTTCGCGGGACCGCCGTATGCGTACGCCCTATAGTTCGTTACCGTGACATTAAGAATGTCAATATATATTTATTTGTTATAATATGTTTGTGTAAAATATATTATAATTGTTGATGTCTTTGCATGGTGCATAGCATGGCCTCAGGACCTATGTGATTGACTTAGTCATATTTCTGTTTTGGGTTATTATGGCCTACGTGCCGCTGTAGTTTTTGTTGTATTTTATTATACAATTAGTTAGGGTTTTTCTTTATTATTGTAATAAATGAAGAATCAAGCTACAAAAGTGGTGATGGCGACACATACCAAGAACGAGTGGATTCCATGTAGATGGAGGCACGAGCTCAAGACAAGAAGATATGTATCATTGCAAATGTTGTAATAGGAAGTCTTTCACATAGGGTTTCCTTTATGATCTTCATTTGGTCTCATGAAGATCATATTTAGTTTGGCCATGCTATGTCACGTTTACATATTTATCATTTTGTATGACATGCGTGAATGATATATTATATATGCATATAGGATGCTACGATATAATGATATGCAATGCAAGACATAAACTAAGTTGAACCCTCATTAATAATTTAAGTCTTGATGCCATCCATGTCTTAAAAACCTATTAAAACTGGGATTGTATTAAAGTAGGTATTGCCAAAGCAATGTGCTTTAAACATTCCTAGCTACGTAGGATGAGTAATAGTGCTACTCATATGTTTAAAATTGGTTAGACTTAATTGGGCTATCAAAACGGTTTTGGGCCCAAGGCATTAGATGGAATATAACATACAATGATATATGATGTCATTATTCCATAAATTCTAAGAGTTACATGAGATTTAATTGGTAAAGAAGTTACCTACCTAAATAACTTAATTTTAAGCGTCATGCCAAAGCTGAGTTTAGAATTAAGTCAAATATGGATCTTAGCTCACTAAAATATTTCTTTTGAGGGTTATATTTTAGTGGGAGTTTTATAAATTTTAACCTCATTATTAATAAAGTGTTACTTTGCATGTCGTGTAGATCATAAATGGCTGCTAATAACAATTCCACCTTATCGCTGCGATCTATCCTTGAGAAGGAAAAACTAAAAGAATGTGGGACTAATTTTGTTGACTGGTTTCGAAACTTGAGAATTTTTCTCAAGCAAGAAAAGAAGTCCTACGTGCTCGATGACCCTGTCCCTGAACCCCCTCCCGCTGATGCTTCTGTTGCTGTTAAGAACAAGTATAAGAAGCATGTTGAAGATTCCAATGACATAGGATGTCTAATGTTGGCAACTATGTGTCCAGGACTTCAGAAAGACCTGTAACACTTAGAAGCTTATGAGATGAGTGTGCATCTCAAACAAGCTTTCCAACAACAGGCTAGGCAGGATAGGTTCGACACCGCTGTTGCACTTTTTGACTGTAAGATGTCTGAAGGTGAATCTGTTAGTGCTCATGTTCTGAAGATGAAAGGCTATATAGATCACCTTGCAAGACTTGGATATCCCCTGAGTTTGGAACTCGCCACGGATTTGATCCTACACTCTTTGCCTAGCAGTTTTTCTCAGTTCGTCATGAACTACAATATGAATAATATGGAAAAGTCCATTCCTGAGCTACATGGTATGCTCAAAACTGCTGAGGGGAATATCAAGAAGCCTACCCATGTATTGAGTGTCAATACCAAGCTAATGAAAAAGAAAGCTAAAGGCAAGGGTAAGGCTAAAAGTGCAAAGGGTGCAAAGGGTCAAGCTAAACCGAAACCTGGTCCCAAGGCAAAGGTTCCGAAGGAAGGATCTTGTTTCCATTGCAACAAGCCTGGGCATTGGAAAAGAAATTGTGATGTTTATTTGGAGGAGTTGAAGAAGCTGAAGGGTAGTACGACTACATCTTCAGGTATTTATGTTATAGAAATTAATTTATCTACTTCTTCTACCTGGGTAGTAGATACTGGATGTGGATCCCATATTTGTACAAATATGCAGGGGCTCAAAAGGTGTAGGATGCTGAAGAAGGGCGAGGTGGACCTACGTGTTGGCAATAGAGCAAGAGTTACTGCTATAGCTGTAGGGACCTATGAGCTTGTCTTGCCCAATGGGCTTTTGTTAGTTTTAAACAATTGCTTTTATGTTCCTACTATGAGTAGGAATCTTATTTCAGTGTCTGTTTTGGATGATGAAGGTTATTCATTTTTAATTAAAAATAAGAAGTGTTCTATTTTTGATAAAAATGACTTGCTTTATTGTATTGCAAGTAGTTATAATGGCATTTATGTCCTTAACCTTGATGATTCCAATGACAGTAATATTTATAACATATCTTCAAAGAGAACTAAGCCAAATGAACTAAACCCTGCATATTTATGGCATTGTCGCCTTAGCCATATAAATGAGAAGCGCGTATCTAAACTCCATCAAGATGGATTATTAGATTCATTTGATTTGAATCATTTGAAAATTGCGAGTCTTGTTTGCTTGGAAAGATGACAAAGACTCCTTTTACTGGACATAGTGAAAGGGCTAATGACTTATTGGGCTTGGTACATACAGATGTATGCGGCCCAATCAGCATTAGTGCCAGGGGAGGATTTCAGTATTTCATTACTTTTACTGATGATTTCAGTAGGTATGACTATGTCTACCTAATGAAACATAAGCATGAGTCTTTTGAAATGTTTAGAACTTTTCAAAATGAAGTACAAAATCAACTTGGTAAGACAATTAAAACCCTTCGATCAGATCGAGGTGGTGAATATTTGAGCCAAGAATTTGACCAACATCTAAGAAATTGTGGAATCGTTTCACAGTTGACTCCTCCAGGAACTCCACAATGGAATGGTGTTTCTGAAAGGAGAAATCGGACTATATTGGATATGGTTCGATCTATGATGGGTCAAGTAGATCTTCCTTTATCCTTTTGGGGTTATGCCTTGGAGACAGCTGCATTCATTTTGAACCGTGTACCATCTAAAGCGGTTGAAAAGACACCATATGAGATGTGGACTGGTAAGAGACCCAGTTTGTCTTTTCTTAAGATTTGGGGTTGTGAAGCTTATGTGAAAAGATTAATGTCAGATAAGCTAGCTCCAAAATCTATCAAATGTATTTTTGTGGGGTATCCTAAAGAAACTAAAGGGTACTATTTCTATATTCCCTCAGAGAACAAAGTGTTTGTTGCTCGAAATGGAGTCTTTTTGGAAAAGGAGTTTCTCTCCAAGAGAACAAGTGGGAGTATAGTACAACTTGAGGAAACTCAAGTTCCACAAGATATCGTTGAACCGTCTTTAGAGACGATTTCAGAACCATAAACAGTTGTGGAGCCTGAAAATGTAACACAAGTCCAACGCAGATCTGATAGGATACATCGTCAGCCAGAGAGATACGGATTTCTTGTGACTGATGATAGTGAAGTTGCTCATAGATCAAGATGAGCCTACTACCTATCAGGAAGCTGTGTCAGGTCCAGATTCAGATAAATGGCTTGGAGCCATGAATTCTGAGATGCAATCCATGTTTGATAACCAAGTTTGGTCTTTAATTGATCCTCCAGAGGGTATTAAGACTATTGGTTGCAAATGGGTTTTCAAGAAGAAAACTAACATGGATGGAAATGTGCAAACCTACAAAGCAAGGCTTGTGGCTAAAGGTTTCAAGCAAACTCATGGTATAGACTATGATGAAACCTTTTCACCAGTAGCTATGCTTAAGTCTATTCGAATTCTCCTTGCCATTGCAGCATACTATGATTATGAGATATGGCAAATGGATGTCAAAACTGCTTTCCTTAATGCAAATTTACTCGAGGATGTGTACATGACACAACCTGAGGGTTTTGTAAATCGTGAGAATTCAAAGAAGGTTTGCAAGCTTCAAAGGTCCATCTATGGATTGAAGCAAGCATCTCGAAGCTGGAATCCTCGTTTTGATGAAACAGTTAAGAACTTTGGTTTCATCAAGAATGAAGATGAACCTTGTGTTTACAAGATGGTTAGTGGGAGTGCAGTAGTGTTTTTGGTCCTATATGTGGATGACATATTGTTTATTGGAAATGATATCCTTACCTTGCAAAAGGTTAAGGCTTGGTTAGGGAATTCATTTTCAATGAAGGACTTGGGCGAGGCTACCTATATCCTTGGTATCAAGATCTATAGAGATAGATCTAAAAGGATAATAGGCTTGAGTCAGAGTACATACATAGATAAAATGTTGAAGAGGTTCAACATGCAAGAGTCCAAGAAAGGATTCTTGCCTATGTCTCATGGCATTCATCTTAGCAAGAATCAATGTCCTCAGACATCTGATGAGCGAGATCGAATGAATAAAATTCCTTATGCTTCTGCTATAGGATCGATCATGTATGCCATGTTATGTACTAGACCAGATGTCTCATATCCATTGAGCACAACCAGTAGATATCAAGCTGACCCCGGTGAAGGTCACTGGACAGCTGTCAAGAATATTCTTAAGTACCTCAGAAGGACTAAAGAAGTATTCTTGGTTTATGGAGGTTTGGATGACCAGTTAGTTGTAAATGGTTACACAGATGCTAGCTTCCAAACCGACATAGATGATTTCAGATCGCAGTCCGGTTTTGTATTCACATTGAATGGTGGAGCTGTTAGTTGGAAGAGTTCAAAACAAAGCACTGTCGCTGATTCTACAACAGAGGCTGGGTATATAGCAGCATCAGATGCAGCTAAAGAAGCAGTTTGGTTGAAGAAGTTCATCACTGAGCTAGGGTGGTACCTAGCATTGCAAATCCTGTGGACATTTATTGTGACAACAATGGTTCCATAGCACAAGCAAAAGAGCCTAGGTTTTATCAGAGATCTAAACATATACTCAGACGCTACCATCTCATTCGAGACATCATCGATAGAGGAGATGTCAAGATATGCAAAGTTGACACAAACGATAACATAGCGGATCCATTGACTAAGCCTCTCTCACGGGTCAATGATCAGCATACTAGATCTATGGGTCTCAGATATTTGTAGGCCTAGTGCAAGTGGGAGATTGTTAGTGTATGTGCCCTAGGCCATGATTTGGATATTTATGTTATGCATTTATTATTAATAAAAGAGGTTTTATTATCATTATTGTTGGTTAGTATGTTACACAATTTTGATATATGTCCCTGATTCATTATTGTTATGGAGATAAAATAATTTATAATCAGTATGAGTATTGATTTGATAATCATGAGATGATTATGTGTATGGTGATACGAATCAACCTCATAGATACTTGTTAGAGAACAGTGTATTGGATAGACCCATCATGAGATTGCTACATGGATTAGCGTCATAAGTAAATCTCATGATAGTCATGTTTTAATCCTTTGACTTGAGATTGTCATAGTTTCCAACATAAGGACTATTATATTTTGACATGATCAAACGTTATCCGTAACTGGATAATAATAAAGGTCATGATTGAATGTGATAGAAATTATGTAGAGGATATTGAACAATCAAGATAGAATTTGTCCCTCTCTTTTGAGAGAGATATCTTTGGGCCCCTCGATTAGTTAGACTGTGAAATGCATGGCCGTGCTCAAATGAATTGATAGTGTGATCAATATCATTTGTTTTATCAGTCTACTTAGAGATCGAGTAATCATATGTTTGAACTATATAAGTATGAAGCTGACCATGACTTATGTTCAAACTAGATATCGTGTGACAAAAGGATTAATGCATGTACTATTATTAGGCTAGTTGGACTTTACTCGTATTAATTGGGTAGTTGTAATGCCTTGCTAGAGGCCAATTACGACTTGTTGGTTTAATAGAGATTTGATCAACTGCCAATTAATATGGGCCTATCGGGTCACACACAAGAATGCGTATGGCTGAGATTAATAATATTAATAATATTAATATTAGATATTAATTATTATTATTATTATCGTTTTTAATATTAATAATATTAATATTGGATATTAATTATTATTATTGTTAATTTCGTTTTTTATGTATATATTTATATCATCGGATAATAACAGAGAATCCATATTTGATATGGATTTTGATTTGTGTTATCTAATCCTAACAGAATCCGTATCTGGTACGGATTTTGATAGCGTTAACAAATCCGATCTGCAATCGGATTTTGATATCTATATATATGTATGGAGCTTGGCATATCTCATACACCAAGCAATTAGAAAAACGAAAGAACAGAAAACGAAACCCTAGAATCGTTTTTAAGAAAAACGAGTTCTTCAGCCGCGCCGTTTGAAGAGCTAGCACTCCGGGCGGAAGCGTTCGTGTGGATACCGACAGAGGGTGTTCGTGATTTCGCACCTCTTCCATCTGCAGACTTCGAATCTACGGAGGTAGTTTTTGATTTCTTTTGTCGAATTAAACGAACAACATGGATCCTTGGTAGGAAATCGGAGATCAAGTTTTTGTTTTCCGCTGCGCGTTTGGCAGTGATCTCGGTTGATTTCCTAACAACCAGACCTCACAAAGAAAAATTTGCCCCTAGATCAAGACCATGCATTTTTCTTGGGTTATGTTATACCACAAAGGGATATATTCTTTAGGACCTGTCTACAAAAGAAATTCTTATATCTAGGGATATTGAGTTTCATGAATCTGTTTTCCCTTTGGTCACAGATTCTTCATCACCAACCAATACTTCTGTGTCACATCCTTCTTCAGGACCTACACCTTAAGTCATACCAGACCCTCATCCTTTTGCTACACTAACACCTACCCCAACTGTGCCTACAAACCAAACAGAATCAGAGTCTCTTCCTACAAGTTCCTCTCCCAAAACACAAAATAATCACATAATAACTCCATCTGTATCATCACCCTCATCAATTGGCTCTACTCCCAACACATATAGTCCACAGCTCCTCAACCAATCACAAGCATTAATATCTGTCTTCCTCTTCGTCACTCACCTAGACCTGCAAGAATCAGGAGGCCACCTGTCAGACTACAAGATTACTGCTGCAATTCTCTAATACTAATATACATCCCTGAATCATCTCATTACACTTCAGCTCACTCTCTTCACAAATGCTTCACATACCAAGTCCTGTAACCTCAGTATAAAACCTTTGTATCAAATACTAACATGCATATTGAGCCTACTTCTTATCTTGAAGCAGCCAGCTCTCCAGCCTGGCAAGAGGCCATACAGACTGAGTTAGCTGCCTTAGAAGCTAACCACACTTGGACTGTTTTGACTCTACCTGCAGGTAAATAGCCTATTGGTTGCAAATGAGTGTACAAAGTCAAGCACAAATATGATGGAACAGTAGAGAGGTACAAGGCAAAGCTGGTTGCTAAGGGATACACACAAAAATATGGGATAGACTACCAAGACACTTTTCCCCCGTGACAAAGATGACTACTGTCAGAGTAGTTTTGGCACTTGCAGCTAATAAGGGTTGATGTCTGCAGCAACTAGACATCAACAATGCCTTTCTACATGAAGATCTCCATGAGGAGATATATATGGTGCCACCACCAGGTCTTACACTTCCGCAACCCATCATGGTTTGTAAACTTCAGAAGTCCCTATATGGATTGAAACAAGCAAGTAGAGAATGGAATGCTAAGTTAACAAGGTTCCTACTGGAAGCATGCTTCACATAATCCAGAAATGACTATACACTATTCCTCAAGCATACTCCCAGTTACTTGTTAATCCTCCTAGTGTATGTGGATGACATAATCCTTGCTTGTTCTGATTCATAGGCCATTCAGGATATTAAACAACAACTTCACACAGCCTTCAAGATTAAAGACTTGGGTGACCTTAGGTACTTTTTAGGCATAAAAGTAGCCAGGTCACAGGGGAGGGCTCTTTATCAATCAAAGGAAATACACTCTGGAACTACTTGAGAACACTGGATTTCTGGAATCAAAACCTGCTAAGAGCCCTATGGACACAAATCTGAAGTTGACACATGGTGATTCAGACTTATTAACTGAGGTGGGCAGTTACACAAGTCTAATTGGGAAGTTGATTTACTTAACAATCACAAGACCTGATATTGCATTCCCCGTACAACAACTGAGCCAATTCTTAGATTGTCCAACTATCAACCATATGAGGGATGCATAGGTTGCTGAGGTATCTGAAAGAGAGTATTGGACAAGGATTGATATTTCCTGTGTGAAACCAACTTAGATTAAAAGCATTTGTAGATTTAGATTGTGCTGGTTGCTTAGAAACCAGAAGATTTGTGACAGGTTATTGTGTATTCCTTGGAGATGCTCTAGTATCATGGAAGGCAAAGAAGCAGACCATAGTGTCAAAATCATCAGCAGAGGCAGAGTATAGAGCTATGGCTAGCTTGACATGTGAAGTTCAATGGATGTTGTACTTGGCAGCAGAACTGAAGATGGAGAAACAAATACCTGTGGAAGTGTTTTGTGACAGCAAGAGTGCAATGCATATTGCAGAGAATCCAGTGTTCCATGAACGCACGAAGCACATTGAGATTGATTGTCACATTACAAGAGACAAGTTACAGGAAGGCATCGTCAAGTTAATGCCAGTAAGAACGGAGTTCCAATTGGCAGATGTATTTACAAAGGCCGCGGACGTGAGGAGATTAGACGGAATGATCAAGGCTTTTGGAATGTGTAACATTTACTCCAAGCAAAGCTTGAGGGAGGGTGTTGAAATGGTAGATAACCAACCTGCTAAAGACAGGAGTGCAGGTGTGGAACACCTTGAAGAAACAGTGAAAACTTACTAGAGATGAAACGGTTGGGAATGACAAGTGTGCATCACGAGAGGTAGACAAACATTCCAAATGATGTGATTGGCTGAACATGGAAGGGACTTCAGAACTATCAGCAATTGACGCGTGAAGATGCAAGCCTGCAACGCGTTGTGGAAGAAACGAAGGAGGAATAAGGATGTGCGCGGCAAGAATTATAAAAGCAGTGAAAAGACAAGAACAACCCTGAAGCCTATACTGAATCTGTCATAATCGCTGTCCTTTCTTGAAAATTCAATGTGATGTATTCGTTAGCTGTACTAAACGGTTTCCAACTGTAAAATTGTAGAACTTCTTGATCAGATTTGTGCAATACACATTGAGTTCTCTCTCTACTTCGTGTTCTTCGTCTTCTTTCCATTCGCATTTGCTTTGATTTGTTGTTTGCTTAATATCAATCATTGCTTTGCAATATTTTCTTCAAGGCATAAATAAGAAAAATTTCGAAAGGTTATCTTTTCTATTTAGGGATGTAACATTGAGTATGCACCTACGCCTTCAGGGTTATGCATAAACTATATCCACACTTGATAGCTATATTTTCTTGCCTTAAGTGCATAAGAACTTTTGTATGAGTTTCATTCCCAAGATGTAATGATCTTACTTGGTTGATACAATTTGCATTTAACCAAAAAAAATAAGATGGTGTACATTTTTTCTTAATCTAATAACAAATAAGTATTTTTAATTGTATAAGTGATATGAGATCCTGAAAAGAAAGATGACGGAGAACCACGCATTGACTTTTCTTCTGGTAACGTGGTCATTTGAAAGTCAGAAAACAAAAAATCGTTAGCCCCAGCAGAATTAAACCCTAGTCAAAGAAGTCAAAGTGCTGAAATTTTCTCAGCGTCGCATTTTGTTAGGACATCACGCGCACGTGTAAAAAGGGGATAGGAGTGCGCCAGCACTGTTTGAAACACGTGTGGGCCGAGCGACGGAGGCATCGGCCATGAGCTGAACTCAAGAATGGGGTCCTCAGGTGCCCTTCTGGAGGATCCTATGGAAGTTGGCCTCACCATGTCACCCTAAAAGATCTTATGTGGAATCCCTTTTTCTGCTTTGGAGGCTGGGTGGTGGACAACAAATCGATCGGGAAAATCAGAGGTCCACAACACAAAGGAAAGGAGGCATAGCTTCTGGCTAGAGGAAGTTTACTTTTTCTCTAGCTATAAATATGAGCAGTAACTTGGTTTCACTTCTAACTAATTCACATTTTTTAAAAGCTTTGTCTGTGTCACTTCTTGTTCTCTTCAATATTTTTTTTTCTGCTAAAATGGTGGTTTTGAGAAGCGAGGATCTTTTTTTGCCAAAGATTGAATCTCCAAGACGGTTCCTACAATATTCCCACATGGCAAATTGATCGAGAGGTTGCTGAGGGAGACGACGACGATGACGACGATGGATGTGTAGCACCAGCCGCTTAATATTGGTCTAGCGTTGCATATGGCGATAAGGCAATCGATCTATATATATGGAGAGTAGGCTAATGTTACTGGTCTACTTATAGACTACTATTAGAATATATGTATGCATTATGTATCTTGTTTTTGCGTTGACTTGTGGAAGAGTTGTGTGTATGTGATGGTCTCTTCTCACATCCATTCAGCAGGGGTGATGAAAGGATTTGGAGGCTGATTTATGTATGTTTTTCATTTTTCTTCCTCTTATAAGCAAAGCGAAGAGATTAATAAATGCGAAGATTTTGATCCTTAATAGAGTTCCGTCCTTTTGATTGCACAGCTGAATGATTATGCTAGCCTCATGATATCATGAAAAACAATGTATTTTATGCATATGATATAACCGTTAGATGACCTAGGAGAATGGTTCTACATTGTGTAACCTGGGAACGATCCTTCTTAGATGCATGGTCAAATTAATACATAAACAACAGCTTCAGCCTACTCTTCAAATTGCCGGGGGTGGCCTTGGGGGGGGGGGGTGATGGTTAAATTGATTCATGGCAAATTTTACGAGGTAAGTGAAGAAAAACACATAGCAACGCAACAGCTGCAGTACACTTGCAGGATTCAAGCAAATGTGCTACCAAAATTCATCATCATACAAGAATCACCATAGAATCAAACAGAAGGAAGATTAAACTGACGTTAGGAGAAAAAACTGGGAGAAATCAAGAAGTATTGTTGAGGGAATTAATCCAAGATTACAACCAGAAATACTGTCGAACTCTTTTGTATAAGGTGTTCGATCATTTAAAATGAATAACTACTCAGGTGAAATTACAAGATTATCCTCCTAACTAACTCGGTTACTGTTTTAACTGCCAGGGCACTTTTGTCTTTTCACTGCATTTAAACAGTTCCCGCCTCCTATCCTTCTCTTCCAAGTGCAGTCCTGCAACATGCGGATTGCACCTCGATCCACCTTTTCACTTCTTGCTCAATTCGTGTTTCCTAGATGCATTCTTCAGCACCAACCGTTGATTAAACCTTTAATCCTAATGGTGCAACTCAACTTCAACTGGATCATCACTTGGATCATCATGATCACGCCCTTCACCTCCATCCTTCATACTGCTTGCAGTTTTAACACCTCCCTCAAGCATGGCTTGATGTAAATGTTGTAGGATCCTGTTAACTGCAGCAAACTAGTAAGTCTCATGTTATCCAAAGGCTTAGTAAACATATCAGCAAGCTGCAACTGAGTATGCACAGGCATTAGCTTTATTACTCCTTCCAGCACCTTATCGCTTACCACATGACAATCTATCTCAATGTGCTTTGTTTTCTTGTGGAACACATGATTTTTAGCAATGTATAAAGCACTCTTACTGTCACAAAATAATTCTACTAGTTGCTGCTCCATCAGCCTCATACCTTTGGCCAAATATAAGAGCCATTATATCTCACAAACTGTTAATGACATGCCTTGTATCATGCCTCTGCAGAAGATCTTGAAGCTGTTGTCTGTTTCTTTGCCCTCCATGATACTAATTCTCCTCCTAAGAATAAGCAATATCCAGTGACAGGCTTCATTGGCATCCAGCCCAATCAGAATCTACAAATCCCTTCAGCCTCAGCTCTCCTGTGCTTGGAAACAAAAGTCCCTAACCAACAGTCCCCTTTAGACATCTCAATAGCCTATGTCCTGCCTTTGGGTGATTTATGGTCGGGTAGTCCAAGAACTGACTCAGTTGCTGCACAACAAATAATATGTCTGGTCTAGTGATTGTCATATATATCAATTTGCCAACCAACTTCCTATAGTGAGTGATGTCTCCCACTGATTCTGAATTATTGTGCATCAACTTAACATGACTCTCCATCGTACTTATGGCTGGTTTTGTTCCTAGGAATCCCATTTCCTCTAGAAACTTCGTGGTATACTTCATTTGACTTATGCTCAGCCCCTTCGGTGATCTTGCAACTTCAATCACCAAGAAATATTTCAAATCCTCTAGATTCTTGATCTGGAACTTTAAGTGCAAGGCATACTTGATTTCCTCTATGGCATCAATGTCTTCACTGGCAACAATGACATCATCTCCGTACCCCAACAATATAAGCAGAGAACCTCTTGTCATCTTAGTGAACAGTGTATCATCATTCTTAGACTGTGTGAAGCCCTGATCAAGTAAGAAACCAGTCAGCTTTGCATTCCACTCTCTACTAGCCTGCTTTAACCCATACAGTGACTTCTGCAGTCTGCAGACTAGATCTGGTTGTGGCATCTTGATTCCCTATGGTGGTGTCATGTAAATCTCTTCATAAAGATCTCCATGTCTGAACGCATTATTCACATCTAGTTGATGAAGGTGCCACCCATATCTTGCTACCATAGCAAGCAACATCCTTACAGTGGCCATCTTTGCTACTGGTGAGAATGTGCCCTGGCAATCTACACCATATTACTGTGTATAATCTTTTGCCACCAACCTTGTCTTATATCTTTCCACAGATCCATCAGCCTTATGTTTGATATTTTATAACCACTTACATCCAATTGGCTTCTTCCCAGCACAAGCCTCCATATATTGTTTGCTTCTAAGGCTGCCAATTCTTTCTTCATAGCCTCATGCCACTCAGGATTTCCAGATACTTTTGCATAAGAGTTAGGTTCTCTGTGCATACCAATATTCGATGCATATGTTTTGTATTTTGGTGCCAAAGATTCCAAGGTAAAGTATTTGTCAAGTGAATGAGGAGTGGTGAGGCTGTGGTTCACAGGTTGTGAGACATTAGATGAACTCTTGTCAGATGAGAGCTGATTGCAATAGAACTATTGCAAATGGGATTGTGGTTTTTTGATACACTAATGACGCTGAGGTCCAGGAAAAGGCAATGGAATACCAATGGTAGTAATGTGAACTTCAGTTTGAGGAGGTGGAAGGTCAGATTGTGATGGAAATCCAGAGTAATCAAAATGATCAGAAGAATAAGCAGGAGAATGTGCATTATCATGCTAAAATGCTGTTGAAGAAGGTGAATGACAGGGTGAATGAGAGAGTGAATGGCCAGAAGATGAATGGTCAAAATATGAAGTTTCTGGTTTAGTGTTGTAGCATGCTGATTTGTCTGACAATTTAGGGTTCATAGGTGCAGGTGTTGATAAGGTAGGGTTCATAGGTTTAGCTGTATGAGACTCAGGGGCCCCTCAACTGGGTAACCAGATAAGGGAATAGGGTCTGAAGTAGAGCAAAAGGGAAGATGAGAAGGGAATGAGGCTGAGATTGGTGAGGTTAGGCAGGAAGGGTTGAATGATCAAAAGGAAAGGTATGTTCAAAAAATTGAACGTCTCTAGAAATGAATATGTCTGAGGTGTTCAGGTCTTGAAGGATGTAGCATTTAGTTGTATGAGAGATGCCCAAGAATATACACCTCTTAGCTCTAGGACTGAATATGTCTTTGGTTGGAGATGTTTTAACAGCATAAGCTAGTTAGCCAAACACTTTGAGGTAAGAGTAAGTTGGAGGCTTCTGATAAAGAAGATCAATGGGGGTGTGATGATGAAGCAAAAGAGAAGGTGTAAGATTGACAAAGTATGCAGCATGTTGCACACAGAAGCCCCGGTATTTGATAGGTAGGTTGGATTGAAATCTAAGTGCTCTAGAAACTAATAGAAGGTGTTGGTGCTTCTTTTTAACAATCGCATTTTGTTGAGGTATGTATACTCAACTGGTTTGATGTTGTATGCCTTTTGTTGCATAATATGAACTCATTTTGAATTCAAGGCCATTGTCAGCCCTTATAGTTTTAATAGAAGCATCAAAATGTACAGATACAAAAGCACAGAATCTCTGAACAATATTTCTTACTTCTGACTTAGATTTCAGCAAGTACACCCAACAATACCTAGTATGATCATCTACTATGGTAAGAAAGTATTGCTGGCGATACATTGTGGGATGCTTATAAGGACAATGTATATCCATGTGAACAAGATCAAAAGGAAAATGGGATACAGAGGATGAAATAAGAAAATGCAATCTTTTCTGTTTTGCCAAAGAACATATGCTACATGTGTTTATATCATCAGAAACACTCACTTGAGGATCTAATTTGTGAATTTCTTGCATTCTGGAAAGTGTTGGGTGACCAAGTCTTGAATGCCAAAGTTTGATATTGGAAGTGGAAGCTGCACAAGCTTGTGAAGGAAGGACAGGACAGGGATTGGAATCATGATACTGCTGAAATGGTCCAAAGAAATGATGAGACCTTGATTGACCTTAGCTGAACCAATCATCTTCTTGGTCACATGTTCCTGGATAATACATATGTTGGAATGAAATGAAACATCAAGTTCACTAGACTGAGTCAATTTACTTAATGACAATAGGTTGAATGTAAAGGAAGGTACATGTAAGACATCATTCAATACAAGATAAGGGCTGACTTTGACTGTGCCCATGTGAGTAACCACATCACATTGTTTGTTGGGTAATTTTACTAACATAGATGTGACATGATGAAAGGAATCAAAGAGGGAAAGGGAATAACAGACATGGTCAGTGGCACCATAATCCAAAATCCATATGTTTGAAGATTCATATAACATATTACCTTTTCCCTTACCAGAAGTAGTGGAGTACTGAGCTGACATAACTGCATGATGTCTTCTACTATTGTCTTTCTCTCCCTGATTGCTTCTTGACTTCTCTTTGTGTTCGTGTAACAAGTTCATCAACTGTGTATACTGTTCGTGTGAATATAGGGGCACCTTGTGAAACTGAGTTAACTGCCACTTCACTGCTTCCTTCACTCATTTCATATCCATCACACTCAACTCCTTCATACCCATTGAACTCAGGTTCTACAACTCCTTCACCACCCACACAATTGATCTGACTCCTTGATTTGTAACCAGGAGGGTATTTATATTTCTTATAACACCTATCAATAGTGTACCCAAGCATGTTGCAGTGTGTACGAAAAGGTGCCCTGGAATTTCCCTGGACGAGCCTTGGAAACTCTTTCTTGAAACCTTTCCCAATAGGTTTCTGCCATCCTGGGCTTGAGCCTCCAGGACTCCCAGGCCTAGGCATATAACTACCAAATTTATCATTATTGTTAACATTCATCACAAGTGTAGGATTATTAACAAGCTGGTTATGTGTGCCCGAATAGTTCAATTTTCTTTCAAATTTTACAACCATAACAAAGGTAGTTTTGAGATCAGAAGGGACAAATAACAGAACCTGCGATTTTACTGGCTCAAACTCTTCATTAAGTCCCTTGATGAACTTAATAACGTAATCATCTTGGACAAATTTATTAATCTCACTTGACACTTTACAAGTACATCTGCTACAAACACAACTTGGAATAGACAGGAATACCATCAATTCTTCCCACAAGACTTTCAATTTGACGTAGTAATCAGTCACAGAATGCTCACTCCGCTTAATGGCATAAAATTGTTCTTATAAATCAGAAAGTCTGAATGCATCAGCATTCTCGTACCTGTGCTTAAGATCATTCCAGATATCAATTGCATCATCGAACTACATTACACTCTATCCAATAGAGAATGTGACTGAATTAACAATCCATAATGCCACCATATTGTTTTCTTTGCTCCACACTCCATACCTTCGGTTGCCTTCATCAGGTTTAATCACAACACCATTTATAAATTCCATTTTGTTCTTTGACTCTAAAGCTCTCCTGAAAGTTCTACTCCATCCATGATAATTGTTTCCATCGAGCAATGGTTATACAAGAATGAGTAAGGGGCTGTCACTGGGGTGAATATACAAAGGATCCTCAGAAGGATCAACAGCACCAGCATGTGAATTGTTCGAAGTGCTAGGAGAATGCGCGTCCGAAGCCATGAATGTGCCAAATTTCATCAGTTGTCACCACTATCTCTCTGATACCATGAAGAAAAACACATAGTAACACAACAGCTGCAATACACTTGCAGCATTCAAGCAAATATGCTACCAAAATTCAACCTCGTACAAGAATCACCATAGAATCAAGCACAAGGAAGATTAAACCGACGTTAGTAGAAAATTCTGGGAGAAATCAGGAAGTGTTATTGAAGGAATTAATCCAAGATTACAACCAGCAACACTGTCGAACTCCTTTGTATAAGGTGTTCGATCATTTAAAATGAATAACCGCTTTGGTGAAATTACAAGATTATCCTCCTAACTAACTCGGTTACTGCTTTAGCTGTTAGGGCACTTTTGTCGTTTCACTCCATTTAAACAGTTCTCGCCTCCTATCCTTCTTCTTCAAGTGTAGTCCTGCAACATGCGGATTGCACCTCGATTCACCTTCCACTTCTGGCTTAATCTGTGTTTCCTAGATGCATTCTTCAACACCAACCGCCGATTAAATATTTAATCCTAAGGTTGCAACTCAACTTCACCTGGGCTATTACTTGGATAATCATGATCACGCCCTTCACCTCCATCCATCATACTTAACTTCAGTCAAAAAATTACGGGATCATGAGAGATTACGATGTGTCAAGTAATCTGAGGGTTTATAACTGAATGTGCTATAACTTAATATTTTAGGATTTCATCAGCCTACAATTGCAATGTGGTCAGTTCCAGTAAAGCGTAAAGTAGCCAGGTTTTTGGTTTCACAATCTCTTTTGTTTTTCCGAGAAGGTATGAGTTGCTTAAACTTATAATTGTGTTAAAGTATTTTAGAAACATTCTATTATGTTCATAAAGTATTTAGCAAAAGAACTTAAAAAATTGGAATTACAACAAAAAAGCTGTGGTTTTTAGGATAATTGAGGAGCCTTCTGTCATGTCCATAAGTCACCAAAAAGAAGGAAAAACGTCTTGATTACAAAGAAGACACATCAACTACCATATTTTACTCATCCTTCTTCAAGCCTCTGAAACTTTGGATGTCTATAATTCGATTCTAAGGTTCATGATTCGATTCTAAGGTTTTCAAGCCTCTCAAACATCAAGTACGATATTGTACACATCAAGCTTTATAATAAGAATCCATCTAGTTCTGTGTATCTTGTTGATTCTCTTGATTTATGGCATGCTAGATTGGAACATATTAATGTAGATACTATAAAAGTATTAAAAATCGTTAAAGTGATCAATTTCACTCATGAAGATAAATTTGATAAGTGTCAATTTGTGTTGACGCAAAACATCATAAGAAAACCTTTAAGGCCGTTGAAAGAGTTTCAGAAAAGTTAGATCTTATTCATAGTGATTTAGAAGACTTCAAGAATATTGTATGTAAAGGTGGGATAAGATATTACATAACCTTTATTGATTATTTTGCTAGATACACAAGTATACCTCTTAAGTCATAAAGCTGAGGCTGAAAATATGTTCATGAAATATAAGTATGAAGTTGAGAATAAACTGGACAAGAAAATTAAGAGATTGAGAACCGATAGAGGAGGCAAATTAGTACAATTTCATTACAAAACTTTTGTGAAGAAATCAGAGATTTATATGAAGAAATTTATATGCATCAAGCACAAGGCATGATAGTTCAAGGACATGAACATAAAGTACGTAGACTTAGGAAGCCTTTGGATGGCCTTAAACAAGCACCAAAACAATGACATTAAAAATTTGATAATGCTATGATCACTAATGCTTATGTTGTAAATGAAAATGGATGTTGTGTTTATAGTAAGTTTGTAGATAATGATGGTCTCATTGTGTTTTTGTATGTGTTGCTAATTAGGTGACTGATAATGATGAAATAAACTCGACCAATGGTTATGTGTTCACATTGGATGGTGGTGCTATTTCAGCGAAACTTCAAGACAAACATGTAAAGCAAAGTTTACTATGTAACTTGAATTCATTGCGTTAGAACTTGCAAGTGCATAAGATGAATGGCTAAGAATTTACTTTTTGATTCCTTTGTGGTCTAAACATACGCCTTTGTGTTTCCATACATTATGATTTGTAGACAGTGACTGCTTGAGCGAAGAATAAGATCTATAACAAGAAGAGCCAACATATCTATTTGATACACAATATTGTGCGTGAGTTGAATGGTTCTGGGGTACTTAACTTGGTGTTTGTAAGATCTGAGTTAAATTGGATGACCCCTTAACTAAAGATTAAAGAAGAAATTAGTCCATGGAACATTGAAGGGGATGAGATTTATTCCATTTGATGTGAATTCTTTATTCTGAAAATCCATCCCACTATTAGTAGAGATCCTACAAGCGGTCTTTAAAATAGCAAAAAAAGTCAACAAGGGTTCTACTCAGCACTAGCGAACTTGTCCGCCTCTAAGGCGTTGTTGACACGATAGTGCTCACTAAAAGTTTTTGAGGGTGAGTTTTTAATAAAATCTTTTAATGAAAATCATAGCCATGTTCAATGGTGGTGTGAGTAGTGCGCGCTTGATGAATTTCACCTATATAGTGTGGGGGTTGTGACGTTTTTTATGAGAGTTTAGGATAAATTACTAGCTTGCTTATGAAAACCTGGGACTGAGTGCATGGACGATTCCACACCATACCGTGAGCTTGTAAGAATTAGATAATGATATGTCTATTGGTTGTTCATATAAACAGAAGTGGAATATGATTCAAGTTTCTAGTTCATCTTATTCCCCTGTTTATAACTCCATTTGTACTATCGGCAATCCAAGACATATGCCATCGTATCCGTTATGTGTCATTTTCTTCGTTATATATCGAGAGGTTACTTTATATTTGATTGCGCGTGCTATAATATAAATTTGGATCATGTGAGGATTTTTCAAAAAGGCACATAAACACGTTTTAGATAGTACTCTAAATCTATATAAAACATTTAAGAAGATTGATTTGAAGAATATAGTGAAATATAGTTTAGACATAATTCATTGTTGACTCTAATAGTCACCGAATATTTGGTGAGTTTCGCCAAACATTTGTTGAAGAGATCAGAGTTTGTTATGAGAATCTGAGGTTCAACAAATGCTTGACCGAATGTTCGGTGAACGTCATTGAATGATCAATGACAGCATTCGATGACCTCAGCAGTGGCGTCTTTTAATGAGTTAATGCAACTTTTGCATCTTGGGACATCTCCTTTCAATCTAGAACGGCCACAAACTAACTTTGGAAGTCAAATTCAGTAGAGAGATGCTGAATTAACATCTTGTTTGTGAAACAAAATATAACACAAGGATCCTAAGTTCTTGAACTTACACTTTTTGAAAAATTTGAAAAATCATGCAGAATTTCCATTCCTCTTCGTCTTCTTCTTTATTCCTCTGATATCAAACTTTCTTGTACACATGTTCAAACTTCTTCTTGTAGAGCAAGCGAACAGAAGTAAGCCGTTATATCCTGAGAAGTACTTGCTAGTAGTTTACTTTGCTCATCGATGGAAGCAAAATTGATTTAAGGATGGAGTAACTATTGAGTTACGTGTCGACTGTTTTCTTAATTTTTCTGTTTATATCTTTTATATTTGGTAACCGTATCTAGTCATATTTTCCAACCAACACTAATTTTTATAAACGACAGCATATCGCTGCAATCGATAGCCTCACGATCAACCCTGTCTTCCCAAATTGCAAAACTTAGTCTTCCACCTTTGTGCAATTGGTGGTCAACCACTGTTGCATAGAGGTGGACTGCGCTGCGCACAGTGCCACTCTTAGCGCTTCGAGCTTCCTTCAACTGTGTATTGTGTTTCAATCTTTCATGGTATCACCCTCTACTTACCTCAAACATAAAACAACAAAGGAAAACCAACAAATATTCCAAAATAAATGACATACAAACTAAAACACTTGAAATAACAAATCATACAATTTAAAGCATAAAACACACGAGATGTTAAACTGACTCAAATGAACCAGCAATAGACCTATACAATCATAATCCTATCAAGTTACCACACACTTGATACATTATACGTCCTTGTGTGAAGAAACTTATCCACACATACCAACAATTCCACAAGGAGTAGATTCCGGTTTAGGCCCCGGCTAGGCGACATCACTTCCCAAACTAAATTACATCATCTCAATAGACTTGGGTGGTGTCAATTCCAAGTTCGCCAAGTATGGCAAGCAAGAATCAAACACACTTCCATAGAACCACACTTCCTCAAGCATGCACTCATTCGTCATATCCCTATACCTCTCTCAATTAATGTAAACGATCACATATCATCCTAAGTTGAGTAGGATTTTGAGAGTTATAACGTGAGGACATGAATGCAAGCTAAAAAGAAAAAAAACAAAATATAGGTGAGAGCATAGTCCAAGACACTAGTGGACACTCTTTCATTCACTCTATCTGACCCTTTCCAAATCACACTTTCCAACACTATATTCTGTCACAGTATATACATTTTCTTCAGAGGTTCCTTTTTTTCTTCTTTCACAAAATTTTTACTTTGTGCCTGTTTTCTTCTGTTCAAGATTTAACAGAGACGCCACAAAGTGCCTAAATGCTGGTGCAAGAGCAGCAAGGAACTCAAGTGCAAGTCCAGAAGGAATGTCTGGTGTGAAACATGTGCAGGTTCAGTTGTGTACAAGAGGTAAAGCACAGGTGCAACAGTCCATTTACACAATCAATGGTGCAGAAGATCCTTATCAGCTAAGAAGGAATGGTGCCACGTCGGATGAAACAGTAGTTACTTAGTAGTTAAATGACTAGCTAGTATAGTAGCTTGATAGTATTAGATCACGTGTGTAATTTGATTCTAGGAGGTTCTACAGCTGTATTATATATATATATATACGAAAGCATGTAGAAGCCGGTTATTCAATTTTTCAGTTGTAAATTTGCTTCAGAAAATTCTTGTTCCTTGCTATTCATCTTCTTGTTCTTGGTGCATGTTTTTGGCGCCAACTCCACAGATTTAAAATTCTGTTCTCTTTTTCCTCAAATTACTCAATTACTGTTTTAGTAATTCATTGCAAATGATGCTTCTATGTTGCCCGTTCGATTTGAGTTGAGATTGTTGTTGTGAATTAAGCATTTTATCATGGTATCAGAGCCATTCTTGATGTTCTATGTCTGTTTTGATTAGTTGATTGTGTTTGATCTTTGTGTTTCAAGTTTACTGATTCTTAATCTCGTAATTACAAGTTCAATACTGACATGGCATCTACTTCGAGTAATCAGAGACCTAATTACCTTCAAGATCAAGAAAATCCTATGTCTAATCCGCTTTACTTGCATCCAAATGATAGTCCTGCTATCATTTTGGCTTAACCTCAATCAAATCCATATAATTACCATTCATGGAGTAGAATATTTGAGACGGCATTGCTTATCAAGAACAAGGTTGGAGTTATTGATGGTTCTATTCTTGCACCTAGGCCTAATATCCCCAATATCATACATGGAGACAAGTTAACTCCATGGTTCATTCTTGGATTATGAACTATGTGTCTCTTTCGATTGCACAGAGTGTAATGTGGTATGATACAGCCTATGAAGTGTGTCCTGACCTCAAACTTAGGTATGAAAATGGAGATCCTTTTAAGTTATCAGATTTATTAGAAAGTTTCTATGTCATTAAACAAGAAAAGTCTTTAGTCAATGATTATTTCACTAGACTTAAGGTTGTCTGGGAAGAGATGATGACACTTAGACCAATGCTTAAATACGTGTGTATGGGATGTATCTGTGATGTTGCCACAAAGATGCATGCATTTGTGTAGAGTGATTATGTAATAAAGTTTGTTAAAGGTTTGAATGAGGAGTATGATCTAGTGAAGTAACAAGTCTTTGTCATGACACCACTACCTGACATTAACACTGCACTCTATGGCAATTAAGTATGAGAGGATGGTCACTAATATGAATGGACAAGGTTCTTTTGTAAACAATCCTACAGACATGATGATGGAAGGAAATGAGGACAGGGAGGTGGCCACAGAAGGGGTAGTGGAAGATTCTTTCCTGAAGGAACCAGAAAACCACAATGCACTCATTGTGGAATGATAAGGCATATAATGGATAGATGCTTTAAGAAACACGGGTTCCCCTTGGCTTCAAGTTTAAAAATCAGACAAATCTGATGGAAGTAGTTGAGACAGATCTTGAGAATCATCAACATAACCAGGCTGACAGATGGTATCAAGCACCCATGTTAACTCATGAACACACAGAAACTTCTAAGTTGGTTGAATAGAATTGATGATAACCAACCACCAACGGTGCCTAGCACTGGAGTCCAGGGAGCTGTCATGTCAGCGCAGTTTGCTAATGTGAAAGGTACAAGTTGCATTGATAATAATAACATATGGATCCTTGATTCAGGAGCTATGCATCATGTTACATATTGCTTTGAATTATTCCATTCATGTAAAGCCATTGATAATGTGTCCATTAACCTGCCTAACAAGTATTCTGTCTTTGCTACTCACATTGGCACTGTTATGATTAATGCATTCTTGACTGTACATAATGTGTTGTATGTTCCTGATTTCACTTTCAACTTGTTATCTCTCAGTAAACTCACTCTTTATCCTTCTCTGTCTATAAACTTTTCTGGTATATCTTGCTTGATCCAGGATCAGTTATCCCAGAGGATGATTGGTTCAGCTGAGAAGAAAGATGAAATTTACTATTTGCATGGAAAGGCCAAGTCTGCTAAACCTTCTGCTTCATTTTCTACTTCCAGTTATGTTGATCTTTTTAAAACACACTCTGTGCTCTGGCAATACAGACTTGGGCACTCATTTATTCCAAGAATGAAAGAAGTTCAGAAGCTTGATAATTCTGTATCTGTGGTTGATAACAGTCATACTTGTACAGTTTGTCCCCTAGCTAGGCTAAAGAGAAGTCCATTTCCAGTGTCTGTGTCTGTAACATCCAAGTCATTTGAATTAGTTCATATAGACATCTGAGGACATTATAGGCACCCTACCATGTATGGTCAGAAGTATTTCCTTACAGTTATTGATGACTTTACACGCTATACTTGGATTTACTTGTTCAAAAATAAATCTGATGCCAGAATTGATACTCAAAGCTTCTGTCAATTTGTCTCTACTCAGTTGAAACCAATATCAAAATTTCGAGGACTGATAATGGGCAAGAGTTTAAAAGGGACCCCCTTCTATATAAGTAAAGGTATTATTCATTAAACTTCATGTGTGAACACTCCACAACAAATGGAGTAGTTGAAAGGAAACATCACCACCTACTGAATATTGCCAGGGCATTAAGATTTCAGGCAAGTCTGCCCATTGAGTTTTGGGGTTTTTGTGTTCAATACGCTACCCATCTAGTTAACATTCTACCAACCCTTTTGCTGAAACATGCTTGTCCTTACGCTAAATTGTTTAACAACATTCCCTCATACAAAGACCTTAAAGTATTTGGATGACTGTCATTTGCCTCAGACACCACCTCATAAAGCCAAATTCGCTCGAAGATCAATTCCTTTAGTTTATCTTGGCCTGCCTCATTCTACCAAAGGTTATATTCTATTCAATGTGAACATCAAGACTGTCTTTGTCTCTAGAGATGTTCAGTTTCATGAACATGTCTTTCCATTCTCTTCTGACAACCAGTCACAACTAAAGTCATCTGTATCTCCAACCTCTGATACTCTTAATCCAGTTATTTCTCATCCTCAGCAAGTTTTACCCCAGATGCCTGCTTTTAATACAAACAATTCTCCATTACAAGAAACCTCAACACTAGAAGAGTCATTCAACCTTGATTCACCTCCCACATCTCATAACCCTCCTATGCATCAGCCTATTGATTCTCCTGAAAACACCTTCGAAACACATCTTCCTTTCTCTTCTGAGTCTCAAGTTGACAGATCATATCCTCAGGGGACCTTGGAAATTGTTCTTCCTCTACAACCTCCTTCTTACCCTTATAGACACATATAGCCACAAAAATACTTGACTGATTATTACTGTAATATTTTACATTTGGTTCCTTCTTTGTCATCTTCACACTGTTCCACTTCACATCCCATAGAGGCATATATGTCATTTGATGCATTGGCTCCTAATCATAGAACATATGCTCTTAGTATTAGTTTGCAACAGAAACCTTCCTCTTATCAACAGGCTGTCATGTCAACTCACTTGTTAGAGGTTATGCAACAGGAGTTAGCAGCTTAAGAAGCCAACCATACTTGGTCTTTGGTTCCTCTGCCTCCTGGCAAGACTCCAATAGGGTGCAAGTGGGTTTACAAAATTAAACATAAGTCAGATGGCACCATTGAGATGTATAAGGCCAGACTTGTTGCAAAAGGCTATACTCAGCAACCTGGTATTGACAACACTGAAACTTTTTATCCTATTGCAAAAATGACCATTGTTAGACTTCTTTTAGCAATAGCTGCTGTCAAGCAATGGCATGTTTATCAACTAGACGTTAACAATGCCTTCTTACATGGTGATCTTGATCAAGAGATTTATATGAATGTCCCGGATGGCTTTCCTCCAGTATCTCCCAAAACTGTCTACATGCTACACAAATCTCTTTATGAGCTCAAACAAGCCAGTAGGCAATAAAATGCCAAGTTACTGCTTTTCTGCAAAATCAAGGCTATATTCAATCATAGATGATTATACCATGTTTATCAGGCACATAACTGATTCCTTCCTAGTCCTTCTCATTTATGTAGATGACATCATTGTGACATCATTGTGGCAGTGAGAAAGAAAAATCTGTCCTTCCAGTTCTTGACGGAAGAGGGGATGTTTATAGCATGGTTAATAGATTTATTAGGATGTCTCCTACTAAAATAATACCAGCTTTCTTTGTGCTTACACACAAACATCCCCCTAAAGACGTCTAAGTCAAACTCAGCCTCAGCTGCTCTCAGGTAGAGCAGATAGCTGGCAATGAATTTTAAACCATTGGGCATTATTTATGGTAATCTAAGGTGGTAACAGTCAAGAATTTGAAGAAGAGGGCCAGGGACAGGAAGGTCAAACCCTGACCTGAGGTATTCTTCATAAACTGCTTCATACCCAACGGGTGGATCATAGGCAGTTTGACGAGGAAGAGGCAAAATTGGGGAGAAAATGTCCCTATCAATGTTAAACTCACTGCACAAGTGAGAGATATCAGTAATCTTTAAAGTGCAGGCTGAGCCCTGCACTATCGGAGAAGGAGAACCCCTGTCAAGAGACGGCAGGGGTACTAGGGCAGAAGAGGTGGCAGCAACCGTAGAAGGTTCACCAGCAGGGCGTAACCTTCTTAAAGGACGGTTGTCCTCATCAGAATCAGATTTCTCATGAAGGGATTGAACCTCTTGGTCACCCTTCAGATCATCTGGGTAAGAATGAGTGGATATATTTTGGGAATCCGAAGAAGGAGGGGATGAAACAACGAAATCCATGAGTAAGTTGAAGAAATGCTTACAGAAGAATGAAGGGTTGAGCTGAAAGGAAGAGCACCGGAGTAGGATGAAGAAAGGCTTCGGAGACGAAGAAGATGAACAGAAATGCAGAACAGGCAGACGTGCAGAATAGAAGAAGAAGAAAAGAAAGGGTTAGGGTAATTGTCCCTATTTATAAGTGAGAAAAACGAAAGGTCACAACTTTTCGTCAGAAAATTCGAAGAGGCGATGGTTAAAGCGTTTCCCCCATCGGGAGCTGAAACCGCCGAAAAGATAATGATGAGGTATTGGAATTAACGCTTACATTAAAAGCGCGAGTTACGGGGCAAATAAGAGGATAACTGCTCAGTTAATAAAGACACGTCACAGACTCATTAGAACAAGATTTGTCTGCCTTCGCAGTTCAACTCAGCCACACAAAATCTGGGGGCAAATGATAAACCATAATTAATCGTCTGTTAGTCAGCACCAGTCAACGGTATAACTCCTGCAGTTAAGCGCACAAGAATTGCTGTTCGGCAGCTCAGCACCGAAGCATTGCTGTTCAGCCTTGGCTGCACTTCAGCGGAACTGTATAACACTTATAATGTTGTCGAAGAATATACCAAGGTTTGCACCTCGGCACCAACTTCAGCTTATGTCCAAGTGCCGCACTTCAGACTACATCGGCTAGATTCGACCTTGCACTTCGGTAAGGCTTAGTTGGGCACTTCAGCAAAGGAATCAAGCACAACGTTACATCGAGGAACCATCAGGCAGAAGTGCAACTCAAATATAGTGACTACAGCTGGCTATTCAGCATGTACACGCCAATGTCACAACAGCCGGCCTATTAGTCACATCAGCCAGTCTACTGGTCACATCAGCAGACCTACGGCGTCCTAGGCTTTCTGCCCCAAGCAAACATCTCATCTGCCATCAGAGGCCAAGGGCGGGAAAAGGTTAATAAAAGCAAGCCAATACAGACGAGAAAGGGGGATCTGAAAGAAAAACATTCTCATCCTAAAGCCAATTCATACACTTTTCTCTTCAGCTCATACTGTGAGAAACACTTAACTCACCATCTAAATTATATTCTCAATGAGAAATGACCCAAACTGACTTGAGCGTCGGAGGGTTTTTCCCGGGCCAACCCCCCAGGACCTCTGATCTGTGCTTCCTTGTGCAGGATATTTTGGAAGCTATTCCAGCTATTTTCTTTTCACCAGCTGACGACGTTAATTTGAGGTCATCTTGACCCTTGGTGAAGATCCGGCTTCATCACAGAGGAAGTTGGAATTACCTTTTCTCTAGCTATAAATATGAGCAGTAACTTGGTTTCACTTCCAACTAACTCACATTATTATTTAAACGCTTTGTCTGGGCCACTTCTTGTTCTCTTCAATATCCTTTTTCTGCTAAAATGGTGGTTTTGAGAAGCGAGGATCTTTTTTGCCAAAGATTGACTCTCCAAGAAGGTTCCTACAATTTTCCCACATGGCAAATTGATCGAGAGGTTGCTGAGGGAGATGACGACGACGATGATGGATGTGTAGCACCAGCCGCATAATATTGTTCTGGCGTTGCGTATGGCGATAAGGAAATCGATCTATATATATATGGAGAGTAGGCTAATGTTACTAGTCTACATATAGACTATTATTGTATTATGTATCCTGTTTTTGCGTTGAGTTGCGAAAGAGTTGTATGTATATGATGGTCTCTTCTCACATCCATTCAGCAGGGGTGATGAGGATTTGGAGGCTGATTTATGTATGTTTTTCATTTTTCTTCCTCTTATAAGCAAAGCGAGGAGATTAATAAATGCGTAGATTTTGATCTTTAATAGATTTCCGTCCTTTTGATTGGGCAGCTGAATGATTATGCTAGCCTCATGATATCAAACGAAAGAATGCATTTTATGCATATGATATAACAGTTAGATGACCAAGGAGAATGGTTCTACATTGTGGAAACTGGGAACGGTCCTTCTTAGATGCATGGTCAAATTAATACATAAACAACAGCTTCAGCCTACTCTTCAGATTCCCACCGTGTTAAAACAAAGTTTAAGCTTGGATAATTTGCACAAGTTTGTACTTCGAACGATGGATTAAGCGCCTTATGTGATGTGGTTGGAAGTCAGTATACTTCGAACGCTTACATTGGACGCTTCATGTGTCTTGGTGGAATTCAGTACCTCGAACGCCTACTTTAGGCGCTTCATGTGAAGTGTATGGAAGCCCGAACCCTTCGAACGCCTATATTAGGCGCTTCATATGTACCACCAAGTCAAAAGTACTTTTTCCCCAGAAATGGGCACGTACACCAAGTACTTTCTGAGAAATGTCAGAATCAGTTCGAACAAGCATGAAGGCTAACATTAGGCGCTTCATGCGACTTCGAACGCCTTTAGCTGCCCGCATAAGACGCTTTATGTGACTTCGAACGCCTGTTCTTTTTCACATTTAGCGCTCCATGTTAATTTAAAAGCGCGAGTTACGGCGCAAATAAGAGGATAACTGCTCAGTTAATAAAGACACGTCACAGAATCATTAGAACAAGATTTGTCTGCCTTCGCAGTTCAACTCAGCCACACAAAATCTGAGGGCAAATGATAAACCATAATTAATCGTCTGTTAGTCAGCACCAGTCAACGGTATAACTCTTGCAGTTCAGCGCACAAGAATTGCTGTTCGGCAGCTCAGCACCGAAGCATTGATGTTCAGCCTTGGCTGCACTTCAGCAGAACTGTATAACACTCATTATGTTGTCGAAGAATATACCAAGGTTTGCACCTCGGCACCAACTTCAGCTTATGTCCAAGTGCCGCATTTCAGACTACTTCGGCTAGATTCGACCTTGCACTTCGGTAAGGCTTAGTTGGGCACTTCAGCAAAGGAATCAAGCACAACGTTACATCGAGGAACCATCAGGCAGAAGTGCAACTCAAATATAGTGACTACAGCTGGCTATTCAGCATGTACACGCTAATGTCACAACAGCCGGCCTATTAGTCACATCAGCCAGTCTACTGGTCACATCAGCAGACCTATGGCGTCCTAGGCTTTCTGCCCCAAGCAAACATCTCATCTTCCATCAGAGGCCAAGGGCGGGAAAAGGTTAATAAAAGCAAGCCAGTACAGACGAGAAAGGAGGATCTGAAAGAAAAACATTCTCATCCTAAAGCCAATTCATACACTTTTCTCTTCAGCTCATATTGTGAGAAACACTTAACTCACCATCTAAATTATATTCTCAATGAGAAATGACCCAAACTGACTTGAGCGTCGGAGGGTTTTTCCCGGGCCAACCCCCCGGGACCTCTGATCTGTGCTTCCTTGTGCAGGATATTTTGGAAGCTATTCCAGCTATTTTCTTTTCACCAGCTGACGACGTTAATTTGAGGTCATCTTGACCCTTGGTGAAGATCCGACTTCAACACAGAGGAAGTTGGAATTACTTTTTCTCTAGCTATAAATATGAGCAGTAACTTGGTTTCACTTCCAACTAACTCACATTATTATTTAAACGCTTTGTCTGGGCCACTTCTTGTTCTCTTCAATATCCTTTTTCTGCTAAAATGGTGGTTTTGAGAAGCGAGGATCTTTTTTGCCAAAGATTGACTCTCCAAGAAGGTTCCTACAATTTTCCCACATGGCAAATTGATCGAGAGGTTGCTGAGGGAGATGACGACGACGATCATGGATGTGTAGCACCAACCTTTGTTCTGGCGTTGCGTATGGCGATAAGGAAATCAATCTATATATATGGAGAGTAGGCTAATGTTACTAGTCTACATATAGACTATTATTGTATTATGTATCCTGTTTTTGCGTTGAGTTGCGGAAGAGTTGTATGTATATGATGGTCTCTTCTCACATCCATTCAGCAGGGGTGATGAGGATTTGGAGGCTGATTTATGTATGTTTTTCATTTTTCTTCCTCTTATAAGCAAAGCGAGGAGATTAATAAATGCGTAGATTTTGATCCTTAATAGATTTCCGTCCTTTTGATTGGGCAGCTGAATGATTATGCTAGCCTCATGATATCAAACGAAAGAATGCTTTTTATGCATATGATATAACAGTTAGATGACCTAGGAGAATGGTTCTACATTGTGGAAACTGGGAACGGTCCTTCTTAGATGCATGGTCAAATTAATACATAAACAACAGCTTCAGCCTACTCTTCAAATTCCCCCCGTGTTAAAACTAAGTTTAAGCTTTGATGATTTGCACAAGTTTGTACTTCGAACGATGGATTAAGCGCCTTATGTGATGTGGTTGGAAGTCAGTATACTTCGAACGCTTACATTGGGTGCTTCATGTGTCTTGGTGGAATCCAGTACACCTCGAACGCCTACTTTAGGCGCTTCATGTGAAGTGTCTTCATGGGCGTACACTTCGAACGCCTACATTAGGCGCTTCATGTGAAGTGTATGGAAGCCCGAACACTTCGAACGCCTATATTAGACGCTTCATATGTACTACCAAGTCAAAAGTACTTTTTCCCCCAGAATGGGCACGTACACCAAGTACTTTCTCAGAAATGTCAGAATCAGTTCGAACAAGCATGAAGGCTAACATTAGGTGCTTCATGCGACTTCGAACGCCTTTAGCTGCCCGCATAAGGCGCTTTATGTGACTTCGAACGCCTGTTCTTTTTCACATTTAGCGCTCCATGTCACTTCGAACGCCTGTTCATTAAACACATTAGGCGTTTCATGTGACCAACGTTACAAAGGTCTTTTGCTTCACTTTCTAACATCAGTTGACTCTTTGTACCCTCCTCTTTTAGTGTTTCACAGGTCCTCCCTCAAACCTGAAGATGTCAGGTTTCCCCTTTTGGCTTTCTTTATTGAAATCCCTCCAAAAGTGTTGCTACATGCCAAAGGGAGATCTTCAATGATGAGGACATACCAACACAAGATGCCAAAACCCATTATTGGCTCTGCAAGGGTTTTCAAACGGGAAGAAATCTGAACAAGTGATAAAAGAAGGGTTTTCTTCTCTTCTTCTCCAACTTCTACAATTCATGCTCTCAAGTTTTCTCTCAAAGCTCAAGCTCTCAAGATAGTTGTAAACTTTGTACATTTTTACTTTATTGTTGAGAGTGATTATTGTAAGAAGAAGAAGAGTCTTCTTCTTGGTGAGTAAAGATTGTGAGAAGCTGTGTAGATTGTTGGTTAAGAAGCAAGGGTGCTTCTTGTTTGAGTTTTCTAGACTTTGAAGGATTAGTTGATAGTGTTGTGGTGCACTATTCTCCCTACAAGATTTCTTTGAGGGCAAAGAAGATCTTTGGAGGCTAGACTTCAAAGGGTTAGATTCTCGGTTGTGGTCTAGGCGTGTTGCCTAGTTTTCCAATTTGTTGGATTTTGTTTTTGATTGTTGTTTCCCCCATAGAAATAACAATCCACTTTTCAAAATCCTTCTTGTGAAAAATCAAGAAGGTAGAGGAGTAGAGTCATTCGACTTGAACCTCTACACATCCTTGTGTTCTTTACTTTCTTGCAAGTCTTTATTCTTTCTAAAGAACACTTCCAAGTATTGGTTGCACTCTAAAACGAAAAATATCCAGAAAATGTCCATACTTGGTGAACACACTATTCAACCCCCCCTTCTAGTGTGTTCTAAGGGACCTAACAATTGGTATCAGAGCCTAATCTTGTTCATTTGAGTTCAAATACAAGATTTGATCATTAGAGTATGGATTCCTTTGTTTTTGATGATGCTAGTTCCCCAAGTTGTGATGCCTCAAGAAGAAGGAGGCAAGAGACACTTCTCCATTCTATTTCAAGTGTCCATGTCAAAGTTCCTATGTTTGATCCTCTCAACTACCCACTATGGAAATCAAACATGGAAACATATCTTCGTTCATGTGGGTACCGAATATGGAGAGAGGTTTCAAAAGGTTCCATCATCCCTGTTGATATTGATGATCCTACTCCTGAAGAGGAGTTACAGTTTGCCATAAATAGCAAAGCTCTTGCTATTTTGAATAGCTCTCTTACTCCAAATGAGAGAGCTCAGATTCAAGGAGTCCAATCCGTTCATGAGGCTTGGACAAAGCTTGAGATGATCCACGAAGGAACATCTCAAGTAAGAAAGGCAAAGAGGAGACATTGATTAAACAATTCTACAACTTCACTGTCCCCAAAGGTGAAAAGATCGAAGAGTCCATCCAAAGATTCACCAAACTTATCAACCTTCTCACTGCGGTTGGCAAGAAAATAGAACAAGAGGATCTCAACCATTGCTTCCTAAACAGCTTAGGAAGAGAATGGAACGCGAAAGTGACGGCCATTGAGGAGTCCAAGGATTTGGAGACAATCACCTTGGATGAGCTATATGGGAATCTCATCACTTATGATATTCATCTTGATGCGCAAGAAAAGAACGACCCCATTCGCCACTCTACAAAAGCTCTTGCTTGCAAGTCAGAGGACTCGAATGATGAAGTCGGACTTCTTGTTAGAAGATTCCGACGTTTTGCGAGAAAGAATGAGGATGAAGTGAAAAGATTCATCAAAGATAAATTCTCCAATGACAAGGTGAAGGACCAAGACAACAAATGCTATAAATGTGGGAAGTTTGGTCACTTCATGAAGGATTGTCGAGTGAAGGAGCCGCAACTCAAGGACAAGAAGGCCATCTACCAAAGAAGAAGGCCTTGCAAGCGGAAGTAGCCCATTGGGAGAGCATTCTTTCCGTGTCCGAGAGCGACAATGGCGACCATGATGATCTTGCACTCACGGGTGTGGTTCAAGATGATCTAGACAAGGAGTTCTTTGCACTCATGGCCATCGACGATGATATGGAGGTATGCAATATTTCATCTCACTATAGATTAATTGGTGAAAGGCATGATTTAGTGCAAGAGAATGACCTCTTAGACTTGAAATATAAACGTGTCAAGAAGGAATTTAGAGCATGCTTAAATGAATATAATGGCACGTTAGAAGATCACATTGCATTACAACTTGAGCATGACATATTTTTGACCATGCATGTGATTGCACTAGAAGAGAAACATGATTTGATGAAATCATGTGCTCAAGCCCTTGATGAGAAGAAAAATGATTCAAGGATAAGTGCTACAAAGGCAGAGGTTAAGGATGCATCTAGCCCAATCATGAAATCTAAAAGCAAGCCTAGTGCTATGTATGTATCTAAGAAGGGAAAACCAAAGGAACAAGCACATGTTGTCAAGGAGTCTAAAACCTCCTTGAAGAAACAACGGCACATGCCTAAAGCAAAGGCAAATGCACCAAAGGTATCACAACCTTTGGTCCATGTCGTGAAACAAAAACCTTCTTTGATTCCAAAGAAGATTGTTCCTAAAAAGGAATCACGAAATGTGCCTACGCACAAGCATGCACAATCTCACAAACATACTCCTGCATGTTTTTATTGTAATAGGAAAGGTCATGTAGAAAGAGTATGTAGGGCTAAAAATAACAAGAGTCTTGTGTGGGTGCCGAAAGGCGAAATGAAGGTAATTAACCTTCAAGGACCCAAAACAAAAAGGGTACCAACTTCATATGGTTCATTTGTAGGCCCTAGCACTCAATGGAGAAAGCGAAGACAAGAAGGTCAAATGGGTCGTGGACAGTGGGTGTTCCAACCATATGACGGGAGACAAACGTCTCTTCCATAGACTCACTATGCAAGATGGAGGAGTTGTCCACTTTGGAGGTAGCAAAGGCCAAATCAAAGGACATGGTATTGTGGGTAATGATTCCTTCTCTCTTAGTGATGTCTTATATGTTGTAGGTCTTAAGTTTAACTTGATAAGTGTCAGTCAACTATGTGATGCTAATTATGAGGTAACGTTTTTGAAAACACAGTGTGTTGTGAAAAAGAGTAATGATATCTTATTTGAGGCTTTACGTTTCAAAAATATTTACAAACTTAGTATCAATGATTTGGTTTCTCAAAATGTATCTTGCTTGGTTTCTAAGAATGATTTAACGCAACTATGGCATAGACGTCTCGGACATGTATTTTTCAAAACATTTTAATTTATTTGCGAAAATAATAAAGTCCGAGACCTTCCAAAAATGAGTTTCGAAAACCATGACTTATGTGACACTTGTCAAAAGGCGAAGCTTGTGAAAACAAGCTTCAAACCCAAGACAAATATATCCACCTCCAAACCCCTACAATTGCTTCACATGGATTTGTATGGGGATGTTGGAACAAAAAGTTTGGGTGGTAAACATTATACCTTCGTGGTAGTAGATGACTATACTCGTTATACATAGGTGATGTTTCTAGCTAAGAAAAGTGGTGCATGTAGTGAGTTTATGAATCTAAGTAGACGATTGGAAAATCACGTGGGTGACACCATTAAGACCATCCGTAGTGATTGTGGTGGCGAGTTTGATGGTGATTTCGAAAGGTTTTGTGTATCCAAAGGATACTCGCATGACCTTTCAGCACCTAGAACTCCACAACAAAATGGTGTGGCCGAACGAAAGAATAGAACTCTACAAGAAATGTGTAGAGCAATGTTGAATGAGTTCGGTTTGCCCAAATATTTTTGGGCCGAAGCGGTAAATGCCGCTTGCCATGTGATCAATCGTGTATATTTGAGACCATACCTAAATGTGACACCTTATCAGCTTTGGAATGGAAAAGTTCCCAACATTGGGTATTTCAAAGTTTTTGGTTGCAAGTGTTTCATACTTAATACCAAAGATACTTTGGACAAACTTGACATCAAAGCGGATGAAGGTATCTTTTTAGGTTATGCCTCAAATAGTAAGGCATTTCGTGTTTTCAACAAAAGGAGTCAAAAAGTAGAAGAATCAATCCATGTTAAGTTTAATGAGTCACTTAGTGACGAACCTAAACTTAATGAGGATTGTGGAGAAAATGAAGATGTGACTCCTCAAGAAGAAATTCTTGAGGATATTGCTATGGTTGTTCATCAACAAGAAATTGTTGATGACCCACCAAATGGAAACATCTTCATTAACTTGAGAGTAGAACCTATTGAAGGTACTCCTCCACCTTGTGTGCATCAACTTAGTGAGTCAAATAGAAATATTTCTCATACTCATGTTGATATACAAAATTTAGAAAATGCATCACATATTCTGGAAAGTGAGATTTATGTGAATGATGAAGGTTCATCTCTTCTAGAACATGATCTTGAGGAAGTTGGAGGAGATGTCTCCAATCTTCCTAGATCATTTAAGCACAAAAGTTCTCACCCACACAAGTTGGTCATAGGTGATTTAAATAGGGGTATCACCACACGAAGGCAATATAGAGAGAATGCATTTGTCTCTCTTATAGAGCCTAAAAATGTTAAAGATGCACTTTTTGATGAAAATTGGATCTTGGCTATGCAAGAAGAATTAAACCAATTTGAAATAAGTGATGTTTGGGAGTTGGTTCCCAAACCCCATGATCATTCTATTATTGGTACGAAATGGGTTTTTCATAACAAGATGGATGATCAAGGTAATGTCACTAGAAACAAGGCTAGGTTAGTTGCTCAAGGATACCGTCAAGAAGAAGGTATCGATTTTGATGAGACATTTGCACCCGTAGCACGGCTTGAGGCTATTAGGATGTTGTTAGCATATGCTTGTTATAGGAATTTTAAACTTTACCAAATGGATGTTAAATCCGCCTTCTTGAATGGTGTTATTCAAGAAGTGTATGTTGCACAACCTCCCGGGTTTGAATGTCATGATTCACCACATCATGTCTTCAAACTTAAAAAGGCTCTTTATGGCCTCAAACAAGCTCCAAGATCTTGGTACGAGAGGTTAAGTACTTTTCTTCTTAATAATGGTTTTTTCAAGAGGTAAAGTTGACACTACTTTATTCATAAAAGAACAAGGTAGAAATCAATTAATTGTTCAAGTATATGTTGATGATATTATTTTTGGTGCTACTAACAACTGTCTTTGTGAGCAATTTGCTAGTCTTATGCAAGGTGAGTTCGAGATGAGCATGATGGGAGAACTCAACTATTTCCTTGGATTACAAATCAAGCAAACCAAAGAGGGCGTGTACATTTCCCAAACCAAATACACAAAAGATTTGCTCAAAAAGTACAATTTTGGTGAAGGAAGAGAAGTAAACACACCTATGAGCACAAGTGCCAAGCTTGACAAGGATGAAAAAGGAAAGCATGTCGAGGTAACCTTGTATCGTGGCATTATATGTAGTCTACTTTATTTGAGCGCTAGTAGACCCGATATTTTACATGCAGTGTGCTTATGTGCTAGATTTCAAAGTTATCCTAGGGAGATGCATTTTATTGCGGTAAAACGCATCCTTAGATACCTTAGAAAAACTTTGAAATTTGGGTTATTTTATCCTAAAAATACATGTTTTGATTTAAGAGGATATTGTGACTCCGATTATGCGGAGAGTCTTGTTGATAGGAAGAGCACCTCTGGAACTTGTCAGTTTCTTGGAGATTGTCTCGTTTCTTGGTTTTCTAAGAAACAAAACAGTGTGTCTCTTTCTACGGCGGAATCAGTATATGTGTCGGCCGCCTCTTGTTGTGCACAATTATTATGGATGACAAACACTTTAAATGATTATAACATTCACTTCTCCAAGGTGCCAATTTTGTGTGAAAACACGTCTGCTCTCAATATTGCACAAAATCCCGTCCAACATCGTCGGACTAAGCACATTGAAGTGAGGTATCACTTCATCCGAGATCGTGTACAAAAGAACTTGGTAAGTGTGAAATTTGTTCCTATACGAGACCAATTAGCAGACATATTCACGAAACTCTTACCTAGTGATGTATTTGCATCTATAAGAAGTAGGTTGGGGTTGCTCAACATGTGTTGATAATAACCCATCTTGAGTTTTGAGCAAGAAAATTTTCAAATTTTCATGGTCAGTATACATAAGGCGCTTCATCACAGTTACTTCAGGTTTTCGATGTCACATCAAGCGCCTGATGTTAAGGATGTCACTCGTTCGAAGTGACATTCAGGCGCTTTATGCTCCTAAACACTAGCGTTCGATGTTGGATTAAGCGCTTTATCTAAATGAGTTCACTTGTTCGAAGTGACATTAGGCGCTCAATCCTGTTTTCCACAACCGTTCGAAGTGACATCAAGCGCTTCATCCTGTTTTGTGAAGCCGTTCGAAGTCACTTTAGGCGCCTAAACCCTATTTCTTCACTATCATTTCCACTGTCTCTTCAGTTTTTCGCGCTATTCAAGAGTCATCAATTCCTGCCGCCATTCCTCTCTTCCACCTCTTCCCACGTTTTCCCACGTCTCCCCTCTTCCCAACAATCTAATCCTTTCCTTTTTTCCTTCAACTCTTCATTTTCTCCACTACTCCATTTCCCAACCTCTTCATCTTCCCAAACTTCTCATCTTCTTCCACTCTCTCAACATTTACTTCCACTCCTCCATTATCCTCTCAACATTAACTCAAAATCTCTTCATCTTCCTTTCATCTCCTTTATATTTCCACCATCTCTTTTCATCTCTTCTCACTCAGATCACTCCACTCTTTCAAGCCTTTCTTTTTCCCAACCTTCAATCAAA